>OX336394.1:350455227-351657037 GCA_946902985.2 Meconema thalassinum
AATATTTAGACGGTTCTCAATATCTACGAATCTAACACAACCTTCAAACTGAAATTTTGTATGTTGATAGAGGCAATTAACATGAGTAGGATATATAACAAGTAGTTCCGTGAAGAACTATACAGCCTATTTTCATATATCCTACTTATGTTAATTGCCACTATCAACATACACAATTTCAGTTTGATTGCTGTAATAGATTCGTAGATATTGAGAACCGACTAAATATTTCGGATGGTCGCCATGTTGGATTTTATATATGTAGGTCCTAGAGTTATGTACTGTTACATGCAGATTATTGTGAACGTGTAGTATTCAAACTTCAATCGCATTGTTAGGACACAAGAAAAAACAAGGAGATTTTAAAATTTTTCACAGCTGCCATCTTGAGGTTATGGAAACAATTGAAATAAATTAGATGCCAGTGGATTAACATTCGTATAAGGATTTACTGTACCAAGTTTCACTGCACGCGGATGGTTAAATTGCGAGAAACGTCCATGTGAATATTTATAATTCGCGTCACCGCCATGTTGGATTTGTGATCACCAGGTTATTTAAAGTCCTATAGTGAACTTAAGTTCATAGCCCCTATGAACATTAAAAAATGCAGTTTGATTGCTAAAATAGATTCGTAGATATTCAGTATCGTCTAAATATTTCGGATGGTCGCCATGTTGGATTGTTAAATGTATAGGCCATAGAGTCATGTACCATTAAAGGAAAATTATTGCGTAGGTTCATTATTCAAACTTTCACTTCGATCGCATGACTACATCACAATAAATAAAATCTTAATTTTAAAATTCGCACTGCCGCCATCTTGAGGTTATGTAAACAATTGAACTAAATTAGATACCAGTGGATTACAATGTGTATAAATATTTTCTGTGCCAGGTTTCAGTGCGCTTGGAACATTAAATCGCGAGAAAGGTCTATTTAAAATTTTCAAATTCGCTTGGCCGCCATGTTCGTTGTGTAGTTAACCGGTTTTTGAAAGTCTTATAGATGGAATTCCAGTAGTGCCCTTTATCTCCGTACAAAATTTCAGGGTTTTACCGCTAATAGTTTCAGAGATATAGAATGCCGGTGAAATATTTCGCACATCCGCCATCTTGTGATTATGTAAACAATTGTACGAAGTTAGATGTCGGTGCATTACAATGTATATAAACATATACTGTTCCAAGTTTCATTGCGTTTGGTTGCTCAAATCGCGAGAAACGTCTATTTAAAAGTCGCAAATTCGCTTGGCCGCCATGTTGGTTTTGTAGTTACCAGGTTTTCAAAAGTCACATAAGTGAACTTATAGTAGTTCCCTCTATCACCATAGAAAATGTCAGGGTAATATCGGTAATAGTTTCGGAGATATTTAATGCTGGTGAAATATTTCGCACAGCCGCCATGTTGGATTGGTGAGTCGTAACAAAATTCGAAGGGCACGGTCGAGGTCGCCGGGAATGGTGCTATGAACTTTCCGAGTTTCATTGAAATCGCTCCAGCCGTTTAGATTTTATTAGGGGGGGGGGGGCACACACACGAATCACACACACACACACGGACAAAAGGTGATCTCATAAGCCTATTTTTTCAAAATTGAAAATAGGCTAAAAATAGGCTGTATAGTTCTTCACGGAACTACTTGTTATACTTAAGGTTACACTCTCCTTATGCAAGGTTTCGACACTGATGTGTAACTATCTAACGGTCTGTTACTTCTTCACGCAAAATTTTATCACCCGCAGGGACGTTGTTTGGTTCCTCAGTTTTGAGGCTGCGAGAACGGGGTCATGTAGCCCCGTGTACTTTGGGTGTGTGTAGAATCTGTCTGATACACGGTGTTAATTGTTATGGCTGTATTAGTCTGTAATTCAGGTAAGGACTGCAGACGGTCAATTTCAAGTAGTAGTTCCTAATTTTGCTGCCAAATACTACCATCGACGACACCCAGCTGTGAACTTGACTCCTAGATGCCACCGCAACCAGCAACTCACAACGAACGTTGAAACTTCCCCTCCGAAGGAAAGAATACTGAGGGATTTTTAGCGCTCTTAGAAAATCCGACATAGTATTCATAGTATCCTCAAATTGCTGGCATATCCAAAAGTAAAACTTAAGGTTAGTGGGTCAGACTAAAAATCCTAGCAACTGCTCGAAACCAGAATCCAAAAGAATTCCACGCGAATTAAAAACCAAGTTATCCCAAGCCAGTAGGCTACATCACATCAACTCTCTGCAATATTTACTAATGTTGAAATCTCCTCTGCACTCCGAGAAATGAAACTAGGTTAAGCAGCAGGTTCAGATGGAATATATCCTGAATTTCTACTGCACTGTGGTCCTTGCACAATTCAACTGTTAACTAAATTTTATAGCAATATTCTACGAGAAGGCAAATTCCCACCATGACTTAAAAGAACTAAGATAGTGGCCATAATCAAACCTGGGAAAAGTGGACAAAACGCAGAAGATTACAGACCGATTGCACTCCTAAGTGTATGTTATATGCGTCTCTAAAAGCCAGGGTAGTTAAAAGGGACGTAAAACCAATAACATTATTATTATTATTGTATGTTATAAACTACTAGAGAGACTCATCTACAGCAGAATCTCAAGCAGACTTTTAGAGCATATACCAGCTGAACCAGCTGACTTTAGACCAAATCGAAGCTGTTCTGATCAGGTGTTGGCTCTAACTACCCACATTGAGAAAGGCTTCCTAGACCGGAAGAAGACAATCGTTGTGTTTGTAGACTTGACATCAGCGTATGATACTGTCTGGCGCAAAGGTATGATTCTAAAATTTTTGAAGATAATCCCAAGTAAATCCCTTGCAATCCTCTTGAGTAATATGCTGTGTAACAGAATGTTTGAAGTGCATTTAAACGGTAATACAGGGACTTTGTTTTATATGCCGCGGGGGTTTTCGCTCGCCCGCGTTGCGAGCCTGTCTCCCGCCACGCACTTCGCTGTTATGCGGCATTGAGTCATTGAGTATAGGAATGTGTACTTACCTAGTTCACAGCTGGTGCTGAAAATGTTCGCCATTCACTGCTACACATCGCTGGCACCTCTTTATCAAATTTGCATTTACTTTCTGAAGTTCCTCTGCCGAAATACAGTCAATCGGTGCTGAGAGCTGAGTAAGAGCTTATTTGACAGAATAAAGCCATGATATCGATGATGGGGGGATATAGGAATACGGTATTGAAATGTCAAGCATTTTAAGTAATGAGTTTAGAGATTAAATAACCCCAAAGGATAAAGGTAAAATAAGGCATTATGATAGGATTTCAATAGATTCAAGTTAACAGCAAAATTAGAGTCAGTATCATGCATAGAGTGTTTTTTGATTTAAGCTTAACAGAACCTGCCTTAATAATAAATACCTTCAAAAAGATGATTGGAATTACATTGCCAACTTAATGTTAAGACTAATGTATTTGAGAAGGCTACGGTATTGATTTGATGATTATGGAGGTTGACAGATGACTATGACAAGGTCATCACTGACGACGTATGTAGGCCTATATGTTTTGTAAATATTGTTATTTAACACTGTACAACAGATTAGGCAAGATTTTGAGGTATTTTGTAATTTAGGGGTTAGATGTGGATTTAGCTAGCTGGAAATTGTAAATTTTAAATGTTGGGAATGGTACCATCGTAACGTAGCCTATTGTTATGTTTGTAGGCCTATACTGATCGGTTCCTACTGTGTGTAGTGGAACACCAAGGGAATAGCCGTCGGCTACTGATTATAGGAGCAGCATCACTAAGGATTATAATAATTTATATTTGTACTTGCTTAGAGATTTATTTTTCACCCTTTTCTTAGCTTATTTTTCTCGCGTTTTTTATTTGATATGACTTCTTGAGGGGAGCGTTAGGACGACAGTGTACGATGAAATTCATTTTAGGAGGGGATTGGTAGATTTGCTTAGCATTCATTCCCCAATACAGAGTAGGATAGGGAATCTGTAGCTAATAAACGTCGAACGACACGTTCTTTTAAATTCTGGATTGTTTGTTACCGTAGCAGGCCAACGTAGTTTTTTTTGCCTATTTTCAATTTAGAAAAAATAGGCTTATGAGATCACCTTTTGTCCGTGTGTGTGTGTGCGCGCGCGCGCGTGTGTGTGTGTGTGTGTGCGTGTGTGTGTGTGAGAGGTGTGTGTATGTGTGTGTCCCCTAATAACTTCTAAATGGCTGGAGCGATTTCAATGAAACTCGGTAAGTTCATAGCACTATTCCGGACGACCACGACCGTGCCCTTCAAATTTTGTTACGTCTCACCAATCCAACATGGCGGCAGTGCGAAATATTTCACCAGCATTCAATATCTCCGAAACTATTCCCGATATCACCCTGGAATTTTGTACGGTGATAAAGGGAACTACTAGAAGTTCACCTATGTGGCTTTTGAAGAACTGGTAACTACAAAACCAACTTGGCGGATACGCGAATTTGCGACTTTTAAATAGACGTTTCTCGCGATTTAACCAACCAAACGCAATAAAACTTGGTACAGTATATGTTTATAGACATTGTAATGCACCGACATCTAACTTCGTTCAATTGTTTACATAACCACAAGATGGCGGATGTGCGAAATATTTCACCGGCATTCTATATCTCTGAAACTATTAGCGGTATCACCCTGAAATTTTGTATGGAGATAAAGGGCACTACGGGAAGTTCATCTATAAGACTTTCAAACCCCGGTTAATTACAAAACGAACATGGCGGCCAAGCGAATTTGAAAATTTCAAATAGACCTTTCCCGCGATTTAATGATCCAAACGCAATGAAATCTGGTACATGAAATGTTTATACACGTTGTAATGCACTGGTATCTAATTTAGTTTAATTGTTTACATAACCTCAAGATGGCGGCTGTCCGAATTTTAAAATTAAGTTTTTATTTCTTGTGTCGTAATCATGCGATCGAAGTGAAAGTTTGAATAATGAACCTACGCAATAATTTTCCTTTAATGGTACATGACTCTATGGCCTATACATTTAACAATCCAACATGGCGACCATCCGAAATATTTAGACGGCTCTGAATATCTACGAATCTATTATAGCAATCAAATTGATTTTTTTATGTTCATAGGGCCTATGAACTTAAGTTCACCTATAGGACTTTAAATAACCTGGTGATCACAAATCCAACATGGCGGCGACGCGAAGTATAAATAATCACATGGACGTTTCTCGCAATTTAACCACCCGAGTGCAGTGAAACTTGGTACAGTAAATCCTTATACGAATGTTAATCCACTGGCATCTAATTTATTTCAATTGTTTCCATAACCACAAGATGGCAGCTGTGCGAAACTTTAAAATCTCCTTGCTACTTCTTGTGTCCTAATCATGCGATTGAAGTTTGAATGCTACACGTACACAATAATCTTCATGTAACAGTACATAACTCTAGGACCTGCATATACAAAATCCGACATGGCGACCATCCGAGATATTTAGTCGGTTCTCAATATTTACGAATGTATTACAGCAATCAAACTGAAATTTTGTACGTTGATAGAGGCAATTAACATAAGTAGGATATATGAAAGTAGGCTGTATAATTTTTCACGGAACTACTTGTTATTTCTCCTTTCCTTTTCGAATGTGTATCTTGGGCTTGGTTGGTAACTCCAACCAACCCAAATCTGATAAGTACCTGAGATAATAGTCTCAAATACATGTCAAATACTGTATGTTGTTCGATTTCAATGGGATCTCACGGTGGTTGATCACAGCTCCAACCTCGTCGTACCTCGACGCAAACGAGCACACAAGGAAGATTAAAATTCTTAATGGGAGGTTCTACAAGCCATATAAGGATTCTACCCCCCGACATTTTGCATAACTAGGCTATGTACTGTAAGCTGTTTCAAATTATTATACCATTAATGAAATGCAGACAAAACTATCACTCCAATTTAGTACTGATTCTCCCATCAACAACGCCTTCTGCATTAAACTTTCGAATCACTCCAGACAGCTTCTTGAAAATGCAAGACCTGGTTTATACCGTATGCATAATATGTCGAAGTACAAATTGCAGAATTTCTCCTCCTTTCACTCGAACAATACCACATAGATCATGACACTTTTAACGATAAAAGGTACCGAGTGTTAAAACATGCTATGATAGGTACATGGCGCGGTTGGAAATATTCTCGCCAGATGTGGCTAAGGTTGCGAGATCGAATTCCAGCGCAGTCAGTAGATTAACCGGCATGTTGAAGATCTCCTTGAGGGCAACAGTTTGGCACCGTAGCGTCTTAAAGAAAAGGTGCACAAGGTAAAATGGATGTAAGAACTCATAACGCCTCTCATATGTAAAATAGCTTGGCATGGTGGGTGAGTGGTTAACATGTCGGTCTACTAACCCCAAGCTTACAGGTTCGCTCCTGGCCGTGGTAAGTGAATTTTGAAAGGCGGCAAAAAATACAACACGTATGTCATACGATGTTGGCATGTCAAAGAACCCATTTGAATTCAGTAGGCCGTGTTCATAATGGCAAAATTAATCTCGGGAGTTTCCGCCAACATAAACCTCCTCATTTCTCTACTAGAAAGCACTATAGTGTTCAAGGAGCTTAGATATCTAAACACCTTGACTTTCATAGTGCTTCAAGGAACAACGAAATTCGACATGCAAGCTACCCTTTGGGTGTAAAATTACAAAGCTTGCACCCGGCACCCGAGGCCATACGATATATGTAAAATGATTATATATGATGATATATGAAAAATGGGAAGTTAAAAATACGAACTCTCACCTGAGGATCTTCGTCATCGGAATATTCCACTTCAACTTTTGGCACAACCAGGTAAACTGTCTCTGGTTTGTGTTTTGAGCCCAAATACTCTTCTTCATGACAATCCTAGAACAAAAAAGGCTCTATGTGAATTCATACACACTCTACTATAATGGTTTAAACATCAGATCCTTCGATATTGCATGATATACAATTTCTTAAGCTGGCAATGACCCGAAGGAACAGGCAGGGTATGAGTTCATCACCTAAACTATGATTCCTTAGCTTGAAATAACCTGATATTATTAACATAAATAATAATAAATTGAACAATTAATAGTTTCGTACGTAAGCTGGACAACGTTTTATTATAGACTATTGAATGTGTGTAGTGAATGTTGCGTGCTGTGTATAGTCTTTTTTGAACAATATTTTAATATCTAAAATGTATGAAACTAAGGTAATTATTTAAATAAAATATCTAAATTAACAACATTCCTTGTCTGAAACTAGTCATAGATACCCATTTTACCACGAGACGGCATTGATCCCAAATACACCAAAGTAATTTTCAGACTACTTACTCCCGTTATCGGACATTCAGCATCAGAAAGAGCTTCAACCTTGATGACATCATCTTTCAATGGTAATGAAGGATCATCTGAACCATTCGCTCTAACTTCCTCTATGGAGTGTGATTCAGTCTTAAGAGTGTCAGGATATTCCATAATCAATGATACTGAAAGCAGTACAAATCAGATAACTTTTCTGATATTTCAAGAAGGCCGCTGTGCGCTACAGTGTGATAATCTTATGACTAACGTCAGAGAGATCTCTTAGATTAGATTAGATCTTTATTAAATCCATTTGATCAAATATATGTATACAATACATTTTTGATATAGGACACGTCAGAATTTACATCTATAAAATAAAAGAACTAACAGGTAGGCCTATATATTACTAATATTATAACTATTTATAACTTATTATAATTTATTTATTTAATCGTATGGTGATACAATACAGAATACAAATAAGACAAAATTAAACTTTAAAGTCCTTCCTTTTCAACCATTCGGTTAGACTAGGTGTGAGATCAAACAAGTCGTCAGGAATTCCAGGGTATGAATGAAGAGGACAGCGTAGGACCAGGTGTTCAATCGTCTGTTCTTCTAAGTTACATTCACACATTGGTGAACTGATCCAGCCCCACTTGTACCTGAAATAATTACAACACCCATGTCCAGTCCTCAACCTGTTGATACGGCACCAGAGGTTCCTTGGTAGGTCAAAACCATTTGGCTTCTTTGTGGGATCAAGATGGTGGACACTTGTTCCCAATGTTTTTGTTGACCACTCATGCTTCCAGTTTTCCTTTATGTCAAATCCATCCGCGATGAGTTGCCTTGCAGTGACACTTGCCGGTCTTCTGGATTGCAATCGTTGTTGTGACGGATGGCAGAATTCCTGATGCAGTGGCAAAGAGGGTGATGCAAAGATTTTCTTAGCCTCCCTCAGTAGAGCTTGCTTCCGCCTTAAGTGAGGTGGAGGGATGTGGCTCAGCACGGGTAACCAGTGACATGGAGTTGATTTGATGGTACCAGTAATGCAACGCATTGTATCGTTCAGTTTCGTGTCTATCTTCTTCACATGTACGCTTTCCAACCAGACAGGCGCACAGTACTCAGCAGCTGAGTAAACAAGACTGATGCCAGTTAAACGTAGACAGTCAGCAGAGGCTCCCCAGGAGGTACCACTGAGCTTATGCAGTATGTTGTTTCTTGCGGCGACTTTGTGAGAGAGCTTGGTGATGTGCTCTTTGTAGCTCAGGGTTCTATCTAAAGTGACTCCGAGATATTTTGGGAAAGGATTGTACCTCAGCTCTTGTCCATTGAACAGGACTCTAGGTTTGTAGTTTGCGACACGATTCGCTAGATGGAAACAAGAGACTTCAGTTTTTGTTGTGCTTGGGATCAATCTCCAGGTTTTAAAGAAAGTTGACATCTTCTCCAGGTCCTCCGTAATGATTTGTTCGCCATCTTCAAAGTTATTGCTCTGAGCTACCAGCGCGATATCATCAGCATAGATGAACTTACTTGATGTTGTAGTTGGTAAATCATGGATGTACAAATTGAATAGCAGTGGGGCTAAAACAGATCCCTGTGGTAGGCCGTTATTTAGTTTTCGTTTGCGGCTTTTAGTGTTTCCTAGGAACACTTCAAATTGCCTTTCACTAAGCATGCTAGATATTAGATCCACAATTTCTCGGCTTGGTACAACTTGCAATAGTTTGTAGATCAGTCCTTGTCGCCAAACAGTATCATACGCAGCTGTCAAGTCGATGAAAACAGCTGTTGATTTCCGTTTACCTTGAAAACCTGCTTCAATGTGTGTAGTTAGGGCAAGAACTTGATCAGTGCAGCTGCGTCCGTGTCTGAAGCCAGCTTGTTCAGGAGGGATAACAGCCTCAATGAGCGGTGCTATTCTGGTTAGAAGGATTCGTTCAAAAAGTTTTAATATGCAACTGAGCAGTGCTATTGGACGATAGCTTTCGGGGCTGTCTTCAGGTTTGCCAGGTTTGAGAATGGCTATAACATTTGACAGTTTGAATTGTCTGGGCAGTCTGTTCTCTTTGAGAATGTAAGTGAAGAGAGAAGTGAGCCAGCATATACAATACGGACCCATGTTCTTAATGAACTCATTATAGATCTTGTCGGGACCAGCAGCCTTGCCGATTTTCAGTTGTTTGATTGCACTTTCTACTTCCGCTGTGGAGAAGGGATTGGAAAGCGGTTCGTTTCTTGGGGCACTGTGCTTGAGGTTAGAGAGGTTACATTTTACCACTCTGGTATGATTCTTGTCTCTCTTTGCCCTTGAGAGGTCTACGATCCTGTTGGCAATAATGTCAGGACTCAGTTTAGTATGCGGCTTTTTGGGGTGTTGCTTGCCAGTTAGCCCATTCAAGACTCGCCAGGCTTTCCTACTTGACTTTGCGAAGTTCATTTCTTCGAGTGTTGCTTCCCATTTCTCTCGTCTATTCTTGTTTAAAGAGTGGAGTAGCTGTGAACCCACTGTTTGATTTCCAGAACTTTGGTATTCTTGGTATAAAGCCTCACTTTCATCATTCCAGCCAGGCACATATTGCTTTCTGTAACCCCTAGGAATGTTTGACTTAGCAGCTTTGATAACTAGTTTCACAAATTCATCGTAGTTGTTTGCTGTCGGCTGTAGATTCTCCGCAACTAAGCTGGAGTCAAGGTCTTTTGAGAATCCATCCCAATTAGCTCGTCGAAAGTTCCATCTGGGTAAGGGCATTGAGTTTACAAGGGGAATTTTCAAACCAATTTCCACCATAACAGGTCGATGTTGACTGTTTGGGAAGTTGGATAGAACAGTACGAGTGGTGTTGAGTGGTTGGTCTAACTGATCTTTAGACACGAATGTCAAGTCTGGGTTGTAATCCTTATCCCAGCGTGCAGAGTGGAAGGTTCCCTTGTCTTTTACATCAAAGACCAGGTGCATATTTGTAGTTTCTGCCCACTGAACTAGTTTCTCCCCATTCACATCCACGGTGTCATACCGCCAGTTTGTGTGATGGCTGTTGAAGTCTCCAGTGTATATACAAGGGTGGTCAAAAGCTGGCAGTACTGTAGGAGCCCAATTCACACACGGAGGCTTGTACAGATTGACAATTTTTAAATCATTTATCTGAATTGCTATTGTATAGATGTAGTCAACTTCTGTTGAATCAATTACTTGCACTCCGTTTAAACTTGACTTCACATAAGTGGCTATTCCATATTGTGGATGGTGGATAGCTTTGACCAGTGTGTAACCGGGTATTCGTCCTCTGCGCTGGAGATCCTGTTCGTCTTTGGTATGGATTTCTTGAATGTTAACAACATCAATGTTAAGGTCATTCAGTTGTTTCTGTAGATACTCACATTTGGCAGAACTTATGCCTTCAATATTAAGTTGCATAGTACGGACTAGGTGTTTCTCATCTATAGTTTGATGGTCCTGAAAAGAACCGTTACTTGATATGTTTCTGGGCATATTGTAAGTCACCTTTAACGCTGTTGCTCGTTTAGCACCACCCAGGGGTCACGTGTAGGGCAATTTAAGGTAGTACCTACGGACGTGAGCAACGTTCGACTTATTATAATAACAGACCTTAAGAGATACAATCTTATTAGACAACTATTTACACCTTACTCTATTATCATAATATGAAAACTTAATTCTATAAATACAACAACTTACAGCTAGGTATTGCAATTAAAATAGAAAAGTAAAATATAGTTATAGATATCATCGCTCCTATACGTAAAGATATTCAACTACAGAGTAACAACAATGTCACTGCAGATAAGCATTCAACATTCTACCGAAGGTTTTTATTTTTGGGGCTAGTTTTATATACTGGGGTAGTTTATTGTATAATTTAACTCTTGTGTGAAAAGTTCCTTTTTGACATATGCTTATGTGTGTGTGTGTGAAATATGAATGTTTTGATTTTGTCTTGTGTTATGCCTATGAACATCATTGTTTGTTTTAAGAAAAACACCTTTATTCATTAAATTCTTAAAAAAAACATAATACTTTCAAAGATATATATATATATATATATATACAGGGCAGTGGGAGAATGTTTAAATATTTAAACAGAGGTCTACATGATTCTCTAGTATTTACATTTGCCATAATTCTAATCGCCCTCTTTTGTATCCTAAACGTGCTTGGTACTTCTGGCGACATACCCCAAAATATGACCCCATATTTTAAGCATGAATGGAAATAAGCAAAATAAGTATTTCTTAATGTGTGCATGCTAGTGCAGGTTTTCAAAATACGTAACGCAAAGCACATCGAGTTCAGTTTAGTATTCGGATATTGTATATGTTTGTTCCATTTCAAGTCATGTTGTATCCATAGTCCTAAAAACATTGTTTCTGATTTATTTTCTATTTGATGACCATTTAATGTTATATTGGTCTTCGCAGGATTCCTATTCTGTATAGTGTGGAAATTTAGACTTACTGTTTTTTGTAGTTTATTATGAGGTGATTATCTTGTAACCATTTGGTTAACTCTCCTGTAACGGAGTCAGCAGACAGCTGTATGACCTGTTTAGTTTCACCTTTTATTACGAGTGTTGTATCATCCGCAAACAAAATTTCCTTATGTGAATGAACGTTCTGTGTTATATCATTGATATATAGATGAAAGAGTAGTGGGCCCAAAACCGATCTCTGGGGTACTCCAAATTTAATAATTCCCTCATTGGACAATGTTTCATTAAGTAATTTGGTTCCATCATCCTTGTGTCTCAAGCTTATTATTTGTTTACGCCTTGTTAAGTAAGACTCTATCCATTTATTAGCTAGACCTCTAATACCATATTGATTTAGTTTTGTAAGGAGGATTTTATGGTCAACAACATCGAATGCTTTCGATAAATCCAAGAATAGGCCAGTTACCTGTTCCTTGTTGTCAATTAATTTCATTATACTATTATTGCATTCATAAATTGCTGTCTGTGTAGATCTTTCCGTTCTAAATCCATGTTGTGAGTTTGATAAAATTTCATTTTTTTCTATAAAACTGATCAGTCTCTTATACATGATTTTTTCCACAATTTTTGCAATACCAGTTGGTAAGGTAATAGGACGATAGTTATCTAATTCATCTTTTGAACCGTTGTTGTGCACTGGAATTACTTTTGATAACTTCAAAATATCCGGGTAAGTTCCTGAGAGAATTGAACTGTTTATTAAGTGCGTAAGTGGCTTATGAATGGTAATAATCCTCTCTCGCCAAGATTTATCTTAATCGCTCAACTACATTCAAAATGTTTGACCTTAACACCATAATAATATGCCCAGACACCATCTTGAAAGTATGGATTCGCTGTTTTTTTTCTCTTGGGGGTATATAAGGCTACTTTACGGTCCTATATTCTCATTAATTTGTGTTATAGTACAGTACCGTAGCTCTTAGTATTGAGAGGTATTTATTTGTATATTTAATAATTTCAAGATGGCGGATGCAGGTAATATTGAAACTCATAATGCTACCACGTTGATAACACAGGGTCATAACATAAATCTACCTGAATGCCAACAACAGTGAGCATTGCTTCACTGGATCATAAGGCATGGCTTTTAATATATGCAGGATTAGTACGGCCGCCATCTTGAAATTGATCAGCTGATAACCCTGTGGTTTGGGTCTCTGACGGTTCCTTCACGAGGGTTTTTTTTTTCAAAAATTTGGTAGAGATCCGATTGTTAGATTAGTCGCTATTCGATTTAAGTATTGAGCACTTAGATGGTCGCCATTTTGTTTTAGTTAACATGACGATGATATAAACCATTATACGGAGGTGCCCTTTACTACTGCTACCTCTGTACCAAATTTGATTGATTTCGGTTTCGTTGTTGGGAATGAATAGGTGGAAAATACAAACATACATAGGCTAGGCTACATACAAATCGGTACATTCTGTATGGTACATAAGCTACATACCGGTACATGGACATTAGGCCAGTGGAATTTTCATGTGTAGGCTACTTGAAATTTTCACTGAAGTCAGAAGTAGACTAAACATTAGAAACTTAACCACGAATTAACTGGAGTGCAATATTACAGGGGGAGATGCCCATTGCTGTATAACGAAATTTAAATGCTTTTCAGTCGGTCGACATGATTGTGCCCAATTCTAATGGGATTAATTAATTCATTATTTTTTCAGCTGTAGGGAATAACACCCATTACAATTGGGTTTAATCGTGCTGACCAACTGAAAAGCATTCAGATTTCGTCTACTAAGGAAACACTGAAAAATGACTTTCAAAACTGTAGGCGTAATCAAAGGTGGGGGGACGCCAAAATCGAAAATCCCAAAGCACATTTTTTTAGTTAAAGGTATAAAAAAAATCAGAAAAATATACGGTTTTATTGGTCAAATTTTCTTTATTACTTTCTTAAATACTGCACTAATATTATTTAGAAATGAAATACACGTTTCGTTTTAAACTTATAGGCAATACTAAATAGTTCGTGGTAGCCGAGCACACAGGAAAAGAGTTTACGGTCTACGGGCGAACACAGCGCCTGAACTGGAATCAGAACGGTGATGAAGAGGGGATGCGTGGTTGATAGATAGATAGATTTATTAATTCCATTTGATCAAATACATGTATACAGTACATTTTTGATATAGGACACGTCAGAATTTACATCTATAAAATGAAAGTACTAATAGGTAGACTATACGATACTAATACTATAACTATTTATAACTTATTATAATAACAGATCTTAAGAGATACAATCTTATTGGACAACTATTTACACTTTACTCTATCATCATAATATGAAAACTTAATTCTATAAATACAACAACTTACAGCAAGTTATTACAATTAAAATAGAAAAGTAAAATATAATTATAGATTTCATCGCTCCTATACACTAAGATATTCAACTACAGAGTAAAAACAATGGCACTGCAGATAAGCTTTCAACATTCTATCAAAGGTTTTTATTTTTGGGGCAAGTTTTATATACTGGGGTAGTTTATTGTATAATTTAACTCCTGTGTGAAAAGTTCCTTTTTGATATATGCTTGTGTGTGTGTGTGAAATGTGAATGTTTTGTCTTGAGTTATGTCTATGAACATCATTGTTTGGTTTAAGAAAAACATCCGTATTCATTAAATTCTTAAAAAAAAAAAAAAAAAAAAAAAAAACATAATACTTTCAAAGATATATATGCAGGGCAGTGGGAGAATGTTTAAATCTTTAAACAGAGGTCTACATGATTCTCTAGTGTTTACATTTGCCATAATTCTAATCGCCCTCTTTTGTATCCTAAAAGTGCTTAGTACATCTGGCGACATACCCCAAAATATGACCCCATATCTTAAGTATGAATGGAAATAAGCAAAATAAGTATTTCTTAATGTGTGCATGCTAGTGCAGGTTTTCAAAATACGTAACGCAAAGCACATCGAGTTCAGTTTAGTATTCAGATATTGCATATGTTTATCCCATTTCAAGTCATGTTGTATCCATAGTCCTAAAAACTTTGTTTCTGATTTATTTTCTATTTGATGACCATTTAATGTTATATTGGGCTTCGCAGGATTCCTATTCTGTATAGTGTGGAAATTTAGACATACTGTTTTTTTATAGTTTATTATGAGGCGATTATCTTGTGACCAATTGGTTAACTCTCCTGTAACGGAGTCAGCAGACTGCTGTATGACCTGCTTAGTTTCACCTTTTATTACGAGTGTCGTATCGTCCGCAAACAAAATTTCCTTATGTGAATGAACGTTCTGTGTTATATCATTGATATATAGAAGAAAGAGTAGTGGGCCCAAAACCGATCTCTGGGGTACTCCAAATTTAATAATTCCCTCATTGGACAATGTTTCATTAAGTAATTTGGTTCCATCATCCTTGTGTCTCAAGCTTACTATTTGTTTACGCCTTGTTAAGTAAGACTCGATCCATTTATTAGCTAGACCTCTAATACCATATTGATTTAGTTTTGTAAGGAGGATTTTATGGTCAACAACATCAAAAGCTTTCGATAAATCCAAGAATATGCCAGTTACATGTTCCTTATTGTCAATTAATTTCAGTATACTATTAATACATTCCTAAATTGCTGTCTGTGTAGATTTTTCCGTTCTGAATCCATGTTGTGAGATTGAAAAACATTTTTTTTTCTATATAACTTATCCGTCTCTTATACATGATTTTTACACAATTTTTGCAATACCAGTTGGTAAGGTAATAGGACGATAGTTATCTAATTCATCTTTTGAACCGTTGTTGTGCACTGGAATTACTTTTGATAACTTCAAAATATCCGGGTAAGTTCCTGAGGGAATTGATGACGGTGCTGGACCGCGCGGGCTGGGGACATCACGTCACAACAGAATAATTGACGATTGCTAGTTTGCTAGTCATGAAGTGTATTCCTTAACATTAATCCTTAGTTTGCTTTATTCATTTGTGGAGTTGAGTTGTGTTCATTTTGCAGTCGTTGTGTATCAATGAATTGTGAGTATACAGTGTGATTACACGTTTAGATGAATAATTCCTGTTCATGCACAACTAGAAAAAAGGAAAGTGCAATTAGCACTAGCAAAAAATATGAGGTGAAATTCTCTGAAACAATTTAAAACTGAAAATAAAATAAAATACAGTGCTTCCTCCATATTTCGTTTGCTATTGGCTGAAGCAATTTTAACCTATAATCATTATTGATCAACACCAAGAATCATAATTGATAATATTAAAAGGTAATTTGTTTAATTGTATTTCAGTTTCCATTATAAAATGACACAGGGGCGTATATAAACATTTTTCGGGGGTGGAGGTGGGAGGGGGTGGGGGGCTGGCTATCCTGAAAAATTGTGAGTATTCTCAGGTGATTGTCACCGCAAAATACCCATAAATATCAGCCAATATCTTAGAGCATATAACTTTGTGTAATTATTTTAGATAAGATTCAAAGTTTATATGGCCTACAATTACTGGCAATAAAAAAATATAAAATACAACACAACACACAAATAAAAGTTTATACTTAATGCATTTTCTATTATGATCTATGGAGTATGAATGGCAAATATCTAAACATTTGTCAAATTACCTAAGCAAAAAGGTGAACAGTTTTTAATTTTTTTTTACAAGTCGATCATTTATTTCTCAAAAGTACCGTACTGTGGAATTCACAGTTTTGCGTCACAGGGCTGAGTGTACCCCGTTCCAGCCCTCAGACTAGAATTAAAATTTCTTGGCAGAGCCGGGAATCGAATTCGGACCTCCGGGGCGGCAGCCAAGGATACTAGCCACTACACCACGAGTTAGTCTAATTTCGATCTTAATATTGTTTATAACTTAGCCAATAAGTTAAGATTATGGCACAACCAAATTTACAATTATTTTATGATCTTACCAAAGCAACTCTTTCTTATTTTTTATTGGCTTTTTTCGGGGGGGGGCTGGAGCGCCCTCAGCACCCCCCCCCCCCCCCCTTATATACGCCCCTGAAACGACACAAGGCAAGTGGGGCTCAAAATAGACAACTGAAACAGCAACGTACCAAAGCACTTGAGAGTTCGACACAGAACGAAGACTAAGAGTGAAGCGGAAAATGCCAGAGGAAGCCACTGATGATGTTGAACTTTCCTGGAAAGATGAAGTAAAGCGGAGCACAATAGAGATCTTAGATAAACTTATTCGTTAGTTAAGTGAACGGTTCGCCAATATCAAGGAACTGGATGAACGTTTTGGCTTCCTCTGTAATTTTGATGAATACGGTATATTCACAATGAAACCCCAAATGAAAACGTTTTGAACACTCTAAAGAGGAAATGTTTCGAACTTGCAGAGAAGTACCCTGAAGATTAGAACGGAGAAGAACTCTTTGAAGATATTAATAAGAATGTCATAGTTTTATTACGAAGATCAAAGAAAAATAATGAATAGATCGACTAGAAGAAACCCAAAGATATTATGTTATATTTATCTTGTTTGGGGTTAGAGGCATACAGTAACTTGACATCGCTTTCAAACTACTTTTAACGATTTTGTGAACGAACTTTTAGCAAGCTGAAGCTTATTAAAAAGTATTTAAGATCCACAATGACACAAGAAAAGCCGGCCCCGTGGTGTTGGCGTAGCGTGCCTGCCTCTCACCCGGAGGCCCGGGTTCGATCCCCGGCTCCGTCAGGAATTTTAAAACTGACGTGAGGGTTGGAACGGGGTGCACTCAGCCTCGTGAGGACAAATGAGTATCTGTCTGACAGTGAGACAGCGCCCAGATCACGAAAACCAAGATTAACGGCCAAGGGGACCCGACGCGCTGATCACGCGTCACCCCAATATCTGCAGGCCGAATGGCTGGGCAGCGGTCGCTTGGTCGGCCTCAGTCCGTCATGGGCCAGGGGTTGACTTTTTTTTGTTGACTAATGACACAAGAAAGACTTAAGTAATTTAGCAATTTTATCAATTGAACGTGATATGGCTGCTGCTATAGACTTCAACTCTATTATAAATAAGTTTGCATCCATCAAGTCTAGGAAGGCACATTTTAAATTATTGTTATGGCTCTGAAAATTATTCTCTCTTAATTTTAATTATTTTTCAAACAAACTAACCTTTTAATACCGGTACGTACAGTTTTATTTTATTCATATTTTTCTCTTTATAATGTGTTAAGTGACATACTACTTATTAAAACGAAATATTTATGAACATTAAACTGTGTTTAAATTAAACTCATTGATTCTTGAAACTTTTAGTGTTAAGGGGCGACTACCAACTAGTTACCGGCAGCCCCTGGCGCCAAGTAGCCTTGATACTTCTAAGATTTGCTGATGACTATGTTTTTAAAACATGCACATATAACTGTTTCTTATTGACTAGTTATACGCCGCCAGGCTAAGCAAGGTAGGCTAGCTATGGAAAATTACACGAGCAGTACGTACCTTTAAAACAAAAAATATTTCTTTTTCCGTAATAGTCACACTCCATGAGATTAATAAATACACTCATGTCAATTCTTTTTAGGGTTAGGGAATAACCCATCAATATTGAGTATAATCGTGTTGACCGACTAAAAAACATCAAATTTTGACCACAAGGCAACACTGAAAATGGCTTCAAACACCGTAAGACAAGCTAGAACTGATGTAGGCCTACCGGTACTGATATCAGCCGACCTGGCAGACTACAACGATTGCAACATTGCAATGAAGAATAAACTTGCCTGCCTATATTGTCCTAGAATCGGTGACTTACCGTAATCACAATCGCTTTACCTTCACTTCACCTGACACAATAGTTTCACAAGCTAGCGTAGCCTACACTCTAGCAACTCATTTGCCAGTAATTTGCTTCGGTATGGCACTGGTTTACACATTTTGAGTACCGGTACGGTAAGTTACGATATTTCCAAAATCAACGTTTCTCATTTGCTCAAAAATCTCTCAAGATTTCCGTCAGGAAAAGTTACCTTTATCTACAGTTGAAGACCGAGGTGAATTTAAGAATCAATACCATGAATAAGTAGGCTTAAATGGTGGGGTCACGTGATAGCCAAGTTTGTCCTGGCGACTTATCGATTCAGGAGAGGAGGATAGGCCTACATGGTGGCGGTTTGTCCTGAAAGTCCATAGTTAATATTTGGTATTGAGGCTATTTTGTTTTTGTTTTTTTGTTTAATAGTGTTGCATGAGGTCAGGTGTTCATGTAGCCTATGCAAAGTGGTATTAACCGTGAGAAGAAATCTGCATCAAAATTCACAATATTGTGGTTTGATTTTAAGATTATTTTTGTCGTGTTCTGTTAAAAATTTGACGAAAGCAGGTAAATTAGACAGAAAACAAACCAACACTCTCGTCCGATCACGGGAGGAGCAAGCAGTTGGTTTTGAGAGATTCTGTGTTTAGTTTCACAATCATTATTCCAGATTAATATTCCATTACTGGCCCTGACGAACCAATGTTTCCAGATCGTTAAAAATATTTTCGGAGATATCCATATAATTTTGTATGGGGAACAACTGTGTCAGAATTCTGAAAATTAATAAAAGAAATATGTTAACGTTATCAAGATCCATTACAGTGTCTGCTTATTAGAAAAATAGTTTCTACTTGGTTGGCGAATTCTGATACACGTTGTTAACCAAATTTTGTCCAGCATGATCAAGTGCTACTGGTAGCACAATCGGAATATTAGCGGATACTCTTAAAATATCAACTAAACTGGAATTGGGCAATACACTAGGCTACTTTAATTTTGAAGGATGATTAAGACCAAAGGAAATAGGTGATTAAGACTGCCGAAAATTCTACCTCAAAAGATTTAATAAATAAAGCCATTTGACCCTTTCGTATTTGCTGGAGTGTAATCAAATTTTGGGATACTGTGCTGTCTGGTTTCTATAATATACAGTACAGTACATGGTACATAGAGCAAGAGTTGGATTTCTAGGTGGATTCAAATGGCTCGAGATTTGCTCTTGAAACATGCGATCGGTAAAACGTGAACACCAGTTCTAAAGTCGCTGAATTTCGCATTCTGTAAGAGTTCGCGGAAGTTGTCACCGGGATTGTTAATCGTCTGTTTAATAGCCAAGTAAATGTAAGATTCATACCAAATGGTTGATCTACATAGACCAATCTAGAATAGGTAATAATTTAACTACAGAGTTAAGTTGATATGGTACCGGTAACTGGCATTTAAGTTTTGTTCGATATGAACCTGTTACTTGTAGCTCAATGAAGCACTACTGTTTGTTTGAAATAGTTTCCTTCCATGGAATGTGAGTTACTGAGAATCTACGGCTCAAATGCTCAGAAACAGTTATACGATAGTTGATAGGACTGCTAATTCTAAAAATGCGCACAATTAAATCCCTTTAGGCATACATTTCACACCTAAAATTTGTGAGTTATCCATTGAATGCTATGGAAGTAGGCTACTATACCGGTACAGTTAAACATTGAACCTATTACCACGCGTGTAATCATGTTGGTCACACTGACACTGATAGGTTGCCCAAAATGGCAATTCCATGTACTACAGTATACGTGTGCAAAATTTAGAACTGTTGGTCTGCATTCTTTTTGATACACTGAGACTAGAGTAAAACGAAATTAGAAAGCATTAATTATCATGTTGGCAATACTGGCATGTATGTGCTACAGAAAATTCATTTGAAATATTGTTATCTATGTGTGCCTATCTTGGAATAGCTCTTATCCATACTTTCAGAGATATCCAACATACAGCTCAATGTTCAGTTGTGATTTTTTTAGCAGTTAGTAACACTGACGTCATTTTCATATATGGTCGTGAGTTTTTGAGGTATAGGTCTTTACACATACCGTACCAAAGTTGGTTAGAATAGATGCAACAACATTAGCGGCAGAAGGACAGACGGACACATTTGCCTAGATTGATCTCGTGAGCCTACTTTTTTTCAAAATGAGAATGGTGTGCTAAAAATATATACACATGACTTTATAACACAACAGGTGACACTGGCGTCTCTTAATCACCAACTTTATCGGGGAGTGGGGCAGGGATGGACCTCACAAGGGGAGGATACGATGCATGGGTCACCGATTCGAACCATCTTCAGTACTAGGCGTATACCAGGTGCAAGTAGTAAGGTGCGCTTCTCAGCCGATTCCGAGAAATTAATTATAAATTATTCGTAATTGGTGCTTAGCGTTCAAGTGCGCTGTACGTTAACATGAAACCAAGGAGCCCGTGGTGCCGCGCTAAGAGCCCTGCTTCGTAAGCGTGGGATCACTGGATCAAATCCCACCGGTGAGCCTTTTTTTTTTTTGTGTGTGTAGATTTTTAGTGAATATTGTTCATATTGCAGTCAATTGTAATAAAGTATTTTGTGAGCAGGAAAAGGGATTCTGAAATCATCGTATGGGGGGGGGTCAACGTTTGTGACATTACGGCATTGCAAATACATTGGAATTATACAGATACACGGTCAGGTGTATTCTATCATATGTATACATTTATACGTTGAAGGCCCAGTCTGTTCCGTTCATTGCACGTCTGTAAACCATCGGACCACCCCGTAAGCAGTGACTCTTGCTATGTGTATTGGTTGGAAATTGACAATGGTTACAAAAAAAAAAGACACGCTGCAAAGGTTCACCAGTGGGATTCGAACCAGCGATCCCGTGCTTACGAAGCAGGGCTCTTACCGCTGCACCACGCCCTTGTTGAATTCTCGCTAGCGTACAACGCACATAGACGCCGCACTGTAATTGCAATTAATTAATTACTCGGAAACGGCTGAGAAGCGCTCCTTACTACTTGCACCTGGTATACGCCTGGTCATGCCCTACACGTGTACTAAAGATGGTTCGAATCGGTGATCCATGCATCGTATCTTCCCCTAGACAGTCTGTTGTGGGGAGGTGAGTGCTGGGCCTGTTGCTGGGATCTTCTGATTGGGGTAGCTGCATTCTATGGGAGGAGAAGAGAAGGGCTGTTCTTTGAAAAGGAGGCAGGGGGAAGCTTATTTCGATTTTGTGAAAGAAAAAGAATAAATAGCTCTACGTGTGTGTGTTTATGTTCGTCTATTAATTCGTGATTGTCTAGACATATTTCATTTAAACTTGACACGGTTAAGGTACTTCCACTTTCGGAAATCTCGACTTTCTCATTTTATTCTCATAATGAATACCGCAATGAAAAATGGTGACAGCTCATAAGATTTTCTTCAGTCCGGTATTTAATATCTCATCGACCATTTATGTGTTCAACATGATTATTAGTTCCATAATTGAGTTTTGTTAAGTTATTAATATTCATATTTTTGTTTTGGGATTATTTCACATGGCATAATCCCAAAAATATGAATAATATTAATAGTATTTTGGGCCTTGAAAGCCTTAATCTACATATTAACTTATTAAGTTAAATCACTAGTCTTCTGGAAATGTGATAAATCATAAATCAACAAGGCAGCAGCATGAATTGCTAAAACTGAATAGTCTCCTCTTGCAAGGCTGACCATGATATTAGTTCGTGTGAGAACCCCTGGCACGAGTGTGGAAGTCTGTCAGGCTGCTGCTCACTTCTGCCTCAACCTTGTTGTCTAAGATCACCTTAGCAGCAAAACAAACAGGTTCATCAAGGTCACATGACAAAGAGTATCAAGAGTTGAATCATGCTATACCAAACATATCGATTCCACACTGCACACAAGCAACACACTATGTTACCATGCAATAATGCGCAGCATCGCTATCTGTGGTCTAATGCTTCTTGGACATCTCATAGCGCACTTCCAGGTTTGTTCTCCTTGACAATTGCAGCTATAATTGATAATAAAATTGAGCCACTGCCTGAATAATTTCAATGATGATAAAAAAATAGAACTGCAACATACAAAAGAGTCTTTATCTACTATTAATGTGTTGATGTGGAGACATCTGAAATTGTGGAATGTCTACAGACTGCTCAAGTCAACCACTTTTTTTTTTGAAGAGAATAAGATCTGTATATAGAGATGCTTCCCAATTATTTAGTCTGAAGATTAATTCTTTTAATTTGAGGCGCTTTTATAAAAGGAGTTAGCTATTGAAAAGCTTTCCGAGCTATCTATGATAGAAGTTGACTCTGCCTTAACTGTCTGCATCATTACAATCCTCATTGAACCACTCATGCAGGCCCGACAAGAGGGAGGGGCAAGCGTGGCTGTAGCCCCGGGGCCCAGATTTGCTGCGGGACCCGAGGTGGTAAAAGGACTTAAGAGTAGACAATTTAATTTAATGTCAACACTATTATCAAATTTTCTGATGAGACTCTGTTCAATGTACATACAGCCAGTGAAGAGTAACCCAAAAAAATACAAAGAGAACATGTAATTAATATTATAAATAGCCATTGTGGTTTTATTTTTTCTGCCGGAGAAATGTCAAAGTTGTCAATTTAATTAATAACCTGCTCAAGTTCAAGAGCTCTTTGTGGAGCAAACGTTTCTAATTAAATCTCAGAAAATTGTACTTTTAATACACAGTGATCGAAATCATGAAGTAAAAGAACAACCATTGAAAGTAGGAGAGAAATAAGAAGGAGAGTGGCCGAATATCTAAAAGAAAGAAAATTCATTTCCATTTGGGCAGGCTTAATACCGTAATTCCTGAATTGTGTTGTAGGTTGAATAAGAATGGAGGGGCCCAGAAGACCTTGCCCTAGGGCCCGTGATCGCTCTCTACGGCCGTGCACTCATGCACAATATTAGTGAAGTCTACACTTGTACACATCTTACAGAAGTTCCTGCAGGAGTCTCATTGATGACAAATTTTCTCTAACGACTGTTCATCATAATTCTAGTGAGGCTATTCGCATTTGCTGATAACATACATCCCAAGGTCCGATCAGTCAGACTGCTTGCGAAGCAGCTTCGGTGGCGTAGTTGGTAGCATGCTGAGCTTCTATGCCCAAGATTGCATGTTCAAACCCGGCCGAAGTCGTCGGCTTTTTAAGAGCTTTAAAAATCCCTCAGTATGCCTACCTTCGGAGGGGAAGTAAAGCCGGCGGTCCCATGTGATAGATTTATGGCATGTTAAAGAACCTTCCACTAATTACACCTGTGTGAAGCTAAATTATATAGGTTAGGAATGTAAACAACGCTCTTAGGTTTCTATGTTCGTTGCCAGGAGCCGACTGCGGTGGCATCTAGTAGCGAGGTCGTTGACGGTGGCGTATAGCGGCAAAAGTATGAACTATTTGAAAAATTTGAAATCTGCAGTCCTTACTTGAATTAAAAAACAGATAACACACACTAATACAGTCATCACAATTAACACCGGTTATCAGACAGATTCTATACACACCCAAAGTTCACGGGGCTACATGACCGTGTTGTCGCAGCCCCTAAACTAAGAAACCAACCAACCAGACTGCTTGCGGGAAGTAAATGATAGTAATATGTGACCTTAAGCTGTTAGAAAAAAGATTTTAACAGGGTGTGAAAGGAAAATATTTGTTAACATCGGATATTGCAGAAGCGGAGTATCAAGATATTTGAAGTGATCAATGCAGTGGCTGTCTGTTTGAACCCACCTTGGTACTTATGGGTTAAGGGAGATAAGCTATTAAATTGTATTTCCGGGAAATCTGGGGTAATTTTTTGTCCGAATACAAAAAGGTCCATTTGAGAACTGTCCCTAGGAAATGGGGATGCCTGGTAACCTTAAACTTGATCTGTCTAAAAAATTGCTTAAGTAGTTGGATTAACTGCCAAAAACTACCTTGGTGCCACTGATCAGGAAACCAGTACCAGCACCAGTACATTCGTGTGACTGAAAAGGGCAGTGTGTATTGCTTTGAATATATTTTAAGAATTTTAAACCCTGCCATTTATGGTTCATTTTTAATTGAGGAGCAATTTTAATAATATCTGTAGTTATGTAACGAGAACTGAAGAAAAATGGAGCTCAAGTTATACTTTTCTATAAAAGTGAAAAAATATAAAACAATTAACATACCTTGGGCTCAGTCATGGTTTCATTCCTTGAGGAGAAAGGAATTCTCTGCATAAAAACATAGGCTATGTTTTACTTTTTCCATTTAAACTTGTATGTTGATAATCAGGCTGCAGTGATATTTGATGGTAGGCAAGGCTGTATTTCTCTGCTTCTCATTATTTTATATATGGACCATTTACTGAAGGGCTTAGAGTGGCTGGATGGGATTCAGTTAGGTGGACACTAGGTAAACAGTGTGGCTTAGGCCTGGTTGTAATGACAAACTCTGTTGAAAGTTTACAAGCCAACATATTAGAATGTGAACAGAAATGTAGGGAATATTGATATGAAAATCAGCATTTCGAAAACGAAGTTGATGTTGGTAGGGAAGAAATACAAGGAAATAGAATTCCAGGTAGGAGGAAATTAATTGGAGCAGGTGAAACATTCAAAGAGCTGGGCTAGTGGTGTTGCAGTAGTGCGCCTGCCTCTCACACGGGTTTGATTCTCGTCTCCATCAGAGATTTTAGAATCTGACGTGTTGGCTGGAAAGGGGTGCACTAAGCCTCGTGAGGACAATTGAATAGCTTTCTGACAGTGAGGCAGTGCCCCGATCACGGAGACTAAGATTAACTGCCGAGGGGACTCGATTCGCTGACCACGTGTCACCCCATAGTCTGCAGGCCTAATGGCTGGGCAGTTATCGCTTGATAGGCCTAGGCTCTTCATAGGCTGTAGTGCCACAGGGTTTGGTTTTTGGAACATTTAAGGACTTAGGCTGTGTATCTCTCAGGGTGGTTTATTATTTATTTATCGTGTGGCATACATGAAAATTATTTACAATTTGACATCAAGTTTCGAAGCGTAATGAAGTGTCTGTGGTGTCCCTAGGAAGAAGTCGCTGAAGTCACCACTGTATGATGTTTGTGGGCATTCTTGATCTAGGTGCGGAACAGTCTGTCTTTCAACACCGCACTCGCTACATGATGAAGATTTTTTCCTCCACTTGTACAGGAGATTGCCGCATACACCGTGATTGGTCCGGATTCTATTTAATTTTGACCAGGTCTTTCTAGGCTGAGTGAACCTCTCAGGGTGGTATTATAGTGAAAGAGAGTCGAGGTGTAAAAATCCCAATGCGGTCAGTTCTTAGTTGTGTTAGTTCTTTCTGCAAGAAAGAAGTTAGTGTTGTGACAAAACTCTTTCTTGCTGTATGGAAGTGAGAGTTGGGTAGATTCAGGAAATCTCATACATAAGCTAGAGGTAACTGATGTGAGGGGAGCATAAATAATTGGTGAGACAAACAGATGGGAGCAATGGCAGGAGGATACTTGTAGCGAAGAGATGAAGAGTAAGTTAGGAATTAACACATTAGATGAAGCTGTTTGTATGAGCCGACTCAGATGTTGGATCATGTGAATGGGGAAAGAGAGACTACTTAAGGGGTTAATCAGCTCGGCTATAGAGGGTATGAGAAGCAGAGGTACTGTAGGTCTAAGAGGCGTGGTTGGATTTAGTGTTGAACAATTTCTAAGTGAGAAGTGTAGAATCAGAAGAGACCGCAATGCTAACTGCTGACTGGGGATCATGGAGACGACTTGTTTCCGAATGGAAGCTTGTATACTAGACAGAACGCTGAAAGGCAAAACAGTCAAAGGAGTGAAAACTCATTGGTAACAAAAGTATTATTCAGCAACCACACCCTAATAACGTACACCAATAGTAATTAAAATACTATCATTGAAAATTGTCATCTTCGAAATTGTATTTGAAGTCAATGTGCATAACTATGATAGAATCTTAGGTTACATTGATTTACATGTACTTGTGCAATTGCAGGAAGAATGGAGTTTGCATCAGCCATAAAGCAAGAAGCAGAGTTTCAGAAAGAACAAGAAGATGTTTCAGATCATGTGAGTGTCCTTGCCTGTTAGTATGTATGCATGGTAGTGAAGATAATGTTCTGTGTTTATAGATTTTGAGAACCATTAGTAAAGTGATGCCATTCCTTGGTATTAACCATCATCTACTCGCTCCCTATGAAATCACCCAAACTCTCACAAGGCGGCTATATCTGCCATCTGTCAATTTTGGCTTATTTCTGTGGGTTCCTATCTACTATAATACCCTAAATGGTGTTACGTTAAATAGAGCTCTTTAGAGCTGAAACATTTAAGTTAATGCAGAAAGGTGACATATACAAAAATCATCCTCATGGAAAGAAGATTGGTTGGATGCATTCTTGGCCCAAGGAAAACAGAAACAGATTAAAACAGACCATGACCTAACAAGGAAATATACACCCATGTGGAGAACATAATTCACACTATGCGCAACAGACAAATGTCTTTATTTGGGCATTTTAAATAGAATGAATAATGACAGGCTAACAAAATGAATTTTTAATAAAATATTAAAACTTAAAGTTCAACCAGCGTGGTTTACACAGACATGAAAGGATCGTAAGGAAGCCGACATTGACATTACAGACACATATAATAGAAATTTATTTCGGGGCAAAATTCAAAAAGTGATCTTCACGGAGGAACAAGAAAGACAACGAAAGCAGATCCGGAAGCAGAAATCAGAGAGGATGAAGCGAATGGCGAATGTGTGCAAGATTTGAAGTATTGATTTTACGTGCTCTGTAATAGTGCTATTCGATTAAATATTAATAATAATCACATATCATATTTTTCAGGTTACTTTTTCGCATAAGTTATGTACTTGTCCACTTTACTTGTAAAGTGGACAAGTACATAACTTATCAAAATCAATACGGAAAAACTTGAAAAAATGACTAAAGTCATAGATATTCACTTTTTCGCATATTACAGTAATTGGAATTATTTTGTGTTGACAGACAAAAAATTACAAAATCAATCCTCTGTATCGTCAATAGATTCTTTGTTTTATTCTCTGTCTTTGGTCTCCAGTTATTGGAGAACTTGTGCAATGACATCAAAATTACAGAATTGTGCTCTTCAAAAAGTAATAGTTCATCGTTCGTTATCTTTTGTGTGATAAATAATGCCAATTCCTCATAGAAACTGGAAATAATACGTAACCAAGCTTTTGAATTGGTGATATATACTGCACATTATATTTACTAAATCAATGCAAAAGGCGAGCTGAAATGTTTATTTACATTTTCTTTTGGAATATGGACAATTCTCGCTTCTTCTTATGAGGCGGCATTTAGCCGTCCACTGCTGTCACTTGAACTTCAAAACTGAACTGAGCCCAAATTAGGTTGGGCAGATGTTGGCATAGTCTGCTGTCTGTCAGGACTAAGGGTAACAAGAGAATACTATTGCTTTCCAATGCTCTAGCCTCCATCAGTGAAGATATGAACACCTTTTGGCAGATTTCATTAGAAAGCTAACTATTTGCAATGGGTACCATGTTTCGACTTCCGGAAAATTTCACATCCCCTAGACCACAAAACCACCGTCTGTTCAAAAGTTTATTTATAATTTATGTATATATGTATATATGCATATATATCACTTTCTTTAGGACACGATAACTACCGCAATTTTGCACCAATCACTTTGAATTTTTTACATAATATGTATCCCTATAAAATCTCGAGTTCGTTAATGGGCACAATCGGTCGAAGGGAGTGAAAGTGTTTTTTTTTTCTTTTTCGAAAAAGTGAAATATGGAATCCATTCAAAGCTCATACCATGTGTCGGATAAGGCCCGAAAATGTATGTTTGAAAATATTTTTGATAGCACCAACCATTGACCAAAGGGGTGGGAAAAGTGGGGTTTTCGGGAAACATTATTCATATCTCTCTTAATAGGCACAATATCAAAACCGTATGAAATGGACAATATTCCCCTAATAATTACCTAAAACTTTTGTCTGAAAGAATTTTTGATATGACCCACCATTACGCCAAGGGATGAGCAAAATGATTTCGGAATTAGAAGAAAATGCCAAGAGCCATCAGAGGTTGCCATGACAACACTGCTAAAATGAAAGGGATGTGCCATCAGACGTTGCTATGACAACGCCATTGCACGTGATCACATTCAGTTTTCCTATTGACTCTGTTGGAAGCGGCTTCGGTGACGTAACTGGTAGCATGCTGAACTTCTATGCCCAAGGTCGCGGGCTCAAAGCCGGCCGAAGTCGTCGGATTTTCTAGGAGTGCTAAAAATCCCTCTGTGTGCTTTCCATCGGAGGGGATGTTCCATCGTTCGTTGCGAGTTGCTGGTTGCGATGGCATCTAGTTGCCAAGTTCACAGCTAGGTGTTGTTGACGGTAGTATTTGGTAGCAAAATTAGGAACTAGGCCTACTACTTGAAATTGACCGTCTGCAGTCCTTACCTGAATTACAGACTAATACTGCCATCACAATTAACACCGTTTATCAGACAGATTCTACATACACCCAAAGTACACGTGGGTACATGACCACATTGTCGCAGCCCCTAAACTGAGGAACCAACCAAAATCTCTGCAGGAGATAAAATTTTGCCTGAAGAAGTAACAGACCCTTATTTAGTTAGACATCAGTGTTGAAACCTTGCATAAGGACAGTGTGACCACAAGTATACAAATGGTTACTGTTCCCATAAGGCAATAAAATGTTTAAAATATGCATAAAAAGACGAAAAACAAAGTTAATTGAGCTCCAATTGTAAAATACTTTCTCGCAATGAATGAGGTCTGATCCTTCTATGAAAACCTGTATATTCTGCCTATTTTCACCTATGCCCTAGTTTGCCTGGTGAAATCTACCTCCGCCTGCCGGCGTGCCGAGATATATATTTTTTTAAAGGGTGGCCATTTGCCGCCCATGTGAGCAGATGAAGGATAAACCTACTCACTCTAGACTCTTGCATTTAAGCACCTGAAATTTGAACCCACTATGTAAGGATTTTATCTTGCAATCTCTGGGTCTAAACCCATGTGATTTTCATCTATCTATGCTATTTTTGAACTCTTCTTTCCTCTTACCTCAGTGCAAGTAAATACCCTTCCTGGTACATTAAACAAATATTTTCCTCAATGATTCATGGAATGTTGCCTTTTTCCTTGTAAACAAGTGCGATTATAGCTTTCATCCAATCAGATAACAGCTTTCCAAAATCCAAAAATATTACCATTTTATTACAGTCTTTCCACTCAACATTTTAATAATAATGTTATGGGTTTTACGTTCCTTATAATTACTGTGGATTTCGAGATGCCGGAGTAGCATAATTTCATCCTGAAGGAAGGGGGATCTTGTATTTGCCACTAAATTTACTGTCATGGCTTGGCTGTTGCATTTAAGCATCCGGGATTCAATCCTGTAACCTTGTGAACAGCAGGTGAGAATGTTACCACGCGGCCAGCCACTTAGAAATTTCAGATTAATTTCATCAACTTCTGCAGCTTCTTGTGTTTGTTGTTTGTTTACTATTTCTTGTACTTATCCATGAGTTTGTCATCCAGCTTAGTTTCCTCTCACTGAATTAAAAAATCTGAGATTTAATTGGAGATAACTTTTTTATATTGGGCTGGTTTTCATAATATTCCTGTTAATTTCTTATTTTCCTCCATTTCTACGACTTATCACACCTACAAAGGATTTTCTGGAGCCACATACTCTGCATTATAGTCTGCATTTCAGCTAAATTGCAAGAATTGAATTTGTTTTTACAACAAAGAGGCTTTCAGCTATTAGGTCATGTGTTAATTGACTGCAACATTATTGGTGTAGGGGAGTTAAGATATCATGGCCCATACAGGAATTCGACCTGTGACCTTTAGCTATGGCCACCAGTGCTCTACCAATTGACTAATGCAGCATGACAATCAACTCTTCAGACAAGGAGATGTCAGCAGAGCCAACTTATGTTAATACAGCACACTATGTAGCCCAACATATGGGGTGAAATCCAAGAATCTTAAGAATTTCTGTTTTTATAAAACATTTGTTTTTTTTCCCTCCAGGTTTCTGATGATTTCCATCTTCAAGGTGAAAAGGAAGTGGAAACACAAATGTCCAAAGAGCTTCCTGAGATGGAGGAGATAAACATAAAAATAGAACCAAAAGATGGTTTTTCAGAAGAGTCATTTTTGGAGGAAACTGAATTTAAATTGAAAGACGTGAAAGAGGTGAGGTAGCCTTTAGAAGCTAAGGTAGCTTGTAGTTTTACGTGACTGTTAATTTTGTGTTCATGAGCCACGGGACCTCCATTTTTACGTGGAATCCAAATCACAGGATATGATAATTCACTTCAAGAATCTCGCATCCATTGACCGGGAATTGAACCCTGTCCGCTTTAGTGAGAGGCAAGCAGTTTGATCACTGTACCATTACATCCCGATAGTCTTTGGGAAAGAACCGATATAAACATAAATTAATACCAGTACATTAAGGGGCAGTTCCATGAAATAAGACTCATTGCACAATGTAAAATACTTTGATTCATACCTTATTATTGGGGTTAATGATAGCATTTAAAATTTCAGACTTAAGCATTTTCAGATTTAACATTTTGTAGCAAATATGTTGACAATAATTGCTCTTTATAAAATTTACAAAATAAACAGAAGAAATTGCAAACATACCATGGCATGGTTTCAAGAATCACAAATATGTATATTTATAATATACTTACGAGGAAACTATTCGAGATTGGATATCGAATTTCGAAAAAGAAGAATAGAAATATCCTGGAATGTATTTTCAAGCTGAATTAGGTTTGGTGGGGGTTCTAATTATCCACTTGTCGTTTTTAAGGGGAGATTAACATGCTCCAAATAGGTCAGCCCATGCTTTGAATAGTAGCTGTGCTTCATCATGTTCCCTTTCAATGGGAGATTCTGGGTCCATATCCTGGCTATGTCTTTCGATACAGTTTATGGCTGCATAATATAACCAAGTATTTAAGTAGTTCGGCTGACAGCTTGCCTATGTCTGCAAAGTCTTTTATAAGTGATAAATAATTTAAATTGAAAGGAATAACTCCAAAACGAGAGATAAGACACCTGTTCCTTACAATGTAAGGCATAATTCTTTTCAACCTGTTCCTTACAATTTAAGCCACGGTGGGTGAGTGGTCAACGTGTCGGTCTACTAACCCCCTAGCTTGCAGGTTCGCTCCTGGCCGTGGTAAGTGATTTTTGAATGGCGGTAAAAATTACAACACCTACAATGTTGTCATAATGGCAAAGTTCCTCATTTTTCTACTAGAAAGTGATATAGGGTTCAAGGAACTTCGATATCTAACCTCCTTGACTTTCATAGTGCTTCAAGGAACAACGAAATTGGACATTCAAGCTACCCTTTGGGTGTCAAATAACAAAGCTTGCGCCTGGCAACCGAGGCCATACGATATTATTATTATTTATTTAAGGCAATTCTTTTCAAAATTGACCAAAACATAGATTTTCATCTCCAGACTGTTCCTCGTAACACCACAGCCCTCGAAGGGCTCTGGCATACCAAGCGACTGCCGATCTTCTATTTGGTGTACAAATTGTGGGGTGATGCGTAGTCAGAACATTGAATCCCTTTTGGCTGTTGATCCTGGAGACCAGCAAAAAAATATTCGCTCTCCCCTCAAATTTGATATCTGACTTCATACTGATTCATGATGGGCTGAACATGCAAGCATCGAAACATTGCATTTAATAAGTAAAGAATTAGAATTTTTTTTCTTTTATCCAGAGAAGTGTGTGAAACATTGGTGACAGCTAGAATTAGGGGAAGAGTAATAACAGATATAATGATGGGAGGAGATGTTGTTGTTGTTGTTATTATTATTGTTGTTTTAAGGGACGGAACAACGAGGTAATCCACCCCTCTTAACACAGATTAATGAATACAAAATGGAGAGCGGTAATACTTACAAAAGGGAATTTAGAACGAAAATACTCACAAAAGGAATAGATTGAAAAATACGCACAAAATGTAGGTTGATAATACGTACCAAATGCAAATGAGATTGTAAATACGTGCAAAATGCAATTGATGTTCAAAATACTTACAAAATGTAATTGAAATTGAAAATACACAATGCAATTCAGTTTGAAAAACTCCCAATTCAGATCCAAAATACTCACAAAGTGCAATTGAAATTCAAAATACTTACAAAATGCAATTGAAATTGAAAATGCTTACAAAATGTACGGTAGATTCTAAGTACTCATTTGGATGGGCAATACTTACAAAATGCTATTTAGATTGAAAATACTTACAAAATGTAATTTAGATTCAAGATATCCACAAAATGCAATTGAAAATCAAAATACTTGCAAAATGTCCTCCATACAAAATTCAATTTAGATTGAAAATATTTGCAAAAGGTGGTTTAAGTTGAAAATACTTACAAATTGCAATTGAAATTCAAAATAGTCACAAAGCTTCGTCGGATCTCCGGACTCCCGACAATATTGAAAGACTTCCTAAAAGGCAATTTAGATTGTCAATCCTTACAAAATGCAATTGAGGTTGAAAACACTTGCAAAATGCAACTTAGATCGAAAAAACGTACAAAATGCATCGTAGATTGAAAATACCTACAAAATCGAGTGTAGATGCAAAAAAAAAAGATCGCTAAAAGGAATTTAGACACACGAAGAGCCAATTAATAACAAAAGAAAGTGTGGGAATCTTAAAGAGAAAAGGAAATATAATGAAAAGAAGCACGAGGTCTGACCCCTCGAAGAAGGAGGGATCAGGAAAGATGAAACAAGGGCCAACTTAGGCGGGAAAGTGAAAGACTCCCTATGTCTCGGATACCCTAATACCGTCGGGGTCGGAAAAGAACAAGAGTTGAACAAGGGAGGTCGACAGGAAAGAAAACGGAGAGGAGCCTGGCATAAGTAAGTGGAAGCAATGCCGGACTCAGCTGGGGTCCCGTGGTCGCTAACCCACGTCCCAATAGATGTGAGCCCCTGGGGGGGGGGGGTGTACTAAAGAAGGTGGATAGGTTCTAGTATCTAAGGAGTGTAATAGAAGTAAGTGGTAGAAATGTCAAGAAGAAATTAATTTTGAAGCAGTACTTCCATCACTTCAATTGAATAAATGCCCCTGCCGTGTACACAGATATGTAAAGTGTAGAAATTACTATTCTATATAAAATATGAAGAAAGTGACAGTTACAACTTGAGAACAATATGCTATCCATTGGTTTTTTGTTTGTTTTTTGTGTTTACTGAGTCTAATGTCATCCTGTATTTAACTTTGCAGGAGATTAAAGTTGGCATTGAAATCAAAGAAGAGAGTTTAGAACAATCTGTTTCAAATGGGTAAGTCTTAGATTTCTTGTACTAATTTTGAATTCTATGTTGAAATTAATTGTATTCCCTAATTTTTATTATGTAGTGTTTTAAGCCCTCCATGTGTTTATTACATATTTCTGTGAAAGTTTATATTGAATATTTTTTTAAATTTTGTATTAGTTTAAATAGTTATCAACCAACTGAATGCAGCATTACAATGAACTATGTTCAGTACAAACCCAATAAAGAAACTTCTATATTCTGATAGAAACAAGTAGTTCTGAGATGAACTAACAAAGCTGATTTTTAGCCTATTTTACATGTTATGAAAAAGTAGGATTGGGGATAACCTTTTGTACGTGTGTGTGTGCCTATGTGTGTCAGTGTGATGTGTGTTTAGTGTGTGTGTGTCCTTCCCCTAATACCTTCTAAACGGCTAGAGCTATTTAAAAGAATCTGTAAGATCATAGAACAATTTCGGCCGACCCCGACCGTGCACTTCAAATTTTACTACGTCTCACCAATCCTACATGGCGGATGTGCGAATTATTTAACCAGCATTCAATATCTCCGAAACTGTTACCGATATCGCCCTGAAATTGTGTACGGTGATAAAGAGCACTGCTAGAAGTTCACCTAAGGAACGTTCAAAAACCTGGTAACTACTAAGCCAACATGGCGGCCAAGCGAAGTTACGACTTTTAAATAGACTTTTCTTGTGATTTAACAATCCAAACGCAATGAAACATGGTGCAGCAAATGTTTATACACGTTGTAATGCACTGGCATTTAATTTAGCTCAGTTGTTTACATAACCTCAAGATGGCTGCTGTGCGAAATATTTCACTGGCATTCTATATCTCTGAAACTATTACTGATATCACCCTGACATTTTGCACGATGATAAAGGGCACAAATGCGCGTTTATCTATGTAACTTTAAAAAACCTTTAAAGTACAAAACGAACACGGCGGCCAGGCGAATTTGAAACGTTTTAATAGATTTAACCACCTAAGCGGAGTGAAATATAATAAAGTATATGATTGTACATATTGTAATGCACTGGCATCTAATTTAGTTCAATTGTTTACATGAACTCCAGATGGCGGCTGTGCGAAATTTTTAAATTAAGTTTTTATTTCTTGTGTAGTAGTCATGCGATCGAAGTGAAAGTTTGCATAATGAAGCTGTGCAATAATTTTCCTTTAATGGTACATAACTCTATGACCTATAGCCTACATATAACAATCCAAAATGGCAACCATCCGAAATATTTAGACGGTTCTCAATATCTACGAATGTTTTATAGCAATCAAACTGAAAGTTTTTATGTTCATAGAGGCTGTTAAAATATGTTCACCTATAGGACTTTCAATAACCTGGTGGGCACAAATCTAACATGGCGGTGATGCGAAGTATAGATATTTAAATGGACAGTATTACTGATAGGTAAGGTAGGTAATAAACAATAGCAACGAGCCTATAATGGCAATAATTATGACACGAGTATGTTTACAAACGAGCGAAGCGAGTTTTATAATTTCCATAAGAATATCTCAATTACAATTATAGTTGAGTTGCATACATATGTTTATGTTCGACGATAATTATAACTTTATTTTATGTTCGAACAGAAATATTCATAAATATCTGTCGAGATTCAGTCACTTGAGTTTATTGAACAGAGCGCATGCGCTGGGTGGGTTTGCTGTCTCAACAGAGCGCATGCATGGATCAGAGAACTTGGAAAGCAGAGACCATATTCTTTGCTTGACAATAACATATGTTTACAGCCTGCATGACGTTTTAGTGGCGATCATTACCAGCATTAAGTAATATAATTGCCGAAGTCGTACGACAGCAATGCCCTGTGTAGAAATTGGAGTTGGCGATATTTCGGTACAGTGCTATTTCTTTTCCCATATTCCCCAGATTATTTATGCGAACATTTGGTACGGTGCGCTTTCCATGTTGGTAATTTATATAGAAGGATGGTGTGTTGCAAACTTCTGGACGTAGATTCATAAACTTCCTGCATATTTCATAGTATTTTCTTGTTAGCGTAAAGGTTCGTGCTGATTTTGTCTTTGTCTTTGTGATTGTAACTACAATGGTTTATCCAATATCCTTTACATTGTCAACTTTCAAATCATGTAATTACTCGCGCATCAAAGATGAGGGCACTGAGGTCAGCTTGCCTCGACCAGCCTCTACTCCCCCACCCCAGAGGCAATCTGTCCATGCAGTAAGTTCCTCAAGTGTGTACTTTTCGCGATGTAACCTTCCGAGTACAGTGAAACTTGTTACGATGAATGCTTATACAAATGTTCATCCACTGGCATCTAATTTATTTCAATTGTTTTCATAACCACAAGATGGCAGCTGTGCGAAATTTTAAAATCTAGTTTTTACGTCTTGTGTTCTAATCATGCGATTGAAGTTTGAATACTACACGTACACAATAATCTTCATGTAATAACACTCTTAAGATCTACATATATAAACATCCAACATGGCGACCATCCGTAATATTAGACCGTTCTCAATATCTACGAACTTATTAGAGCAATCAAACTCAAGTTTTGTTTGTTGATAGAGGCAATTAACATAAATAGGATATATGAAAATAGGCTTTATTTCTTCATGGAACTACTTGTTGTATATTCTACTAATCCATCACATTACAAAGCTCTCCTGTTAACTAAATAGGTTGTACATGTTACCGATTAAATAGCTTTTGGTTTATGACATAGAGTGTGATTAAATATAGGGTAACAATTTCAAACTCATAACTGAATATCCAAATATTATAGTTATTTTTGACAATTATCAATTGCATGAATCAGTTGACTAAAACTGAATATTTTGAGGATAAGTTACGAGTTGTCAGAAGTTGTGCATGTTGTCAAGGGCATGTTCGTTAAGTATGTCGTAAGTTCGTGTGGTAACACGACGATTTGTTGGATAGTTTGGCAGAGACCAACTCTTCAAATTGTGATGTATCTGCACTAGTTTTGAAGCATTGTTCCTCAAAACAGTATATGTAATTTCTTTTTTTCAGGGATAGTGCTATATGCTCATCTGTTATTGAAGATTTCATTGCAAAGGAACTTCGTTTGTGTCCATATTGTAGTGACAAATTTGAAAAGCCTTCCGAAATGGAATACCATATAGCATTCAATCATCCGGGACTGAGGAGACATGTTTGCTTTCAGTGTCCTAAAGTTTTTAGGCGACCAAGAGATCTGTCAGAGCATATGAGAATTGATCATGTATGTATTAATAATGCGCATCATATTTGTCCAGTATGTGACAAAATTTATAGTCAAGGGAAAAAATTGAGGCAACATATTCGTTTAAATCACCCTTCGCAACACTTTTATACATGCTCTTCCTGCAAAAAAGTGTTTACTCGGAAGGATGAACTGTTTGAACATTACAAAGTTCACACACAAAATGGAAAGCACCCATGTACTCAATGTAACAAGGAATACTCTAAACGCGACGATATGTTACGGCATATGGCTTCTCATTCAGATGCGAGACCTTTTTCATGCGCATTGTGTACCAAGACTTTTAGACAGAAAGTTCATTTGAAGGCGCATGTGCGTTCGCACTCTCGCATCAGGGCATTCAATTGTACCTTGTGCTCGTCAAGTTTCACTACTCCTTCAAATCTACGCAGGCATTTTAGCACTCACTCTGATGAGAGACCTTTCAACTGCATAATATGCGGTAAGAGATTCAAGCAGCGATCTCATTTATCGGACCATTTACTAATTCATAGCGGTGAACGACCTCATCACTGCCCCCTATGTTCCAAGACTTTCTCATTGAGAACCACACTCAGGAAACACATGAAAATGCATGCTCCTGGACGCACTTTTTCTTGCCCGGAATGCAAAACCATATTTCTTTCTGAGTCAAGGCTTGCTGCTCATTTTGACCTGCACACCTGTCAGTCAGTCATCGCATGTGAAGGAAGTAACAAGCAGGAAGAGAATATAGAACTAGCAAGTACAAATCTCGAATGTACTGGGCAGGAAAACAGCCTTACATATCACGGTAGAAATTCAGAATGTGAAAGACCGCTTGATGACGTAGATCCGCTAAGAATACATTCGGAAGAGGATTTCGTTCAGTCTCAGGGTGCACTGGATTTATCCAACGTTGGTCGACCTGAAGATATCAATCCGTCAAGTATGATTTTGGAACCCTGTTTAGTCTTGCGTACGAAACAGTCGGTCATTGCACGCAAAGTGACTGATAAGCAGGAAGATGATATTGGTCTAGTGAGTTTAAATATGGAATGTAACGGGTATGCAAATAGCCTAAAACTTCCAGGTACAAATTCATTGTGTGAAGGACAGGATCATGCTGTAGAATTGCTGAGTATTAAATCTGAAGATAATTTTGTTCCGTCTCGGGGTGCATTGGGTTTGTCAAACGTTGATCGACTTGAAGATATCAGTCCGTCAAGTATGATTTCAGAACACCTCTTGGTCCGTACCTCAAACAAATCTTGTGCATGTTCTGAATGTAAGGACATTTTTAATACTGAGTCAGATCTCGAGGTGCATATGGAAGAGCATAGGAATTTACCCAGAGACGTGCCTAATTCAAATGAAAAGAGATTTGATTTCGAACTTTCAAGTGCTTCCCTAGAAGAAAAGCCGCATAAATGTTTTCTGTGCAATGGTTCCTTTCCGAGTGCATCCGAGCTTTGTGCACACTCAACGAATCATACTAACGGAAATGCGAGCGCCCCTAATGAGTATAACAACCTGTTTAATCCACCAGTACCATTGTATATGAATTCTCTCGAAAGTGGCGTTTACGCCGACAAAGTGATCCTTTCATGTACTCAGTGTAATGGAATCTTTATGGATCCATTACTTCTTGCAGCACATACAAAAACCCATACCAACCGAATCTTGATTTCCACTGACTGTAGCAACCAGGATGATAATGTGGAGCAATCGAGCACAAAGGTTGAAGAGGAATCCATTCTCTTCCAAAATAAATCAAACTGTTTGTCTGGAAGTCTTGAAATGTTATTGGATCCATTAGATCTCTCTGCATGTAAAAGTATTGATACAGAAATTAGTGGTAATCAAGCCCTTATCATTTCTATTGACAATAATAAACTTCAACATATCCAGGAGCCAGGAGTTCATTCGGAACAGATTTGCGTTCGTTTGCTGAACACACCCGTGTCCTGTACACAATGCTCTAAAATATTTCCGGATGAGTCAAGTTTAGCTGAACATGTGAAGATTCATAGGAAAAATCGAAATGTAAACAATAATCCACAGAATGGTGAGGTAAAACCAAGACAGCACATTCGAAAAAAGGGGCTTAATCCTTGTCCTGTCTGTCATGAAAATTTCAAGAAAGAATCCACAATGAAGCATCACTTGAAACATGAACATGCAGAAGCAAAGCCTTATCAATGCTCTGAATGCAATGCCAGATTTGCCAGCGAGGATTGTGTTGTAAGGCACCGATTAATTCACACAAATAGTAGGTCTCATATCTGCCAAGAATGTGATCGGGCATTTAAACAGCGGTCTCATCTAGTCGAGCACATGGTGGTACATACTCGGGAACGACCTTTCCTTTGCTTCTTATGTGGCAAGAACTACCCTTTAAGAAGTACCTTGAGAAAACATTTGAATATGCATGCACGACCTGATTCGCATTCCTGTTCTGAATGTTCATTGTTGTTCCGTAATCGTTCTCTTCTTACTGCTCATATGGAAACTCACGGTGTTCTAAATCAGGACTCCTGTAATGACCGTAATAATACAGAACCTGTAGTAGGGAAGATGATATTAGATTCTCCAAAAACTGATTTCGTCTGTCCGGTATGTATGAAGACTTTTAACAAGAAACATAGATTGAACAAACATTTAAAGGTCCATTCTGATAAACGACCGTACGTGTGTACTCTGTGCCATGCCAGTTTCTACAGTTCAGGTAATTTACGAAGACATGAACAGGGTCATTCCGAGGTGAGGACATTTCTTTGTGCTGAATGCGGCAAACGATTCAGGCAGCGGTCTCATCTAACAGATCACACATTGGTTCATAGCGGTGAAAGACCCCATCATTGTCCGGTGTGTAATAAGTCGTTTGCCCTAAGAACCTCTGTCAGGAAGCATATGAAAACACATGTTGGAGATCCGTTATGGACTAGTTTTGATATTTTAAAGATAAAGTGACATTTAACTGCTGCAGTTGTTTTTATTAGCCTATTTTCAATTTTGAAAAAATAGGCTTATGAGATCACCTTTTGTCCGTGTGTGTGTGCGTGTGTGTGTGTGTGATTCGTGTGTGTGTCCCCCCCTAATAAAATCTAAACGGCTGGAGCGATTTCAATGAAACTCGGTAAGTTCATAGCACTATTCCGGGCGACCTCGACCGTGCCCTTCAAATTTTGTTACGACTCACCAATCCAATATGGCGGCTGTGCGAAATATTTCACCAGCATTCAATATCTCCGAAACGATTACCGATATTACCCTGACATCATGTATGGTGATAAAGGGAACTACTATAAGTTCACTTATGTGATCCTTGAAAACCTGGTAACTACAAAACCAACATGGCGGCCAAGCGAATTTGCGACTTTTAAATAGACGTTTCTCGCGATTTATCCAACCAAACGCAATGAAACTTGGTACAGTAAATGTTTACATACATTGTAATGCACCGACAACTAACTTCGTTCATTTGTTTACATAACCACAAGATGGCGGATGTGCGAATTATTTCACCGGCATTCTGTATCTCTGAAACTACTAGCGGTATCTCCCTGAAGTTTTGTACGGAGATAAAGGGCACTACTGGAAGTCCATTTATACGACTTTAAAAAACCGGTTATATACAAAACAAACATGGCGGCCAAGCGAATTAGAAAATTTGAAATAGACCTTTCTCGCGATTTAATACTCCAAACGCACTGAAATCTGGTACAGGAAATATTTATACACATTGTAATGCACTGGTATCTAATTTAGTTCAATTGTTTACATAACCTCAAGATGGCGGCTGTGCAAATTTTAAAATTAAGTTTCTATTTCTTGTGATGTAGTCATGCGATCGAAGTGAAAGTTTGAATAATGAACCTACCCAATAATTTTCCTATAATGGTACATGACTCTATGGCCTATACATTTAACAATCCAACATGGCGACCATCCGAAATATTTAGACGGCTCTCAATATCTACGAATCTATTGCAGCAATCAAACTGATTTTTTTATTGTTCATAGGGGCTATGAACTCAAGTTCACTTATAGGACTTTAAATAACCTAGTGATCACAAATCCAACATGGCGGCTACGCGAAGTATAAATATTCACATGGACGTTTCTCGCAATTTAACCATCCGAGAGCAGTGAAACTTGGTACAGTAAATCCTTATACGAATGATAATCCACTAGCATCTAATTTATTTCAATTGTTTCCATAACCTAAAGATGGCAGCTGTGCGAAATTTTAAAATCTCCTTGTAACTTCTAGTGTCCTAATTATGCGATTGAAGTTTGAATACTACACGTACACAATAATCTGCATGTAACAGTACATAACTCTAGGACCTACATATATAAAATCCAACATGGCGACCATCCGAATTATTTAGTCGGTTCTCAATATCTACGAATCTATTACAGCAATCAAACTGAAATTGTGTATGTTGATAGTTGCAATAAGTGGGCTATATGAAAATAGGCTGTATAGTTCTTCACGGAACTACTTGTTTTATTTTATCCTTTCTCTCTCCCCTAATCAGTATATTTTGGTGTCGTTTAGAGAGCATGCAGTCAAACATGGTCGGTATGTCTTATGTAACTAAGCTTAGCCATAGCATGGTATGGTACGGGATCAAAGAAATCTTGAATTATTATACTGCTTGGGTGACAGAAAATCAGGGCTTTTGATGCCATTTTTAACCATTTTTAGATGTCTGTATAACCAACAACTTCAATATGACCGCCCTATTTTAGCTCCTAAGTCACTTTAAACTGCGTATTTAAGACAATACAGCTGTGGTGGTAGATTATGGCCTGACATGTTTTCCTTATTCCACTCCAATATAATCTTTAGGCAGATGCGCCTCCTTTCATAACGTACGTAGTTGCGTGGTGTGTTGACATCACCCTAATCAGTAATTCACTATATGGTGTAAATCTGATAATTTTCTCTCAAAATTTGTATTATTAAATGAAGATTTTTATTTGCGGAACGACGAACGCTTGCCAATATCAAAATACCAATCTTACTGTAGATCTTACTTCAAGTGCATCAGTACATATTACATTGTGGGTGGTAGGTCAAGCCTAGGCTTAAACACTACCGGAGGGAAGATGATTTGAGAAAAGGTTTGGGGAGACGATCTTTGGGCAGACAGGAAAGAATCCAAGCCAAGAAAGAAAAAATATAGTTGGATAATGGAAAAAGAAATAGTTGTGCGTAGATTAAGGCTTGCGAGCGCAAGGCGAGAAAGCAAGAGTAACTGTGCGAGCAACGCTGGCTGAGGTTGCCGGTAGGCTAGCGCTAAGTGTTCCGTCCCTCCCGAACGGAAAATAGGGTACTATGTAGGTAGACAGGTTGCTGGCGAGGAAATACAACCCAGGGAAAGTTGAATTATTTCCTTTCTGAAAGGTATTGTTTTAGAGAGTACTAGCAGGTACCCGCGGCTTCGCTCGCGATCAAGACAATGGGGACGCTGCATTATTGCTAGTAATTGGCCTATTCTATTACAGCAATCGCGGCTACAGGTGGATCCATTCTAATTCTGATACATAAGTATATTGATATGAGCAGCAAAGTGGGAATTTTATAGAGTTGTGAAAGTCTGCAGGGTATGATGTTACATTATGTGAACACATTTAAGAATTACGTTTTTGGTTTTGCCAGCTTCTGCTGAGACATAACGATTTCGTTGTCAGGATACTCGGGAGCACGCCACATACAGTTGCCCATGCGAAAAAATGGTTTTGTCTAAATGTACACCTGCTGTTGTTAAGTGTGTGTCATCGCACTTTGTTAATAGTGTAACATTTTTAAAAAAGTCCTTCATCGTGGTTGATGACTATTGTGGTTCAATAAAACAAACATGATATGAATATATAAATACACTGTGGTGTGACCTTACCTGCGATAGTATAATATAATAAGTTGTTGTTGAGCGCCAGATTCCTATTTAAGACAGTGAATCGAAATTTATTGATTTAACCTCGGCTATCAGCAGTAGAGTCGAGACCACTTACCCGGGCCGTAGTGAGACAAAGTCATCTAACCAATCCGTATTTAATCAAGGAGTATGATTGCCTTAAAGTACCAACTACAATGAAAGAAATAGGCATTACGTTAAAGGAAATGAATTTATTTACTCAAGAACAAAATACTAATAAAACAGAATAGTGATAGTCACACAATTGAATTTAAAATTACTCAATGCGGCAATTAATTATTTAAAAGAAAATGAATATTAAAATGAATTGAAAGTTAAATGAAGTTAAATTATAATAGAGACGATAGTTTTATTGAATTGTTGGCTCACCCAGTCGAAGATTCGTCATATTTAAGAAATGATCGGTGATCTCGATGTTACGTCGCTTATGTTTAAAAAAATGATGTGATACCTCAATTACTATGAAATATCCTCATTAAGTACGTTGCCATCTGTAGAAAGACTCTTGATCAGGGATATAACCCATTATGTATTGATATAGATGTCGGCAAGACATCGTTCAGTGTCGACTCTCGGTGCTCAGTCCATTAGGACCCAGAAAGCAAGGTTACAACTTCCTTCCTTCATTAAGAGCTGTAGATCAATGCCATTCTTGTCCGATGTTGCAGGTACAAATACTAATGACTTCCTTGTCACGTGGTGTCACAGCTTCCCTCTCTATTAGCCTTCTCCATTCTTGACTCATAACTTGCAATATATATTGACGCGTATATACCGTAGAAAATGGCGTGTTGGTTACACCATAGTGTGTTTCTTAACATCTCAGGAAAATGACGCAGTTTGCCGTGGTGAAATTCTTACTACGTCGTTCAGTTTGTGACGCACAGGGTTAGTCCATATCGCCAGTCTTGTTGCAATATATAATACTTCGTCTCTTTACAAGTAATTGTTAATAAAAATCTAATTGAATATAATAATCAAAACCGCTTACAATTATCTGATATAAAAATCATCTCATGGATGTACTAGTTAATAATAATAATAATAACATGATAATAAATGAATAACCCTTTAAATATAACAGCTATGGGATCGAATCGTTACAATCGCCCCTGATATAAATAATTTAAAATAAAATGTAACATTATTTATATCACTACACATCCTACATAAATGAATACAAATTTAAATATTAATACCCCCATAACGACAACATACAAATAATACCCTTCAACAATACATAAAAATATACAAGAACATACTCTTTTCACTTTACATATTTGTACTATCATTTCTCATTCTTCCAAATGTTCATAATGTTCATTCTTCTTTATGTATTAAACGAGCTGTAAAAAATATACATATAAAATGCCCTTCACTTTTATTTTTGACATATATGTCAACGCTGCACTCGTTTATATTTCGGTGATCGTATGCATGACATACAATTTTGGCTTCATCTCTTTTGAACGTAGTTTTTGTATATCAGTCTGGCGTAGAAGTACATTGTTGTAATACCAGCTGATTAACCCATAATAACTATTACAGCACACGATAATAGGATGCAAACAATACAATATTCCTTTCGTCTTTATAAAGGGATTACTCAAATGCAGTAAAATTTCAATAATTGAAGAAAAAAATAACTTAGCAAGATATTCAAGGCAATTCCTATTTCAGTGCATATGTCATACATGTAAATATTTCCCCAAATACATAATGACATCGAAATACCTCAAAGCAGTTATTAAACAGTTCATTTAAATATCCAAGTTACTACTCACCTGCCTTCGTGGCTTAATTCTTTCTTAGGCCACGGCCGCCTCCTTCCAAATTAATACTTCCTAAGTCTCCACGACTTCTTAACTTCTCATAAAACCATAATTCCTCTTTACTACTTCTCGAAAACAATAACTTGAATTTTCAAAATCACCAATAAACATAAAATCTGACTTCTCGTTCACTTTATAAAATTTAACTTAGCGTCAAGATATAACTTTACCGTAACGTCATTCCTTACTTACCATAACAAAATGATTAAGACTTGGACAAAATACTACTCAATACCTGAATTACGTATATCACTAAACTATTTCACAAAAACACATGACAAACTCCTCGGAATAAATATTTCGTTCCACAAAATATTAATGCTCTTATACTTTGAACTTAGTCTATTCATGATTTGACTTTTTGCTGAATGCCTAAAAACCCCCCTTAGTTTTCTCTCAAAACTCTTAATTAAGTACCGTGTCCTCCAAACACCACTTCCTACTTGTTCTGACCGCCTGGACTATAGCTCACTCTTGCTATACCAGAATCTCTCAAAACTCATCGTGACATCACACGTCACATACAAAAACCTCCCCTATTCGTGGTATAATCCCACTTCTTCTTACTGTTACAGGTCACCTCTTACTGACCAATAACACACTAAATTTCAGCTAAAAAAAAATCTTACATGCTTCGACTAATTCCTTGGAATAATAACATCACACTATGCTTTCCTAGCTATTGTCTTCCTAAAATAATGACAGTGTTCCTGTTGATAGTCAATAACACCGACACTCTTAATTAGCAAATATTCTCCCATAATCACTTCATAAAGCAAGTTCTGAGTTCTAACACAGTTCAGATACTTTCTGCTCTACCAAATTAACTGCGTAAATTACACCTGCCTTTAATTGAAACTTCATTATTACCCCTTAGGTATACTCACCTTACATTACTAACTTATTCTTGTCTTCAAAATATTAAACTTATCTTTACTAACTCCGTATGACATAAATAAAACTTTAATTTCCTGTCTACTAAAAAAAATGATTTACTTTTAAAATCCTCAAAACGTCGAATTATAACAAATTCCTTTCAATATTAGTAAATATTATGTCAACCTTTTAATTATAATTATTATCTTTACTTTTACCTGTGTAGGACAACAATCTACCACATAATTAATTCGTTATTATTCATCAGTAACTTTTTACTAAAAGTGGTTTAGCTCGATAACAAGCCTTGTAATATCTTTAAAACGTGCGTAACTGTAACAAAAACTTGGACAATCTTACCTTTGTAATCTCTTATTACCTTGTGTGCATACATCCATATATACTTAAAAAAAACTCCCTTATTAACTTCACGTAGTCCCGTAGATACCATAAAAAAATAATTATTGCTCAACGGAATATACCTCGCTGACCTACTTCATCCTTCAAAACTTCTTAAAACTTACTTCATTTGGCATCTTACCAAAAACTTCCTCAAAAAACAACTTCATTTGGCATCTTACCAAAAACTTCCTCAAAAAACAACTTCATTTGGTATCTTACCAAAACTTCCTCCTTAAAAAACTTCATTTGGCATCTTACCAAAACTTTAAAACCACATTGCTCAACGGCATTACCTTCGTTGGCCTACTTCTTCAAACTCACGTCCATTTACGTGAAAATACACACATACACACACACATATCTGTCAACAAGTACCAGATGTCCTAATTAGTTACTACTTCCTCATTTCAACCCGATGTTGGTTAATTCATACAACGCATTACCATTAACAATTCTAAACCACTTATAAATTTCTCAAAATATATCCACTGATAACCTCGTTGTCCTCAACTGAAACTTCTTTAAAAATCAATACCTAATTCTTCAACTCTTTCGTTTTATTACCACTGTATCATCTTATCTTCACTCACTTTTGAATTAAATCTTCATTACCATTATATTCATAATTATGGTTGCCATAATAATTATTACTTTCTTTCGATTACTTACCTTTTTAATAACCTTCCTACTTTTTAAATTTAATTCTCACTTCATCCAACTTACCTGCAGTTTAAGGACCCACATTCAACTTACCTGAATTGCTCAATAGCACGACAACCTCTGTCTTCCAAATTAAAAGATTTTAGTCAATCTAAATCAATAAGCGTAGGCACTACGCGCCCCTAACCATCCTAACTTCACGACTGAATTAAAATTACACACAGCAGGTTTCTCATCTACCTCTGTTAAATCATACTAAACTTCTCTATTTAATATTTAAGTCATACGGAACAGTAACTATCGGTAATATAAATTTACATCACTACTTTCTCTGGCATATCACAGTTCTTACCATCTACTATTCTGATATTGGCTCCTGCCATTATAATCCTGCTGATTATTATCATAATAATTATTTTCAGGATTATTCTGTAATATGGGCATATCGTATGAATCTTCGAGTGCATCGAATCTGCTTAACAATCCCTCTAATTCCTGAATTGTGGTGATCATTTGTATACAAGCAGCCACGTTTACCTTGGGTGGGAAATGCCTGAGGAGAAGCCTTACCACATCCCCATCTTGATTCATCCCGTCAAGATGTTTACATATGAGTACATACTCTAGAAAGTAATCAGTCATATTACTCCCTTCCCCAGATTGATACCTGCCAGAATTAATAATCTGTCTCATTTGTGATTGGATATCCTCATTCCAATATTTTTCAATAAATTTACTTTTGAAATCTTCAAAATTTATCAAGGTATGTTTGTATACTAAAAACCATCCCTTAGTATCTCCTATAAAAGCCTGGTCCAATAGCTCTACTACCATCTTCCATTCAATTTGACCATCCTTTAGCCTTTCTTTAAATCTATCCTCCACCTGATTTATGAACTGCATAGGACACCCCTGTTTGTTTGAAAACTTAGGCAGTTCAGTCTCTCTCATACTACTTAAATACTTCATTCTATCCTTATTTCCTTCCTCCCTTATCTGCTTCTTTAATCTCGCCTCCATTTCTTGAAAATTACTCTCTTTATCCATTAATTCATTTCTCAATACCTTAATCTTATCCCCAAAATCTTCTCTCATCTGCCTAGTTTCCGCTTCTATCAATTTGCTAAAACCTTTACCTAAAATTTCCTCGGACTCAGATCTACTTTCATCTAAAATCTCCTGAAAGGCTGTCTTTACTGATTCTACTTTCTTATTAACTTCTATCTCAACTTCCTTAATTTGATTTTCTACTGCTTCTAATTGTTTATCTATTTTTTCAACCATATCTTTAGCCTTATTCTCTACCACTTCCTTAATTTCACCTCTGATCTCCTGTTTTACCCCCTGAATACTTTCCTGTAGCATATCATACTTCTTACTCAATCCTTCATTTACCTTAACCACACTGTCTAGCTTTTTATTATTTTCTTCCAGCTTTTGGTTGATCGTTTTACTATTTCTATGCAATTGTTCAAACTTCTCATTAAATTCCTTCCTACTTTCCTGATTTTGTCTACCCATCTCTTCTCTCATTTCCTGACTATTCTTATCAAGCTTCAAATTCAACTCCTGACAATTCTTTTCTAATTTCTCAAATTTAACATTGAACTCCTGACTATGCTTATTTAATTTTTCACTCATATCTTGATTTAGCCTACCCATCTCTTCTCTCATCTCCTTACTATTTTTATTCATATCTTTATCTAATTTCTCAAATTTACCATTGAATTCCAAATAATTTCTTTTATTCTCTTCACTATTTTTATTCATATCTTTATCTAATTTCTCAAATTTATCATTGAATTCCTTCCTACTTTCTAAATTATCTTTCTTATTCTCTTCCATATTTTGATTTAGCCTACCAATATTTTCTTTCATCTCCCTACTATTTTTATTCATCTCCTGACTATTTTTATTCATCTCCCTCAAGATATCAGCTAATGAAATTTCATGGACCTCTAAGGACTTCTGTTTCTCCTGACTACCACTAGTCTCAGGATGTACCTCTGTATTCGTCTCGAGATTTTCCTCTGAATTCATGTCAGGGTTAACCTCAGGATTATTTTCAGGATTACTCTCAGGATTATTCTCAAGATTTACCTCCGACATCTTGGTATTATTCTCTACGCTCTCAACATCGCTACCGCTATCAACCTCCTTATAATTAACTTTCTTGACTGCATCCCTACTTCTCAACTGCCTCTGTTCCTCCTCCGACATCTCGAAGTACACCGTATAACAATTGCCCTTCCAAAATTTCACTTCACTTCACTGTCCCCCAAAAGCACTGACAATTTGCACTGAAATTATACACTCCTCTCCTAAATACCAAATGGTTTTCGTGTCCTACTTTGTGGCGCCAAATGTAACATTTTTAAAAAAGTCCTTCATCGTGGTTGATGACTATTGTGGTTCAATAAAACAAACATGATATGAATATATAAATACACTGTGGTGTGACCTTACCTGCGATAGTATAATATAATAAGTTGTTGTTGAGCGCCAGATTCCTATTTAAGACAGTGAATCGAAATTTATTGATTTAACCTCGGCTATCAGCAGTAGAGTCGAGACCACTTACCCGGGCCGTAGTGAGACAAAGTCATCTAACCAATCCGTATTTAATCAAGGAGTATGATTGCCTTAAAGTACCAACTACAATGAAAGAAATAGGCATTACGTTAAAGGAAATGAATTTATTTACTCAAGAACAAAATACTAATAAAACAGAATAGTGATAGTCACACAATTGAATTTAAAATTACTCAATGCGGCAATTAATTATTTAAAAGAAAATGAATATTAAAATGAATTGAAAGTTAAATGAAGTTAAATTATAATAGAGACGATAGTTTTATTGAATTGTTGGCTCACCCAGTCGAAGATTCGTCATATTTAAGAAATGATCGGTGATCTCGATGTTACGTCGCTTATGTTTAAAAAAATGATGTGATACCTCAATTACTATGAAATATCCTCATTAAGTACGTTGCCATCTGTAGAAAGACTCTTGATCAGGGATATAACCCATTATGTATTGATATAGATGTCGGCAAGACATCGTTCAGTGTCGACTCTCGGTGCTCAGTCCATTAGGACCCAGAAAGCAAGGTTACAACTTCCTTCCTTCATTAAGAGCTGTAGATCAATGCCATTCTTGTCCGATGTTGCAGGTACAAATACTAATGACTTCCTTGTCACGTGGTGTCACAGCTTCCCTCTCTATTAGCCTTCTCCATTCTTGACTCATAACTTGCAATATATATTGACGCGTATATACCGTAGAAAATGGCGTGTTGGTTACACCATAGTGTGTTTCTTAACATCTCAGGAAAATGACGCAGTTTGCCGTGGTGAAATTCTTACTACGTCGTTCAGTTTGTGACGCACAGGGTTAGTCCATATCGCCAGTCTTGTTGCAATATATAATACTTCGTCTCTTTACAAGTAATTGTTAATAAAAATCTAATTGAATATAATAATCAAAACCGCTTACAATTATCTGATATAAAAATCATCTCATGGATGTACTAGTTAATAATAATAATAATAACATGATAATAAATGAATAACCCTTTAAATATAACAGCTATGGGATCGAATCGTTACAATAGAAATTGCAAATATTGTTTGAAGAGGGAACTGCACTCTTGCACACTGGAATGGCAAATCTATCGGAATATGGGGAATTAATAGTATTTTTCCTTAAGCTATTCTGGGTGTAATTTTGCCACACTTATTGATGATTTGAACGTCAACATGTCGCTATTAATAGACCTATAGTAAAATATCTCTCACCTTGGCCGCTGATGTACATTATGCAGTCTCTTCCAGTGTTACATCCCAGGGTTTTAAATTCTCCAACAACCCTTTTGCCTCACAGGCCTCTCTTAAGTAATTAAAATTCCCGATTGTTGTTGTTTGAGTCGTAAGTTTTTTGCCTGGTTTGATGCAGCCCACCATGCCTCCCTCTCCCGAGCAAATCGTTTCATCTCTACATAGCTACCACACCCTACATCCGAGGCAATCTGTTTAACCCTGGTCTGCCCCTACAGTTCTTGTCCTCGACCCTCCCATCCATAACTAAGCTTGCTATTCCTGGGTGTCTTAATATGTGTCGTACCAACCTATCTCTTCTCTTCATTAGCAGTCGCCAGAAACATCTCTCCTTTCCCACTCATCTTAATAGCTCTTCATTTGTTACCCTATCTACCCATCTAATCTTCATCATTCTCCACTAACACCACATTTCAAACGCTTCAATTCTCCTCTTTTCTGCCGTACCATTAGTCCAAGTTTCACTTCCTTATAGTGTCACGCTCTAGACAAAAGCTTTCAAAAATGACTTCCTAATACCTAAATGTATATTCGATGTCAACAGATTCCTTTTTTTGTAGAAATGCTGTCCTTGCTTGAGCCAACCTGCCAACCTCTTTGCTTCGTCCATCACTGGTTATTTTGCTTCCTAAGTAACAGAAGTCTCCTACTTCCCGTAGCGTTTCACCTGCCAATTTGATGTCCATAGAGGTTTCTGATTTATTTCGGCTACATTCCCATAATTTTGTTTTACATTTGTTGATTTTCATCATGAATTATTTCCTCAAGACGGAGTCCATGCCATTCAAAAACTCGTTCAATTCCTCTGGCGTATCGGCCAGGATGACGATGTCATCAGCAAATCCCAAATATGAAATTATTTCTCCTTGAATCTCCGCTCCCACTTAATTTTTTTGCCAATTTCCCGATTATTGTTTTTTTAGAGATCTTTGAATTTCGTTGCCTTCACACATGGTGTAGATGCATTGTCAAAGGAAAACATTCCATGTTACGAACATGGTCCGCTTAACCTGTACCGAAAGCCTATTCTGAACAGCAGTTCCTTTAACTCAGATTTGCCAACATTTTATTGTATCTTTCCATGTGGTATATCTCTGTACCTCAACATACAGAAGAGTGCTTTAAAAATCATGTCTTGTGTAAATTTTGGAAAAAGTAGTGAGTGTGGTTTTTGCCGGAGTGGATAGTCGCTCGTAGGAATTCTTTTCAGTAAAATAGACTGGTACACAATTTTGTATGTGCACATTGAGTTATGTGACGGCGGGATGTCTTAAGTGTTACGGTAACGGCAATAGCCGCCACAGAGCTTCGTTGCTACTGAAATAACGACCAGACTGATATTTTTACTTAACAATATGGGATTTGTGAGCCCAGTGTTTATAAAATTGAACGTAGCTAAACCGCTAAATTTATTTAGTAGCCGCTACTGTAGTGTTTAATAATTAAAAGTGATATTAGAAGGCGCTTTCCCTAATTTTTTTTACCCCTGGCACTACAGACCTTGAAGGGCCTAGGTCTATCATGCGACCGCTTCCCAGCCATTTGGCCTGCAGATATTGTGGTGACGCGTGGTCAGTGCATCGTGTCTCCTCGGCCATTAATCTTGTTCTTTGTGACCGGGGCGCTGCCTCGCTATCAGACAGCTGCTGAATTGTCCTCACGAAGCTGAGTGCACTCCGTTGCAGCCCTCACGTCAGTGTCTAAAATCTCTGACGGAGCCGTGAATCGTACCCGGGGCCTCCGGATGAGAGGCAGGCGCGCTACCCTGTTCTTATTGTGTTTATATATATCTTGAAAAAAATAATAAATGGATTGGCATTGCCTCCTACAGGGATATATAGAAAATCGGATGTCATACCTTGAGGTTCAGTTGCCATGGAAACGGGCTTGCATTAGTTCATCAGTTTATCAGAGTGAAGATAGTTTTCTGCGAATATCTTTGAAACTGTTGGTTTTAGGGCCTTAAAATGTGATTTTCGGTGTCCCGTAGGGACGCACCGAGTTTTGTTTCTTGCATCGAGGGGCGCAAAATGAGCTTTGTCCGGTCTTTATGCGACAACTTTGATATTTTTCCTCGGTTGAGTATTTATGGTGACTTTTCAGTTATGTTGCCCATTCCACGGGAACATTGATTTATTTCTGGATGAACGGTAGCCTATATGTTATCCACGGGTATAAGCTCTCTCCATTTCAAATTTCATCCAAATACGTCCAGCCGTTTTAGTGTCAAGAGGTAACAAACTAACACACACACAGACAGACTTTCACAATTATAATATATATGTATATATAGGGATTCTAATATACTCAGGATATTGAAATTGACTGGAATAATGTTATTCCCCAACAAGGATGGATCCCTGAGCGAGAAACCAAATGCCCCCAGAGTGGACAGAGATAAGGCGTTTTCAGAGCTTTTAGTAAGATTATTGTTATTTGTAGAAATTACTAGACGTAAACAATTGTTGCATTTAAAGTAGGCTAAACTTTTGTCCAGCAGAGTGCCGCCTAAAAGTTAAGAACGGGAAAGGAACCCAGACCTAACTTACACAAAACCACAATTCAAAGTAAGAAATCATAGGACAAAGCGAAAATCGATTCTAGTAGGAAGCGTACTGAGCGAGCTATATTTGCATTTAATGATTTACAAGAAATAGCTAAAGTAAGCTTTATGAGCAATGTTAGCAGAAGTTTTTCTATAAACGCAACAAATGATTCAATTTGTTTTAAACTTAGCATTCAGTATTCGTTATTATTTCTTTGAATATAGAAGGTAATTCAAGAACTCTCATCCCTGCGCTTAATGTGTCCATACCAGAGCAAGCGTCTTTCTTGCACCTTTTTTTGATATTTCAGCCACTTTTACGCTGCCTCGTATGAAGGTGTTTTTGATGTGATCGTTTCTTGTAACACCGCACATCCATCTTAGCATCTTCATTTCAGCTACCTCCAGTCGCTTGCACTGTTGGCCAAGTTTCTGCTCCATATAGCATTGCAGGTCTCACTGCACAATTATATAGACTTGGATATTCAGTCTCCTGTCACAGAGAATACCAGATAACCTTTTCCAGTTTAACCAGGCAGCCTGAATTCGGTGGGTAATTTCCATCCATCTGAATAGTTTCATTTCCAGTTCCTCCAAGGCACAGGTATTCGGTCTTATTCCTACTGATTTTAAGGCCTTTGTCCTCTATGTCTCTTCTCCAGCATTTCTGTTTATATTCAAGCTCTTCCCTGTTTGTGCTTCATAAGACAATATCATCTGCAGTGCCGGATTAAGCCTCGCAGTGGCCCTAGGCAATTGTTCATTTGACGCCCCTTTTTCCCTTCTGTTCAGCCCCCCCCCCCCCTTTTCACAAAAAGTCGATCATAACTTTGAAAGAGATTTTATTTACAAATTTACAATGAATAATGAATACAATTTAGACCATATAATGTACATTTTCAGAAAAACTTTTTTCTGCACTTCGTTTCGCAGAAAGTTTTAAAAACATCATCAAAGTTGATTTTACTTAAAATGTCTGATTCTATGCAGAGAAGACTTAACATGTCCAGTCGTTCTTGTAGCATAGTAGCTCTTCAAGGCGCTTTAATTCGTTTCAACTGTGAAAAAGAACGTTCCGCAGTACAGCTCCTTATCATAAAAAAAAAACGGAGAGCTATTTCTACATTCGGAAATACATTTGCCAATTGGTCTTTCATTAAAATCTCATACAACTGAATATGAGACTTTTCGGCAGCGGTGTATCTGTTGTTTATATGTCTATAAGGTAGTCAGCCCGAAGGCTGGTTGGATCCTCAAAAAGAACGGCTGTTAGGTTATGTGGGTAGATACCCACAAAACCCCAAGGGAGCTCTATATTGAGGCGTACTAGGCAAGATGAGGAGTGAGGTAGTTTATCATTGCTTTCCTCACTGAGTCAGATCAGCAGAACTAACCCTATGCGTAGAACCTTTCACACAGCCATGAATAAGACAGACATCGGTGAAAAGCCACATTTTACTCTAGCCTGTGCCTGTGCAAATGTACTGCATTCATCAAGAGATGGCAAACAGACCATTGTCTACATAAGAATGAAAATGTTTCAGTTCAGCTGAAAATTCATCCAAATCTTTATCATAAAAGCCAACCAAATTCTTGACCGCTTCACAGTGTTCTTCATCACTCATTGAAAAATTATTCAAAAATGCAATTTTTTTTGGAAACGTCAATATAAACTTTTGCCCTGTTTTATTTCGACGTTAAGTTTATCGATGATTTCGAGAAAACCTGTTATTCTGAAATTCTCTTGAGGCGAAAATTCGACTTCAGGAGCGCCTCCGTCGTTCGGTTGTTTTTTCTTCTACGTGACAATTTTTTAGAATACGATACATCCGGTAACAATTTCTTACCTATTTCCTCGAAAATATCGAATTTACCACGAAACTTGCCTTTACTTTTCATCTCGAGTTTTATACAAGGCATCACACGTTTGTAAGTCGATCTGTTCAGCTTGTAATGATTTACTAGTCGCACGCATAGTAGTCAAAATTGAATTCCACAAAATTAACATGAACCCGAATTAGAATATTTGCATTCTGTTTGCCATGCACCCCGCTTCATTATTTTCCGACTCGTCATCTTCAATGCTTTCTTATGCCTCGACAATTTTACGAAACGAATCATAAACCGCGTTCGATGCATTACCATGTGATTCCAAGCTCGTATCTGACAATGATTTCGAGGTTTTTGCGTTTTTGATATAATTTTCCAACACGTCCCAACGGTGAGGGTTTGCAGAAAAGTTATACAGTGATTGCATTATCGGAAAAAAATCAACTGCGTAAAAACAGCATTTAACAGCAGATTGTCCAACCAAATCGAGGGAATGGTTACCGCAAGGAACATAAATTGCATATTTATTTAGTACTAATATTTTGGCTTGCAGACCCTGATACTTTCCAGACACGTTTGGTGCGTTATCATAGGACTGTCCTCTACAATCTTGAATTTCCAAACCACAATCTTAAGTGACTAAGTTCACAGTTTGAGTTTTCAAACTTTCGCCAGTATGACCTGTTTCGAGAAAATATATAAACCTTTCAACTGGTTTGTGATCTATTGGTGAAACATACCGGGGCACAGCTGACAATTATTGATCTATATACGATATATCGGGAGTTGAATCAACGGAAAGGCTGTAATCTAGAGCTAGAGACTCCTCTTCTAAAATATATGATCTAACTTTTATGCCCATGATGTTTATTAACTCTTTGCAGATTGTTTTGTATAAATAAGAAGGACCATCTTTTCCAGCATTTCCGTTTCGTACAATATGATCCCGCAAAAATGGATCAAACTGCCCAAGAAGTTCAAGTATACCTAAATAATTCCCATTATCCGGCTTTCCAAAATGCTCGTTCTGCCAGAGTGATGATAACAGCAACTACTCGTTTTATAACATCGCACCGATAGTTTTTTTTTCTTCAAGTACGGTAGTCCATTTCTGAATATATTTGGCAAATGTCCATGTTTCCGTTTTTCCAGGTAAAGTATCACACTCTCCCGATGATTCAAATTCTTCTCATGCTGCTGTAAATGAATCCCGACGTTCTTCCAAACATCATACATTTCACGCGCAAGTCTGTTCAATTTTTTTCTGGTGGTAAAAATAACTTTCAAAAAAGCAATTGACTTGGCCTGAAAATAAAACGAAAAATATTATTATAATTTGAGAACAAAAATTAATAATAATATCGTATGGCCTCGGGTGCCTGGTGCAAGCTTTGTAATTTGACACCCAGAGGGTAGCTTGCATGTCGAATTTTGTTGTTCCTTGAATCACTATGAAAGTCAAGGAGGTTAGATAATAGATATCTAAGCTCCTTTCTAGTAGAGAAATGAGGAACTTAGTGTTGGCGGAAACTCCCGAGATTAATTTTGCCATTATGAACTCGGCCTACTGAATTCATATGGGTTCTTTGACATGCCAACATCGTATGACATGCGTATCGTATTTTTGCCGTCTTTCAAAAATCACTTACCACGGCCAGGGGCGAACCTGCAATCTTGGGATTAGTAGACCGACACGCTATCCACTCACCCACCGTGGCAAGCTAGAACAAAAGTTAATTAAACGGTATTCAAGACCTAAAACGCGTAATTGAAATCTTAACCCTTTTAGTCTGGAGACTAAAAAGTAGCATTGTACCTCTCCAAAAACGATGTATTTTCGATCATTTATCGATCATAAAAATTTCGATCATTTATTGAATATCAATGAATTTAATACATTTACCTGAATTTTTTATTTTTTTGCGTTGCGTTTTAAATTTAATTAATTAATTAATTTATCGTATGGCTTTTAGTGCCGGGAGTGTCCGAGGACATGTTCGGCTCGCCTGAGTCTGTAGCTGCTTCCAGTGGACACCCTTAGGGTGAGCTACAAGTTCCGTTCAATTTCAAGTAGTTCCAACTTTCGCTACCAGATATCTCGGACACCTAGCAGTGAACGTTGGAACTTTGATAGAGCGTTTTTAACCTAACAATTTTGCTTCACACAAGTTTAGTCTGTGGAAGGATATTTTACATGCCATAAATCTATGACATGGAACCGCCGGCTGTACTTCCCCTCCGAAGAATGTCATACTGAAGGATTTTAACGCTCTTAAAAAATCTTTCTTTATTTTCACTTTTGACTTCTTTTGTACTTGTTATTTTTTGTATTTTTTTGAATATATTTGTATGATCGTATTTTTTTGGACTGAAAGAGCGTTTTTTAACCAATTTATTTGTAATTTCAAGTTACACAACAATGCAAAATTTGATTCGTTTTTGTAAGATATAAATATTCCAAATTGTAGTGAAGTTAAATAAAAGCGTTTATAATTATAATTAGAGCTGGGATTACGAAATTACATATTTTGTTCCTTGCTATTTAGGTGCTGGGAAAAGTCATATGTTCACAAAACACTATGCTAGGGTAATTATAACCGAATTTCATTTTACATATTTTTTCATATTTGTGGGTATTCTACTTATTCTTAGTGATATTACTTAAAATTATATATTTCAGCGTTTTTCTGTTTTCATATGAAATAATTTGCTGAATTGCAGTTTCACACTTAGCTGTTGTCTGTCCTCTCAACAGGGGGAATAAGGTAATTATGAGTGACATGTATTTGAGAGGATGATAGGTGCGAAATAGGGTTTTATAAAGGTTCCAATTTGCTGCAGGAAAACTGTTACTTTACATGTGCCAGTCTTCAATCTTTCATCCCTTTTAGAGGTAATTGCTTTAGAACTAGCCTCGTGAGGACAATTGAGTAGCTGTCTGACAGTGAGACAGCGCTTCGATCATGAAAACCAAGCCGAGGGGACCCGACGCGCTGATCACGCGTCACCCCAATATCTGCAGGCCGAATGGCTGGGCAGCGGTCGCTTGGTCGGCCTTAGCCCGTCATGGGCTGGATAGTGCCAGGGGTTGACTTTGACTAGCCATTTTCACGTTGAAGTTTCCAGGAATATTTCTCTAAGCGCATTTTTGTGACCTCTTTGTTATGTTCTTTGGAGCCATTTTATATGAATATATCACACACATATTCAAAAGAAACTAAAACTTAATTGAGACATTTCAAAGGAGCAGCTCTTAACATTGAAAAATACTTAATTGTTCACTGAGCTACAAAATGTATTATAAAGCGTGTATAGAGTGTTGTAACTGACAAAATGGTAAGTTTATAATTATTAATTATATGATATAACATATTTTGCCCAATCTACATATTTTGGTGCTTTTTGTTACATATTTATGTACATATTATGCCATTTGATACTACATAAAAATCCCAGATCTAATTACAATAATAAAAAATAAAACGAATACGATTGACTACAATTCCGAAAAATCAAACTGATCAACAAAAATGATCTAAAAAATTTAATCTTATTCTTGTAAAAAATTCTAAAATTTTGGTTGCGTTTTAATATACTTGGCGTGATACGCTCGTTGCTGATAATTTGGACCAAGCTACCAGAAGTGCATATGGTGCTCAAAATACCGCGTTGTTACACATAAGGGAGAACTTATTGTAGTCTGGAAACTAATAAAATTGAAGTAGAATTCAAAAAATTAAATTAAAACATAATTTACAATCGTTTTTGATAAAAATAGCATAACATTCAAAAACTGTCAATGTATCATAGTGTACAGCCCCCCGGGGGGGGGGGGCAGTACCCCTGAAAGCCATCCCCCTCCCCCCATCTTTCACTAAAGCCACCCTAACTGGCAACATCATAAGACCAGAACATTACCTTAACACAGCAAGAGGCGGCCACCCAGCTCGGGAGGTTAGCCAACCACTTGCAACACATACATAAACATCTACACCAACAACTATCTGGGGCAGCTACGGTGACGTAATGCTGACCATGCAGCACCTAAAACTATAATAATGGAGTCCTGACCAGGAGCCATCATCTGTTCTACTCAGTGCGTCGCTAGCGGCCCTAGCCAACATCGTTCCTGCTGCATCATCAGGTGAGATTCAGCAAAGTGCTCAGACTCCTTTATTTTGTACCCCAAACCTGTACACACTAGTTGTATTTTACATTTGCCTAAGACTTCCCAAAAGGGACATACAGAACTACATTCACTGACCAATAAACACTGGGTCAGTAAGTTACACATGGCATTACTAATTACCAGTGGCGGCTGGTGATTTTTCACTTGGTGGTGCCAGCAAATTAAAAATTTGCAATAAAATCATTCAAAGTTGCAAGTACGGATAGTGCATATTTTATGCAATAAGTTATATGTTTAACATTATTTAACTGTGCTACTGTAGAAGACGTTTTAATTGAAGTGTCAGCTGAAGCGAATTTAGAAATTGCGTAACTACTACAAATATTTTAATCTTGGGATTTTTTGCCAACACAAAAGTTCCTCCTTTCTCTACTAGAAAGAGCTATAGTGTCAAGGAGCTTAGATATCTAACCTCCTTGACTTTCATAGCCCTCCAAGGAACAACGAAAATTCGATATGCAAGCTGCCCTCTGGGTCTCAAACAACAAAGCTTGCACCTGGCTCCGAGGCCATACGATATTATATCATACACATATTTTGATCCATATGCATTTTAAATAAAAACCCTTTTTTAAAATATAATTGAACAAACCTCTCAGAAAAATCATTTAAAGAAAACAACATTTATACTAGGCCTACTCACCAAATATATTTGTTCCAAAACCTCGATCGACACCTTCATTTGAATTAATAAGAGCGGTGCTGAAAGTCCATTCTTCGTTCTTTCTTGTTGGCAAATACGTCTATCACCTTTGAATTGAAGTTCTCAATCTTGTTCACAAATGATTTCTCACACGACAACATTCCTAAGGCACTTAATCTCTCTTCCTTCATTGTGTTCCGAAGAAAGGTCTTTATCCGTTTGAGCATTGAGAAACACCGCTCCGCTTCCGATGTTGAGAGAGGCATTGTGATCAGCAACTTCAAGATTTTGATTGTCTCTTCAAAAGTATCACATAGCTCATCTTCCAGAATCAACGAAAGGAATGGAACGGCACCAGAGACCGCTCTCAATTCAGGCCTAGCATAGAATACTTGCAGCTCACCCTTCAACTTCCTTTTATCAAGAAATGTATATACGCTCGTCATTTCGTCAAGATACTGGTCTGGGAAGCTTTTGATATAATTGTCAAAATATTGAACTGCAAATAGGTTGGTAGCTGTGAGGTGTCCAGTGAACTGAAAGCGAATTTTTATCTCTGAAAGGATAGCATCACATACTTCCAGAGCGTCCCTTTTTCTACAGTCCTCACCAATTCGGGGTCTTTTAGAAGGTAAGGATTCGCCTCTTTTGATAAAAGTCTCGTTCATTATTTCATCAATATTGTCCCTGATTGCCTGTATGATACCTTCAAAATGCTGAATGTCTTGTTTCACTTTAATTGGGTCAGTAATTCTCTTTTGCAGCTGATTGAAAATTATGTCAACATGAGGCATTATCTTATTGAAAAATGTTAGCCAGAAAATGAAATTCTTGTCATTAAGCCTTTGCTTGTAGGCTCCAGCTTTTTCAATGGTGGAAGGTAACTTAATGGACTCATTGCTTTCGATGGAGTCCATAACTTTGACGAGGTCTTCTCTATTTTCATAAATATCTTTCACAGCACGCGAATGGTAATTCCATCGTGTGAGTGATACTCGAGGCAAACTTTTCTCTATGATCTCGCGCAACACTTTCGATCTTTGGGGCGAATGCGAAAAAAAAGAACAAATTCCTGTGAGATGAGCGAAAAAGATGCGAGTCTGTCGATTAACGGAGGCTGCTGTAGACATTATGAGATTAAGTTGGTGCGCATAGCAATGAATAAAATTTGCATTAGGGTACTTATCCTTGATTAACTTTTGCACACCATTTAATCCACCACTCATAACGGATGCTCCGTCATAACTTTGGGCAATCAATTTCCGGGGTTGATCACCCACTAAGGGGTCGATTTCACTTAAAATGCTGTCAGCAATGGCATGAGCATTTTGACCTTCGGGATTAATAAAGTTCCAAAATCTTTCTACTGGTCTTCCTTCAACAATGTAGCGCAAAACAATAACCAATTGAAAATTGCAAGACACATCAGTTGTTTCATCAGCGATTATTGCTATATTGTCAGCCTTTTTTATTTCTTTGGACACTTCGTCGTGATACACCTGGAGCATGCATTCGAGCAGTTCGTTTTGAATAGTCTTGGAGATGCCTTTAAACACAGACGACTGGCTGAGATGAACTTTCAAGTCCTTATCCAATTCAGCACTAAACAGAATCAATTCGCGAAATACGCCTTTGTTTTCGGATGTTTCTGTTTCATCATGTCCCCTAAGGGCTAATTCCAAGGCACCACAAAAGCGGATACAGTTTATAATTAAATTTTAGACATACCTATTCTTATCTACTTGTTTGTTGTGAGTGATAATAGTTTGTCTGTACTGACTATCCAACCTGCTCTGAATGTTCGTTTTGCCCAGAAATGAGAGACTTAAAACATTATCCATATGTCACTTTGATGATTCATGGACTTTAATTTTAGACCATATGTGCCCTATATCCCTAATACCAGTCTTACTCCAACTCCCATCACCGCCGAACAACACACAAGGAAAACAGAAGAATGCATTGTCTTCTTCGGAACCACAAATCCATTTGTTTTTGCTATAAATCTCCGGATTGAATTTGCGGCATCGATTTTTTGACTGTTGCTGGAGATTTAAATTAGGAAGTGGCCTACCCAGATTTTTAATGCCTATTTTTTCAGTGAGGGTCCTATTGGTAAATGGAGATTGTAACAACTCGCTTATTTTATTCATTGTTACACTTCCGAAAGGTGACACAGAGCTCATTGTGAATCCTACGGATTCGTACGTCGCGCTCGAACTGTGTGATCTTCAATCATGAAACAAATCAAATTTTAATAAGGAACCTAGCTTGCATAATATAACGATTCAAAAAGCACACTTAGATTAAAACGTTTTTATATGGTCAATGCCGCATGATACACAATGCTATGCAAGATTAAGTAACATGCCTATATAAGAATAAATAAGCATGACTATTGCAAACACACACGCGTGCACAGCCTCTTGGTCGCAATTTCAGTTGCAGTCTCTAAATAAATAGATGAGATGAAATTAACACGATGTCCTACCTCTAAGACAACCTTACTTATCGCACATACATATAGATTGCATCTAATATAAATGAACACAAAAGCTATTTAACGACGGACACTATTCATACACATTTGCAGTCAAACTTGAGAATTTGTGTTTACGCTTGGGACGTGAGACTGTGCCGCCAAATTAAACTAACGAAACACAGTAAAACTCGTTGAAAAATTCCGAATTTTTACATTACAAAGAGAGAACAAATATTCCCCGTCATCAATATGCGCCTAAAAAGTTGCTAAATGTCAAACAATAAAGAACTAATACTATTTTGTAGTTTGAATTTATTTAATAGTCAGACACAGTGATATATCGTCAAGCTGGTACCACTGGAGCTGTGCTGCCATATGCTGCACTCTAGTGGTGGAAAGATAAAGCAGTTCAGCAGTTCTAACGTGTATGTAATTTGTGCTTGTAGCCTACCTGTGACGTGCTGCTATCTCGTGGATAGAATTGAAGCTCCGCGTCACGGGGCCGTTGGCTCTACCTCAGGGTAATATGCGTCTCAACACAACACACTCACACTCAAGCCAAACTAGTCCTTATTGCAGTTCAGTGTCTGATGCGGTCTGATGTTCTTAGGTAGTGCCGGTTGGGTCTGGCTCAGTAATTCAATAAAGCGCCACCAGAACGCATGTCAGTTTGCTCGCTCGTTCAAATAAATGCAGAATATGCATAAAATTTCCTCAAAATGTAAATGTAATATAAACTGTTCTTGAGAGGGAAAAGTCACATATTCTCTTTTCATTACATTGGTGGTGCCATGGCACACGGGCACCACCTCAGGAGCCGCCCCTGCTAATTACTACTAATTACACTCCTCTTCACATCCTCATACCCTTCCTGACCTTCGTCACGATTGTCCGTGACCATAGTAGCCAGTAACTGCTTTGTCAGACTGCATTGTATTTCCCAGCACGCGACTCGACTACATAACGTCGAGCCGCTTACATCAGCACGCCTATTGTATTACCCATACCGTCCAGCTGGCAGGCCAGTAGGGTAGCCTGCGTTTAGAGGGCCATCCCCTAATAAACACTTGCATCTTTGCAGGAACACCCCCTAGCGTTTAAACACTAAACAACACACTACACTAGTAAGCGCTCCCAGCTACGGGAAGCTACTCTCACCTAGGAACTACTTTCCAAATTAGCACAGTAACACAAGTGTTTTATCCCTAACTACCCCCAACTAAGGGATCTAAAACATACTGGTGGAGGCGCTGCTACCACGCACAATAAGGGTAGGACTCATACAACGAGCCCTCGTGGTAGAAACGACCCATACCGCACACAGCCAAGCGAGACTGAAAAAAAAAATTTTTTTCTCCTACATTACGTCCCACACTTTTTCTTTATTACGCGGGGATTTGTATTACTACACCCACCCCACCCTCCCCATAGTGCAAGATCGGTGGAAATTAAATGACCACGTTCAGAATCACACTAAGAGACTGCGCACCATTTGTCGGCTAGTAAAACTCCACTCCTGCCGAAGTTAAAAATTAAGAACAGTGACTTGATAACTGACCAGACTGCAGTACAACTTCTTAGGGAACTCGAATTCAAGGCATCAGAGATCCGCGCTCAACACCCTGCAGCGGCAGCACAAGCCAAACATTTTACACGATCCCAGGTCAGTGAACACAGACAAGAATCACCAATATCCAGCGCTAGTGAAGTAGATTGCCTGCCAACGCTCCACCCCCTATTGTTGCAGCAACTGCAAATCACAGAGCAGAAAACTGATAATCTGCTCGAGCGCATCACACAGTTACTAGATACAGACACTGTTAAATCAGACAATCACACGACAGAGGCAGTCCTAGACATACACACTATCTTGGAAACGGTGAAACAGGATTTAGACAGGACTGTGGACGTAGTCAAATCCACACAGTACGACAACACACCATCAATCAGTGACGATATATCAGGTGACGAGCCACCTGATAACGTAACACACGTGTCGTACACGGGGAATGAGGCTAATTCCCTTCAAAACAACACAAACACCTTGTCACGCGATAGCGTAAACAGTTTAGAATCTTTACACGGTCAACGACAGACAGACGAACAGGAAATGAACAGGCATACAGAATATCCCATGATCCACCCCACAAAGTTCACGGGGTAAGGCCAGGATCCCGAGGAATACCTCAAGGCCTTCAATAGAACGGCTCGGATCAATGACTGGAGTGATGAAATCAGAAAACGGCTCCTCCCTGCATACCTCACAAAGGCGGCCATGAAATGGTATGAGCTTCATGAGGACAACCTAGAAGATGCCACATGGGAGGAAATCACTTTATTGTTGAAAAGTGAATTCCAGCTCATACCAGATGATGAGGACCTGTATAAACAAATTAGACAGAGGTCACAGGGACCTAAAGAAAGCGCACAGTCGTACGTAAACGCAAAATTGCTAATGTGCGACAAATATAACGCAGCTATGACGAACAAGCAGAAAGTTAAGCTGTTAATGCAGGGCCTCAGACCATCCATCGTGGACAAGTTGTGCATTATGAACAACCCCACGGTCCAACATATGTTAAACAACATTAAAACTATAGAGGCAGGGAAAAAGATCACGGAAAAAGCTACGGAGAAAGCCGTGAATCAGCACTTTCATCCACAAAAGGACGACACTAGTCAAAAGATGGATGAATTAGTGGACAGGATGGAAAAGTTAACGATAGCTGCCATCCAAGCAGGCAGCAGACCGCCTAGGGAAGAACACACAGACACGGAAAAGCGCTATTATCCTGAAAGGGACAGGGGGTACACGGAGAGGAGACACTACGGGAGGGAGGAAATTTACTACCCTCCACAGCGGCCAACAACACCACACACACAGGACAGGCCACACTACCCTCCGCGGTACTCACCGGTATCATACGCGGACGTAGAACCGACATACCCCTCACGGCGACCACCATCCCCGTACACACCGGAATACTACCCTGAAGAGTACGAACACACCATCCCCCAGCGAAGCAGCCCGCCACCAAGCAGGCAAAGCTATGCAGCCCCGCAATATAGGGGAAATGGGGACTATCGGGAGAACCCGACCCCACGCAGGCAAGGCTATGCAGCCCCGCAATATAGGGGAAATGGGGACTATCGGGAGTACCCGCCCCCACGCAGGCAAGAGTATGCATCCCCACAACACAGGGGAAACGGGGAGTACCGGGAGAACCCACCCCCAGGCAGACAGGGGTATGCACCCTCCCAGTACAGGGAAAGGGGGAATCGACGGGAAAACCCACCCCCGCAGCAGCAGACATACACCCCACCCTGGCGGAGACAGGGAAACGAACCACCGGGCAATAACCGCCAGACAAAAAAACCTACAAAAGGACGGGAAACCAGAAATACATACCCAAAGGGCCCGGAACACTATCCCCTCCCTGACGAACACCCAAGGGAGTTCAGGGATGAGGTACCCCGCCGGGCAGACAGGGGGGCAATACTTCCCACACCTAGCTACCCACCGCAAGCAGGGAGTTGGCGCAGCCACCCCGAGGGGGGGCGTACATACAGTACAGGGAGACGAACGCCCACGTTTCAAAGAACGCTTAGACGGGGAGGTTCGGCCAGGTGATAAAGCGGCTGAGGTTCCTCCCCCAACACAACACCAGAGAGGCCCTACACCTAAACAGACTCGTAAGTGCAAGGGGAAAAAGCAGCCAACCAAAGCCACGGCTGACGATCCGCCCCCGGGCCGTTTCCAAACACACCCCGTACAAGGAGACGGCAACTGCCTGTTTAGGGCCATTAGCTTCCTAGTTCGGAACACCGAGGATCATCATAGGGAATACAGGCAGAAAACGGTCCAACACATCCTGGCCAACTGGAAAGAGTACCGGGATTTTGTATCGGACGAGCGCGAAAACCCATTCCAGACCGGGGCGGACTACCAAAAATACATGGGTAGGGACGGTACCTATGCCAGCGCTGTAGAGGTGACAGCTCTCGGCAAGGTGCTTAAAGTAAACATACATGTATACACTGATGTGCACTCGCCCCCGCTATTTACAACTGCGGGATTTGACAGGGACCTACACATACTGTTTACAGGGAACCCTAGGGCGGGACACTATACGCCCCTCACAATCACGCACAAACAAGACAGAGGAAAACCCACACCCTCCAAACAGGAAACCATACCCGCTACACCACAACACAGGGCGGGAAGTGACCCCACACAGGCGCAGGACGCGAGCTCACTTGGCATTGGGAAGCCAGCAACAGGAGTCGAACTCGCGACCGCCTGGAACAAAAAACGAGTTCGCAAATGCAAACGTAGAGTTACATTTGCAGACACACCTTCCCAGGAGGGAGAAAGGAACAACACACCTACACAAAAACTGGGAACGGTCAATACATTAAACGTTCGCCAGAATCCCTCTATTTGCACAGCACGGGCAGTTAAGACAGCAGGCAATGTACTCAGTGGGCACACTTCGCTGACCGAGGCAAAGAAATCGAGCCAGGAAGTAAGCCGAGAGGCCAAGCGTGCCAAGTACAAAAAGCGGCCAGCTCCATGCCTTCCCAGCACAAATGTCACACAGGGCTTCAACACTGGCGCACACAGTAACAAGGACATTACGCTAGCAACAACAACATACACCCTATACAACACATATTTGCAGGGCAAGGGACTCCAGGTATCGGCGCTCACGATACACGCCAGCATAAATGGCCACAGGGTGCAGGCCCTAATTGACACTGGGGCAGCGGTAAGTTGTGTAAACAGAAAACACGTTACCGAAGGGCAAATACACGATGTCACGGGTGACATCCGGCTGGTAGCGGCCAATGCTCAGACGCTAGAAAACACGGGGGTGGCAAACATACACCTCAGGCTAGACCATTTTGCAACAACACACCCCATGTTCGTTATAGAACATCTTTCTGCGTCAGCCATAATTGGCATGGATTTCCTCGCCAAGTATGAAGCTAGCATAAATTTTGCTAGCGGTAAGATGCTTTTAAAGCATGACCAGAGGCTCACCACACATCCCATGATATACACCAGAAACACAGATGGGATTCGAGCGGAGCGAGAAGTCCATGAGCACCAGGCCTCCACATTGCACACAATCAGCAAACACACAGACACACACACAGATAAGGCGGCCAATCAGACTCACAGACAGGACCTGACACCGGAGCAAAATAAAAGGCTCACAGAGCTCCTGGAGGCCAATGGGGATATCTTTGCCCATTCGATGAAGGATCTCGCAGTGACAGACCTTATCGAACACCACGTCACACTCACCAGTGACCGGCCAGTCCATCAGCCCCCTTTCAGGGTGAGTCAGAAGGAGAGACACGTCATCGACACTCAGATCACAGAGATGCTCGAGGCAGGGGTCATTGTCCCCGTAATTTCGAATTATAGTGCACCGGTCTTGCTGACCAAGAAACGGGACGGTTCCCACAGGTTCTGTACTGATTACCGTAGGCTCAATAAGTTAGTCGAAAATGACAGTTATCCACTACCAAGGGCCGACACCTATTTGGATTCCCTCGGTGGGGCTAGCTGGTTCAGTTCGATGGATTGTTATAGTGGATTCTATTATATCCCCGTCTATGAACCGGACAGGCACAAGCTGGCGTTCGTTACAGAGAACGGTCTATATACCTATACAAGGTTACCAATGGGCCTCCGTAACGCCAGCCAGACCTTCCAAAAGCTAGTGGATAAAACATTTTCAGGTCTAAAATGGCGTTCAGTATTAGTCTACGTGGACGACATAACGGTCTTCTCCAACACCTTTGACGAACATCTCGTACATTTGGAGGAGGCTTTCGCAAGGATTAGAGAGGCCAAATTAAGGCTTAAACCTGCGAAATGTCAATTTGCCAGACAGCAGATTAACATATTGGGCCATATTGTAAACAGAGAGGGCATTATTCCCGACCCAGCGAAGACTGACGCAATAACCGGCATCCCAATGCCCACAAATTTGAAACAATTGCGCAGTTTTATTGGTCTCGCCTCGTATTACCGGAAGTACATCCACAGGTTCGCACACATCGCCCATCCCCTAACCGAACTCACACGTGAAAAGACGCCCTTCAGCATTAAACAGGAACATATAGATGCCTTCAACACACTGAAGCAACTATTGACCTCACCACCAATACTGCAACACTTCCATAGTGATAGGCCCACCTTTTTACACGTGGATGCCAGCCAGTACGGGCTGGGAGCGGCCCTGCTACAGGAAGATGCAGAAGGGCGCATACGGCCGATAGCTTATGCTAGCAGGAAATTAACGGCCGTCGAGACTAGATACTCTGCCACAGAGCGGGAAATACTGGCATTTTCATGGGGAGTGAACTATTTTCGGGTATACCTATATGGTATCCAGTTCACGGTAGTGACTGACCACGCGAGCCTGCTTTTTTGGGACAAATTCAAAAACCCAAATTTGCGGCTCAATAGGTTTATATTCCGCCTGTATGAATATAACTTCGTGGTCAAGCACAAGAAAGGCGCTACACACCTAGATGCAGATGGGTTGTCTAGGCTACCAGTAGCCGACCCCCCAGATGACAGTAAGGACCACGAATGGGACGACATGCCCACTTTTGCCCTGACGGTGGTTAACATCAAACAGGAGCAAGAACGTGATCCATATTTCAAACAGATTCTAATGGCATTAGAAAGCTTGGATATGGTGGATCTAGGCGATTTTTTCTAGACAAAGACGGGGTACTGAAATTTAAACCCACAGCCATGCACGATAATGCACCTATAGCGGTTCCGGAGTCATTGAAAGAGAATATCATGATCGGACACCACAATAGCCCAATGGCAGGGGCACATTTGGGTACGCATAAAACATACCATAGAATCCGGGACAAGTATTACTGGGTAAACATGAAGGCCGACATAGACACCTTCGTAAAGACATGTCACACTTGCCAGCGATTTAAAACAAGGCCTGGCAAGCCTCATGGATTACTCAACCCTATTCCCGTAGGAGAGCTATTTCATAGAGTCGGGATAGATGTTAAAGGCCCCATTACGACATCTGAAAAAGGCAATAAATACATACTGGTGGCCACAGAGTATCTCACCCGGTATATGATCACAAAGGCTGTTCCCAAAGCAGACACGAACAGCATAGTCGAATTCCTATTCGACATAGTCACACGATATGGCCTATTCCAAACCCTACTATCCGATAGAGGTACTATTTTCACCTCGAGAGTGCTCCAACAGTTTTTGGAGATACTCAGGATAAGGGCATACACGACCACGAGTTTTTCCCCGCAAACCAATGGACTCACGGAGAGTATGAACACAATAATTGATATAGCGCTAGCTAAATTCACGCGGGACACAGGGACAGACTGGGATGATTATCTGCAGCCCATTACATTTAGCTACAACACTTCCATATCCACGGCCACAAAACACTCTCCACACTTCCTGTTGCACGGATATACACCCAGACGTCCCATAGACAACATATGCATCCCACAGGACACTCTCCCGGACAATGCAGCCCGGCTAGAGCACTTGCAGATAGCTCGCATGGACGCCAGAAAGAACATAGCCGCGGCACAAAGAAAACAAAAAGAACGGTACGATCGGCATAGAAAGACCGTGGAATACACACCCGGGCAATTGGTTATGGTTTCCAATTCCGCCCGTAAGAAAAATGTGTCCGAGTTCCTCCTGCCACGTTGGTCAGGTCCCTTCAAAGTTTGCAGGAAGGTATCTGACCTAAATTACATAGTCAGCGTGCGCCATGGACGAAAACTCATTAGGGACACTATACACGCCCGCCGTATGAAGGCATATCACACCCGCAAAACGACACCTACACGTAAAGGCGGGAACACTGTCAAAAGGAAGGGAAATGATTCCACTGGCAGACGTGGAAAGAAGGCCAAGAAATAGCCTTCGGACCCCGATGACCTCACCGGGATACGAACCTAACACTTGGCAGAACTGTCCCGGAGACACAGGCCTAAAAGGCACCAGGAATAATTACCCTGGACAAAGACGGTCTCGAACCCGCCACCTTCTGAATACCAGGAATGCAAGGTCGGGTAACTATTCAATTGGAGGATAGAATAATAAGGGACAGTCACACTAACAGGTATTCATACGCACAAAATGATAAAATCACCTCCGACACCTAGTCACCAAACACGCGACTAGCGGCCCGGAGACACACGTACATAAACACAGCTAAATACCGCTAACAGGAATATATTCGTCCCAGGCCCACAATAACACAAAAACTTGGGGACACAAACATACATAGTCGTAGGTTCTTTTACATTACAAGGGACCCAATACCCGCTGCATGTGCAGACAGTAGAAAGACGTGTCGGCAAACACACACACATTGGCCTGGCACATGGGGCGAGCGGGCCAGCCAACAAGCCGGCAAAGCACTTCCTTCCACAGCTGTAATCTAATACTATCGCCAGGTCAGCGATAACACATTCATAACCATGCGACCTTCACCAGCCGCAGACAACCCAACAGTGTTTCAGTCCTGGCTGTAACATACACAGTCATTCACGCCAGCTCCAAAACCCCATAACTCCCAAAATTAGAGTACAAGGGTCGTCCCAAATGGCACAAAATATTCACGCTAAAGCATACTTTCATCCGCGTGTCTCAAACACACGATATACGTGCCATGGTACATAAAGCACAGAAACTGTAACACCAGGACCTTAGAACAAGGCGGGTGCGAACACACGATAACACAATACAATCGTGCCAAAAAGAAACTAACCAATGGTATTTTTGGCGCGAAAACACAATCAGAAACCACACTAGGGACGCACAAATCCCAACAGACAACGCAGACATAAAACACGGAGCGTTACACGGGATCGCGGGTCCGAATGCCCAGTAAAATCGGAAGCCGTGGAAAACAAAAATCCGGAATCCCACTTAGACGGATGTTGGCCCCATACAAGTACATAATCGGGTGAGCCACACAATTATAATAACAGGGAGGTTCTTTACCATACCTACAGGAACATACATTCGTTCCAAGATACTCGCTACCACAGCCTACTTAGGGCTGAACCATAGCGCCCAACACCTAGATACGGGAGACGCCACTCTCACAGACACAAAACAGGTAACACCACATCTTTCCGGCAAAAAGCCATGCAAAATTTCGATTACCCCAAACATAGGAAATAGACTTCCTATACACAAGTTATAGCAATTACACAAGGCAAAGGTCTTGCGGAATAAATGCCTACACAACATCAGTAGCAAAAACAGGACAGATTAACACATTGCCCCTCCCGGAATGTCAAACAATGTCAACACACGGGCATTGGCAAAGGTCACGTTCCGTCAGCCGCCATACGTAACGTCAGAGACTTCCCGTATACAAGAACATGAAAACAAAAACACAACAAAACACCGCGTTGCGAATTCTAGCGCATTTCAACATTGTTGCCGGTAGACATTCCTAGTGCACCCAGACGTGCTGGTGACACGCAAATATGATGACGCTGTCATAAACCATCAATAATAACAGCATACAAACACACGGATATTGACACAGGATTCAGCGCTGTTACAATAGGTATGACATTTAGCAATGTACAGACACGATAGGCCGGATTTATCTTAGGGCCACAGAAGCATGTTTACAAGGGCGATAACAAGTTACACGCGCCGCCTGACAATTAGCCACACGACACACGATAGGACGTATCCGATAACGGCACGCGCGCCAGCACGCTGCAGCGGAACGCGACCACAGACACGCAAGCCTCAGTAACCACAGCCACGGGCACCTCCTGCCCACACGCGCCCACTAATCAGGGGCGAATACAGACAGATTCCCTGAAGGAACAACCCCCCCCCAATAACTACTTCTCTTCTTTTTTTAACCTAAAAAAACATCATAGGCGATCAGGACATAACCAGTACACTCACAATCACTTGCTACCTTAACATTACAAATGAGAGACCAGATTAGGCCGTGACGTCACAGCGTCACCGCACTTAACCATCCCAAGGAGCGGATAGAAACCCAACATTGACCAAGTGAGGATGACAAGAGCAGGGATGGACAATGCCATCAGGATGGCCAATATACTAGCTACGGAATAACATCCCAGCACCCCTCTCCCTACATAACCCATCAATTACAACACTATTCAACACAAACAAACAGACACATAGAAACAGCTACACTACATTCCTAAATATACATCGGGGTTGATAGACTTCATGCGTTTACCAAGAATTTGGGTATACTTCACCCTGGTCCTAAAATGCCTACACCCGAGTATTAGGGGTGGTCGGAAACAAAATGAAGCGTAATGCACATCTCTATGCAAGAGATGAGGCCAAAGTCATAATAACAACTCTTTTTTTAAAATAATCCCGCAAGCAAGGGACATAGAATTATCACACCTCGGCCCACACCTATCCACAAATGAGAGCGGACACGCCTCATATCCAGCCACATGCATGGAATATCCTACCCACATACCAGGGATATTATTATTACCATACCTGCATGGAACTTTTAAACATTTTGCACACCTGGGAAATACCTACCCCCGTCCACTCACTGTAAAGACATCCTAGCAGCATCAGCGGCTCCCGGCCACCACAAACATGGAGTCCAACGATGCGCAACCCTCTCCTACCATGCTTTAAGCCCATCCAGCAGATAACACCCCCAGATCCTAATAACAAGGGACCCAACGCCATAAAAACCCACTAACGCCTCCAGAAAATCAACAAGGCATTACCGCTAGAAATCCGACATGGCGACTACAGGCCTGAAGTAGTCCATGCTTCTAGAAGATTCTACAACCCCAGGACACTTAAAATTTTTACATAACTACATAATACCCACACACTTATTTTACATATCACACTCATTTTTTTAAAGGAATCTGAGTCACACTGAATGGTGATGAGAGGTAAACAGAAGGGCAGAGGCGCCACACAAGAACAGAGCTGGGGGAGGCGATGATGAGCCCTGCCCCAGTTAACACAATGACCCAGACTATATAAAGGACGGAACTACGTAAGGTTGAAGCATTGATGGCCTGGCGCGGGCAAACGCCAAAACCGGGGGTGCGTCTAGCCTACCCCTTCGGCAGAGGAAAGTTACACCCACTATGCGCCACGGTCGTCGAAGCCAAGACCTGCAGGGGAGACTTTTGACGAACGGGGGGAGAATTAGCCAGCTCCGCACCGGACTCAGGAGAGGAACCAAGGGACGACCACATTAGGACTAGACTCCTAGTTTAGTACGTAAGTTAAGTAGAGCTTCTATGGCGGGAAGCTACTCTTCTACTCGCAGAAGTGAAGGAGAATCTCAGGATTCAGCGGGACCAATCCTAGATTCGCCAAGTCCTTGCCCCGCGTGGCAAGGTGAAGACAACCAAACAAATGAATAATGAATAAACAAATAATGAATAATATACATGAAATATGAATAATATGGAATAAACGCGATCATTCGGACCCGTGCCCACATAAATGGCTGACAGCGAGTCACCAGAGCTTAAATGGTAACGCACCGGGCGGCCAGAGATATTAAATAGGCATGCAGCGGGCTGCCTAGAGGGGTTCGCGTGGGCAAACCCAGCAATGGAGAATAATGCCGATATAGGCGAAGAGGATTCCCGGACGCTACATTCCCGGATGTTATTATTAATGCCAATACAGGCGAAGAGGATTCCCGGACGCTAAATTCCCGGATGATAGTATTTTATCGGGCGATTTTCCCCGAACGATGTCCCGTGCCCACATAAATGGCTGACAGCGAGTCACCAGAGCTTAAATGGTAACGCAGCGGGCGGCCAGAGATATTAAATAGGTATGCAACGAGCTGCCAAAAAGGGGTTCCGTGGGCAAACCCAGCAATGATGAATACATCAACAAAGGACAAATGAAGAATGATGACAACACAGGCAAGTACAGCGGCGATGCGTTTGCTCTCCAGCAGCGCAGACGCCCGGAACTTTAGTAATTACTAGTTATTAATCACTAATATAAATGTCGACAACTAGTATTAACGGAGGTAAAACTGCCTCGGGCGATCGCTCCGGTCGAAATTTTAGCATGTAAGACAGTTGCATTTGGAACGCAACTTAGAATTAAGCAAATTCAATAAGCGCTGTTGCTAAATAATAGCACAGCACATTTCGGCACTAGATTAAGGTAAAACCATTCGGATTGTAAATACAAAATATTTTTTTAAATTATCATAAACTAGGCTAAGCACCTTAAAATTAAGGTAAAGTCGTTCGGCGACTAAAAACCGTTGCCAGGGTAAGCCCGACAACATATTAAGATAAGTAAGATTAAGATAGCACGTTCGGCACCTGGTTACCAAAAACCGTTACCAGGGTAAGCCCGACAACGCATAGAATAAGCTAGATAATACATAGACTAAGCTAGATAATACATAGGCCAACCTAGAAGTAAGTTAGACTTCGGTGGCGCCACACTTAGCTTTACAAATCAAGCGCTACTAATGAAGTGTTACATATATACATATAATGTATTACAATGTATTGTAATGTCTTATTAATCATTTTTCACCCACACAGGAAGACCACGGAGCAACGAAGGGATGAACATTTTTTTTATTAATACATCTCTTGATTCACAGATGACAAGGAGCATGAGCATGTCTATTGTAAATATATTTCCCACACCAAATTACACACACCCTTATCTCTGTCACACAGACACACTGCTCCTCATCGTCGTTTTCAGTCACACCTCTAAAGGTGATGACGCCAGCAGGCAACGGCAATCAGCAGCCGTGAGATGCTGAGGGCGTTGACCTGAGTACACAACGCTCAAATAAAGAGCAATATACGATGATCAGAGACGGCACGGCCTTTGTAAGTGCCGTACCTCATCATCAAGATGGTACTCCTACTCACGGCAGGAAGACCATTAAAATACACAGCAGGTGGAAAGTGGACTAGCACCGTGACCACTAAACCGCACCGGAAAACGGCCGGATAGTACATGGCCATGAGTTGGCACATGAGTGCAGAGAGTAGCGTGCACGCAAGGCATAATGAATACGGCCGCCTAGGAATAAGATAATTAAGTTAGACTATAAGGATTAGCGTACATAGAAAGGGATGTATAAAATTATGTATTATTTGATAAGAGGCACCTTACACAAAAAATTAGCAAATCATACTGGCCCACCGATCAACGCCGACAGGCAACATTATACTAAGAATGTTCAAATTATTACACACATGTCATCCAAACTATTTACAATTACTTATATTCTAACACAAGGTCGCCAGTATACCAATGATGTCACCCATTGTAAACGTATGTATTTTCTTATTTATTCTACACACATGTATACACTGACTTTCCTTTCCACTCTTTTAACTTACATTTTGTAAAAATGTCTTACTTCACCCTCACATAATAAAAACATATTATATAAACCAACTAATTACACCTTAAGACATTTGTTTTTCTTTCCCTCCACTCTATCTCTATATTTTAAATGTTACATTGTACACCTCACACGAGGGCACTTTTTCATCCGCTGCAGCGACAGCGAAAGGGCATGGCTAGCCCTAACAATGTCTTTTCCCCTCGTTGTGCACTTACACAATCATTATGACGATTATTCTTTCATGTTACATTGCTATATTTAATCCAGGTTACATTTAATATCTATTCTTACAACCATGTATCTAAAATAATGTTGATACTTTATAATTTTGATATGTTTTACAAATTCACGCTTTAAGATTTACGAATTATGTTTGCTATTGCTATTTACACATGTACGAAACCAAAATATGTTCCACACCCAAAACCTACCCCTCTGAGCACAAGCTGGACTCACATCACCACGACATCGACACACCTACACCAACACAGAAGAAAAGAAGAAGTACAAGAAGAAATCCAGAACGAACCATCACATCGACACCCCACTCTACGTCCCGTTCCCGTTCACGGGGACGCGAACTAATCGAAGAAGAGGACTTGTACAGCCCCGGGGGGATTGGGGGGGGGGGCAGTACCCCTGAAAGCCACCCCCCCCCCCATCTTTCACTAAAGCCACCCTAACTGGCAACATCATAAGACCAGAACATTACCTTAACACAGCAAGAGGCGGCCACCCAGCTCGGGACGTTAGCCAACCACTTGCAACACATACATAAACATCTACACCAACAACTATCTGGGGCAGCTACGGTGACGTAATGCTGACCATGCAGCACCTAAAACTATAAGAATGGAGTCCTGACCAGGAGCCATCATCTGTTCTACTCAGTGCGTCGCCAGCGGCCCTAGCCAACATCGTTCCTGCTGCATCATCAGGTGAGATTCAGCAAAGTGCTCAGACTCCTTTATTTTGTACCCCAAACCTGTACACACTAGTTGTATTTTACATTTGCCTAAGACTTCCCAAAAGGGACATACAGAACTACATTCACTGACCAATAAACACTGGGTCAGTAAGTTACACATGGCATTACTAATTACTGCTAATTACACTCCTCTTCACATCCTCATACCCTTCCTGACCTTCGTCACGATTGTCCGTGACCATAGTAGCCAGTAACTGCTTTGTCAGACTGCATTGTATTTCCCAGCACGCGACTCGACTACATAACGTCGAGCCGCTGACATCAGCACGCCTATTGTATTACCCATACCGTCCAGCTGGCAGGCCAGTAGGGTAGCCTGCGTTTAGAGGGCCATCCCCTAATAAACACTTGCATCTTTGCAGGAACACCCCCTAGCGTTTAAACACTAAACAACACACTACACTAGTAAGCTCTCCCAGCTACGGGAAGCTACTCTCACCTAGGAACTACTTTCCAAATTAGCACAGTAACACAAGTGTTTTATCCCTAACTACCCCCAACTAAGGGATCTAAAACAATAGATACATGAAGAGTTCAATTGTTAATCAAAGCTTACCTTTCGCAGGTGAATAAATGAGCCAATCTCGTTTTGTATTTTCTCCATTCGGTTTCTTTCCAAAGAATAAATTTTGGGAGCAATATTTTGACGTGATTTCTTATCATATCGATGCTTGGACGATTCAAACGGTCCAGTAAAATTTTGATAATTTGACGGAGATATGAAATCCGGCCAGGTCCTCTGCGTGACCTTTGTTCGTTTTGTTTTGCTCCTTTGATCCATCGCTAGTGGCAGATCCTTGAATTTCCGATGAATTTGAAGAGGTTTCATTCCGAAGGAAAAATTTAGTCAGTTTGGCACTTTCTCTAACACCACACTTTCTCAGGAATTTTTGTCTTTGGCAAGTTCTCTTTTTTGTGCGCCACTCAAATATGTACGTGAAGACATTTCTGAGTTGGGGTTTTAAAATAAACCCGATACACAGCTAAAACTGTTCATCGAACACTAACGAACTAAAATTGTCGATCACAAAACCGTCGATTTGAAGTCTGAACTCAAGCGGGAGCGTTACTTGTTTCCGAAATTACTCTACAGACCAGAATGCCAGAATTTGGAAGAACTCTTTCCGAGCGTATCTATGGCTAATAAAGTGGAGGGGTTGGCCCCGGACTTACCAGTTAATTCAAATAGCCATGGCATTTTGGGTATTTTGGGACCCGACCGTGGGAGTAGCAGTTAATTGCTTCCAATCCTTAAACAATAGAGCGAACAGAATGTTGAAATTTCGATTGACTTGGAATGTGTCAAATTATAGTTAAGTTATTTATGAATTGGAAGTAGGCCTATAATAAGAAGATAAAGTTTATGGGAAAAACCCGGGCACAGAGAATTTACGAACAGCACTTTACGAAGTACAAACCAAGAAATTAAACTGTAAAATTAGAACTGTAATTCTAAATTTCATTTTTTTTTTCGGTAGCGGTACTAATTTATTTGACCTTTTTCACACACAAAAAATCCAACATTTTTTTCCATTTTTTGGGTGGGAATTTTTCATTTTTGGGGGGCCCTTTTGGGCCGGGGCCCCAGGAAATTGCCTATTGTGCCTTATGGTTAATCCAGCACTGATCATCTGCAAATTGCATACACCAAGGAACTGGTTCTCTTAGGCGGACTACACACTACCATGCTTAGCACGACGTGCAGAAATTAGCGACAACATGCTAGTGTGTATGCATCACCGTGCGGGCACGACGTACCTGGTCTGGCATTCTGAGAATCAAGACAGGTGTGATTTTCGACCCGCTAGGCGCGTGGCATTTAAGGACAACATGCAAGTGTGTAGTCCCAGTGGCGTGCAACGTGCCGTCTTGAGTGGTCGACGCTAGTGTCCGTAGTTTAGTTGCTAGTTGTGTTCTTGTTTTGGTGAGCATTTTGGGAACAATGGCTGATTCGTCATCGTTTTTGTCAGCCCAATTTCTACCTGTGTTTATTGAAGAGTATAGGAAGCACCGATGTCTCTGGCAAGAGAAGAGCAAGGAATATTCCGACAAGAATTTGAAAGCAGCAGCCTACAAAGAATTGGTAGAGCTTACTAAAGATGTTGTACCTGGTTGTGATGTTGATTTCATTAAAAAGATGATAGATATGATTCGAGGCAACTTCAGACGTGAGAACAAGAAGGTAAAAGGTTCTATGAAAACAGGAAGCGGAAGAGATTCGGTGTACCAACCGAAACTTTGGTATTATTACTTGTTAACGTTTCTAAAAGCACAGGAAGAAGCTAGAGAGTCAACTTCTTTCTCCGCCTGTATCCGAGGATGAAATTGAGGAAAGTGAAGAAACAGCATCAGAGGTAAGGTTGTTGCAATAAAAAAACTAAGTTAACATAAGACAAGTTTGTTTATTTTCGAATTTATCTCTTTTTAGTTCAAATTGTGACTTATTTGTGATATTTTGTACATTTCATACATTATACTTACATAAATTGTATGAAATAAAAAGTACCTCAGTATTTTATTTAAATAATACACGGTAAAAATCACGAGAATTACGTTTCAAACATTCTTCGGCAATAGTGTCTGGTTAATGTGGACCCTCTGTGATCATTCTGTCCTGCCATGATACCTGGCCTACTGTGGTGAAGTACTTGACGTATGAATCCCTTGATTGTATGGCTTGACAAGATGCATGACTTTTCATTGATGTTTTCAATGAAAAGCATCAGCTGGCGTTGGTGTGTTTCTCCATGCACCTGGAATGACAGTTCCCGAGGCACAATCCTCCTGATCAATTAAAGTTGGTGACAAATAGTTCTTTCCAAGTTTCTTTCTCAATAAATTGTGTAAAACTACACTTGATAAAACAATGTACTCGACCTTATCAGGTGATAGTGTAATAGTTGTGTGAAAAATTCTGAATTTTAAAGCCAAAACTCCAAATGCGTTTTCCACAACTCTTCGTGCTCTACACAATCGATAGTTATATAGCCTCTGATCGTATGCCAAACCTTGTTGTGGGAACGGTTTTAAAAAATCTTCCCTTAAAGAAAAGGCTTCGTCACCAATACAAACAAAATTAAGTCCTGCGACTGTGTTGTCTTTGGAAGGAATGTTAAGCGCGTTAGCACAAAGTTTGTCATAAAAGGTTGGGTTTTCAATCACGCCTCCATCCGACACTCTTCCATTTTGCCCCACATCAATGTAAATAAATTCTAAATTAGCGTTTACTACGGCTAAAAGTACGACACTAAATAACCTTTGTAATTATAGAAATTAGAACCACTGTTTGCAGGTTTCACGATACCGACGTGTTTTCCATCAATGGCTCCACCACAATTTGGAAAGTTCCATTGTTCATAAAATCCCGCGGCAATATGCTTCCAATCTTCCTCACATGTAGGGAACTGAATAAAACATGATAAACAATTTTTAACATAATTAATCAAATAATAAAATCCTTTTTAAATAACACGTTTTTATAGAAAGAGCAACATTTAATAATTACTTAACATGGACCAAAAATTATAAAAAAATAATAATATCAATTTACACGTTTGAAACTCTGTGCACATTGTCGTTAAATTGTAACTAACCAACTAAATATTTACTAAGACAACAATCGTAATTTTTTTTACAAAAACGTGGGGCGCATTCCGTGAACGTATCATAATGCAATAACTTATATGATAGTGTGGAACGCGCCCCACGTTTTAGTAGAAAAATACGATGTGATTCCGTGCAGTAGTTTTCGTGGAAAAGGGAGGCCAGACACGACGACGACGATGACGACTTAAAGTGACCTAATAAAAACGTTTTAATAATACCAACATATTTAACATAGTACTGTACGTTTAAACGATAACTCGGATACGCGAGATCTGTAATGGGAAAAAGTTAATTACAATAGATAAAATATATCTATGGTTTTCAGGTCAGATCGGCTAGTCCTATTACACCTTGCGCCCGAATTCCTCTAGACCTCAGTCCCAAATCCGCGCAGATGGTTAAAGGATCGTAGGAAATCCAACACCCGGCTAAGAGTTGAACAACTCCTACCGGACTAATTACTAGGGAACCCTAGGAACACACACATACATCTCTAACTATACTACTAATTAGTTGCATACAGAACAGGAAAAATAAAAGGTAGAGCACTAATGAGCAACTCGGCTCTCGGGCGTTAAGATAAAACGTCGATCGGCTGTCTGCATCCAGCTAGCGGTATCGTTATAGCGTAATTAAGCGTTGAATCAAGAATCAGTTCTATAAAACTTAGCAAGAATAAAATATTACGCTTGCCATTTATTGACAAAAATGAAACGACATAACATGATGATGATAATTGTTGTTTTAAGGGGCCTAACATGAAACGACATAACAATTTATGTCCCCAACACCAATAATAAAATAGAAATAAAATCACCATTTAAAATGAAATATCTACGCCTCATTTAGGCTTGATGCGTTTAACAAGTGTCTCTCCTGCATCATTTCACATATGAAAAATATATCTTGCTCCAAGATATTTTTAAACACATATTATTTAAATTCAGGACACTAATATCTGTCCTACCTGTTCACTAAAATTATACTCCTTACGTAATACATCCGTTAAAGTCCTTTAAATATAATGTCAAGTTTCCAAATGCTATTAAAATTGGTTAATACTAATGATAATAAAATATTTACATTTATTTACATGATCGTGACCCGCACGATTTCATAGTATCTGTCTCCAATTTACTAGAGTTCATCTCACATCTTTTCTCCGTATTTCACACAATAAAACTGGTCATTATAGGTATTTATGCGTCAATTCCATGTGAATCATGGACACAAACAATAAAGATAATATCTCATCACTTAAGTGTACAACTCCGGTATCCAATAAGTTAATAATTATACAAACTTTCAACGCATGACTATTCACATAAACTCTCAAACCAAATATCGAGTGTGTGTGGCATTAACCCTCACTCCCCTCACTCTCATCTTCTCAAAATACAAAATACGGCTTCTCTTAATCAACACAAAATATTTCAAAACCCTTCCACTTAAATTCTCAATCTCACATTTCATATCATCGCGTCTCTGTTACGCCTCCATCAATATAATTGCACCTAATTAATATTTCCTCTTTAGCACTTTTACAAAACTTCTACGGTTCCATATCAATTACTTTCATCAAAGTATGATATTCTGTATTCCTACCAGAAACCACAAATGCAATATCTTTCATGAAGACACTACTCCTCCTTCTACAAAATCCTCTATTGATTATACATTTCCGTGCTATGTTTAAAACCTTGCCACTTAAATTCTCTATCTCATAATTTTATCGCACAATCTCTCCACAATTCTTACTACTATAACTCATCTCATACTTCCTTCTCTGCTTCAAATACTTCCTTGTTACAATTTCTCACTTAACTCTGAATTTTAAGTCTTCTTGCGTCTGTTATGTGAATAACCATTACATTTCCTCACGTTTGTGTCAACAATGGATGCCAATATCCTTCCTTCCTTCCTTTTCACATTATCATTTAAAACAAATATACATTCATAACATTCTATAATAGCGTTTCTTATTTAGTTATGCCTTCAACTATCGCATACTGTCCTTTTTCGTACAACAAAGCTTCTGGGTTTTACAATGTAATTATCTTCCTTTCATACTGGAGTTCTTTCAATACCAATATTGAATACTCTATTTGACAATTTCGTTTCATACATAGTATTTTCGTTTCTGATACGAACAAACTCTTTATTATAGGATTCTCATGTCCTTCCTTTCTCTGATATTACATTATAAACTATTCACGTTTGTCAAACACATGACTTTTCTCTTTTTCTGATACACTATTCATTTATCACAAATTTACGCTTCTCCTCTCATGTTCCAATACATATATGGTCGTTCTCCGATGTTACAACAAATCTACAGAATATACGTGAGCAATCGCAACGAAATTAACTGTAAGTAAAATCTAAACGTTCTAAAATGACAGTGAAAAATACTAACGATGTCTAAGATCATCGAACAAGCCTTCAAAATACGTCCGAGTGACGTATGAAAATAACTATAGAAATTACTAAAAAAATCAAGACAATACAATAACATGGGTTATAAATGCAAATATGTTGGCCAAAATTCTGGGATAACGTGTACAAGAACTAACTACAGATGTGCGTAAAATTGCACTGGTCTACCTTCACTTTGAGATCGCTGGTGACAGACCTGATGATGTTTCTGTCCATGGAATTTCTCCCATGTGTCTCTGGTATGCGGCACGCCTCCGCGGACTGGTTTCGTTATGTCATCTCGGCTATGTCTGGACTCCGCTGCAGGTGAATGACCTGGGATGTTGTCACCAAACCGGTTCCCAGCTGGAAACTCGCCTGCCGGCCTGCTTCCCCCGTCCTTGGAGATGACACGTCCCCCTCGCAGCTCTTGGTGGTTGACGTTCCCCAGCTCCAAATTCTCAGCTTTCTCCATCTCGAATCCCGCTCGTCTCTTCTTAGATCTCGATGTTCATTGAAGTCGGTAGCTTGCAGTGTTCTTTCCAACACAAGAAATCACCTCCATAGTGTGAATTTCTTTGGTAGTAACTTGTAGCGTTATGTGAGCGAAAACTGCGGTGTTCTGCAGCTCGCTACTCATATTGCTATGTTATCTGGTCATTTCTGGATTTCGCTAGTTAGCATAGCTTTACGTTCCCAACATAATGAAGTTAGAACATTCTCCACACCGCTAAATGATGTGAAGTCGTAGTTTCTCCCCTCCGACCTGTCTCCTTATACATTTTTGTGTAGATTGATCAAATTCTTACTAGATAAAGTCTCACTTCTTCTGACTTCCTTCCTGTGTAGTTACGTGTTCGATGTTTCACTTTGAAACTTTTAAATACCATATCACGACGTATATTTCTTCTTCAAATGCAGTAAATATACTTCTTCTTAATGCTGTTAACTAATGATGCTTATTTTTCCATGTCGATAGCTTGTTGCTTCATCTTGCAGTCTCAGGTTCACAAAGACCTTTGTCTGTATACTTCTCGAAGAGTAAAAATTATAACGCCTTGCCTCCTCGACTGTCCAAATAGAAAGAGCCTCGTCTCTTGGTGTCTGCTAGCCTCATCGATCAGATTTCCCCCGCAAATCTGGTCAACTAGCCTCCAACCACTATGAAAATTAACTGATTTATACATAACTTCTCTCTCAGCCATTTAATTCAATATCCGTCTTGCCAGTTAAATTTCTTTTTCTCTGCTGGTGAATTCAATGTGTAACACTCTCATAAAATATTGAAGTAATGATTTTAATATTTATTCATTCCTTAGTATTCAAACTGTTCTCTCATTGGTCATCAGCTAATTCTGGCGCGCTCTCGACACGCGTTTGTTCCCCCACTCTAGACCGTGGCGTGTGTCTGTCCTCAAGTCGACCTTGCTTCCTCTCCCTCGGATCAAAACTGGTTTCTCGCTGCTAACATCGACTAAAGTGTAGATTTCCAGGACTGTTCTCCAATCATTAATGCTTGGTTAAAAATTACCAAGTCATAAAATTTCCATTATTTCTCGAAATAAAAATATTTCTCTAGGCGAAAATTTTTCCAAGTGCTTATTTAATCATGATCTTCCATCCAGACTGCAAATTATATCCATAATTCCAAATTTTAAATATGCCATTCTTCTGAGGTGGTCCTCAGTTCGTACCTCATCCTGTCTTCTTCTCTCATCTAGACATGATTTCGAGTTTAAATATGCCATTCTTCTGAGGTGGTCCTCAGTTCGTACCTCATCCTGTCTTCTTCTCTCATCTAGACATGATTTCGAACGCAACCATCAGCTCCGTCTTCTTCGTACGGACGAAAGAGGAAGGCTAAACCTGTGAGTGAAACGGCGTCCTATCTTGAAAAGGCAGTGTCCATGTTGGAAAAGAAGGAAAATGACTATGGTACATTTGCAGCAAACGTTGCAGCAAAACTCCGCACAATGGTATGTTGCGCAGACTCAAGAATATTCGACATTCAACATCCAGCCTATGACTTTGGATAGATAAAGTACTAGCACTGATAGTACCGGAAGAATTACACTATTCCCAAGTACAAGTGCATTTTCCCCTTCTGAGGACAAATCTCATTATAGTGAGAATTCTGGAAAATGTAAATACCTTTTGTAGATACTCTAAAAACTGTAAAATTAACCTTAACGCTTTTTCAATATTACAGTAAATAAAAGAGAATTTCATAATAAAATATTTGTGATGAAATTTTTGTTAACAACCTAGTCCAGCTTGGATACTTAGCTTCAATGCGTCTCTTTGAAATTTTTGAATGTACGCATTTTAAGTTAAAAAAAATCAATTAGTTTGCAACCAATGTAAATGTAATATAATAAAACTTACCTTCAAGTATTCATTGCGTAAAACATCATAAATAGCTTTACATGTATCAGGAATTATTTGTCCAAGTGCTTGAGGAGAAATAATGCTGGAAAATTTCAAATCTTGAAGAGTTCTCCCAGTAGCAAGATATCTGAGAGTTACTACTAATCTTTGTTCTGCAGTAATCGCCAGTCTCAACATTGTGTCGTTTCGCTCTGTTTTTGGTCGTACTTTTTCAAGAAGGTAACCAAAAGTCATATCCATTCGAAGATAATTCCTATAGTCATCGGGGTCGTTTTCTCTCTGATGTTTTAAAAATCTCATATCGGAGTATTTGTCCTTTTGTTGTAGCCATGGTTTGGTCCACACAGCTCTGTTTTTCCTTCTTTTCTTCTTCATATCATTTAAAATGCTGATTATGAGAAGACTCATAGCTTGCTTTTGTTGTGGAGTCATTTCACTAAGAAGAACCTAACTTTGTAATTACACTAAAACTTATTATCACTCTTAATATTTACATTCAATTGAATTACTACAAACAAACTTGCATAATTAATAAAAACTAGACATCAAAGAAGCAGCTCATGGCACGTCTACTGGTAGACTGACATTTTATTTAAGCTTTCAGAGAAGACATCCATTATAAGATCAAAAATATAGGGGCTTAATGCAGATCCTTGGTGAAGACGTACTTGAACCGGTTTGGTATCTGACAATCCTACACTGCTTCTAATTCGTGTCCTTGCTCCACGGTACATATCCTGAACAATGCGCACATACTTCTCCGGTACTCCCTTGCATCTCATGCATCTCCATACCTCCTGACGGGCATCCGATCATAAGCTTTCTCTAGGCCTACGAACACCATATGTAGTTCTTTTCTCTTCTCCCTGTGCTTTTCCATGACCTGCCTGCAAAAATGGCATCTGTTGTTCCCGGCATAAATCCAAACTGTTTATCTCCTATTGTGCGTCTCCACCCGAAGGCTACTTTCAATAACTTTCTCCCAAATCTTCATTGTGTGCGACATGAGTTTTATTCCTCTGTAATTTGCACAATCCTGAATGTCACCTTTCTCTTTATAAATGGGAATTATGGTACTCTCCCGCCATTCCTAGGGCATTACTTCCTCTTGAAGTACCTGTTGGAATAGATTCCACAACATATGTATGCCCTCTTCACCCAGACATTTCCAAGCCTCCACTGGACTTTCATCGGGGCCGGTTGCTTTTCCACATTTTATTTTCCTAATAGCAGTAACAATCTCTTCCCTGTATATGCCAGTTGTTACGTTGTGATTTGAATTCATAATCATTAATTAGCTCTCTGTGTTGTGGTGTAACATGTTCCCCCATAGTAACTTTACAATTCTTAACCTCCTTCAAATGCATTCTTCTGCACAAAAGGAAATCTATTTGGCTCTCATCCTCCACTTTTGTTTTTCTTGAAGAAGGTGTTACATATTGCTAGATCTAATGCCAAAGCAAAACTTAGCACTCTCTCACCCTCCTCATTTCTCGTACCAAATCCCCAGCCTCCATGCACTCTCCTCACTACTTCCCCTTCCACACTGGTGCCAACATGTCCATTTAGATCTCCACCCAGAAATATCCTTTCATCTGCTGATATACTAGAAAGTTCCTGCTCCAGGTCCCTCCAATAAAACATCTTATTCTTCCTCCTGACAGCCAACTTGAGGAGCATAGGCACTTACAATGGTGAACTCTTCCCCAAGACACAGCTTCACACTCATTAAGCGATCATTTATTCTGTGTACACTGACTAGAGAGGGGATCAAATCGTTAGCCAGGATAATTCCAACACCATTTCTTTCCGCTCTGTTTGCTCCACTGTACAACAATTTAAAGCCACTTCCAAGCTCACTTGCTTTATTACTCTTCCACCTAGTTTCCTGGACACTTAGAATTCAAATTCTTCTTCTCATCATTAGATCCACAACCTCTCTTCCTTTCCCAGTCATAGATGTGCCGTTTCTACGACACATTTGACAGTCTTGCTCCACGTGTCCTCTTGGTTTATGTAAGTAGTCGCTGTGTGGAAATAGGTCCATGTTTTCCTGACAGCGCTGCACCGCACGGCAAGGTAAGAACTTGTATGTGGGTCAACAGCTGTTGAGTATTCTGGGAGAAAGTGTGCAGTCGAAAGAATGCTAGGTTTTTTCATCTTGCTGTCATAACGATACTTATTGTTTGTAATATTGATTTTTAGAAGAGTGTGAAATTGACCATCGTACTGGCAAGATGTGAGATGCATTAGCGGAGAGTTCCGTTTGGAACTAAATAGCCTGGGGCTATTTCTATTTGGTACTATTTATTTACTTCAAGAACATCTGAGGAAATGTACTGTACCAACATATTATACGTCGTGACAACATTAAGATTGTTATGATTGAATTTATACTGGAAAAGGAAATGTCATCGGAGTACTGGCCTCGTGTAAGTTGGAATATATATGTATTGGGAAGTCACTAGTTTCGTGGAACTAAGATGTGGTTTGTAATATACTGGAAAAGAGAATGTCATCGGAGTACTGGCCTCGTGTAAGTTTGAATAGATATGTATTGGCAAGTCACTAGTTTCGTGGAACTAAGATGTGGTTTGTAATACACTGGAGAATAGAATGTCATCGGAGTACTGGTCTCGTGTAAGTTGGAATGAATAGAGATATTATGAAGCTGAGAGAGAGAGAGAGAGAGAGAGAGATCGTCTATTGAAGCATGTCTGCTGGAATGTTGGAATGATTCTTATTTATTATTTATTAATATGTGTCAATATGGGCTTTGAAGAGGATAGATTTCTAGAAGTAGATATGTATTGGCAAGTCACTAGTTTCGTGGAACTAAGATGTAGTTTGTAATGAAGGCGCCTCTGAAGGTAATACTGTATAATGTCTTAGTAAATATTCCGTGAATATGTGAGCCCAGTGTCCGTGTGGTTTAATATATTTAAAAGTCACCCCCGTAATGTCTAGCGATGTGGTAGGCCTACAATTTGGAACGTGGATTTAGGGTTTAAAATATTTGTTCATTTAGTAGTTTATTTCTCCATACTTAATCCATATGTAGTAAGTCCTTCGGGACCTGTAATATTTTATTTTGAGCTTTCACCTTGTTTTGAGTACTCAAGCAATTCGGATTGCAGTTTGTTGCGCTTTTGTTTTCATCTTACTGAAGTAGGTTAACCATGCTAGATTGTCAGCTGATAGTAAACAAATGAGAATCGCGGTAGCCATTACAGAAGTAAGGCATGACTTGGAAATTGCTCCCCCAATCTTCATGATTTATTAATGTATTGTATTAACTTATTGGGTTAAATACTGGTTATAAAGATTACGGCATCGGGCGAAAATATTCTGAAGTCATAAGATTACATGTGGTATCATTATATTATGATTGTAAATCGAAGGATGGATTACTAGTGGTAGTAGGCTATTGCTTTATGTTTTGGAAGGCCTATGTCTTAATAAATAAAGAACTGTTGGTACGATTCCGGTACTAGCTTGCTAATTGTATTCCACATCGGAAGTAAGTACGTGGTTAGTACACTTTTCGCACCTTGTATGATCTTGTGTTTGTTATTGTTTATGATTATATGTTTATATAGGTTTGTGTTAATTGTACTCAGATTGGTTGTTCAATAGATGTTGGAATTTACTGAGTACCGTGTGTCATTTCTAGACATAAGCTTGTCAACATAACATTTCATATGGTAGGCCTCTGTCGGTAGCAGGTGGATCCGGTCCTTCCAAGTTACAAGCGTTTAGGTGTGTGTCAAGTGGTAGCAGAGCGTGGTTTATCGTGTTTATTCCACTTTATACTTAAGATGTTATGTTGATGAGTACGTGTTTGGAAAAGACATATACTAAATTGAACTTACGTTAGGTAATGCTTTGTACTTGTATAACCTCTAATGTATGTGTAATTGTTTTGTTTCATGTTCTTTGCTGCATTTCAAATGGATAAACGAGCATGGCCTGTGATTAATTATTTGAATAAGAATGAAGTGGCGTATGAAATTGCAATAAGAGGGATGTCGCCAAGTTATCATAGAGAACTGGATGCTGCTGTTTTAAGGAAGTTGAAAGATGTGCCTATTGTAATTCCTGCCCATGATCATTCTTGCTGGAATGTTGGTAACTCCACCATTATATCCACTGTTTTTGACTTATTGAATTCATTAATGTCGTTGAATATTGAGGGGAATCTGTCTGCATCTCAGCTCCACCGAATTAAATACAGGTCGCTTCATTGGTTGCACAGATTGTATGATTTAATTGGTGTTTGGTCATTAAGTGATGTGGAATTTTCTGAAGAATTATCTGCCCTGCGTGATAAATTTGAGGAATGTTTTAACCTACAATTTTCGGAAGTGAATGATGGTTATCTATCTAAGTCTATTGCGTGTTCGAGTTGTGATGATTCTGTTTGTGGTGAACCGTGTGCTGTACATGATTGCGTTGATGTGATTGATAATGTGGAATCGGTGTTGTTGCATAATGGTCAAACGATGAATGTTGGTTAAAAATAGATTTCCTTCAAATGGGAGTAGTCAGGTAAGGTCGTCAATAAATTTATCTAAGAATATGTCATGTGTGGTTAGGTCAAAAGAAGTTAGTTGGGATAATTCTAATGAAAGATGTACCACTTCATCTACATCAGTGCCAAATAATGTTGCGAATAATATTTTGGTTCTAAAATATAACAGGTCGTGTGTTGGTAAGTCTGTGCAGACGGGCAATAGTTTATATGATGAAAATGAAATATTTGAGGGTGATATGTCCAATCCTAGTATGAATCATAGTGCATCGTATCTGGGTCATGTACCTAGGCATGCTATGTCTGATAATAATGTGAGGTTTGCTAACGTCCCTAACCCTTTGAACCTGATTTTAAAAGATTTTCATGTATGTGATGGAAGTGACAATGATTTGATGGTTAAGCTTTTAAGGAAGTATATCGAGTTAAAAGATAGTGCAGCTATATTTGGCTTATGTGAGCTGAAAATATTTAGGATGGTGTACCCATGTACTAATGGTATTCTTCGCGAGAAATTAGTTGATTGCATGAGTAGTATTTTTTTAAAAATTATTTTCAACTTGAGGTCTTAAACTTTTTTATAACCCCTCGATCTTTGTCAGACTTACATTGTGATTATCTATTTAGAGTTCAGAGGATGGATGAGTCACTGAATCGTATTTTATGGATATCTAATTGTACGCCAAGGTTTTTGCTGTACAATTGTCAGAACAGCAGATCGTTGCTTCTATTGTGGAAGGCATTAACCCTATTTATAGATCATTTCTTGATATGAATGTCAAGCCTAAGAATTATAATGAATTTCATGACATCATTCTGGAAGCTGAGAAAGTAAAAAGGGCTGATTTAGTGCACATGAATTATCCCTCTAGGTCATGCATTCCTGTTCATGATCAAGTAGGCCATACGATATTTCCTAACAATATTCAGAGGCAGGAAGCAGTGCAGCCATATGTCAGTCATAGTGAATCTGTACCTTGTAGGAATTTATTTCAGGGTAATGCAGTGCAGGATAGAAAGCAGTTTGTTCCAGTTCCTGTAAATTATAATGCATTTCAGGGGCATGTCTACGAGGGACCTCTTAGAGGTAACAACCAAGGTAACAAGAGATGTCATCGCTGTGGGTCATATGCGCATCTTACCCGCTGGTGTGATGCTAGGGGAAATCGTTATTTCTGAAATAGGGTATGTAAACTTGTAATTTTCTTTTCCTGATATTTCGGGGGATCGGTTCCTCGAGTTTGAATTTCTTTGGTTCAATCAGTGTGATAGGGTGTCTATTAAGTTGCAAACAGATGGTAAAAGGAGGACTTATGCTAGCATTCATATAAATTTTTCAATTTCAAAGGCAAACGAGCTCATTTTCCATTTGAAAATAATTATTTTCTGCATAATATTGAGATTTTTGGCTGTTAATATAATTGTTGATTATCATCGAGTATTCAATTTAAAATGTAAATGTTGGATATTTATATTGTAAAATTTAATATTTCTTGTAAAAGGTGCGAAAATGTGTTAAAGGGAGAACCTGCGTTAAATAATCAAATGCCATGTGTTGATGTAAAATTTATTTATGTTGTTTCAAAAGCTGTTGTTACGTTTTGTGTTAGTTTAAGCTCTCTATTATCAGGCACTGTCAGAAGAAATCTTGATTTCAGCTGAATTCCATCGAAGCTTGAGTATACGTAGGAGATCCAAGGTGTATTGGAGTAGCTTAATAAGGCTCAGATGTCTGATCTATTCATCTATGGAACTGTACGAGGATGAACCCAATTTACCATGCAAGATGTCACTGTGGATGCAAGATAATTAGTATTGTACAAGAAAACCTGATTGTGTAACACGATTGTAGTAAGCGTATTGTGTATTAAGCATGCAAGAAAACCTGGTGATGGAAAGACAATAACTTTGTGATAGGGGAAAGATTTGTACTGTGGAATGATGTAATATTGCGAGAAGTTGGATGTAATATTTTGTTGTTGGAAGTTGGATGTTATATTGATGTTGTTGTGTGAAATTGTGTTGACAAAGACTTTGTGGAGTTGCAAAGGTTTGTATTTTATGAAGAATGTTGCATCTATGTTATCAGGTATAATTGGATTGCTGGATGATGTTACAATTTGAGTGCATGATATTAACATTTTGGTTTGTTTTGTCTTGTTTCTTCGCCCCAAGTCAAAGATTTCTGGCGGGGGTGATTTGTGCCGTTTCTACGGCACATTTGACAGTCTTCCTCCACGTGTCCTCTTGGTTTATGTAAGCAGTCGCTGTGTGGAGATGGTTCCATGTTTTCCTGACAGAGCGCTGCACCGCACGGCAAGGTAAGAACTTGTATGTTGGTCAACAGCTTTTGAGTATTCTGGGAGAAAGTGTGCAGTCGACAGAATGCTAGGCTTTTGTCATCTTGCTGTCATAACGACAATTATTGTGTGTAATAATGATTTAAAAAAAGAGTGTGAAATTGACCATCGTACTGGCAAGCCTCCGTGGCTTAGGCGGCAGCACGCCGGCCTCTCACCGCTGGGTCCGTGGTTCAAATCCCGGTCACTCCATGTGAGATCTGTGCTGGACAAAATGGAGGCAGACAGGTTTTTTCTCCGGGTACTCCGGTTTTCCCTGTCAACATTTCATTTCAGCAACACTCCACTATAATTTCATTTCATCTGCCATTCATTTAATCATTGCCCCAGAGCAGTGCGTCAGGCCTCAGCAGCCGGCACAGTTCATATCCTCGCCGCTAGATGGGGGCTTAATTCATTCCATTCCTGACCCGGTCGGAGACTGGAAGCAGGCTGTGGATTTTCATTTTCACTGGCAAGATGTGAGATGCATTAGCGGACAGTTCCGTTGTGAACTAAATAGCCTAGGGCTATTTGCTACTATTTATTTACTTCAAGAACATCTGAGGAAGTGTACTGTACTGCACCGGAATTCCGTATAGTCATAGCCTATATCCGCTGAGATGGAAAAGGATTGTAGGGAGGTCGATACCCAGCCAGATTAACCAACACTCCCCTACTAGGATAATGACTAGTAATCTCTCGATACATACCGGCCATGCAACAACACTACCGATTAGTTACACATTTACTAGAAATAAAATATCCTTAACATAATGGTAGGACGAGAATCTCGGATCTCGAGCGTGAACGGTGAAAGTTGAGACTGCGTGAATTCTAGGAACTAATTCGCAGTATTATCGCATGTCGATTGCAAAAATGAAAAGGTGATCAGATTTATAAAAAAGGAACAGGCAAACAAAAAATAGTGCCTGGGATTTATTACCAAAAAAATCAGAAACAATAAAATTCCCTACCATCAATAATGATATATATAAGCAAGTTAAGATTAAATATCTCACACGTCAGATACTCCTACTATCTGTAAAATAAATGTTCATAAACATTATCATTACAACAATGTAATTATATTATAAATTATTAAAATGTTTACGCAATTAATAGTCACCCTATGACTCTGTCACTGAAGCAGTCTGATCTACATCAGCTGTTCAATCATCAAAAATGAAGTTAACACTGCAAAAACCCTACATTATACACATGCGTGTGTAAAACGTGAATATCTATGCTAATAATACTAATATAAATTAAATATGGTTGAAATATATACATTATATACAATTTTCCATGTTTAACACGGTATTAAAAATACTATTCGCACTATCACTCGCGTTCTGACAGTCTTATAGTGTCTTTGATAAATAACAGTTCTCAGAACAATGTTTCACACAACAATAAATTCTCAGGTATTTCTGGTAATAAGTCAAAGTAAATAAAGCTTGTATATCAAACACTGAAGTTAAATATAGCTTAGAATATGTAGTGTCAATGAATAAAAACAATATAATAAAGAGCGATGCGAAACTACTTAAAAATCTCTAAACACTTCGTGGATCATATGCTGATACTCTCTGACATAAACAATACAAACATTAACCTTTATGTTAGCGCTTTTTACACATACTGTAACAATTCGTTGCTCCACTTGGCAATACATTTCTTTCTCTCGCAATACAGTGAACAATACTCATAAATGGCGTTTACTACGCTCGAAACATATCATACTGCCATCTTTTCATTACTACCAACAATCTTCAATACTCCGCACGGCATTACTTCAATAAAAACCCATCTTGCTACAGACTCGTAGAAGAATTAGTGATTTTACTAGGTAAATACGCAATTGTATACTACCATGCAGAATGCACTCCTAACTCCAACTCTCCTCTGAATTATTAAACCTCGTGCATCAATAACAACAATTACATGTTCGTTCACAACAATTCACCTCACACAGTATTTCTTATTTCTTTCATTAGCGCTATTCGTTCACTTAATTCCATAATAAACTGTTTTTCCACGTTCCCAATTGTTAACAATACTAACTTGTAGTTCGCTCGTCTTTAGTAGTTAATAAAAATAAATACATATCCTCACGCTTCTGGTGTACATTTAAATAAATGAATTATTCATATTTAAGCTGATTTTAGAACATACTAGACCTCAGGTAGACTTACAAATCTCCTGGTCTATTTATTTCAGTTTAACAATGCTTCCAATTTAATTGTTAATAAATATAGGCATCATTTGACCTCAATTGTCACTACCAATTTCCTATTTTATAGTGTACTTTCGTAATAACAATAGTCCAAGACTATATAGTTGTCAAATAAATTGTATTCCGCTATTGGAATTTTATAACATCCATATGGTTATAAATAAATGTTTCAGTTGTATACTGACATAATAATGTCTGTTAAACAATGTTAGAGCATTTTACAATAATGCTCTCCTCTATAAAAATGTAATATAAATATACAAATGTATTCTGTCGCTGTTACGCATTTGTAACTGTTAATAACAATCTTAATGTCCAAATGTTCTTACAATTTGAAAGTATTTTCAATGAAATATGTCATTATCGAAGCATTCTCTTCGAAATACGATACTATCGAAGCATTCCCTTTATAAAACGAGTTTCGTTCGAAAGTGAGTATGTTAAAACGATTCCTTCAAAAAATAAATATATGAAACGAAATATCTAAGTCAAAATGCATGAAATAACGTCTTAAACGACACACGAAGACGTATCGAAGAATTACAATGCATCTCTAAATTTTTAGCTATAATAAACATAGAATAAAGATAAGAATATCTACAATGAAGTTGGTCACTCTCAAATGTTTTTCTAGTACTACTGCAAAACTACAGATTTTAGAGCATTCAGTTTTTCTACCTTTGAGATGGCTTCTGCTGTCGAAAATACCTCTATCAAGATGTATGCGATGTTCCGCTGAGACTAAGAGCGCTCGTCTTCCCTGGAAACTTGTTCCTGCCAGGCGCGTGCGAAACAGCTGCGTTCGACCCTGTCTAGATCGTGTTGCGTTCACCTGCACTCCGCCTCGGCTGTGGCTGCTAACGGCAAATCTTCCATCTTCACTGTCAGCGACCTGGGAACTGCGTCTCTTGGTCCAATTGGCTGCAAGCGGTCGTCTTCTTCTTATCTCCGTATAACAGAGTGGCATCATCAATGTAGATCTGAATGTCCTGGGTTGACATATGCTCCTGATGGTAATGGACATCTCGCTTGTAGTATAGAAATTCATCTTGGAATACTGCAAGTTGTTGAGCAGTTGTAGATGTATCGATCCTTGATCGTCTAAGTCACTCTGACTTTCCAATCCATGGTATAGACTAACCTCCTTCCATTGATTTAGTTACCCAGAATAATCTTCTCAGTATTTGTAGAAAAAGTTTGTCCTCCCCGACTCAGGAGTGTTGCGTTCATGTTGACTATACTGTTGAACCATAGAATATATATTGTAGCAATACTGTAGCTGTAGTGAGTAGTTATTGCTTTGCTGTAGACTAACGCTGTTTTTGTGAAGTCTTCTTCTGATGATCTTGTTGCAAAATAAAATGCTGCTCTCTTGAATATCTAGTGCATTTGCACTTCACCGGCTCCTCTAATATCTTCCTCGGCGATTGGTCGATCTCCTGGCGGTACTTCCTCACCTGTGCTCCGTAGTTCTTTTTCGTATACAAGTGCTGTTCTGCCGCTGTTGCTGGTCGCTTGCCTCACACGTCCGTCCGGTGTAAGTAGCTGGATAAGAATCCTGCTCGCTTCTCCGCGATAGCGCGCTTGCCAAAGCTAGCCTTCCCTCCTAGCCTTGCACAATTGCATTTTAATAGAAATATACTCATAGTTTCTCTATTAGCCAATAATTTATATTTCTATTTAACCAAATAAATTCCATATTGCATTCTACACCTGTAGATGTGCTCATTTCGCTTTATATATGCCAAATTTATATAAAAGCGATTTCCACAAAATTTATGTGCTTTAATCTCATTGGTTGCTGAAATATCGTGATAGAAGCTCCTCTTATCAACGGGTCGTGCGCATAATTTTGTTATTGTCGCCCAACTAACCAAAACTGATTTTCCGCTGCCTAACATGAAGCCTTGGACATTTCCCAGCCTCGAATGATTCAACACTTCCTTAGTTAAAATCCCATCCACCGGAGTGTTTCCAAATAATAATTCCTTAAAATGCTTCATAATTTTCCAAAATACTTTCATTATGCATCATTCACTTCCCATTATGCATATATAAATATTAAATTATTTTAATCCCATATTTCCAATTTTTCTCTCCAATGGTTCACAAGTCGGTTCGAACCTCGGCTCAGTCAAAGTCCTAAGCTGGGCTGAATTCGAGTTCAGTACCAACATATTATACGTCGTGACAACATCAAGATTTTTATGATTGAATTTATACTGGAAAAGAAAATCTCGTCGGAGTACTGGCCTCGTGTAAGCTGGAAAAGATATGTATTGGCAAGCCACTAGTTTCGTGGAACTAAGATGTGGTTTGTACTGAAGGCGGCTCTGAAGGTAATATAATGTCTTAGTAAATATTCCGTGAATATGTGAGTCCAGTGTCCGTGTGGTTTAATATATTTAAAAGTCACCCTCGTAATGTCTAGCGATGTGGTAGGCCTACAATTTGGAACGTGGATTTAGGGTTTAAATATATTTGTTATTTTAATAGTTTATTTCTCTATACCTAATCCATATTGTGGTGTTTGAAGCCATATTTTCAGTGTTGCCTTAGTAAACAAGAGTTTAGTGCTTTTCAGTGCTTTGACCGACTGAAAAGCACTAAACTCTTGTTTCCTAATCCATATGTAGTATGTCCGTCGAGACCTGTAATATTTTATTTTAAGCTTTCACCTTGTTTTGAGTACTCAAGCAATACGGATTGCAGTTTGCTGCGCTTTTGTTTTCCTTTCATCTTACTGAAGTATGTCAACCATGCTAGATTGTCAGCTGATAGTTAACAAATGAGAATCGCGGTAGACATTACAGAAATATGGCATGACTTGGAAATTGCTCCCCAAATCTTCAAGGTTTATTAATGTATTGTATTAACTTATTGGGTTAAATACTGGTTATAAAGATTACGGTATCGAGCGAAAATATTCTGAAGTCATAAGATTACATGTGGTATCATTAGGCCTGTATTATGATCGTAAATCGAAGGATGGATTACTAGTGGTAGTAGGCTATTGCTTTATGTTTTGGAAGGCCTATGTCTTAATAAATAAAGAACTGTTGGTACGATTTCGGTACCAGCTTGCTAACTGTATTCCACATCGGAAGTAAGTACGTGGTTAGTACACCTTTTCGCAGCTTGCATGATCTTGTGTTTGTTATTGTTTATGATTATATGTTATATAGGTTTGTGTTAATTGTACTCAGATTGGTTGTTCAATAGATGTAGGAATTTTTCTGAGTACCGTGTGTCATTTCTAGACATAAGCTCGTCAACATAACATTTCATATGGTAGGCCTCTGTCGGTAGCAGGTGGGTCTGGTCCTTCCAAGTAACAAGAGTTTAGGTGTGTGTCAATAGATCCAACATTCAGAGTTCCAATTCTCATCTGGACTTTCTTCTTCAGCCGAGCCCGCCCATGACTCGGTAGCTTTTTCTCATTTCTCACAAGGGGCAGGCGGGACCCTTGCGCCTTGCTTCCGGGGAACGCCCTAGCAGTTCCCGAGGCTAAATTTACAGAACTTGTCATATTTGTACGGATTTGCCAGTTTGTTTTACAGCCGGATACCCTTCCTGACACTAACCCTTTACTAATTTCTGGGATAACAGTACAGCTGAGAATAAAGCTATCTAAAATAAAACAAGTATTAAAAACATACATATAATAATTGTAAGTAATATAAACGTTAGGGATCGACAGCTACTTCAAGGTGGACGCATAGAAGTGTACGCTATTAATCGCTGAGTATGCATGCGATGAATCCGGTAATGATAATAGCTTAGGCTATATTTGTAACTGCTGGATTGATGTGAATATTGCGAACATAACATAACAATTTGTACCATTAAAAGGTATTTCGTTTAGAAATATATAAACATTTCTTTAGATTGGTTAGGTAGAATACCAATGGTTTATCAGAATGCTTCTGTAGTAAGCGAAAAAAGCTATGAACAAATAAATTGAAATTCCTGGGCACAGCAGGAGAAGAAAAAAGAGATTAAAAGGTGGATTTATAACCACTTGGATTAATGAAGCAGTAATTAAGAGATGTGAAATTCAAATTGGGAAGGTCACGTTAGTGAAGCCTTGATTACATAAGATACAAACATTTTAACAATTGGGAAATAACGTATTCAATATTCCCGAACGCAGCAGGAAAACGCAAGGGCGTATTAAAATGTTGATTTATAACCACATGCAGTATTTATACAGTAATTACAAGATGCAATTCATGAGAAATGGGAGTGAGCCTATTTATAGGCTAAGCCTCGCTGTAGCTTACAAGAAAATGTTTAAATTACACTAAATTGTTAGTAAAGGAAAATGGGGATGCGGGAAGTATGGGATTTAAAGTTTGGCCAATTTTCTTGCTCTCGTCTAGATACGCGTCGCGGAAGATCGTTAAACGAACACTGTTTTGTAGCAGTTATGTTTGTTGGATATTTATAAATTGTCACTATTGCAGTTTATGTAGATGTACTGAGTTGAACTTATAGCAGTTTTTTTGACATTATTGAGTTTTAATGTTGCAGTTAATATAGTTTTGCACTGATTCAAGTCTATTGCAATGGAATTTTCCAGAATTGTAGTTACAGTTGAATAGGGCAAGTAGAAATCCCACGAAGGAAGTTATGTTTTCAGACAGCTATTAGTTTAACAAAATTCCCTCGCTGGAAAGAAGTATCGCTTTTATTTCGTACAAGAAGTACTAGATTTTATAACTTAAAAAATGGCATGCTTGCTTAGCTTAAGAAAGACAATATATTCCCTCGAAGGGCAGTTAGAAGATTGCACAATATTGTGAAAATTCAAATACTGCCGTTGGCATCATTAAAAGCTTTAGATCAGTTTAAAAACCTTTAAAATGTGATTTAAAATCACTGTAGAATGTTACTTATCTTTCATTGCAGAGCAGATGATGTTTCCAGCTAACCGTTACACAAACTTTTACGACATGGCTTCGATTTCGAACAACCTCATGGGTAAAGGGGGTGTGTGCCTCCCAGTGGCGTATACTGGTCTGAAGATCTGGGCTACCACTGAGCTTAATAATACACAAAACATTAAATTACATTTTTTTAAACCTTACCTATTTATATGTGAAGTCAAGACGTCTGGTTTGGGATGAAAATTCCTTGATGATGTCGTCATCGAAGTTGTAGTTGGCCCTCTTGCGAAGTTTCTGAAGAAAGGACTTTTCAATTGACATTAATGCCAAACCGCATAAACGTTCTTGTGTCTGCGTTGAACGACAATACGACTTTATCCTCTTCAGCGCAGAAAACGTTCTTTCTACAGATGCTGAGGTTGCTGGTATTGTCACAATTAATGTTGCCAATTTTAGGACTTCAGGAATCACTTGGTTTAGTCTGTTTTCATATATGGCGGAGAGAATTTCATGAACTGATTTTTTCGAGAAGTCGAATACGTCTCCTGAATATATGTCACTTAACTCATTTTTCAATCTTACTTGATCAAAGTGACTACTATATGACTGAAATAATCTGTTTGTTGCCTCATTTGGAAAGATTTCCTTATAAACTGAAAATTTATTTGAATCTAAGAGATGTGTAAACTGAAGTTTCCCATAGTCAGAAAATCTGTCGTTAATTTCCACGTGCAGCCGATCTAGTATGCAGTTATAAAGCTGCTAATATCTTAATTCATCATCACCTTTTCTTTGCTTCTTTGGTGGCTCCGTTGTACTGTCTGAAGAATGCCCAGTATTCATATAATTCCATACTGAAGAAAATCCATCAAGTCTGAACCTAGCTATTGTGTTTTTGAACTTGAATACCTCTTGTAACCAGTATGCTATATCTAGAATTTTAGTTTGAAGGATGTTGTAGAGAACATCTGAATGTGCAAAAATTCTAGAGAAAACTTCAATCAGAAATATGTTCTGAAACTGCCTAAAAAGTACAAATATCCTTGAGCCTGTACAACTGTATCTGCATCCCAGTCTTCTTCAGAGTCATCACTTATCACATTTTCAAAGAAGGCAATGAGTTGCTCTTGGTATTCGCTTACTGTGTTTACAAGCCGAGATGTAAAATTCCATCTAGTCTGTGCTACTTTCGGAAGTTTTTTGGTCATGAATTGTTTCAGTTTTTCCGATCATTTGGGAGATACCGAAAAAAAAGCAGCTATACCAGATAGTGTCTTGAAAAAGATTCGACACTGTGGAATGGATGATACGGTGTGTTGCAAAACCAAATTGAGAACATGACTGTAACAATGAACAAAAAGTGCTTGCGGGTACTTTTCTTGAACTTTAGTTTTCAATCCATTAATGTTCCCCGCCATCACTGCTGCACCATCATAAGTCTGTGCAATTAACTTGCTGCCGATATTATACTCCGCAATTACATTTTCCACATGCTGAAACAAATCTGCTGCAGTTTTCCCTGAACTGACATTTGTGAAACCTATAAATCATTCTTCAGTATCGCCGTTACTGACTACGTACCTTAAAAAAGTAGACAATTGACTCTGATTTGAACAGTCACTTGTTTCATCTATAATAATGGATACGAAATGCGCATCTTCTATTTCGGATTTTATGTTCTTGATCATAACTCCACTTACTGCAGATATTATATCATTTTGAATTGCAGGAGATGTACCACGAAATACTGTAGAGCTCTCCAGATGATTGGCAAGTAAGTGATCAAATTCACTTAGGGAATATAAGTATTCAATGTAATTTCCCCTGTTGTCCGATTCCATACTTTCGTTATGGCCCCGAAAAGCTAATTCTTGCTTTCCGAGGAAACAAACTGCGTTGATAAGACGTAGTAAAATTTCACGTTTTTTTTACAAGAGCATTATGTTGGTCAATGTGTAGAGCATGTTGTTTATCTAGCTGTAAATCTATTCTTGTATTACCAAAGTTTGCAAAGTTCATGCTACTGCAAATGTGAGCTTTAAATTTGTCATGCTTTTGAACTGCCGTGCGAAAAGAGTTCATATTTGAAACCCTTCCTTTGACCATACATTAACTTCACGACTAAATAACAAACACGGCCAGCAATACAGTTTAGACAGCTTAGAACTGCCAGATAACCAATTCCACCTAGCATATGTAGATGATGTGAAATGACGTGTATACTCACGCTGCTTTTCTTTCACATCGGCACACAATTGCAGTTCAGGTGTAGGCCTTGTCATATTCATAATATGAACTTTCTCACTATATGGACGACGGCCGAAAGGAACTTCTAACAGACTCTCTATTATACAATCATTGGCATTTAAAGCCACAGCAGGTGTTTGTTCCATCATCTTCTTACAAAATTACAACTGGCACAGTTAAAACAAAACACTACATACAAATTCTTCAGCATACACACACTTATATAAATCACACATCGAAAATACTACAACTTCTAAAACATATTCACGTCCATGCGCGCGAAAATGTATATTTATTTTAGGCTATTTGTAGCTTTAAAGGCTTTTAACTTCAAGAAACCGCTGACTGTAGCGGCAACTGACTCGCTATGAGCAATGAGCCTGAGGGGAACAAGGGTGGGTGCAGAGAGGGTGCGGAGAGGTGGGGTGAGTCGCGTAAGGCTGCCGCTTTCCTAGTCGGTTTCTACAGCGTTGCCGCGTTGACTTTGCAATAACCATCATTTCTTTCGATAAAGAAGAATGTGCTTGTAAGTCACGATTGTTTGAATGCTTTGTTGAAACTGTGATAAAGTGTTACTTATTTTTAATGAAATTTTCTTGGGCTACCGCCGGTAGCCCCGGTAGCCCTAAGAATACGCCCCTGGTGCCTCCTGAAGAGAGGACTGAACTTTCACTTAGACTCACTTGAAGAGAAGTGACTTGAGATATTCAAACACACGGTGGGCCACAGCAAAGCGAAAAAGGTAGGGGGGAAACAAACGAAGATATGCATTGTAAGCAACACAAGAAAAAAAACCAAGAAGTTCCGTGACGAACTAGAGCCTAATTTTCATGCCTATGATTAATCTACAGTATGAACCTATCTAGAATAATGACGAAATTAAGTTGGTAATATCTAAATGTCTAATTAGTTCGAAATATACCTGGTATAATGTAGCCTAATAGAGCATACAGTTGGCAGCCCTGGTGACTGAATATATTCTTAGTTCCATCTCTTAGCTACAGAATACAAAATTTGGTTGAAGTCCAATGGACGTTACATGCAGTTAGACATTTGATCTATCAGCACGCGTAAAAGCATGTTGGCAACAATGTCATGCGTGTGCTGGTTAGAAATAATCGGAAATATTATGATATCTTGTTGGGCCAATTTTGGATGAAATCCATTTGTTAGTATAGAAGTTACATGCATTTTAAAATTGGACCTATCAGCAAGTGTAGAATCATGTTGGCAGCACTGACTTATATTAATTGCTCCAAATAAATCTAGAATGTCAGGTGCTATACGTGTGCAAAGTATAGAGCTGTTGGCTTACATACTTTCTGATTTATTGATATTAGGGTAAAAAAGTATACACAGCATTTATTAACAGTTGGCAGCCCTGATTGCTCATAAGAATACTTATAGTCATATCTGTTATGTTACACATAGCTCATACGAAATTTGGATGAAATCCAACTGAGTGTGTAGAAATTACATGTATTTAATTAAAAATTGGTCCCATCAGCAGGCTTAGAATCATGTTGGTAGAACTGAAGTATATAAGTTACTCCAAATTAAACTAAAATGTCAGGTAACTTACTATACGTGTGCATAGTTTAAAGCTGTCGGCTTGCATACTTTCAGATATATTGGTATTTGGATAAAGAGAATAGAGAGAGCAATTATTAACAGTTGGCAGCCCTGGTGGCTCTTAAGAATACACTCAGTCATATCTGTTTATGTACACATATTACATACAAAATTTGGTTGAAATCCAATTGATAGTGTAGAAGTTATATGCATTTAAAAGTTGGACCTATCAGAAGGCTTAAAATTATTTTGGCAACACTGTCATATATGACCTCCTGGAAATTAAACTGAAATAGTATTATCTACATGTGTGCCAATTTTGGAATAGCTCCCATGCATAGCTTCCAAGATGTCCAACATGGAGCTCAAATTTCTAGTGCGTTTTTTCAGCAGTTGGTAGCACTGACATCATTTTCAAATATGGGCTTGAGATATTCCGGTAGCCTATACATCTTTACTCATACTGAATTAGGTTTCGATTGCTGCAGCCGTTTAGGAGTTGATAGGGTGCGGGGTGGGGACACACACACAGCCAGACAGACAGACAGAAGGACAGACAGACAGACACACATTTTCCCGGAACGATCTCATAAGTCTACTTTTTCCTCATTTTTGCAAAATGTGAAAAGTAGGCTAAAAATGTAATACAATTTCGATGCGTAGAATAAAAGTCTTCATGGAGATTGTAGTTAACGACAAGGGCGCCATCTGCTTTAAAGTTGTAGAACTTGCTGTGATAGTTCTTGAGATAACTGGAATAAAGGGGTTCAACGAATTGCCGCATGTGGAGCTGTAGGGTAAGCTTTACAAGGAAACTGCACATCTGAAACAAACTTTCAGACAGAATAAACAAGTGTACAAAGAATCGGAAATACATGAAAGGTCACTGTTGGTGTCTGCGAGAAGGGAAATAAAAGAGCGTGAAAAGAAAGGGAAGCAAAGGGAGTGACTGCTAACTCTAACTAGACGTATATTCCATAGAATATACCAGTGGTCCCTCGTATAATTCCCTGTAATTCTGTCTACATAAGTCGTCGTACAGTTAATGATGCCTCTGACCTTCATATCAATAAATAATTCGAGCACTGTTCTAACATATTTTTCTGAACCCCTGACTCCAGGGAGATGCAAAACAATATTATGGTTAAGCGTTCTAGTGGTCTTTTGCAAGTGAATTATTTCTATTTTGATCCTTTATCCTTACCATAACTGAATTACTTCCAGAAAATTGGACCATTACTGTTACTGTCTTTGTTATGTCAATAAACTTCACCATTGGCACTTTCTGTCTCGGTAGCGCGCGCATGATTATTCTCTACACAATTGTCACTTTCGTCTGGATCATATTCATCGAAGTATTCCATATCAGGTTCGTCCTCTTCAATTAGTTTACGAATTCTTGTCTCTTCTAATTTGTAACTGCACATCGTCACAATGAGGGAGTCTTCAAATATAGAATAATTTAAGAAATGATTTGTACCTGAAAATTATGTTTGTAGACCTACTATCTATATATTTAAAACACTAAGCTGTTTTTTGTACACACGAGATTGTGAAAACGACTTAACCGATTGGCTTCGTAAGACATTCTAACGAAAGCTCTTGGCATGCAGATTTGCAGAGTTTCTTTAAAAGGAAAATATATGTTACGGTATATTTTTAAATGATTAAAGAAATATGTAATATTTGACACTCCCGCGCATGCGCACAATGGCCTTTCTCAACAAGGAAAATGGCGATTCCGGTCGCGTCTAACTGAGATCTTTGTTTATGAGAATTAAAAAGGGTCTCCAATAATGTTAATTATGTTTTTACAATATGCATTGAAATAGAATTATATTAAATAAACCACAAATTGAAGGACTTAAACTGCAGGTTGAGTGTGTATACTGGTTAGATAGCTTAATACTGAAGTGTCCCATAGTTGTCTGGATGGGCAAGGGGATAAGGTTACTGCCTAGAAAAATGTATTATGCATGATCGAGAGGGTTCGATTCTCACCTCGGATATGTTTTCTTCATTTTGTTACAAGTGCATCGCGTTTCAATTTGATAGTTATTTGCAAGAAGTATAAAGGAAGGGAACATTATTTATGGTGTTCCCACGATATATACAAGAATACAATTATACACAACGGAAAATGTCGAAACACGTAGTCGAGTGTTTAGGGCCTATGTAGTTAAAGTGTCTTAATATTGCGTATCACTACAAGTGGTTCGGTAGCTCAGGTCGTAAAGGCAAGAAATCTTATTTTATGCATCGCGCGATGGAAGCTGTTCGAGTCCCACCTCCGACATGTTTTTTTATTTCTGTATTTTTATTTCTTGGTATTGCTATTCCATTGTCAAAACATATTTAAGTCTTAGCATTCCCGTAAACTGAGGAATTCGTATATATTTTAAATTAATATAGAAAATTGCAGAATTCTTGCCCCTCACGCATGCGTACAATCACCTTGCCTCATGACAGTCATGGCGGTTACAAGTGCATCGCGTTTCAATTTGATAGTTATTTATAAGAAATATAGAAGAAGTGAACATTATTTGTGACGTTCCCACGATGTATAGGCTACTGGAATACATTTATACACGGCGGAAAATGTTGAAACACGTAAACTGACAGTCGAGTGTGTAGGGCCTATGTCATCAAACTGTCTTGATATTGCGTATCATTACAAGTCGTTCGGTAGCTCAGGTCGTAGAAGCGGGAAATCTTAATTTATGCATCGCGCAATGGAAGCAGTTCGAGTCCCACCTCCGACATGTTTTTTATATCCGTATTTTTATTCCATGGTATTGCTATTCCATTGTCGAAACATATTTAACTCTTGGCATTCCCCTAAACTAAGGAATTCGTATATTTTTAAATTAATATAGAATTCTTGGCCCTCACGCATGCGTACAATCGCGTTTGATAGTTATTTATTAGAAGTATAAAAGAAGTGAACATTATTTATGACGTTCCCACGATATATACTGGAATACAATTATACACGACGGAAAATGTTGAAATATGTATACTGACAGTTAAGTGTGTAGGGCCTATGTTGTTTAACTAACTTAATATTGCGTGGTATTACCAGTATTACCAGTTATTTATTAGAAGTATAAAAGAAGTGAACATTATTTATGACGTTCCCACGATATATACTGGAATACAATTATACACAACGGAAAATGTTGAAATATGTATACTGACAGTTAAGTGTGTAGGGTCTATGTTGTTTAACTAACTTAATATTGCGTGGTATTACCAGTGTTTCGGTAGCTCAGGTCGTAGCATCAGAGACTCTTTAATTTATGCATCGCGCAATGGGAGCTGTTCGAGTCCCACCTCCGTCACCTTTTTTTTCCGAATTTTTATTTCTTGGTATTGCTATTCCATTGACAAAACATATTTTACTCTTAGCATTCCCGTAAACTAAGAAATTCGGCGCGATTGACATTGCCATATATATATTTAAAACACTAAGGTAACAAAAGCATACACCACTGTTACAGATTAAATAATGAATATGAAAGCCAGATACTTCTTACAGAATTCTTGAATTCCTCGGAATTTTGCTTCCACATATTCATACTCCTAATGTTCGAGCCACAGTTATGCTCCTTAGGAATCTGGACATTTCTCAAAAGCTCCTAATTGGTGCCAGATTAATTGTAAGAATTATGCATGAGAATTGCTTGGATTTGGAAATAATAAGTGCAGATAATATTGGGCAGAGAGTTCTAATCCTTCGACTTTATTTAACACCATCCGATGAAACACTTCCATTTTCGTTTAGAGCACCAATTTGCAATCGCTTGCCATACCTTATCACAATCAATAAAGCTGAAGGGGGAACTCTCGAACGTGTAGGTCACTATTTACCTCATCAAGTTTTCAGTCGTTGCCTCCGTAGCTCGCCTCTGTAGCGTAGTGGTCAGCATGGATAGCTGCCGCCCCGTCCTGAGTTCAATTTCCGGCTCTGCCACGAACTTTGAAAAGTGGTATGAGGACTGGAACGGGGTATACTCTGCCTCGGGTGGTCCAAATGAGTAGAGGGGTTTCCATTCCCACCTCAGCCATCCTCGAAGTAGTTTTCCGTGGTTTCCCATTTCGTCTTCGGGAAAATGCCGGGATGGTACCTACCGTAAGGCCACGGCCGCCTCCTTCCCACTTCCTTGCCTAGCCCTCCCGCTCTTACCATCCCTTCATCAGGTCCCTGATCGCTTTGCAGGTGAGGCCGCCTAGGCGTAGTGCTGGTCACACACCCGAGTTGTATCCCCGACTCAGAGTCACAAGCTCCAGGACACTGCCTTTAGAGGCGGTAGAGGTGGGACCCCTCGCTTAATCCGTTGGAAAAGACAACCCTGGAGGAGAAAAAGGTTAACGCAAACGTAACATAACGCAAGTTTTCAGTAATGGCCAGTTATATGTTGCAAAGTCGATCTTTCTCTGTAATCACACAGAGAATGCATATAAGAAAGTCCTACAGTAAATATTTTCCCAATGACCGTTATGTTTTGCACATCATCGCATTTCTTCGTTATATTCCAAAATTATAAGCGACGGTTTGCGGCCAGTTGTATTAGACCCCTCAGAGTTCTTGAATTCCTTGGAATTATAAGATTTGCCTCCACATACTCTAAACGCTTGACCCATAGTTATGCTGCTTAGAAATCTGAAGGTTTCCCAAGGGCTCCTAAATGCAACCATATTGCTTGGATTTGGAAATAATAAGTGCAGTAAAAATTAGGCCAAGAGGTCTAATCCTTCGACTTGATTTAATACCATCCGATATAACACTATAATAATTCTTTTAAGAGGCAATATTTTCCAATTCGTTTGGCATACTCTATCAAAATCAATAAAGCTCAAGGGGAAACTCTGGAACGTACAGGTCTCAATTTGCCTCATCAATTTTTCAGTCATTGCCAGCAGTATTTTGCAATGTTAAGAGTGCAATCTTTTGACGCCCTTATAGTTTCAATAGAGCCAAAAAATAATCGTACAAAGAATGTACATTAGGCCTATATAAGGAGATTCTTCAGTAAATATTTTCCCTTTGACCGTCATGTTTTGACGGGTTTCAACTAGTTACTTTATTATTTACGTTGCATTAGAAGTCACATTCAATGTGACGACACTCCGGGCGTGAAGAAAGCTCATTGCCAGCTTGCAAAAATTGATGTTACTGATATTAAATTGATCGCACTACTATCTCAAGGTTCTTACGAAATTTACTCAAGGTCATGACAGACTAGCTTAACTGGGTCATTATATACAGCCGAATAAAAATACGTAGGGTGTTACAAACACCTCGCGCGACTGCTTAGGAGGTAAGAATCGATAAAATGAAACAGCCTTAGTGGATTTAGACAATAGAGAAGAGGCGTCCTTATAATTGAGTATGTAGGCAGTATACGGAGAAAAATAATATAGAAAAATAGATATTAAAAACGAAGGTCGGTGGGAAGAAGAGAAATGCAGATTCAAATCAGTGGAGAGTAGGTGAGTATTACGAGAGGTATTTAATTCACTTGGATGTTTAAAAGGAACGAAGGATGTTGGACGTGAATGTGGAAGTCATGGATGTTGCATGTGGAATATGTTCAGCAAAAATAGAGTCCAAACATTACAGTGATGAAGGCCTGCTAGCATGTAGCTAAAAAGAGAAGGCTTGTTTTATGAATGGTCTTAATGTGGGTTCGAACGTTTGTCTAAATGCCCCATACTCACACAATCTTGAGTGAACTCTTGAATGCACATGCCAGGCGCGTCAGTGATGAGTGCACGTGTGTGGTCGCTACTTCCAGTCTAGGAATGGAGTGAGGAGTGTCAGAATGCTTGACATCTTGAGTGGGCAGTTCCCGGAGTGGGAGGGAACTTGCGAGTACAATTGTTGTATTTATACGGTACCGTACGTGTTGGAAACCAAGTGTTGCATGTACAGTATGTAGCCTACGTGTTGAAAATGGCAGATGTCTAATGATCTGACGTGAGCTTTCATTGAACTGTATTGACAGCGTGAATGTCTGCGCAAAATGAAATCACTTGCATATGCTAATAGAAACCTTCAAAATTAAGCATGCGTAAAACTTCCCGACAGATTGATTGCTTACCCCAACTGAATTATTTCCTGAAAATGGACCAGCACTGTTTCTGCCTTTGTCGCGTCAATAAACTTCACCATTGTCACTTTGTCTCGGTAGGCGCGCTTACTATCCTCTACACAATTATTGTCACTTTCGTCTGTATCATATGATGGCGACCAAGATAGCGTCACAGTGAAAGTGTACAGTAGTGTAATAGCAGCTAGTGTAAATATCTGATAAAAGTGGTAAAATATTATAATCGAGGTTTAAAATCTATAAAGTCACCTTCCTTAGGTCAAGTGAAATACGGAATATTGATAGTATTTAGAAATTCTTATCGATAATTTAATAAACTTAAACTAGGTTGTGGGAACGTGTATCTAAAGATTCGGTGACTTCTTCAATCACTGTTTGAACCATGCAGAGCAGTAGTGCTTTTACGAGATTTCACCCGATTGGAAGATATACCTATTTCACATTTTTCTTTATCAGTAGGTAATTAGATTAATTCATTTAGTTTGTAATAATTAAAATAAATTTAGTGTAATTTGGTGTTAACATCTAGGCTAACTTAGATCTCTAGTATGGCGTCAGTAAACAGTGTTAGTGTCTCGTCAGGTAGTGTAACCGCTACGGATTTATGCTCGTCGTGCAAAATAAAATTTAAAAATGCAAATAAAGTCTTCACAAGATCTCAGGTAAAATTGAATGAGGAGAAAAGTGAAACAGATTGTCGTAATGTACCGGTACCGTCATTCGAATGTCATAACCTGAGAAACGAACTGTCCTCAAAATATGAAATTATAAAGCTGCTAAAGGAATATATGGCTAAGTTAATGGAAGAGTTCTATAAAATGAAAGGAAACCGAGATGAAAGCAAGGAAACTTGGTCGACAGTGGTTGCTGGTGGTGAAAGATCGAATAAACCTAGGCCTAAAAATGGAGTAACGGAAATTCCCGTCTCAAATTCATTTGGAGCGCTCGTCGAAGAAAATGATGACTTTCTTTTAAGAAGAAAATAAGAAAATGATAAAGAGGAATCCAGGAAGATGCGGATATTTGCGAATAGTCATGGGCGAGAATTGGGGAGTGTGGTGGGTTTAAACGCGCTCGTAGCCATGAGCGTTAGAGCACGCACCACGACTGCATGTTGCAACCTGGCAACCTGATAACTCGCGAACCCATGGTCCGATTTTGTACATATGAGGTATCAAATTACTCGGGCTGACGCGCCCTTTCCAATGGAGATCATATTCCCACTCCAAATTAAAAACTACCCCTACTAGGGGGTGAAATAGTAATTCTTTAGTAAACGTTGCTTTGCATGTACGACATGCATGCGGCCCGATACTAGTATGAAATTAAATGTTGTTCTACATGAAAGACATGCGTAGACCTGAACGCTATTATGAATTAATTTTTTTGTTTTGTACGCATGCGCACTTGGGGTTTTAGTAAGAGGGCTTTTAAAATAATGATTTATGAATGAGTTATTTAAAAAAATAACCAAACGATTGAAAACTAATATATTGCGAACCTATAAGGCTAGGGACTTGTATGAGGGGTTGTAGCACTTGAGGTAAGATCCTGTTTTTGAATGTATTATTATTTTTTTGTCAAAAGGGCCTAACTATCCTTTTGTTAATATCTCGCGAACTAATTATGCTAGGGACCTGTATGAGGGGTCCTACCACTTGGGGCGATGTTCCGCTCTGGGGGATGAAACTACCCCCCAAAATTGAAGAATTGATATCTTGGAAACTAAGAACGCTAAAATTATGTGTGATAGCTCAAAAAATAGGTCATGACATACACCTTTACCCCGATAGGTCATTTCACCCCTAAAAGAGTAAATAGTAATTTTATGGGAAAAAGGTGTTAACACTTAAAAATGACAAATGAACCTAAGATCTTTTGTTTTTAATGAAAAATAGTAGGGGTGGGGTGGAGAAAACTACCCTAAAATTGAAAAATCGATACGTTGGAAACTAAGAACCCTAAAATTATGTGTTATAGCTCAAAAAATTGGTAATTTAATACTCTTTTACCACGATAGGTAATTTTACCCCTAAAACAATGAATGTAGATTTTACAGGGGAAATGGGAACCAATAATCATATTTGGACACATGAGGTGTCATAGGACTCAGGGTGACACTCACGTTTTGAATTTATTTTTGAAATTTTGACAAAGGGCTTAACTACGCATTTTAAAATTTCGGATTTTTTACCTTTTCAATTTATTTTAATATATTTTTATTAGAGAGAGACAGTACAGGTTGTGTTTAAATGAGCATGTTGCCGACCACGGTGGCCATGTCCAATGGATGAATTTATATTTTGCGCAGTATTGATCGATTTGTTTTAAGAGTATTTTTTATGATTTTTCCTATGGTGCACTTATTAACTCAAAAGACTGAAAACGGCAAGGTCATTGACCTGAGATTTTATAAACTAATAATTGAATTTGAACACATGAGGATTCCTAGGACTTGCCAAGGCGTGCTATTTCATTTTTTAAGGCTTATGAATTTTTCCAGAAGACCCAAAACGACAAGGCCATGGACTTTTGTTTCTCTTAATATATTGCAAACCCATTATGTTAGATGTTTATGGTGAGTGATGAAACCTAGCTAGGTAGAGAAACAAGTATTGTAGGCTACACGTATGGTGACTGACATATTGTTGACCATTGGAAATTGTTTTCAGATCAGACTGCAGTAAAGAGAGAGTATAGGTTGCAGGCATGGCATGACAAACGGTGTACACAAAATCCAATTCATGGGATCAAGAATTAAGAGTAGACTATCTTTAATTGATTGGTTAAAGAGGGTAGCAAGAACAAGATGGTGACTACACTGAACTAAACCAAACCAAATCTAAACCCAACCAAACCAAACCGAATCGAACCAAACCTAATCGAGAACAAGCCAAGGGGTTAAGTGTAAAACTTGTGGGTGGATGCTGTCATTGGCGATGCCCAAAGGGAAGGGATAACGCTCTACCTTTAGAGGGTATGGTAAAGCTAGCGTATGGTGCTAATGCTCACATCCAAGTACACGGACCACACACAACTCTCCTATGCTGTTCTAATGCGTTGACCGTTAAAACTTGCTCAGTGGTTACTGGGCAAGATGGTCGCTACGCACAACAAACTTTAAGTACTTGCGGCTAATAATCTATACACACACTGACAACTAACTAAACTGTCTTGATGGCAGTGCTCAGACAGTAGGCAGATGAGAGAAATGCATCGCTAACAGAAATACAATCATTTCCGGTTGTCTAATGTTATCAGCTAACCATTTTGTGCTGCAGTGGGAAGCACTCTCGGCTCTTCCATTGGAGGTCTTAACTCAGTAGGATATAAAGGCCGGTTCTGGCACAGGGGCAAATGCGTAAGATGGCGGCCGCGCGCAACCAGTCCTATGTTGTTCTTATGGAGAGGACAGTCATAGCTGGCACAGGGGCTAATGCGCAAAATGGACGCCACGCCCTGAGACCGTGAATAATGTCACAGGGGGAGTTCGACCGTATAGTCGCTAAACGGAATATTTATTATTATTATTATTATTATTATTATGTAATTATTGATTACTCATGTACAATCAAGACCAGCCTTATATAATCCACTTTATGATTAAGTGGCATAATTCTTGGATGTCACTGTGGAGTCCCCGGTCTGAGTCCTGGCTTTGCCAAGAAATTTAATTTCTGGTCTGATAGTTGGAATGGGGTACACTCAGCCTTGTGAGGCAAAACTAAGAAGAGGGGGTTAATTCATACCTCAGCCATTTTGCCTAACCCAACTTCACCTAACCTAACCTAATCTAACCTTACCTAACCTAACATAACCTTAGTTCACCGAACCAAGCATTTCCTCACTTAACTTCACCTAACTTAACCTAACCTAACTTTACCTAACCTAACCTTTAAAGCTAAGCCAAAGGCTAATCAACACATTCAAAGTACAGTATATAAGGGCACATGCAACTATATTTTTGCTAGTCTTATAGAGAGTAAGGTAAAGCTAACAATTGCACTGTGGCTACTGTGCAAAATGTTCGCTACACACAACCAGCTTAGGATTACAAAGTCAGTTAAGTTTAAAAAAGTAAAAGCTGTTATTCATTTTTTTCTTTTCATTTTCATATTTCACACATTGCAATTTGTCAAATTCCAATTTACAGTTTTTAAAATTTTAGTTTTAAGTTTTTTGAATTTTGTCAGTATGGAAACATGGATTTTTCAATTTTGTTGTTTACATGTTTTTGATTTAGTCCATGTCTAAAGTTCATATTTGCCAAATACGATTTTTTCATTACATATAACAAGGCTGTATACCTTATCCCAAAGCATATAGGTAATACATGGGATATACTATACTTTTGAGTACCTAGTTTAGCTAACTAAAGCAATTTCTCAAAATTACTAGAGGTTAACAGTTTGGATTAGGAGTGGGAGGTGGTTAGTAATTAAACATTTCCAAGCAGTGTTCATGCAATATTTTGTTATTCATTTTGAATATATTTACACTATTTACACATAATACATTTGTTATAATTACAGTTGTTTTTATTTTTGTTTTGTATTTTTATTTATGTTTGCGTATGAATACAATTTTGTTTCTTTTTGTGTTTTCTATGTTTAGTGCTATTGTTTTATTTCCTAAATTGTTTTATGTATTTGGTATATGCAGGCAGAGGATTTTGATATTCTTAACTTAACTCTTTAAGCATGGTCAATGATTGAGTAATGACCATAGGCATGAGTACCTATACCATTAGTATCAATTACTCTTTTATCATCACTAGGACACAAAGCAATTTTGTTTAGTCTTATAGATGATATGTCATGTTGTTTAGAAGCGATAATGTTCATTGATATTCTTTTTACATTGTTTTTCATGACACAATCCTTATAATCTTGAAAGCTTATACAATTTTTGACAACACCTCTACTAATACCTTTAATCTTTTTGATTTCTTTACCATTTATGTCTAAAGCATACATTTTAGCTCTAAGTCCAACAAATGCTTTAATAATTTGTCCACAAGCCTCGTCTTTAAATTTTCCCAACGTTTTCTTGTTTGATATAGAGTAACATATACGATTAGTAGGATAATCAGATGTGTCCAGGTGTTCTAGAAAATCCAACTTGTCTTGATATACATCTTGGGTGTTAACCAAATAAATGGACGAGTCAGTACCCATATACATGAGTTTAAGATTGTCCATGCCATACTAGGGTAGCAGGACATCATAGTGGTGGGAATACATGAGAGTTTTTGAAATATCCAGTATACACATTCCAATATATATAGGCTTATTGAATACAATGTTACGTTTAGCCATGTGGAAAGCAGCTAGGTTAGGACCATAAATTGTTCTGTCAATAAATGTCGGCTTTGCTATTAGCTTTTCAGCCTTTTTTCTGTCAGTCACAAGACGTATGTCTATTCTTTTACGAATATTTTCCATTGTTTTTCCAAAAATGGCATTGTTGAATAATTTGTATAGATTTTTCTCAAAATTATTTTTGGCTTGTTTTCGAAGGTTGTTATTAAAATCAACGTATGCCTTTAGCCAAGATCTTTGTTTAAACTTTAACACACGATGAATTTTTACCAATTTTAGTCCATGATCTTAAGCCTGTTTAAGTGCCATGTAATGAACAACGTACCGCCTTCGATTTCCAAGATGAGGAATTAGTTTCTTGAGAGACGAATCCTTAGGTTGTGTACACTCTGGTAGGAAAGGTAAATCGTTGTGTAGATCATGAAGGTCGCATGGGTAATCAACATCAACGTCTAGAATGTACCCCACAGGATCGTCTTCCTTTAGTGTTTCTAGGTCAACCGTATCTGGAGAAACCCACTGAAATCCACCATAAGGAAGAGAGTGACACATAGCCCACCCATATTGGTTGTTGGCATCATCATAGGTAATAAACTGCGATGGTTTCTCAGAATCATAGGTTTCCATGTATTTATTGTTAGCTTCAGCATACCGATGAGACACCTGACATATGCCTCCACGTATTCCAGACTCTATTAAAAGAATCTGATTGTAATCCTGTAGCAATTCCAGCTCAATTCCAGTGTAAAGGAGCATTGCCTCGAAACTTAAACCGGGCGAAGTAAAGAAGTGTGCAACATCCACTCGGTGTGTTTCTAATGTTTTGTTTCTGAACGTTTCAAAGCTGTCTGCAAGTAGGAGTACATCTGAAGTTAGGTAGAGATCACTATACCCCCCTAGAGTTTTAATGTTGAACTGATTCCATACATTTTTGGCATGTTCATAGTCTTCTTTACTAACATCTTCTTGACTTAATTTGTTAAAGAATGCCTCTTTTGGAGGTAAACACGTTTCACTTAACTTTTCCCATGAATCGATGTAATCATAACAAAATACACCTTTACGAGTCATGAGCATTGCATTTTCTTTTCCAAAGTACTTGTTTGTTTCAGGGTATGATGTTAAATTAGAAACTAAGTTTTCCAAACTACTTGGCATTAACCGAAACGAGTCCACAAATCGAAGCTTAGCATTTCCTACATATTTGGTGAAGGAAATGTACTTTTCTTTGGAGTTAGCGATACTATCCACTCTCTCAGTAGTACATCCCAATTGCTTTACAATGGAATTTGCGTCGTAGCCACTCATATTATGTAGAAATACAGGAACGGGGTTACGTGTTTTACACCTCAAATTACAGTTATTGTGAGCACTTCCACGGTATTCCCCTGTAATATGGCAGTGGTCTCGAACTTTCCAGTCCTCTTTGGTGAATGGTTTTTGACACAAATAACAGGTTTCAGAACATTGGAACTCTGCTTCTTGATCCTGAGTTAAGGCCTTTGGAACATTTAAGCTGTAAAGGCGATCAATTTCATTAGCTATTGAGATCAAACAGTCCATAAACTTTTCTGCAGCGTCAGGTCCACGATAAATAACAGGTTGGCTTGGAAGATTTGTCTTTATGTGTTCCACAGCGGGTGATGGTTTAACGTATATACCAAAGCTCATAGGAACATGACTCTGGTATGGCACTGTATAACTTGCTTCAGGATTGGGCAAACATGTTTGATATGGTAAGAGTATACTTTCGAAATCTGCATAGATAACGTAAGGTATTCTCAGCATTTTTTCAACATTTAAGAATTTGACAATGGGGTTTTTAATAGGCATTTCAACCCTAACAATGTCATGCTGGACACACAAAGCTCTATGTTCTTTTAATTTTTCCATTCCTCGTTGTCCATATCGATTATCAATGTGAGTAAAACACCGTTTACATGTATATATCTTATGTTCACGGTGGGTAATCTGATGTGCTACTAGTTTATCAAAATCTTTGATAAAGACGTAGTGGTTCTGACCAGATGAAGAACTTAGCAGGAGGAGGTCACGATGGTCTTGTAGCTCTTGATCCACAACCTTTAGAGGAAACACTTTGTTGTCTTTTTCCAGTCCAAATACATTTATGGATATGTCGTTGGCTTTCTCAAATTTGGGAATGTCTGATACTTGTTTTCCAGATCCTTGTATTTACTAATGCGTTGAGCATTCTTTTTAACCAGTTTTGCTAAAATAGCATACATAAAACACTTCTCGTCCTTAAAGTTTTCAGGATTAATGCTGGCTTTTCTTGCTTGTATAACTGCTGGTAATGAAATATATGTGCTGCCGCGCAAGGGGTTATACTTATTTATTTTCAATCGAACTCCTTCCACTGCTAACAAAGCCCAATTACTACCTTTTAGCTCAGATTCTTCCATTTCCGTAGTTAACTTTGTAAATTGTGTTTCCACGAAACTACTTAAGTCTGATTCCAAAAATAGGGCCTGATTCCGTGTTTTAAAAGCACGATCTGTAATTTCATTGGTAGATGTATGAATGAATCTACATTCAGCCACAAGATTAACTTTGATCGACTTGTGCATTGCTAGTTCTTTCTGCATAGCTTGTATTATTTGCTGTTTGGACTCTTTAAGGTATGAATTTAAATCCTTACAAGTATCACAACGTATAAAATAGGATTTAAGACGACCTTGAAAAGACGTTTCATATTCAGTAAGTCCATTATTATCAGGAACCATTGAAAGCAGGTAATGTTTTGTAGGCTCAGTTTTTTGTCTTTTAGCTGCTGACACAACATTACAACATTCTTCATGACGACGTCCGTTGTAGACATTGTTGAATTTACTACCACAAGTTTTGCACTCATGAAACTCACCACACGATACTTCGTGACGCTTTCTATCATAGTCCCGAAGAAAAGTCCTTCCACACTCTTTACACATATAGCTAGGCATGGTTTCCTCCATCATGGATGTTGATTTCTGCAAACAGCTGCTTACTGCGTATCACAAGGCTGTAGGCTGGTCAGTGAGACGGTCTTTCACGATGTGAACACTGCAAAAGGTATTAATCAACTGATTGTATTCCTGCTAAGAGACCTCTTATATACCCTAATCAAGACCAACAGCTACTTACCACGTAGTACACGGCTAGAGCCAAGTGGGTGAGACGATCTTTCACAATGTGATCACTGTTAAATGTAGTAGTCAACTGAAAATATTCATACACCCTACTGAAGGTTATCAGGTACTTACTGCATATCAAAAGGCTGTACACTCATATGTTAGACACTCTCTCTTGCTAAGGACCCCTATATTCCCTATAAATGGCTATACATGTTAGTTCTAAACACTTAATGGTTATTTGTATATTAAATTTATATACACAGCTTATACGAGCACGTTTTCACGCAATAAAACTTTGTCAAATAGCCACATGCGACACGCAAAGTATGTTTCCGCTATCTAGCGGTGACTATGATAACTACCTGAACGACTGCATGGCACCTAGCGCTCTGTATCATTACTGAACGATCAGCATGCTATCTAGCGGTCGATATCAAAAATTAGTCAACTACCAGCATGCTACCTACCGGTCGATATTACAACTCACTCAACTACTAGTATACATGCCTGTTAGAAGCACAATAAATCCAAATAAATAATAATAAATAATAATGAACACATTTGCTCATATCCACTAACAATACACAGCGGGTTTGCTTTATCGTTTAATACAAATATATCTTGTTTAAATAATGTAACAAATCGTTACATGGCACAATTGTATGGGAATGTTGCATTACCTAAAATGTAATAGTATGTAAGTGTTTAACATTTACAATAGGCTTATAAAGAAGGATTATGGTGGTGGCTTATCGTGGTGGCTTAAGATGGTGGCTTATGGTGGATTATGGTGGTGGCTTATGGTGGATTATGGTGGTGGCTTATAGTGGTGGTATATGTTGGGGGGGGGCTTATTTTTGGTGGTTTACGTTAATACCTTATTTGTAATGGCTTATTTGACAAGTTATTTTTGTCAATGTATTTAGAGGATTTTTCTCTTGGTCTTGGAAAGTATTTCAACCCTTTTTTATGGTAGCATAATGCTTCCCGCCCTGTTTGTAAGCAACAACAACACACTAAAATTCCAAGAATCCAAAGTACTCTAAGGTTAATGATTGTCTCCCAACTCCATTCAACGCCTAGTCAAAAACATTATATATTTTCAAATTTTTCAAAAAAAGGTAAGTTGGGGAAGTAGGCTATATGTTTAAACTAAAAATCATATCAAATCATATGCTAACTCCAACACCTACGACTATCCCACTCTCAGTCAAAAAAATATAATATTCTTCAAATATTTTTTCCAAAACAATATTTGGAAAGTAGGCCATATTTTGAAAACTATTCATCCTATAAAGTCATATATAGACTCAAACCAATGGCTTTTATATCCTTAATCGTAAGAACAAAATATGGAATCGTTGACATTTTTCCAAAAAATGTTCTTTTTAAAACGGGGGCTATACTTTGGAAACTAGGAATTTTACAAAAAAGTTTGTTTAACGTAAATGACAGGTATTTACCCCCCACTACCCACAAACCAAGTCCCAGGTCTCTGGGACAACATCCAAAAAAGTTCAATTTGGAAAGTAGGCGATATTTTGAAAACTAATCATCCTAAAAAGTCATATATAGACTCAAACCAAATGGCTTTTATGTCCTTAATTGGTAGAACAAAACTTAACATTTTTCAGTTTTTCCAAAAAAGTCCAATTTTCAAAATTGTTTATATTTTGGGAACTAAGAATTTTACAAAAAAGTATGTTTAACGTAAATGAAAGGTCTTTACCCCCTCTACCCCAAAAAATACATATCAGGTCCCTAGGACAAAAACTGTGCAGTAGTGTGTTTTGGCCGGTTCTGTGACCACCTCCACCTCCCCACCTCACAAGATGGCGGCCGTAGCTTAACTTAACCTAGCCTAACCTAACAAGATGGCGGCCGTAGCTTAACTTAACCTAGCCTAACCTAACAAGATGGCGGCTGTAGCTTAACTTAACCTAGCCTAACCTAACCTAACCTAACCTACGAGGTGTGATCAAAAAGTTCCAAAAATTTGGCTGCAACTTAACCAAACCTAGCCTAGCCTAACCTAACCTAACCTACAAGGTGTGATCAAAAAGTTACAAAATTGCGGCCGTAGCTTTACTTAACCTAACCTAACCCTACGAGGAGTGATCAAAAAGTTCTAAAATGGCGGCTGTAGGTTAACTTAACCTAACCTAACCTAAACCTACGAAGTGTGATCATAAAGTTCCAAAATGGCGGTCTTAGCTTAACTCAACCTAACCTAACCCTACGAGGTGTGATCAAAAAGTTCCAAAAATGGCTGCCGTAGCTTAACTTAACCTTTGAGTCATTTTTTTAACGGGTCCCGGAGGACGGGTCCTTGTTGACGGGTCCCTGTGGCGGGTCCCCTTTGACATAATTTGGATAAAATGCAAGGGCCAGTCCATAGGGATCAGTCCAAAGGACCCGCCCACAGGGACCCGTCAACAAGGACCCGTCCTCCGGGACCCGTTAAAAAAATGACTCAAAGGTTAAGTTAAGCTACGGCAGCCATTTTTGGAACTTTTTGATCACACCTCGTAGGGTTAGGTTAGGTTGAGTTAAGCTAAGACCGCCATTTTGGAACTTTATGATCACACTTCGTAGGTTTAGGTTAGGTTAGGTTAGGTTAAGTTAACCTACAGCCGCCATTTTAGAACTTTTTGATCACTCCTCGTAGGGTTAGGTTAGGTTAAGTAAAGCTACGGCCGCCATTTTGGAACTTTTTGATCACACCTTGTAGGTTAGGTTAGGTTAGGCTAGGCTAGGTTTGGTTAAGTTGCAGCCAAATTTTTGGAACTTTTTGATCACACCTCGTAGGTTAGGTTAGGTTAGGCTAGGTTAAGTTAAGCTACAGCCGCCATCTTGTTAGGTTAGGCTAGGTTAAGTTAAGCTACGGCCGCCATCTTGTTAAGTTAGGCTAGGTTAAGTTAAGCTACGGCCGCCATCTTGTGAGGTGGGGAGGTGGAGGTGGTCACAGAACCGGCCAAAACACACTACTGCACAGTTTTTGTCCTAGGGACCTGATATGTATTTTTTGGGGTAGAGGGGGTAAAGACCTTTCATTTACGTTAAACAAACAATTTTGAAAATTGGACTTTTTTGGAAAAACTGAAAAATGTTAAGTTTTGTTCTACCAATTAAGGACATAAAAGCCATTTGGTTTGAGTCTATATATGACTTTTTAGGATGATTAGTTTTCAAAATATCGCCTACTTTCCAAATTGAACTTTTTTGGATTTTGTCCCTGAGACCTGGGACTTGGTTTGTGGGTAGTGGGGGGTAAATACCTGTCATTTACGTTAAACAAACTTTTTTGTAAAATTCCTAGTTTCCAAAGTATAGCCCCCGTTTTAAAAAGAACATTTTTTGGAAAAAATGTCAACGATTCCATATTTTGTTCTTACGATTAAGGATATAAAAGCCATTGGTTTGAGTCTATATATGACTTTATAGGATGAATAGTTTTCAAAATATGGCCTACGTTCCAAATATTGTTTTGGAAAAAATATTTGAAGAATATTATATTTTTTTGACTGAGAGTGGGATAGTCGTAGGTGTTGGAGTTAGCATATGATTTGATATGATTTTTAGTTTAAACATATAGCCTACTTCCCCAATTTACCTTTTTTTGAAAAATTTGAAAATATATAATGTTTTTGACTAGGCGTTGAATGGAGTTGGGAGACAATCATTAACCTTAGAGTACTTTGGATTCTTGGAATTTTAGTGTGTTGTTGTTGCTTACAAACATGGCGGTAAGCATTATGCTACCATAAAAATGGGTTGAAATACTTTCCAAGACCAAGAGAAAAATCCTCTAAATACATTGACAAAAATAACTTGTCAAATAAGCCATTACAAATAAGGTATTAACGTAAACCACCAAAAATAAGCCCCCCCCAACATATACCACCACTATAAGCCACCATCATAATCCACCATAAGCCACCATAAGCCACCATCTTAAGCCACCACGATAAGCCACCACCATAATCCTTCATTATAAGCCTATTGTAAATGTTAAACACTTACATACTATTACATTTTAGGTAATGCAACATTCCCATACAATTGTGCCATGTAACGTTTTGTTACATTATTTAAACAAGATATAATTGTATTAAACGATAAAGCAAACCCGCTGTGTATTGTTAGTGGATATGAGCAAATGTGTTCATTATTGGAATGTATACTAGTAGTTGAGTGAGTTGTAATATCGACCGGTAGGTAGCATGCTGGTAGTTGACTAATTTTTGATATCGACCGCTAGATAGCATGCTGATCGTTCAGTAATGATACAGAGCGCTAGGTGCCATGCAGTCGTTCAGGTAGTTCTCATAGTCAGCGCTAGATAGCGGAAACATACCTTGCGTGTCGCATGTGGCTATTTGACAAAGTTTTATTGCGTGAAAACGTGCTCGTATAAGCTGTGTATATAAATTTAATATACAAATAACCATTAAGTGTTTAGAACTAACATGTATAGCCATTTATAGGGAATATAGGGGTCCTTAGCAAGAGAGAGTGTCTAACATATGAGTGTACAGCCTTTTGATATGCAGTAAGTACCTGATAACCTTCAGTAGGGTGTAAGAATATTTTCAGTTGACTACTACATTTAACAGTGATCACATTGTGAAAGATCGTCTCACCCACTTGGCTCTAGCCGTGTTCTACGTGGTAAGTAGCTGTTGGTCTTGATTAGGGTATATAAGAGGTCTCTTAGCAGGAATACAATCAGTTGATTACTACCTTTTGCAGTGTTCACATCGTGAAAGACCGTCTCACTGACCAGCCTACAGCCTTGTGATACGCAGTAAGCAGCTGTTTGCAGAAATCAACATCCATGATGGAGGAAACCATGCCTAGCTATATGTGTAAAGAGTGTGGAAGGACTTTTCTTCGGGACTATGATAGAAAGCGTCACGAAGTATCGTGTGGTGAGTTTCATGAGTGCAAAACTTGTGGTAGTAAATTCAACAATGTCTACAACGGACGTCGTCATGAAGAATGTTGTAATGTTGTGTCAGCAGCTAAAAGACAAAAAACTGAGCCTACAAAACATTACCTGCTTTCAATGGTTCCTGATAATAATGGTCTTACTGAATATGAAACGTCTTTTCAAGGTCGTCTTAAATCCTATTTTATACGTTGTGATACTTGTAAGGATTTAAATTCATACCTTAAAGAGTCCAAACAGCAAATAATACAAGCTATGCAGAAAGAACTAGCAATGCACAAGTCGATCAAAGTTAATCTTGTGGCTGAATGTAGATTCATTCATACATCTACCAATGAAATTACAGATCGTGCTTTTAAAACACGGAATCAGGCCCTATTTTTGGAATCAGACTTAAGTAGTTTCGTGGAAACACAATTTACAAAGTTAACTACGGAAATGGAAGAATCTGAGCTAAAAGGTAGTAATTGGGCTTTGTTAGCAGTGGAAGGTGTTCGATTGAAAATAAATAAGTATAATCCCTTGCGTGGCAGCACATATATTTCATTACCAGCAGTTATACAAGCAAGAAAAGCCTGCATTAATCCTGAAAACTTTAAGGACGAGAAGTGTTTTATGTATGCTATTTTAGCAAAACTGGTTAAAAAGAATGCTCAACGCATTAGTAAATACAAGGATCTGGAAAACAAGTATGATTTTTCAGTAATATCGTTTCCTACATTACTAGCAGACATTCCCAAATTTGAGAAAGCCAACGACATATCCATAAATGTATTTGGACTGGAAAAAGATAACAAAGTGTTTCCTCTAAAGGTTGTGGATCAAGAGCTACAAGACCATCGTGACCTCCTCCTGCTAAGTTCTTCATCTGGTCAGAACCACTACGTCTTTATCAAAGATTTTGATAAACTAGTAGCACATCAGATTACCCACCGTGAACATAAGATATATACATGTAAACGGTGTTTTACTCACTTTGATAATCGATATGGACAACGAGGAATGGAAAAATTAAAAGAACATAGAGCTTTGTGTGTCCAGCATGACATTGTTAGGGTTGAAATGCCTATTAAAAACCCCATTGTCAAATTCTTAAATGTTGAAAAAATGCTGAGAATACCTTACGTTATCTATGCAGATTTCGAAAGTATACTCTTACCATATCAAACATGTTTGCCCAATCCTGAAGCAAGTTATACAGTGCCATACCAGAGTCATGTTCCTATGAGCTTTGGTATATACGTTAAACCATCACCCGCTGTGGAACACATAAAGACAAATCTTCCAAGCCAACCTGTTATTTATCGTGGACCTGACGCTGCAGAAAAGTTTATGGACTGTTTGATCTCAATAGCTAATGAAATTGATCGCCTTTACAGCTTAAATGTTCCAAAGGCCTTAACTCAGGATCAAGAAGCAGAGTTCCAATGTTCTGAAACCTGTTATTTGTGTCAAAAACCATTCACCAAAGAGGACTGGAAAGTTCGAGACCACTGCCATATTGCAGGGGAATACCGTGGAAGTGCTCACAATAACTGTAATTTGAGGTGTAAAACACGTAACCCCGTTCCTGTATTTCTACATAATATGAGTGGCTACGACGCAAATTTCATTGTAAAGCAATTGGGATGTACTACTGAGAGAGTGGATATTATCGCTAACTCCAAAGAAAAGTACATTTCCTTCACCAAATATGTAGGAAATGTTAAGCTTCGATTTGTGGACTCGTTTCGGTTAATGCCAAGTAGTTTGGAAAACTTAGTTTCTAATTTAACATCATACCCTGAAACTAACAAGTACTTTGGAAAAGAAAATGCAATGCTCATGACTCGTAAAGGTGTATTTTGTTATGATTACATCGATTCATGGGAAAAGTTAAGTGAAACGTGTTTACCTCCAAAAGAGGCATTCTTTAACAAATTAAGTCAAGAAGATGTTAGTAAAGAAGACTATGAACATGCCAAAAATGTATGGAATCAGTTCAACATTAAAACTCTAGGGGGGGTATAGTGATCTCTACCTAACTTCAGATGTACTCCTACTTGCAGACAGCTTTGAAACGTTCAGAAACAAAACATTAGAAACACACCGAGTGGATGCTGCACACTTCTTTACTTCGCCTGGTTTAAGTTTCGAGGCAATGCTCCTTTACACTGGAATTGAACTGGAATTGCTACAGGATTACAATCAGATTCTTTTAATAGAGTCTGGAATACGTGGAGGCATATGTCAGGTGTCTCATCGGTATGCTGAAGCTAACAATAAATACATGGAAACCTATGATTCTGAGAAACCATCGCAGTTTATTACCTATGATGATGCCAACAACCAATATGGGTGGGCTATGTGTCACTCTCTTCCTTATGGTGGATTTCAGTGGGTTTCTCCAGATACGGTTGACCTAGAAACACTAAAGGAAGACGATCCTGTGGGGTACATTCTAGACGTTGATGTTGATTACCCATGCGACCTTCATGATCTACACAACGATTTACCTTTCCTACCAGAGTGTACACAACCTAAGGATTCGTCTCTCAAGAAACTAATTCCTCATCTTGGAAATCGAAGGCGGTACGTTGTTCATTACATGGCACTTAAACAGGCTTTAGATCATGGACTAAAATTGGTAAAAATTCATCGTGTGTTAAAGTTTAAACAAAGATCTTGGCTAAAGGCATACGTTGATTTTAATAACAACCTTCGAAAACAAGCCAAAAATGATTTTGAGAAAAATCTATACAAATTATTCAACAATGCCATTTTTGGAAAAACAGCAAAAAGGCTGAAAAGCTAATAGCAAAGCCGACATTTATTGACAGAACAATTTATGGTCCTAACCTAGCTGCTTTCCACATGGCTAAACGTAACATTGTATTCAATAAGCCTATATATATTGGAATGTGTATACTGGATATTTCAAAAACTCTCATGTATTCCCACCACTATGATGTCCTGCTACCCTATTATGGCATGGACAATCTTAAACTCATGTATATGGATACTGACTCGTTCATTTATTTGGTTAACACCCAAGATGTATATCAAGACAAGTTGGATTTTCTAGAACACCTGGACACATCTGATTATCCTACTAATCATATATGTTACTCTATATCAAACAAGAAAACGTTGGGAAAATTTAAAGACGAGGCTTGTGGACAAATTATTAAAGCATTTGTTGGACTTAGAGCTAAAATGTGTGCTTTAGACATAAATGGTAAAGAAATCAAAAAGATTAAAGGTATTAGTAGAGGTGTTGTCAAAAATTGTATAAGCTTTCAAGATTATAAGGATTGTGTCATGAAAAACAATGTAAAAAGAATATCAATGAACATTATCGCTTCTAAACAACATGACATATCATCAATAAGACTAAACAAAATTGCTTTGTGTCCTAGTGATGATAAAAGAGTAATTGATACTAATGGTATAGGTACTCATGCCTATGGTCATTACTCAATCATTGACCATGCTTAAAGAGTTAAGTTAAGAATATCAAAATCCTCTGCCTGCATATACCAAATACATAAAACAATTTAGGAAATAAAACAATAGCACTAAACATAGAAAACACAAAAAGAAACAAAATTGTATTCATACGCAAACATAAATAAAAATACAAAACAAAAATAAAAACAACTGTAATTATAACAAATGTATTATGTGTAAATAGTGTAAATATATTCAAAATGAATAAAAAAATATTGTATGAACACTGCTTGGAAATGTTTAATTACTAACCACCTCCCACTCCTAATCCAAACTGTTAACCTCTAGTAATTTTGAGAAATTGCTTTAGTTAGCTAAACTAGGTACTCAAAAGTATAGTATATCCCATGTATTACCTATATGCTTTGGGATAAGGTATACAGCCTTGTTATATGTAATGAAAAAATCGTATTTGGCAAATATGAACTTTAGACATGGACTAAATCAAAAACATGTAAACAACAAAATTGAAAAATCCATGTTTCCATACTGACAAAATTCAAAAAACTTAAAACTAAAATTTTAAAAACTGTAAATTGGAATTTGACAAATTGCAATGTGTGAAATATGAAAATGAAAAGAAAAAAATGAATAACAGCTTTTACTTTTTTAAACTTAACTGACTTTGTAATCCTAAGCTGGTTGTGTGTAGCGAACATTTTGCACAGTAGCCACAGTGCAATTGTTAGCTTTACCTTACTCTCTATAAGACTAGCAAAAATATAGTTGCATGTGCCCTTATATACTGTACTTTGAATGTGTTGATTAGCCTTTGGCTTAGCTTTAAAGGTTAGGTTAGGTAAAGTTAGGTTAGGTTAAGTTAGGTGAAGTTAAGTGAGGAAATGCTTGGTTCGGTGAACTAAGGTTATGTTAGGTTAGGTAAGGTTAGATTAGGTTAGGTTAGGTGAAGTTGGGTTAGGCAAAATGGCTGAGGTATGAATTAACCCCCTCTTCTTAGTTTTGCCTCACAAGGCTGAGTGTACCCCATTCCAACTATCAGACCAGAAATTAAATTTCTTGGCAAAGCCAGAACTCAGACCGGGGACTCCACAGTGACATCCAAGAATTATGCCACTTAATCATAAAGTGGATTATATAAGGCTGGTCTTGATTGTACATGAGTAATCAATAATTACATAATAATAATAATAATGATAATAATAATAATAAATATTCCGTTTAGCGACTATACGGTCGAACTCCCCCTGTGACTTTATTCACGGTCTCAGGGCGTGGCGTCCATTTTGCGCATTAGCCCCTGTGCCAGCTATGACTGTCCTCTCCATAAGAATAACATAGGACTGGTTGCGCGCGGCCGCCATCTTACGCATTAGCCCCTGTGCCAGAACCGGCCTTTATATCCTACTTAACTCGATTTCCATCTCTGAGGACTAAACCAAACCAAACTAAGAAACAAGGGCATGGTGGCGCAGTGGTTAAGCTGTTAACCTTTTCACTAAGGTACACCAGGGTTCGATTTCTAGTTAATACGCATGTCATAAACATATAAAAAAAGCAGAGATAATGTTTAAAACTGATTACACTTGTCTCTTTTCAAATTATTACTTGGATTAAAAGAACAAAGGTGAAAAGTGATCGCAATCTGGACGCTGGAATGTTTATAGCTCTTCCCTAAAATGAAAGTGACCCCAATCTGGACTACTAATGAGGTGAACGCAATCTGGAATGACCGCAATCAGGAAGACACCATTCAGAACAAAGGGTTATTGCCACAAATTAACAGCAATCTACCATTATTGTTGTAGATTCTTAACCTGTAGTGTTATATCTTCTACAATCGAAGCAATTTATAATAGTTCAATTATTGTCCTGCGATATTTGTGCCGTTATCAATGCTACTAAGTTTCGTACTCTCAATCGAATGTAGACGCCAGGTCAGTCGAGACTAAATGGTGATACACGTCGTAATGTTGTACAGTAGGCCTATATGATTCCAATAGAACCCACTTGCAAGGCAGGCAATTTTGGATGCACAACATGTACCGGCACTTATGAGCGGACGTAACTTCACAGAAAGATTAAGCTCGACCTAATGCTTAATCGTAACAACCAACAATTTGAAATGGGTACGGTACTTCAACACATTCAAAATATATCCGTTCATCAGTAACCATAAAAATCATAACTTGCATATTTAGGCCTAGTCTGTGCCTTAGCCTGAAAATTCTGGGAAATAGTATCAAGAAAAAAGAAACTTATAAATGAAGGGTATAAAAATGTATATTTTAAGTTATACAGCTGCGTGAGTAGCGCTTTTCTTTTCCAGGCTCATATCAACAATCTGGAAGACCTGAACTCCAATAGCGAGCAATAGTGATCCAGCCGTTTAGTATTTGTCGCTCCAATCTATTGGTAAGATTGTTGACCATCTGTGTACAGGTACCTTCCTTGCGCCCCATACTCTCTCTGACATGTAGTAGCCAGGTAAACTTGGCCGATGGCTGTCGCGTTATAAAGCAAATTATACTACTTGTGGATCGCAACTGTGATCCGTGTGACCACTGGAGTGTTTAGGCTATATGCAGTGGCGTACCGACGGGGGGGTTTCAGGGTTGACCCCCCCCCCCCCCCCCCCCGAGATATTCCTTTACTGAATCTATATATTGTCCCATCTATCACCTGTTTTACGGCATCGCTCGTTAGGCGTCTTAACTCCCGCATACACCTTAGGTGTGGTCACGTTCCTCACTTAATAAATGCCCTGCACTCTACTCACAGTGTTGGAGCTACCCATGGATCAGTTTTGCTGTTGAAGTGTGCGATCGGTAAGTCTTTTCACGTCGCTTCGGGTTGCTTAATTGTGTGTGCCCGTTTCCTTATAGATAATTCAGTAAAAGAGGAGTTTCTGCAATTTATTCCAATTAATGATACAGATAAAATAATCAAGATAGGCAGATTTTGAGAGCCAATAGCAATTCCAGTAGGAACACGGAGAGCAAAACATTATTTTTCTCTCACATAATATCAATATTTTAAGCAACCACGTCACTATGGTCATGATTATACCACTGCATCGTTTCTGTCTCAATATTTAGTTACTGTTGTCCATATTTTTTTTTAGAATTTCTTTTCATTTTTTTATTGTGTCGAAAAATTGAGCGGTTATTTAATTGTTTTTTTATGAATATTAATCAAAGTATCATTTTAATTATGATGACTGTCGTTTTAAGGGGCGGAGCAGCAAGGTCATCTGTCCCTGTAATACCGATAATTTACACAATTACCCTATTAATGAAACCCCCCCAGAAGGAAATCCTGCGTACCGTACGCCACTGGCTATATGCATATACACTCGATGATGAACCCCAGTGGTAAAATTTACAGACAAACTGAATGAGTTAGAGCTGAGAAATCACAAAAGAAATTCTATTAAAAAATTAAAATATTAGTTTATTTTGTTACATCTATAAGTTACACATGTAGTCATTAATCTCAAGGTGATTCATCCGCTTGAATAAAACCTCGGCCTTCGTGAGCAGTTGGTTAATTTCCCTTTTCTGCTATGCTTTAAGGTTTTTGGAAAATAGGGCAACACATTTTTTAAATCCAATGAAAATCACTTCATCCTACAAAATAATATTTTATTCTTGCAATGCAAAAACTCCCAAAAATTGTGTACATATGGGCCGAAGTTCAAGAAAATATCTCAATAGTTGCAGAGATATTGAATATTTTGTTAAATGTGTGTTTGGCAGCGTTTAAAACTACTTTTTTGAACTAACCTTATAACTTCATTGTATGATAACTGGAAGTTGTAACTCTTTAGTCGGTCAACATGAATTCGCCCAATGACTGGGCGGGATACAAAGTATTTAATATATGAATGATACGTAAAATTAATAACACTCCTGAAAAAAAAGTACATGTAGTCTATTAGTTACTGTCGGCTATGATCACTATTATAATGGAGCAATTTTAGGATTACGCGTTTCGATCTTAAAGTGGTCATCATCAGATCTTGATCACTGGGTTGAGATTTAAATTTATATAGCCTACAAACTAGCAGAAGTACCCATTCTTCAAACGGTCTTCGGTATTAATAACCAGATGTTATCAATTGAGCTACTGTTGCAATGTTTAGGGGCTTGGAACCTGTTTGTTGGCAAAGAAAAATGATTAGTTAAAATGTGCTCTCAAACTAAATTTACCTAACGTGTTCTTCCTGGCGTGAAAATAAAATTGAAAACCTCGTAGACGAATCGCAATACACGCTACATACGAACTGACCCTAACCGTTGTGTCAAGTGCCCAACTACAGGAAGACCCCTTTTATAAATTATAAAGGCTTGTGGTGCATGAAAATTCAGTTTTATTAGCCTCCAATGGCACAAATTCCTAAAATCAGCAAAACACAGTCTACTATTTCAAATCAGGAATTTTTGAAAATAAAGTTGCTGTTTGGAGATATAAGAGACCTTCTGTACGACATATCGCACGTGTAAGTCGTTTGAAGAAATCTAGGGTACTCCTTGAACCCCTTAAGCGCATTAATGAATTTTTCAGTTTTAGTTGGTTCCGTGATAACCTTATAGCCATTTGCAACCTTTCACAGAAATGTAATAAATGGAGTGGCATTACTTATTCCAGAAATAGATGGAAAGTTGGATGCCACCTCTTGAGATACTGTTGTCATGGTTAGTGGCTTGCATTCCTTCTTTAGTTTATTAAATGAAATTATTTTTCTGGGAATATCTAAGAAACTGTTGGGTTTAGAGCCTTAAAATATAGTTTTCGGGGACCCTTTACGGCTCTTGAGGGGCCCCGAGTTTTGTTTCTGACACGAAGGGTTTGGAAAAGGGCTTTGTCTCGTCGTTGTACGCTATAATAATGATAATAATTAAAAGAATAGTAATATAATAATATAACAATATAGGGATATAACAGATCTTCCGTACCATACTCGCACGTGTAAATCACGTTTAAAAATTCTATAGTACCCCTTGACCCCTTAAGCGCATTATATGTATTGATGAATATTTCAGCTTAATTTGGATCCGTTATAACCTTATTGCCGTTTACAAACCTTCACAGTAATGTAATACATGGAATGAGATTCTGTTGCCATTGCTACCGGCATGCATTCCTTCATTAATTTATTAAGTGAAATTAGTTTTTTGGGAATATCTCAAAAACTGTTAGTTTTAGGGCCTTAAAATGTGGTTTTCGGGGTCCTTTTAGGGCTCCCGAGTTTCGTTTCTCACATTGAGGGTGTGGCATAATCGCACCACACGTTATAACTATTTAGGAATATTCCTATTATTACTAAGATTCCATTTCTGTGAGAAGATTTCACTACCAAGGGGCAAATATTTATCTGTGTATACATAGCCCAAGTATGTCGGTCAACAACCAACAGTCATTATCAGTAATGAGTAGAATATTCTAGGAGGTTCATTGGGCAAGGTCTTGCTTTCCACCAGGATATCAATATGTGTATATTTGTGGAAACAGGTCAGGGTACATGGCCAAGAGCCACAAAACTCTCCATTGGGAGAATATAAATACTGAGGATATTTCCTCATGAGATTGTCAGTGCACCATCATCACTTCGCGGGTACATACTGTATCCATGCACTGGAGGACTGTACTTTCATCTTTAAAATAAATCTATCAACTATTACCTTCTACTCGACGACTTATTATTTTAAAACTCCTGCTCTGCAGAATAACAGCCACGGCAGAAGAGAACTTCGAGAAGCTATCTTCGCTATAAGCAGCTAACATCTTCTTCTTCTTTTACTTGGGCCAAGGCTCGAGTTCGAACCCAAGCAACCAACTTTCGGCAACTAATTCAAAATTGATTTAATTGTCACGGCTTGTTACCTGAAAACATAAACCAGGTAACACTCGGCTACGCGACATAAAAATCTGGTGTCAGCGGCTTGGATAAAGAAGAATCTGCAAGACCTGGGTAAAAAGTAACTAAGTCAACTTTCATCTTCACGGTGGTCTACACCGAGGTGCTGGATCGTCTCCCTCTTCAGTGGTCACTTTCCACCTGAGTGACTGCGACATCTTTACTTCCTCTAACCGGAGGCCGACGCAGCCCGTCCGTCTTCTGGCGTCGAGAAGGTGACAACTTCTGAGCGAGTACCAGTTGGGGTCCTCGAGGGGACACTGCGCAACCCGACAAGCCTGCATCTATCCCTCTTCGCGGCGGTATTCGACATCAGGGGCAGCTCCGAGGAGTGACCTTCTCCCTTCTATCTTTCCAAGTAAGTCCTCAGCATTGTTGAATGTGGCATTGTTTTAGAAGTTATAAAGAGCTGCAAATAACAGTAACTGCATTAAAATGCCTGATCAACCAGTAGGTAGCTCAGTTCGCACAACAGAAGAGCCAGCAATTCAGTATAGAGTAGTCTCAGTAGAAACAGCGGTCAAGTTATTAAAGACCACCTTCAGTGGTAAACCCGATGAATTACAGGAATTCATTGACAATGTTGAGAACGCATATAGCATTTTAAATCCAAGAGATCACTCGACATTCTTAAAGTTTGTGTTAGCCCATATCACGGGTGATGCGAAAACTGTTCTTAATTTTCACACTATTCCGGAGGAATACCAGACATGGGAAACAATAAAAGACAAATTAGAGCTAAATTATTCCGTGCAAAGAACACTTGATTTTTACGCCAATAAACTTTTCACTAGTAAACAACAACACACAGAACACGTTACTCAATGGGGTAATAGAATTGAAAAAATGACAACAGAATTAAACAAGGCGCTTGCTAGGCAAATGATAACTTGGACTAACGAAATGCAGGATGGAGGTAATAAAACAATATCTCTATTAAGCAAGTGTTGCTTTATTCAAGGGCTTTGTGACGAATCCGTGAAAACAATTACGAAAATTAAATCAGAAGGTAAACCTTTGAGACAACTAATTGAAATTGCAACTGAGGAAGAGAGTGCTAGGAAGTCTAGGGATCACTTTAAGGCATATAATGGCAGTAGTTACAAGAAAAATAGCTTTTTGGGGTACAGCGGAAGTAAACCCCCTCAGAATGTACGAAGCGGAGGTGGCGCGAGTACTTCTGTGCACGTTAGACGAGAGGTCGGAATTAATGCGACTGCAACGATAACTTGCTATCGTTGTCAGAAGCAAGGTCACATAGCAAGGGAATGCAGAGGCAAACCTTTCTGTGTGGGATGTCAAAAGAATGGTCATGTAGTTAAGGACTGTCGTAGTACTAACAGTCAGGGAAACTAGCAGCTGGACTGCCTGAGCGACCCAGCTACAGTCCATTTCAAAGAGACAGAGGTTGCAACCCAAACGAAGGCTTCGAAGCGAATAAGAAGGCCGGTAGTGCCACTGAAGCGAATAAGAAGGCCGGTAGTGCCATTGAAGCGAATAAGAAGGCCGGTAGTGCCATTGAAGCGAATAAGAAGGCCGGTAGTGCCATTGAAGCGAATAAGAAGGCCGGTAGTGCCATTGAAGCAAGTAGGAAGGCCGTAAGTGCCATTGATGAAAATATGAAGAGTAGTTCTAATAAAGTAGCTGACAAACGTAATGTAAAGATAGATAATCCATATATAGTGTACGTACTAAATGATCATTTTGAGGAAGGTTATGGAGAAGCGTTAATTGATTCAGGGTCACAAGTTTCTTTAGTTAGAGAAGAAAGCTTAAGAGATATCAGAGTAAAGCCTGTAAATGTATCATTTCAAAGTGTAACTGGTGAAGTATTTCCAGTAAGAGGTGTAGTTAACTTGCGAGTTAATAATGTAAGTAATGAAAAAGAAGTACCTTTCTATGTAGTAAAGAGTTTACCGCACAATGTTGACATGCTACTTGGACAAGATTGGTTAGAAATTCATAAGAGTGAAATAAGAATTCCATGGAAGAAGGATTTTGTTAAATTACCTGCAATGAGTGAAACAGTAGTTCAGTTTCCAACACTAGAACAGGGAACACGATAATGTCAAAAACAAATGATAGGAGAAAATGTAATTTGTGCAGATAGTGTAGTTCAATGTGAAGAAGGTAAGTTTTGCTGTCTGATAATCAATTGTAACGAAGAAGAGACTCTAATAGAACAAGTACCAGAATTAACAACCATTAGCTTGAAGGATAACACATCCGTAATTAATGTAAAAAATAGAAATGATTTGTTGCTAAGTAAATTGCGTTTTTCTCACATAAATGAAAACGTAGATGAATTAAAGCAAATTTGTTTTGAATATAATGACATATTTCGTCTACCAGGTGATCGACTAACTGAAACAAAATCAACGGTACATTCAATACCAACCCCTTCATTAATACCAGGCAGGGCAATAACGCTTAAAAATTATAGAATTCCTGAGCAACATCAAAAGGAAGTAGATAAACAAGTAGAAGAAATGTTAGAGCAAAATATTATTGCACCTAGTAATTCACCTTGGAATTTTCCTATTCTCGTAGTTCCAAAGAAGCTGGATGCTTCAGGTGTTAAGAAGTGGAGAATTTGTGTAGATTTTCGAAAACTAAACGAAATCACAGTAGGAGATAGTTATCCCTTACCTAACATTCAAGATGTGTTAGACAAACTAGGTAAATCTAGATATTTTTAGATTGTGCGAGCGGATATTGGCAAATTCCCATAGCACAAGAGGATCAATGTAAAACTGCTTTTAGCACCCAGAAAGGACACTTTCACTTTCAAAGAATGCCATTTGGTTTGAAAGCAGCACCAGCAACATTTCAAAGATTAATGAACACTATTCTAAGTGAATTAGTTGGAATACGTTGCTTAGTCTATCTTGACGATATAATTATTTTTGGTGAAACACTCCAAGAGCATCACGCTCGATTGAGAGAAGTATTTCAGAAATTAAGAGAACATAACATTCAATTGGAACCTGATAAATGTGAATTTTTGAAGACCGAATTACAATATTTAGGACACATATGACGGCTGAAACAATAGCTCATAAATTTGTGTATGAAATAGTCTTAAAATATGGCATACCCGATCAACTCTTAACAGATTGTGGGACACAGTTCATGAGTGATGTGTTCACAAACTGTTGCAAATTGTTAAAAATTAAGAAACTGAAAACAAGTGTGTACCACCCAGAAACAAATGGTAGCCTAGAATGATCACACAAAGTGTTAGTTGAGTATCTTCGATGTTTTAGTAATAAATTACAGAATGACTGGGACCAGTGGATTCCATTCGCTTGTTTCACGTATAACACTTCACCGCACAGTGTTACAAAATTCACACCTTACGAACTATTGTTCGGTAGAAAAGCAAGCATACCAGGACAATTACAGCAAAATCCTCAACCGTTATATAATTATGAAAGTTTAGTACATGATATTAAACAAAAGTTCCAAACAGCATGGCAGCAGGCAAAAGAAAGATTACAAGTGGCAAAGATAAAGCAATGTGATAAAGTAAATGAAGATAGAGCAATTAAACAATATAACGTAGGAGACTTATTATTGGTCTATAATGAGCAAAGAAAGAAGTTAGATCCGTTATGGAAAGGTCCATATGAAATCAAGGAAATAAAAGGGACAAATGTAACTTTAATTAAGGTAGGAACAACAGGTAAAAAAGTAATACAAACACATATTAATAGAACGAAACCGTATGTTTCAGATCAGAACGAAACATAACGATGTGGAAAGCCTTACTAATTATTTGGTGGTGGACAATCCATCAGGCGACAGCAGAGGCGGAACCAGTAGATCTCAGCAAAGGATCATATATCACCCAGATCACAAGTCAATCAGGTGTTTATTTCGATCATATAGGAAATGTATACTTTTATCCTACAGAATGGAGTTTTATAACATATATAGACTTGAGACCGGTTAAAGATTTATGGAAGGACACGAAGAATCGAATTACATCCCTAAATAATTTATGTAACAGAGTAAGTAATGAGACTTGCTTCACATATACAGACTGTAAACCAAGTACACCTTATTTCCAATCTAAAAAACGAATTGTTGATAAGTTAAAAAACATATTAATTGATTTAATTGGGAGAGATCAAAATTCAAACAGGCGTAAACGAGATTTATTTAATTTTGGAGGTAAAATATTAAAATTCCTTTTTGGAACAGCAACCGAAGACGAGGTAGTATATAATTTTGAGCATATAAATGCAATGGAAAGAGATCATAAGGAATTTTTGAGAATAGCTTCAGAACAATTGCTAGTTTTGAAATCAACGATAGTTACGATGAATACAACTTTGAAAGACGTATCAGAAAATGAACGTAAATTATCAAATGCGTTACAGGTATTAAATAAAGAAATGAAAATGCAAACTACAGAATTAAAGAAAGAGATTGATATTAGTCTCATATTAAATGAGTTAATTAAGCAAATTGAGCGAGGAATAGAAGAATGTCAGCATACGTTTGATTTATTGATAGACGTTTATTTGCATGCTCAGGATGGAATTCTCCAACCTCAGATAATAACAATACAAAAAATAAGAGAGCTTCTAGAAACAACAGCCAATGCCACAATCTACAATGTTACCACCCTTCACATCATCCGAACTCCTATCCTTGATTAGACCAACAATCTACACTCAAGGACCATATCTAGTATATTCTGTTAAAATACCTTTGGTAATTGAAATGAAATTTGTATTACACAAGATAATTCCTTTTCCCGCCATTATGAAATCCAATATGACGACAAAATTATTAAATGTGAAAAAAGAGTATATATTTGTTGACATGTTAAATGAAAAATATGGTTATATAACTCAATATGAACTAGACAAATGTGTACAACCTAATCAACTTAATTTCGTATGTATGGAAAAGAATCCAATTATGACCTATATACCTAATGTGGAATGTGTACCCACATTAATTCATCCTAATACTTTTCAGTTACCTGATTCTTGTAATTTCAATTACTTACCTATGAGTCAAGTAATGTGGATACCTCTTCACAGAAGTAATTCATGGTTGTTTATAGCACCTCAAATGGAATTGTTTACGACGGTATGTCAAGCTGGAGAAAAATATTCCAATCGACTGCAAGGTAGAGGTATACTTACCTTAAGAAAAGATTGTAAAGGTCTAGGTAGTAGAACTACATTATTTCCATTGTCACATCATGAAACAAATTTAACAAAAGATGATATCTTACCTTTTGTAGATATCAACGTAGATTGCTGTTTAACCCTTCCACAACAGGAAGATATAAAAAATGCACCATTGAAACTCCCTTTATCAAATATTATGTCATCAATAAATGATTTAAATATTGCTAGTCTTAAAATAGAGGAAGTTGATAAATTTATACAAGAACAAAAAAATAAGAGAAGATCAGAGAAATTACTCATGGAAAAGACTTGGTACATCTTGGTACACCTATGTAATATCTGTAATAATGTTAATTGGTATTTGGATTTGTGCTTGTTGTTGTTGTTCTTGCTGTAGAAAAACGAGTTTTTGGTTATTTAATCAGTGTTCGCCAAAGAAATGGTGGAAAGAATCAAAAGACTTATGTCCTAAAATTCATGTGTTAAATAATCCTGTACATAATATTAACTTGTCACTAGAACATATCCCAGCTGAAAGACAAAGTCTAATGGAATTATCAAGATTATCAAATCAACCTGTAAGAACGGGATCGGTAAGATCATTGCCTTCAGCACCTGTATTATCAGAACTTGAGAAAGACACAGAACTGGAGTCTGGCCAATTAAGGAGGTCGGCTAGACTTAAGAAAAGAGAGCTTTGGTCAATGTACAAAAATTAAAAGTCTAAAGACTTATAATTTTTGTCCTCAAGGGGGCAGGTGTGGCATAATCGCACCGCACGTTATAACTATTTAGGAATATTCCTATTATTACTAAGATTCCATTTCTGTGAGAAGATTTCACTACCAAGGGGCAAATATTTATCTGTGTATACATAGCCCAAGTATGTCGGTCAACAACCAACAGTCATTATCAGTAATGAGTAGAATATTCTAGGAGGTTCATTGGGCAAGGTCTTGCTTTCCACCAGGATATCAATATGTGTATATTTGTGGAAACAGGTCAGGGTACATGGCCAAGAGCCACAGAACTCTCCATTGGGAGAATATAAATACTGAGGATATTTCCTCATGAGATTGTCAGTGCACCATCATCACTTCGCGGGTACATACTGTATCCATGCACTGGAGGACTGTACTTTCATCTTTAAAATAAATCTATCAACTATTACCTTCTACTCGACGACTTATTATTTTAAAACTCCTGCTCTGCAGAATAACAGCCACGGCAGAAGAGAACTTCGAGAAGCTATCTTCGCTATAAGCAGCTAACATCTTCTTCTTCTTTTACTTGGGCCAAGGCTCGAGTTCGAACCCAAGCAACCAACTTTCGGCAACTAATTCAAAATTGATTTAATTGTCACGGCTTGTTACCTGAAAACATAAACCAGGTAACACTCGGCTACGCGACAAGGGGCTGAAAATGAACTTTGTCTCAACCTTCTACGCTTATTTCAGCATGTATTTTAAGGGGGTAGGCCCCCTGTTATGAAAGGTACGGAGAAGAGTTACATCAATGATTAGTGTCGTGCCTCTGATGGATATCTGTATCAAATTTTACGTTAATCCACCCAGCCGTTCTCGAGTTATAAGGACACAAAAAATTGTCTACAGACAGACAGACAAAAAAATATTTTTGCGTGCATCCGTCACAAAACAGTCTGAAACGGGCAAATATGTCAAATGTCCGTGGAAATGCAGAAAAAACAGACAAACATTCATTTTTATCTAATAGAGAAGGGATATAATAGACCTTCCGCACCACACCCGCACGTGTAAATCGCGTGAAAAAAATCTACGTACCCCTTGCCCCTTAAGCGCATTGTATCAAATTTTACGTTGATCCACTCAGCCGTTCTCGAGTTATAAGGACACAAATAATAGTCTACCGACAAACAGACATACAGACAGACAAAATTTTATTTTTGCGTGCATCCATCATAAAACAGTCTGAAACGCGCAAATATCGCAAATTTCCGTGGAAATTCAGAAAAAACAGACAAGCTTTCATTTTTAGCCTACTTTCGATTTTTGCAAAAAATGAAAGTAGACTTATGAGATAAACACAGGGCGAAAAAAGTGTGTCTGTCTCTGTGTGTGAATGTGTGTGTGTGAGTCTGTGTGTGTGTGTGAGTGTGTGTACTCTGAATGTCTGGCCCCCCCTATCAATTCGAACACGGTGAATGCGAATTGAACGAAATTTGGTACAAAGGTAGCACTAGCAAAGGACACCTCAGTGTCATGTTTTATATCGCCGCCATCTTTACTAAAACTGAATGGCGGCCACTCAAACGTTCAAAACGTAAAATCAAATAACGACTAACCAAATCATCCGATCTCTACCAAATTTGGTAACAACATACCTTCGTATAGGATGCGTCTTGTGACCAAACTACAAGGTCGTCCACCATACCATTTCAGGATGGCGGCCGTGCGAATTATGCAAACTTTATAATCCATATCATGGGACCCACCAGTTCCGATTATCGAGCCGAGAATCGTTTTAACTGTTCTAAAGGAAGAGGCACGTTCGAAATTAAAAGTTTATTTTGTAATACTATAGTGCAGACGTGATTTTAAAAAGCTGAGCCGATTCAGTAATAAGACAAGATGGCAGCGGATATCTTGTGCCTGACTTATATTTCACTAATTTGAGTATTGCATGCAATATAGCGTACTGATACAAAATAAATAAACTTTGTATGAAATGCTTTATATATAAATAATATACTCCAGTGATGAAATCGTTTAGTATAAATCATTATTTGCTAACAAGTTCTATGTAAGTCATTTTATATAGAACAATATTCGTTGACACAATTAGCTCAGTGGTAGAGCGTTAGCCTATCGCTCAAATGCCTATGGTTCAAACCCGACCAGAGCTAGGTTTTTTGCTTGAAATGTTATATGTTTATTGTTTTGTAATGACTCAGATGTTTTAAAATTAAGCGTTATATTGTGCATATTATGGTGTAAAATATATATTTAAATAAAACATAATTCGCCAGCAGATTTACTCGAGACATCTAGCTGACAAAAAGGTAACAGATTTTATTGAAAAGTTTCTTCTTCTGGCCGCTAGAATGCACTCGCTCTGTTAGGATAATATTGTTCGATATTTCACCACTAGATGTCACGACTAGTCTACGTGGGGCTCCATTGATTACTATACCATTGGCATTCTATGCGCATCGAATTTGAAGAATGACAAGATGATACTACGATACATTTTTACTTTTTATTTTAAAGGGTTTGTAACAGCCTATTGTGCGTTATTTGAAAATGTTAATTGAAGTAAAGAACAAAATGATTTCACATAGTATCTGAACTCTACCGTTGGTGCTAGTTCAGGATATTAATTAATACTTTTATTTCAGCCAAATAGCAATCGAAAATATCCACATAGTTGGTATACACACGTCTCTGTAGGGTCATGGAAAGATTTGTTAATTCAATTAGGGTTGTGAAAGTCACACGCAGCCAGACGTGTAAAGACATGCCTCAACTCAAAGTTGGATGTTGCCCGCGTCAGGCCGATTATGTAATAATAATAATAATAATAATAATAATGTTATTGGTTTTACGTCCCTTTTAACTACTGTTGCTTTTAGAGACGCCGGGGTGCCAGAATTTTGTCCCGAAGGGGATCTTTAACGTGCCAGTAAATCTACTAACACGGCTCCCTCGCATTTGTGCACCCTCAAATGCCAGCTAACTGCGCCAGGATACGAACCTGAAACATACGGTCCAGCAAGCGAGAACGTTACCGCTGAGCCACGCCGCCAGTCCGGTCGATTATGTCTCCAGATCCATAACATTCTTTAGATACTTCTTATCTTTCTTTCTTCAATGATGGTAGCAGTTTTTATCTAGGTTGTGGCGTTTGGTAGAGGTAAATCGTTTCTAAGGTCTTCAACAAAGAATAGTTCTATTATACTCTTTGATAATAACAACGAGTTATAACTATACTCATACATTTAGGAGAAATTAGGCTATATGTTCTTTACTGAACATCTTGTTATATATATAGAGATACTATCTAACTACAAACAATTGTAGAGCGTTTAATTGGTGTTTATCTCTGCAAAGCTGTCAGCCGTAATAGTTGTTAGGCTCTCACCTGCCTACTCCCCACATAATTATATTGGTTTCCAAAGAATATGGGTTGGTTTCTGTCCTCCCAACTGATAATTCGTGATGCCGGAGCGCCTCATTCTGAATATCGTTACGCATGACATCTGTTAACGGAAGTTGTAACTAACTGACTGAGGTTAGAATGACTTATAATAAGTAGTTCCGTAAAGAACTAAATAGCCTATTTTCATGTATCCAACTGGTCGTTTCCATTTAAATTCTCCTTCATATTACAAGGGTTTTCCATGCTATGTCCTTACCGAGTTTCTTTGAAGTCGCTCCAGCCGTTTAGCTTTTATTACGGGACACATAGACCTACACAAACACACGGACAAAAGGCGATTCTCGGTGTAAGTTATGGAATGATTACATGACAGTTCCCCACACTGACACTTCCACACACTGACCAAAATACTGACACTTCCACACAGTCCTTGGACGCGGCTACCTGTTTAATGACTCAGAAATATTCCCGACTGACATTTCCACACACATTCCCCCACCCCTAGGGCTACAGACTTCAGTGATCATCGTTACAGCCGCACCTGTGACAATGCACCTTAACATAATACTCATTTGGAGTGGCTGGCTGCGTGGCTCAGGGGAACGTTCTCGCTTGCTGGGCCCAAGGTTGCAGGTTCGTATCCTGGCGCAGTCAGCTGGCATTTGAGGGTGCGCAAATGCGAGGGAGCCGTGTCCGTAGATTTACTGGCACGTTAAAGATCCCCTTCGGGGCAAAATTCCGGCACCCCGGCGTCTCTAAAAGCCAGTGTAGTTAAAAGGGACGTAAAACCAGTAACATTATTTATTATCATTTGGAGTGAAGAAAAGCGCTCGGTCTCTGTACTTCATTACATACCATGGTCTCGAAAATATAATTGTGATGTAGTGTAATTACCATCAAAATAAAATAAATGCCGAATCTGATTTCCATCACACTTTATTCAGGCTGTGGACTGGCAACAATAACAAAACCGATCAGTTTGGTGTTGTTATCATTTAGGCGTGTTTGAAATCAGCTTTCTAGGCTTCGTCAGTTGTTTTCTATTTTTTAGCCTACTTTTCACATTTTGCAAAAATGAGGAAAAAGTAGACTTATGAGATCGGGCAAATGTGTTTCTGTCTGTCTGTCTGTCTGTGTGTGTGTCCCCCCTCCCCCCTATCAACTCCTAACCGGCTGGAGCAATCGAAACAAAATTTGGTAGGAGTAAAGATCTATACCTGAATATATCACGGCCATATCTGAAAATGATGTCAGTACTACCAACTGCTAAAAAATCGCAATTGAAATTTGAGCTCCATGTTGGATATCTTGGAAGGTATGAATGGGAGCTATTTCAAAATTGGCACACGTATTGAACCCATGTGCCATAGGGTCCAATGAGGGCGAATCCATGCATTTGGGGAAGAAATGAAAGAAACGTATAGTTTCTAATGTAACTTAAAGAAAGATCCAGCTAAGATACTAGCCTAATATGGTGCAAGAGGCGAGGACCAGGTGTTCGTGAGATGAGATCACTCCTCTTGACATTCAGAAGGGAGCGAGTCATGAGTATTAATAACCGAGTGGAAATTTCCCAAGATTAAACAAGGAAGCCTGACTCGGAAATAGACCTTACGTTGCTGGAAATTGACAACACCGCTTATGCGCCAGAAGAGGAATAATTAAATTTAACCCGTTTACAAGTATAAAAATGAGTAAACAAGTATAGTACAGTGAATCATTTCGAATGAGAGATTTTTTAGTAAAGAGAAACCATTTAATAATTGCGCAAGAGAAAACTGCAAACGCTAGACGACGTCATCGGGGAATTACCAAGGCCGGTGTGGAGGGGAGAAAGCAAAAGAAATGCAACACCCACACAATTGAGGACGAGAAATTAATTAATATCTCCGAATTGCACGATCGATTCATAGGTGCAATGAGATTATTTGACATTGAGAAGACGAGCTTTCGGAAGGTATAATTTTTATATTTGTGCCACCATTATTTTAGAAATTGGCCACAGAAAGGACTAGAGTCTTATCTTTTTGTAGCGAAAAGGTATAAAACTCCTGGCCTCACCAAGCCAATCATGCAGTTCCGACAGCCCGTGAGGGGCGTAATCACGCATCACGCAGTACAAGTCCGTCCAGGGGGACGTGACGCTGGAGCATCAACAGTAAATGCAGTCTCAATAGGCCGGAAGGCTACATCACAGCACATCAATATTCAGACAGCCGTGTGGGGCGTCACTCTGCGTCACATCGAAGAAAGTTACTAGTACTCCTTGAGGGGAGAAACGCTGTGTTACACCGCAGAAGTAATATCCGATAGCCATAGGCGTCGCAGTATTAACAACTTGCTTGCCTCCATAAGGAGTGGTAAAGAAGAAATTTAAAGTATCGCCGTATTGAAATATTAGGAAAATCCTAGTTACAGGATTTAGGCCCGACTGTATACAAGTTATAGTGAAAGTTCGTAAGATATAGTCAGAGCAGGCTGCGAACGTCGGACTTAAAGGCGATAGGTCGTTAAATAGACGAACGAATATATCATAACGTACGGAAGTACCGTACCAGAAAGATAAACTGTTATCTAAATTAAAGAACCCAAAAAGGGAAGAACAGAATAAGGTTCGGAACGTATTTCAGAAACGTAGGAGTGCTAGAACCGATCAAATAAAGAAGCACGGAGACTATAAACATTATCTCCAGAAAGCAGGCGAACTATTCTAAAAGTACTAGACTCGAGAAGTACTAGCTGCTATAAACTAAATCTATAGGTCATTGAGGAGACCTCGATCCGAATAGACTTTCGCTAGGATCGAGAAGCCAGATCTACAAAGAAGCCGTTCAAGCTAGATAAATAGCCGGTCATCCAGGATAGGAGTAGAAGAATTTGGATTCCAGGGAACAGTAGATGTTTCGAGACTTTCGTATTCTGCAGGATAGGAAGCCGACATTGAATAAATTTCACCCTTGGAAACGGGAATTTAAGAGGTCACGTGTGATAGGCTCAGAAATACGACCTAGTGATCAAGAATTGTGAAGTGTAAATTTATCAAGATTGTGTGTTAGATTAATATTTTTTAGTGTTTATTATGTGTTCAAAAGGGACACATCAGTGTATAAAAATGTCGTCAATGTTAAGTGTCTTAAATATGTGTCAAGAAGTGTTTGTACATAAGATGAATTCCTTTAATATGGAGTAAAAGTTCAAAGTGGGCCCAAAATGAAACACCGCACAAGAATAAAGATCATGGGACGATCTTAAAAACATGTGAGTACTGAATTTCATTCTATTTTGGTGTCAGGAAATGGTTGTGTACAAATCCACCGGAGTTTTGAGTAAAAGGGATGTGTTTTAAGAAATAAATACTGAATAAACAAGAACGCGGTCTGAACAATAATAGAAATTTGAGAAATTATAAATAATTATGTAAAGAATAAATCCCGTAGAGGAAATATGTGAATAAAATGTTAATGTATTTAACGAATGTCATAAGAGCAAGCGAAATATCAGTAATTATCATGAAAGATATTTAAATAAAGTGAAGTTGAGATATGAAAGAAATAGCTTTTGAGCTTGTGTAAAGAATAAAGATAATACTAATAACTAAGTATGGAAATATTAAATAAAGATCAAATAAATTGATGTGAACATAAGAGCGTTAAAGCCTTAATGTATGTGTAAGATATGATGTTCAAGGGAATGTTTTAAAAGGGAGCGATTTATCGGCAACGGAAAAGATTAATATAAGAATTAAAAATAATATGAATTGTTACTAATGAGATTTATCAGTTCTTGGGAAGACATTTCGGCTTAAAATAATGCATAGCGCAAAGGAGCGCAAATAATATTAAAATGTCACGCTAGGAAAGCGTAGAAGTTAAAATACTTGGTAAATTACTTATGGAGGGTAGTTGATTGTAGTGAATTGATAATTGTATAAGTCCTCTATTTGTGACGTAGTATCACGAGGCATTGTGTATGTATTAAAAGGGAGCTAATGTATGGTATTATTGAGCGTATGTCATGTAGGCCACGGCCGACTTTAAATCGCGTCTTGTATAAGTCCTCTATAAGGGAATGGTTCCCGAGGCATGTGAAGAGATTCGAACTCAGAATCCTCTTATGATAAAAGCCCCTTAATTCTTCGTCGTCGGATGTGTATTAATCTTCCCCAATCAATGAGGACCCTCTCATAATTAATAAATGCCAAGGTTACGAAAGTGGTCTATGAACCAAAGAATATTTGTTTGAATGGATACAGTACAGTAAAAGCCCGGTCTCTCCCCAGGACTGAGTATAATGTGAAGGTTTGTTTTGAAAGCCTTGGAAAGGAGCTGCTAACGTGGGTTAGACAGAGAGTCGCCCGTCACCCTCCGTGTCATAAATCGCGCCCGAGTATAATGGCCTGGCTCTCTTAGAGTAAGGGTGGGCCGGAACCGTCTCGTAAGATGTAGTAAAGACACCGTGAGTGTTTAAAGTTATTAACGACCCGGGCGTTGAACCGAGGTCCTTGTAGACTGATATTTTCGTTTGCCTGTTCAGATCGTAGTTTCTTATATGATAATGGTCTTATAAGACATAAGAGATAAATAACAATCCCTATTGTAATGATGTATGGAAGTAGGATTCCACGAGTTAATTGAAGGCAACTAAGTTTCGGGAGTAACTATAGTTTTTTGACTGTGTCAAGTATCTTCACGCTCTGGAGTACACAATTGATTTCCTGATTACCTTAATATATTTGTGAAAATGAAGAGAGATGATAACAGCTGAATGTGTGAACATGCCCAAAATATTGAGTTAGATAATTAACATAAGATTTTAAATGTAATTATACATTTGTTTGGAGGATTAAGAAAATATAAAAGATAGTATTTGAGGTGTACAAGAGTGACACCATTATTATGTAAAGCATGGAGCCAAAAGAGCTCGGAGTTATATAAGACTTACAGTTGATGCTTTATGGAAGTAAGACTAAGTAGGAATTGTTGGTTTATGTGGAAACCATATGTTTAAATACAATATTTGTTTTATTATATTTGTGATTCCTTGTTCATTTGGAACAAGTAGATGATTATGGGTCAGTAATTAAATTGTTAAAGTGTTTGTATTGCCATTAATTTTATTAATTAAATGTGTTAAAATAGGAGTTGATTTTGTTGTTATTTTTGCAAGTGTATCCTCTAATTAATCCAAAATATGTGAGTCACAGAGTGGGGGAACTTACCGCTGCCCCGAAAATTCCGAATTGAGCTACGCTGGTATACTGTGATTGGCATATTTCTTGCTAAAAGGACACAGTATAGATAATAACATTGCAGTTTAATTTCCAGGAGGCCATACATCGCAGTGTTGCCAAAATGATTATAAGCCTGCTGATAGGTCCAAATTTTAAGTGCATATAACTTCTGTACTATCAATTGGATTTCAACCAAATTTCGTATGTGCTGTGTGTATATAAACAGATATGACTGAACGTATTCTTAAGATCCACCAGGGCTGCCAACTGTTAATAAATGCTCTGAATTTATTTTATCCAAATACCAATATATCAGAAAGTATGCAAGCCGACAGCTTTAAACTATGCACACGTATAGTACCAGACATTCTATATTAATTTGGAGTAACTTATCTACGTCAGTGCTACCAACATGATTCTAAGCCTGCTGAGAGGTCCAACTTTAAATACATGTAACTTCTATACTATCATTTGGATTTCAACCAAATTTCGTGTGTGCTATGTGTACTATAACAGATATGTCTCTGCCGATTCTTAAGAGTAACCAGGGCTGCCAACTGTTAATAAATACTATCTCTATTATTGTTACCCTAATATCAATATATCAGAAAGTATGCAAGCCAATAGCTCTAAACTTTGCACACGTATAGTACCTGGCATTCTAGATTAATTTGGAGTAACTAATATACGTCAGTGCTGCCAACATGATTCTAAGCCTTCTGATAGGTCCAATTTTAAAATGCATGTAACTTCTATACTAACTAATGGATTTCATTCAAAATTGACACAACAATAGATCATATTATTTCAGATTATTTCAGACCAATACATGTTTGTCATGATGCCAACATGATTTTACGCGCGCTGTTAGATCCAATGTTTAACTGCATGTAACGTCCATGGAACTAAGAATATATTCAGTCAGCAGGGCTGCCAACTGTAATTCTCTATTAGGCTACATTATGCTAGGTATACAGTATTTCAAACTTATTAGAAATTTCGATATTACCAACTTAATTTCGTCATTATCCTAGATAGATCCATATACAGTAGATCAATCATTGGCATGAATCTTAAATTTTAAGAAAAGTAGGCTCTTTAGTTCGTCACGGAACTTCTTGTTATTTATTTTTATTTGTTTTTGTTTTTTTGTTTTTGTCATATTTGTTCAACAACAATATTAACCTACTCCATTTTCTGTGAATAGGCAACTTGCCTTCACAAAACGTTTCATATTTTTGTCATTTTCGAACTTTTTCTGAATGTTCTCAATCCATCCATCCAGTTGGACATATTTTCGTCTTCTTTTTTTCCCTTCCATGTTGATCACGGCCTTTTAAAAAAATGCGCAGTTTGTCTTATCAGCTTCCGTCTTGAACCCTTTGACAACCTTTTTTAATTTGGGGTGAGGTCTCCCGACAAGGTTGTTGAGTCGGTTGTTCCAGCCCTCAACGGCATTTGTTGGCCTGTGTCGTGCTTGGTGGCAGTTCCACATCTCGATTGGAATGTCTTGGTTATCTAGCCAGTTGTCAACGAAGTAGTCAACTTGATCTTTTCCGTAGTAGCCTTGGGGGAGAGGGGAGATGTGTGTGGAAATGCCAGTCGAGATTATTTCTGAGTCATTAAACAGGTAGCCACGTCCAAGGACTGTGTGGAAGTGTCAGTATTGTGGGCAGTGTGTGGAAGTGTCAGTGTGGGGAACTGTCCGGACACCTATGGAATATGACAACACCGAAGTAATGGCTTCAAAACTTTGCAAGATAACAATTATGAGTACGTATAATCAAATGTTAAGTTACAGACAAATGAAGAATACAAGTAATAAACATCTTGAAGAAATAAAATAGTATTTTCTTCCTTTGGCAACAATAACCGCTGTGCTTATTTCTTCAAGATGTTGATGTGTAACATCTTTCCACTCGGTTGCTGGATATTTGTGAGAGTGATTTTGAAAAAATGGGATGGCAGTGGTGTGTAAGACGCACTGCCAGCTGGATCGCATTGCTGAACACTTTCATTCTGAGGGTAAACGCTCATGCGAACCCTGGTGTCAAGTGATTGAAACAAAGCACATGGCACATGTTCGAAGTCTTCGTATCAGTATTTAAATGATAAAATGCTTTAATATTGTTACGGCTGTGAGTTTGTTTCATCGCTCGCCGCATGAGTCACAACTGCCCCCGGGCTGGGCTGTGCTCTGCCTCAGTGTATTGCGTGCGCCTTATGCAACAGGACTACTAGGACAAAGGGATGGTCCAGAATATTCGTGACTCATCCAGTGAAGGAAACCTCGAGAAGCCGTGAACCCTGGATGGGTCTAGAAGCATTTATTGAGTCACCGGCCTGCTGTTTAAGAGCGACCTGTCAAGCAGTGTGTGTTGTGTTTTACGAGCTAGTGCGAGCGTTTACCCTGAGCGACAGAAGTGTGGTGACTTGCGAAACCCCTAGTGAAGCCGATTCTCTTGACAGCGAGGGAGTGAGAAGCATACAGGGGACTGCCTGTGTTTTGAGCGAGTGTGATTTCACTGAGCGACAGAGGTATTGTGGCGGAGTGCCGTGCGAGTTACGAAATCCAGTGACATTGTTTCCCGGCTCGTGGGCAGTGAAGCAGCGTGTAGCACGTTATCGTAAGTAACTGTAGTTTGTGTACATAAGGGAGAGGTGCAGGTAGTTTCTGTCAAGGCCACCGGACTCATTAGCACGGATTAACTTCTGTGGATTGTTGACAAGTGAAAGGGGGCAAGAGCTCTCCATAAGGAAGAGACTTGAGGAAACTGGAGTAAGGTTCTAATTGCTTGTATTTGCTGATGAGTAGTGTATCTTTCTGGCCGCAATAAAGATAATTATTTCTTTAAAGAAACAATCTGTGTTGTGCTTCAACCCACCGTAATCCAGTTAACAATAGTGTCACTCGGGGGGTGGCACGTAACAATATCAAACATTGTAAGCAGTCGGCATTGCCGGTATTATGTTTCTGCGCAATGGCTATTCAAATATTAACCCACATAACGGTAATGCAGTCTTCAATATAATATAATACGTTATGTTTATACGAGAACTGAGCAAGCCTTCATGAACTATTGCTGAATACATTCTCTTTACTCACAAGAGGGCCTATTCACAAGGCATTTTAAACTCAATTCCACGCAGGAACATTATCGAAACAAGCAAAATATAAATGAAACTTAATTCCGTGATGCAGGATTATTGGTAAGTGAAAATAGTCACCATCTTGTACCTAATATTCGTGTGGTCGAAATAGCCGTGGGGTTAGCGTCATAGACTGTGAATCTAGAGCTCTCGGGTTCGAAACCCGGACGGGTTAGATGATTTTGCTACCAGATTACGGTATCGTTTAAAACTATATTTATCATATCAATATGACAACGGAGGGTGAGTGGCCAACGTGTCGGTCTACTAACCCCATGCTTGCAGGTTCGCTTCTGGCCGTGGTAAGTGATTTTTGAAAGGCGGCAAAAATTACTTAACCATATTATACGATGTCGGCATGTCAAAGAACCCATTTGAATTCAGTAGGCCGTGTTCATAATGGCAAAATTAATCTCGGGAGTTTCCGCCAACACAAAGTTCCTCATGTCTCTAAGAGAAAGCGCTATAGTGTTCAAGGAGCTTAGATATCTAACCTCCTTGACTTTCATAGTGCTTCAAGGAACAACGAAATTCGACATGCAAGCTACCCTTTGGGTGCCAAATAACAAAGCTTGCACCCGGCATCCGAGGCCATACGATATTATTATTATTATATCAATATGACTCATTTTAACAGAATCCATATGAAATTACGTGTTGGTCTGTGAATCAAGAGGTCCGGGAACTGGGCGAGCCTTTCATGATCTACTGCTGTGCACATTGCATTTACTCGCAAGTTGGCCTGTTTATAGGGATTTTAAGGTTATGAGCGGTGTCGCGTCTATTAATCTAGTTGATCCATATCGTATTCTTTATTTAGGCTAGTACTGGTGGAAGCTACAAAACCTCTAATAAAATGAGTTCCGTATTATGAACTACAATATCTGTAAAACACTCCCTTTTACAATAGATTAATATTTGTGCGAAAAATATTATAAAATACCGGTGTGTCAACAATTTGCCGTCCTTGAAATGGTTTTCCGTGGTTTTCCATTTTCAACTTCAGGCAAATGCTGGGATGGTACCTTCTGACAGGCCACGGCCACTTCCTTCCACATCCTTACCCAGTTTCATTCATCATCATTCATTTCATATCTCATTAACTCCTCTCGTGAGGTTGGCGTCAGGAAGGGCATCCGGCCGTAAAATCCATCCGCCACAAAGTCTTCCATCGCATCTCATCCCCGACCCCGTAGGAAAACGGGAATAATAAGGGGTAGACATACAATACCGGTTTTTTCTACGTCAGATGTTACACATCGTATGCGACTACTGTAAGGCTCGTAAAGTCTTTTTAATACGTGTAGTTTATTCGGTAATAGTTGAAAAGTGGCAAACCTTGTACAAAACTACTTAAATTAGCCGAAATATATTTTGTAACGATGAGTAATAAATGTGGAACTGCTGTGGTCTATAACCCACCCACTATCCTATTTTTAGACCATAGCGGGATCGAAAGTCGGCGCAGTCAGTTGTCATTTGGGAGTGCTTAAATGTGGGAGAGCCGTGTCAGTAGATTTACTGGCACGTTAAAGATCCCCCTCGGGGCAAAATTCCGGCACCCCGGTGTCTCTAAAAGCCGTAGTAGTTAAAAGGGACGTATGACCCATAATATTATTATCGTTTTAGACCACGACTTACATCGTAAACTAGCAGTTGTATGCACCATAATACGCGTAAATTATGGGACAAATAATAGGCTATATTGCCAACCCCGCGCATACGTTACTACTCATCAATAATCTTTATCGAGACCAATAGTAGGCTATTTGTCTTGAACAATAAATGCTAGGTAATAATATTCACATCCCTGGTTTTTGTCACGCAAAGTGGTAGTACTAACGCATTAATAACCTTTCTCCTGAGCAAGTTTTGCCAATTAATGCCTTTTCACTTAATTATGATGATGATAATTGTTGTTTTAAGGGTCCTAACATCTAGGTTATCGGCCCCCAATGGTTTGGGTGATCGTGAAGATGAAAATGAAATGTTAGCTATAGCTAAAACTAACTACTAAACTTATATACTAGAAGAAGAAATGGAAAACAAAAGGAGTAAGCCAAATAAAGGACAGGAGGAAAAGAAATGCACTCAACCCTCGAAGAATGCGGTTTGAGGGACTTCGAAGGAAGGAGAGCCATGAAAGGCAGATAGGAACGTGAAAGAGGAGAGGGTCCGCCCCAGAGGTAATGGATAAAAGGGAGAAAACTGGACCCTGCTCATGAATCCCTCGGGGTCGCCAACTCTCGAACTCACCAGCTGTGAGCCCCTGAGGGTGTAGCAATATCCAGGGTGCACCAGAAGTGGTGGGGGCTACATACACCATGCCTCCTTGAGGGCCTTGAACAGAAGGCAGGAGATAACATGAAAAGAAAAAAAGGCTGACCCCTTGCAGAAGGAGGGTATCAGAAAAGATGAGACAAGGGCCAATTAAGACGGGAAAGGAAGAGACTCCCTAGGACTCGGATACCCTAATACCGTCGGGGCGGCAGAGAACAAGAGTTGACCAAGTGAGGTCGACAGGAAAGAAGACGGAAAGGAGCCCGGCACATGTAAGTTGAAGCAATGCCGGATTCAGCTGGGGCCCCGTGGTCGCCAACCCACATCCCGCTGGATGTGAGCCCATGGGGGGGGGGACTTAATTAAGAGTGTATTTTGTATCCCATATGTTGGTAACAGTAATGTGGCGTAAATGTGTGCGCATTGGTAACAGTGAAGAGACCTGACGTGCCATACAAACATGGCAATTTTTGTTGAATTAACAAGAAACAAAAGCAAATATTTACGTAATTCTGCACATATTTCCACTGCAGTAGTGATAATGGACAGTAATTTAAATTGGAAATGACTCCTAGAATATGAAATAAGGTATGAAAATCATGAAAATGATAACATACATTATCCAAGTGCAAGTGTAGAATCCAGCTTCACCACTCCTGAACATTTACCCTTGTATTCTTCATTTGTCTGATAAAGGAGAAATAGATCCCCGAAACATGTAATATTCGAATAAAATTTTCATATTTGTAAGCTCCTTGAACACTAGCCTATAGCGCTTTCTCTTAGAGAAATGAGGAACTTGTTATCTTGTAATTAATTTATAAGTTTTATTCAACAATATTCATTCGTCGATAGGCCTACTGATCATACAGCATGGTTAATTACCTTCAGGAACAATGGAACCCCTTATCAAAGAAACAACTCTTTCCACAACTAATTCTTGCTTTCTTGCCCAACTTAAATTGATTTAACCCTGGGTTCATTCCTCTGGTCACATGGTGCAAATGGTTTTCATACAATTAACCTAGTTAAGGCTCTCTCACTCTTAGGAAGACGGGAAACCAAACACCACGGATCTGAAATGTGGATGAAATTATTAAGAGGAATGGGTTCTTTCTGGGTTCTTGGCACACCCTCGCTTGATTTATTGAGTGACAAAACCAGACATCAATCTACATAATCTACAGTATTCCTGATTTGCATCCTAGTAATGCTGAAAACATAGGTTGTTGGAGAATTGGAACAGTGTTCTCAGCACTTCGTCAGTCGTTCAAGGCCCATCAGGTAAGGGCATCTGCTGACATCCCAATGCTAGACTCCGAGCCGTCCTCACGAACTGACTGCCCTTTGTCGCCAGGCGATACAGGCTTGCTCTCATTCGTCTCCATTCTGATACCTCGTCAAGCATTCCCATTGTCATATACGGGCTGTTAAGTCAACGTTTCCAAAGAAATGAGGGTGATAGTAGGAACCGAAAGGAATGCCATGGAAAAGATAGCACAGATCTGCAACGCTTTTAACATGGATATTGTTATAAATCCAACAATAACGCACCACTAGAATGCTAACTTACCCTAAATCTACATAAGACTGCAAGGACCTAACAGCTCTACAAGGAAGGTTATTACATGCGATGTAACTCCTAAACATTTAACGCCGACGAGTCAAAACACCTACACGCCAAGCTCCAGGAAATACCAACTCATGAAGCAAGGATCCAACAAAGCGATGCCAGCTTTGCTACAGAAAAACAAACACTCGAAACACTTGCGACTGCTTTACGCAAGTTCCAACAACAGCTCAGTGAATTCCATGATGACAACACAAGACTTAAAATGGCAACATGGTCAACAGAAGAGGACAGTCTGGAGGGACCAAGTCAACGGGGGAACCCGCTCACAACGCTAAAGGCTGGCCTGTACCCGGTGCGCACCCGCTTCCAGCAGGAGGCTCGATCACGGGACTTCAAGACACGCATCGCAGGAGGACTTGCATGGTAAATGTGCATTACCTTTCCTAATCATTGACCCCAAACCCCACACCTCACCAAACTTCTCAAATGAGTGCCAATAAACAGTCGATCTTCCAAACGAATTGTTCATGATTCCATTTATTCATTCAACTCCTCAATGGCTTCCCACCACACACTCCGCGGCTCGCTGCACGAGTCAAGCGACCTTTTCATTAGCACTTCGAGTGCTGCTAATCGGTTTTGAAGCCGCTGGCTGCGAGAGAAGCGAGCAGGCCAGCAGCGCTAGGGGACCAGGTACCGCTGCGACAATGCGCTACTCTGCCTGGTGTATTTTATTTTAGGGGGGATAAATTGTATTTTTGTAAATATAAAATTATTTCATTAATATAATAATAAAAATTTTTCGCCGCAAGCGATTGCGTGTATAAGTTGGTGAATTATTTTAAAATTACTGTTATGAAATAAGTTTGCAATTGTATAAGATTTAATTATTTGCTTTATTTCGGGCAATAATCAATTGTCATAGCAGACAAGCTCTGTTAGCCTGGTGGTATGGCTTTAAAAAAGTAGCGTGCACCATGGCTGACGTTGGCAATGACTTCAATTTAATAATAATAATAAAAGTTGGGTGTTGAAAAATGTTTTAGTTTTTAAGAATTTGGTTAACTTTAGGAAGAAAGGAAGACCTTTAGTAGGTAGATTTTTGTTGTTGTTGTATGAGAGAGTGAAGGACCTATAGCAGGTACTAAGATAAAATAATAAATTGATTTTAATAAGCCTCGCTGGGAATTGAACGAAAAAAGAGATGAAAATGAGTTTGATATGTGATTTCGATGTGGATGGGCTGTGATTGGCCAAGAGCCAATGGAGCCAATGGGGCCCTCTGATTGGCTGCTGAGGAGCCGGTAGTTTAAGTGCAATATGTGTTATAGAAAATGCTGTTAGTTGCTTGAAAAATGGTTTATTTTATTATGAATTGATGTTTTGGACTATTGTATGTTGTACTTATGATATCTATGGGCTTTAATTATCCCCTCCGTCCCACCAAATGCCATCCAAGGTGATCAGGATCTAATCCCAATCCCCAGGCAGGCACCCAACGATTCGGGAGTCCTGTGTTCGATTGTAATGCAGTCATGCCGTGGATCTGAGTGACTGCAATTATTAAATTAATTATACGGGCCAAAGAACCATTCCAAGAGGGGGGGGGGGGAGATGACCACTTCGGGGGAGGGGGGCCTGTAGGTGATATAGGCCTAGAAACCTTGAGTGCCTCTGCAGATGTTAATATGTAGTGAATTTGGGATGTGAAATTAATTGATGTAGAATTACTGGTACCTTGTAAATTGTCATCCGTAGTATAGATTATAAGTCGTTACCTTGTAGTATGGCTTTTATGAGTCTTTCACTTCGAGTCGAATCAGTAACTCCACACGCGCTGCACGGCCGCCAGCTAGTTTTTCCGGAAGGTTCTCGCCCGCCCGTACCGCTGACTCTGTACATCCGTTAACGCCCTAGCCTGAGTAAGCGGTTGTGCTGAACTTCCATCCCCGTTTCCCCAGCACACACATGCACTTGTAGACTCAACCCTGTTTGAGGAAGTCGCCCTTCCCTGAGCACTCCCCTACACAGCTACCCCTTCGCTAAGAGAGTAAGCTACTGGAAAGGGTGGTGACTTAAACAATATTTTTTGAGCTGGGGATAGGCGTGGACAGTTCTGTGTCGACAAATTTCCGACACATAGTTACTATGGAAACAAGTGCAAACGCCCTTAATTTCCAGTCTTGATAATAGAAGTCGAAGGCGACACTTATCCGTCATTATATGTTTTGGTTCTGCTATACCATAACGTTTAACAAGGAACTACAGCACCTCAACCTGATGTTGAGTAACCAGATGTTCATTAAGAAGCCCAATCGTCGATTACTACAAGATGTGGCTTATTGTTAGACAGTAAAAATGGTTTCAGACCAATGATGTTCCAGCCTACTTCTTCATACTAGTACTTCAGAACGCCAGTAACACCATCCAGAACAGGTGGATAAGACGGGGATAACCAACTGATTTGCCACTGCGATTACTGGATATCAACCCTATCTTTTTTCTTATCACATGAAGAGCATTCTTTCTTTGATGTCAATTTCAACTGAACACTATTTGATCGTCAGCTGCACTATTGCAGCTGGCAATATGATGATTCAAGTCCAGATATGTTTGCTCTACTGCATGATCAACTCTTCATAAGTATTTAAAACGGATAGGCTACATTAGGAACAGTAATTGTTTTATAATGGAAATGATTTGTGAAATGATTGCAAGTTTCATTTTAAAGCTCACATCATCCTAGGATCGTAAAACAGGATATTATTCATACATTTATATTTGGTGTCTTTCCTCCTGCTAATTAATTGTTTGGGACAATATTGCCTGAACATTCCGTATATAGCCCTCTGGCATCAGGCAGTAGCTCGGCTTACACTTCTCAGAGCCTGTCAGCGGGCAGTTGAGCTGAAAAAAGTTGTCTTACTTCATTGGGTTGCAACACTAGACATCAGTACCGTCCCGTGCAGTAACCAGTTCTGAAATTTAGTCCAGTAATGCTGAACACATTCACCACACTACATTATTTTGTTGTTGTACCATCTTGTGGTGAAGTGGCTAGCATTCAGCTGTCACCTCTGAGGTCCGGGTTCGATTCCCTGCTCTACCGATACATTAAATTTACATGGCATGGAATACGGGGGTATAAGATGGCGGCTGAGTAAGAGTGGCGTGTTGTTCAGCTCCCGAACTTTGTGTGTTATTTTGTGTACTAATCTGAATATTTTGCAACTACAGCAAAGAAAAGTCTTCCTTTTAATTACTTTGACAAACTGAGTGTGCGTTGCTTAATCAGTGTACCATCGTTTATCCGTGTAATCGTTATTTACTGAAGTGAGCTGTGTCACCAAGAAACATGCCGACCTGCGCCTTCTGCGACAAGGAGCTGGGGAAGAAGAAGGTACAGTGTGTAGCGTGTGAAAAGTGGAACCACACGAAGTGCATGGAAGAAAGAAATGGCGAGTGTTGTGTGAAAGCTGCGCAGAGTTATTCATTGGAGAATATCGTAAAACTACTATTAGAAATGCAGGCAGAAATCAGGGAGATGAAGCAACAACAACAATCTCGGGAGCAGGACCTCACAAAATCTCTGAACTTTTGCCATGAGGGAGTAGATGAAAATGCGAAGAGTATCAAACAGCACGATACTCATCTGAAGGAAATCTCGCAGCAGGTTCTATCCCTACAACAAGAGAACACTGATCTCAGGGCCCGTGTGAAGACATTGGAGACTCGCCTCTCGGATGGAGAGCAGTATTCACGCCGTAACACTGTGGAGATATTTGGGGTCCCTGAAACTAAAAATGAAGACGTGCTCGAGACCGTTAAAGCCGTTGGCAGGGCAATGGACATGAACATTGAAAATCAGATGGTGGACGCATGTCATCGCTTGCCTAAGCGACCAGATCAGCCTCATGGTGGAATCATCGTGAAATTTGTCCGGCGGTTCGACAAGGAAGATTTCATGTTTCGAAGGCGTGTGAAGCGTAACCTGTCAACCAAGCACATGGGGATTTCTGGAGAGAACATAATCTACATAAATGAAAGTCTGTCACCTGAGAAGAAGAAACTGCTGGCTCTAACGCGGAACTTCAAGAGGGAACACGGCTACAAGTTCTTGTGGGTACGTAACGGTGTGATAAAACTCAGGAAGAGTGAGGGGTCAAATATTTATATCATAAATGACAGTAATGATCTCAGGAAGCTATCATAATTCGTGACAACCCGTAAGGTCTCATTTGAAATAATTTGTAAGGTCTATAGTGAATGTACACTGAGAGTACTGGAGGGTCACTGTCAGATTATTTCTGGACAGTTTCTTGAGCCTTTCTCTTTCCTTGCCCCATTGTTTCGCCTAACGGAAATCCCTACTAATGGCCTAGCCTCTCTGCAGGTGCCTCTCTTCTCATTTAAGTAAAATGTCTTCTTCTTATAAATCGCTACATTTATATTATCAAAATTGTAGGGGTTTGAGAACTAAAACTACTGTTTTATACAAATATGACGAGCGAGAGCTACGGTATAGTGGTTTCAACAGAATCTTGGCTTATTTCGTCAATCTATTCGTCTGAACTCTTTGATGAGAGGTATGCTGTATTTAGAAATGATCGTGACGAAAATATAACCGGCAAGAGGCTAGGAGGGGGTGTAGTCCTCGCTGTCCATAACAAGCATAAAGCTGTGGAGATTGACCTGGGTCTGGAAACGGAAGTCCTTTGTGTGAAACTCTTCATAGGCAACTATTTTACCATAGTTATCTGTTCAGTTTACTTTCCGCCGGAGTCGAAGGCAGAGAAATACGAGGAATTTTACACAAGTATAGAATCGAACTCACTCATAAGCAACAATCCTGTTCTTATTTTCGGAGACTTTAACATTCCGGAAATAACTCCAACATTTGATTTAAAAACAGGATCTCGGCTTTCTACCTCCTTAAATAATTTTATAAATATGATGAACTTGGAAAGTTTTAATAATATCGTGAATGTGAATAATAGAACACTTGATCTAGTACTGTCCACCATCTCCTCTATTGCTGTCAATAGAGAGGAACAACCCCTTGTACCGGAAAACAATAATCATCCCCCCTTAAGGGGCGTGGTGGCTCAGCGGTCTAGCTGTATGCCTCTCACCAAGGCGGTCCGGGTTCGATTCCTGGTCAATGCATGTGAGATTTTCGAAGTGAAATGCCATGTCCTGTGGTTCGGATTCCACGTAAAAAGGAGGTCCCGTGGCTCATAATCACCAGATTCACGGTCACGTAAAACTACAATCTTCCTTTTTAATCATCCCCCCTTAAACATTAATGTACGATACTGGCAGAGAGAAGTTAGACACAATATTCACCAAACTCATACATACAATTTTAAAACGGCTAATTTCGAACAACTTTATACAAAATTACAAGAAGTGGATTGGAGTGTTCTCTCGCAATTTTCCCATGTAGACGAGGCGGTAGATAATTTTTATTCCCGTTTCTATCAGGCTCTGGATTCTAGTGTACCTGTAAGCACTAGTAAGAGGACCAAACTGTATCCATGCTGGTTTAATTTTGATATAATAAAAAACATCCGAAGAAAATCTTACCATCGAAAGAAAATGCGTAGGGAACAGGCCAACAAGGACTTTCATTGCGAAAAGTTTAAAGAGCTCAGGAAAATTCTAAAACGTGATATTCAATCCGCCTACCGGCAATACGTACGCAATGTCGAAAATGCAATCGGAGAGGACACGAATCGCCTCTGCGCATTTATTCGACACAAGAAACGATCCCCGGCAATACCCGTAGTGAAAATTAATGGGGAAATATTAGAAAATGATAAGCAGATAGTCAACGGTTTTGCTGATAATTTCTCGTCAGTTTATTCCAAGGAATGCGCCAAGTATGACAATTTAGGTGCAAGTGACCAGGACATACACCCATTGCTATGTACTGGATTCTCAACAGATTAGTATTTCTGATGTTAAGAATGCGATAATAAAAATAAATCAAAATAAAGCCGCTGGCCCAGACCTAATTCCTCCATATATAATCAAAGGCTGTGCAGAGGTGCTGGCCTATCCTTTAACTATATTATTTAATATAGCCATTCAAACTGGTACTTTTCCCAGTCGTTGGAAAATTACCAGGGTAAGTCCCATACATAAGTCTGGACATAAGTCTGATTTTGATAATTACAGACCCGTGGCAATACTGTCAGCCATTGCAAAGCTCTTTGAACAATTGTTATATCAGCATATATTTCAGCACGTACAGTACATTATAAGTGACTTTCAACATGGGTTCATGCCTAAAAGATCAACAGTAACTAATCTAATGGAGTTGACTCACAAAGTATCAGCAGCAATGGACAAAGGAAGTCAAGTTGATGTAATTAATACAGATTATGCGAAGGCATTTGATAAGGTAGATCATGATATCCTCTTAAATAAGTTAGCATATTATGGCTTTTCCTACAATTTGCTGAAGTTGTTCACCTCATATCTCAGTGAACGAAAACAGTTTGTTGCTTGCAATGGATGTGAATCCTATTCATACTATGCCCGATCAGGCGTCCCACAAGGTTCAAACCTAGGCCCTCTATTATTCTTACTGCTTATCAATGAACTTACAAGGTGTATTAAATATTCAAACGTTTTGTTATTCGCGGACGATGTCAAAATTTTTAGAAATATTCAGACAGAGCAGGACTGTCAATTACTACAAGAAGATCTCAATAATGTGGCATCCTGGAGTAAATTAAATCGCTTGAACCTTAACATAAAGAAATGCTCAGTTATGAAGTTTACCAGAAACAAATTCCAGGTGATGTTTCGGTACCGGATATTGGATGCGTATCTCACTATTAACAATTCTATCAAAGACCTAGGAGTCCATTTTGATTCAAAACTAACATTTTCATTGCACACTCATGAAATGGTAGCTAGTGCTTATAAAATGCTAGGCTTTATAAGAAGAAATTCTAAAGATTTCGTCAACCCAAAAAATTATAAAATTATTGTTCAATTATTTTGTTAGAAGCAGATTAGAATATGCATCCAGCATCTGGAATCCCTGGTACTTGAACCACATTAGTGAAATTGAAATGGTTCAGAATAAATTCCTAAGATATCTGCAGTATAAAATGACGGGTATTTATCCGAAATATGATAGCTATGGAAATCTTCTAAGTTACCTGAATTATACATCTCTGGCTAACAGACGAAAAATTTCAATTCTTGTTTTTGTCTTCAAAGTATTCAATAACCTTTCGTATAGTCCATATTTAATATCACAGTTTAATTTCCGTGTCCCACCTCCCTCAACTCGACCTAAGTTTATTACATTTTACTGCCCAAGAACTAGAACTGAACAGCATAAACATTCCCCAATAATAAGTGCTATTCAATTATACAATGAACATTCAATAGCAAACAACCTCGACTTATTCAGTTACACATATAGTTCCTTTGTTTCTGCCTGCTGTGCGATCACATGAACTCGCACATTCCACCTACCAATTACCTGCACAGAATTATTATATTTTCGTATTTAGTTGTAGAATTAATTTGCATTACAATCTCAGCATTATGTCTGTCAATTATATTATAATTTGATAGAATTGTGTAACCAAATGTACATGTGTTTCTTTTTATTAGGCATATGCCTGTTAGAAGCACAATAAATCCAAATAAATAAATAAATAAATACGCTCAGCCCTGTGAGCCAGATCTGAGAAGAGGTGGGTTCTATTCCCATCTTAGCCATCCTAGAAGATGTTTTCCGTGGTTTCCCACTTCTCCAGCCAAATGGTACCTAACTTAAGGCCACGACCGCCTCCTACCGAAAATACATACAAATACATACACTATACTCTGATTTACAAAAGATGCTCGGTGAAATCTGTAATCCGCTTGAAGGGTGAGGAAAGGAGTGGAGACGAGAGGGGTAACGGTCTCCATAGCAACAGCAAGCAATGTTGCAATTTATGCCGACACAGCAGTTTGACTCAGTGTGTCTTCACTCATCACGGTCATTAGAGCGCCAGGCAGGGGGGCTAACTTCCCCAGTATTTGTGTCTTCCTGCAAGCCTCTTGGAATGTTATGAGTCATGATCTACCTCAGTGGCAACGCAGCATTTCCCCACGTGCTAGCTTTGAGAGCTGTCAGCGATCATTATTGGTAATTCAGAGTATAATACAACCATCATAATAACAGAGGTTATCCGACAATTTCTTTTCACACCCAAGTACCACGATGTCATAGAGCTCTTAAAATGAATCAACAACAACAACATTTGTTGCTGACTAGTAGCGCCAAATATCAGGATCTTCAGGAGTACCAACTAATGAGTCTCAAATGTTCCATTTTTCAAATGATGCTGAAGACTTTAGTCTCAGTTTCCTTTCTGAGCTGCAGCGGCAGCTGCTTGCATCGCTGCTGCATCTTCCTCATCAATTTCTGGTGGAGGCCCTTCCAAGTTTACAATCATTTCCGCAGGGATGTCCCCAAAGGGCTGTATTGTGCCATCCTCTGCAGTGACGGGGTCTTGGAACAGCAGTTTCCCGTCGGCCTCTCCTACTTCCTCACTCTGACTCACGTAGACCGGTTCGAACTGTGACAGTGTCAGCTGAGCATCGTGGTCCGTGTTGTCGACGAGCAGTACTAGGCGTTCCTTTCTGTGAAAAGAAATGACGAACATATGCAATTACACTGAAAACCCGCTAATATTAGGTTTTTTTTTTTTTAATATTTAGACATCCATCTCTAAATTTTTAATAAATCTAAATTTGTATCAACTTATCTGTGTTAAGAAGGGCAGATAACTTAGCTGTTCCACCCCTTCGAACAACAATAACTAACTACAGTGTGTTCAGAAAGTCACCTGACTCTAAATTTGAAAAATCATTGCTCACGTATCTGACGGAATAAGTTGGCAATCTTGGCTATAAGATGTTATCACTTATCAGACATGGTAGAACCGGTTGTAATGGTTTCACAATAGTGCAGTTGTTGCCCTGCCTATAGTGAGTCGTACAAAGTGAAGTGGGCGACAATGCATTTTATGCGTGCACAACGGGTCGCTTTACTAGAGGCTTATTTTGAGTGCAAATGTTATGAGAGATGGTTTAAAAAAATGACGTTATCGAATTCCTGATGAACTTTTATCAGGTAAATCTTCTTTGTATGAGAAAGGGAAAGGGTGCAGCAATTCGTTGTTTTATTGGAAGAGGAGGAGCGCTATTGGTGGTTCCGGCAAGATGGTGTCACTTGTCATACTGCTAACGTGAACTTGGCGATGTTTAAAGATATTTTTGGATGGAGTATTCTCAAGAAATGTTTGGCCTCCTCGTTCGTCAGATTTCACTCCTAGAGACATTTCTCTGTGGAGGTATTTAAAAGAGAGATTAAACACAGATGATCTGCATTCCGTACATGATCTCAAGGAAGCAATTTCTAATTTTATTGGGGAAATAACACCAGCAACTTTGACAAAAGTGTCTCAAAACATGCGTAAGCATGTAAATTTGCGCTTTCAAGAAAATAGTGGCCATTTTCTACAGCCCTTGTGAACTGGAACTGTGGGAACCCAATGAGCGGAAAACGAGTTAGTGTTATGTCTGAACATTTCTTGTTCTCAGCACTTCCAGAATACTTCCATTGGAGTTTAAAAAATATTGGTCTTCACTTAAAAGGTATGTGGAACTATTGTGTGCAATCACTAGGCTTGTTTGTGCAGTACAACGCCAGAAATTAAATCCGAAATATTAAATCCGGTGACTTTACTACGAACACCACCGGGTGAGTTAGCCGAGGTCGTTGCGGCATGACTGTTGGCAGTCACTCACATCCGGGAGGTGAGGAGGTTCGAATGGCAACCTTGAAGATGGTCTTCTGTGGTTTCCCATCTTCCTTCCAGGCAAATGCCGGGGTTGGTCCCTAACTATAGGCCACAGCCGCTACCTTCCAACTCCTCGACCCTCCCTTCCAACTTTCCTCCCCAACGGTACTTGTAGCTCACCCATTGGGTGTCCGTCTCGAAGCAGCTACAAAAACTGGCGAGCCGAACATGTCCTCGGACACTCCCGGCGCTAAAAGCCATACGCTAAAAAAAAAAAAAAAAACAAACAAACTACGAACACCCTTTATTTACCCTGGCCGTGAATAGCAAAACATTCCATAATACCAGGCAAATCAGCTGTCCCTAATAGTATTGTTTTATGCAACCCAACTAACGTGTGTTATCAGGAAGGTCGATATTTCTCTGCTTGCATCCCGTATTTATTTGTTTTGGACCACTAAGCTTTTAACCATAATCTCACCAGAGCACTGCATTAATTTACAATTCTACCTAGCAGTTTAGGACTTGTTGCAGTATATCACCGCAATAGTAGCTACACCTTCATAGATTAGTTGGCGGAGTGAGACTGTTCGTTAATGAGATTGTAATTTTTCAGTCTTGCAACATTGTAGATAGGGTAATAGTTATGTTTAGCCTATTTTCAATTTGGAAAAAATAAAAAAATAAAAAATAGGCTTATGAGATCAGCTTTTGTCCGTGTGTCTGTGTGTGTGTGTGTGAGGTGTGCGTGTGTGTCCCCTAATAACTTCTAAACGGCTGGAGCGATTTCAATGAAACTCGGTAAGTTCATAGCACTATTCCGGACAACCCAGACCGTGCCCAAGACATTTTGTTACGTCTCACCAATCCACATGGCGGCTGTGCGAAATATTTCACCAGCATTCAATATCTCCGAAACTAATCCCGATACCGGGGGCGTGGTGGCTCAGCGGTCTAGCTGTATGCCTCTCACCAAGGCGGTCCGGGTTCGATTCCCGGTCAATGCATGTGAGATTTTCGAAGTGAAATGCCATGTCCTGTGGTTCGGATTCCACGTAAAAAGGAGGTCCCGTGGCTCATGATCTCAAGATTAACGGTCACGTTAAACTACAAGCTTCCTTTCCTTTAATCCCGATATCACCCTGGAATTTTTACGGTGATAAAGAGAACTACTAGAAGTTTACCTATGTGACTTTTGAAAAACTGGTAACTACAAAACCAACATGGCGGCCACGCGAATTTGCGACATTTAAATAGACGTTTCTCGCGATTTAACCAACCAAACGCAATATAACTTGGTACAGTATATGTTTATACACATTGTAATGCAACGACATCTAACTTGGTTCAATTGTTTACATAACCACAAGATGGCGGATGTGTGAAATATTTCACCAGCATTCTATATCTCTGAGGGCCGGTTCCATCAACCTTGCGTTAAATTTGGCTAACAAAACGTTAGTTAACCAATCGTTATAATTTTAACATTCTGTTACATATTACGTGTTCCACAACACGTTTTAACAAGTCGGTTAACAAACGATGTGTTAAATGTCACTTGCTGTAAGAATCAAGGAAGCAGTGAACGGCATGGATGGTTTTTCAGACTTCTGAACTGTGTCTAGTCAACTTGTATTCATTTGTTTGCTACTCGCGAACTCAAGCTACGGTGCTGCCGTTATCTGGAACTAGCGTAAGAGCGATGGGAATATAAACAAACAGATGCTATAACATGTGATTTGAGTAGATGGGTGTGCTCTTTTCTCGTATTTTCAGTTATTTGTATAATAATTGAGGCTAAGAGATGAGTAATTTAATTGCTCAGTTCCACTGTGCTCTTCAAATTCAACAATATTGCCATATCAATGCTTTACTTCCACAAAAGAAAAGCTTTTCAGACAGAATGGAGTAGATTAGGCCTACTTCGCGTTGCAAAGCCGATTTCGAAGTGCTGTATGTGATCGTATGCGGCTGCCATTTTACAAAGGAGAATTATTTATTAATAAATACTACCGTAATGAATTTCTTAAAATAACCAGTACCCTACATTCTCCCCTGCATTACAAACTAGGCGACTTTTAGCAGGTTCGATTTGACAGCTGTTCTTCCCATGTGACAAAAATTGCTTTAGGGGTCGCTTTATCGTAGGCCTACATGTGGGTCTCTTTTTTTAAAACTTGCCACATTGCTGTTTCAAATCTGTGAAGCTCAGTTTTTCTAATAATCAGATGCCTATTAAAAATTTTAAAAATCTTTATAGTCAACGTGTAGGCTATTTATAGATCAAAAATTGTGTGTGAATTTATATTTAAATTGCATCGTGACACTGTTTATCTAAACTATGTGAAAATAAAAACTACAAATCAACACTCATGCTGGTCAACTGAAAGCTTTTGATGCAAATCAAATGGCTGTCGTTTCCACTAGTTTTATTCATCATTTGATAATACATTCAGTACAATAACCTTTTGTGCACTATAAAACTACATTATTGACCTGTTCGTATTGATGTTGCTGTCTGAATAGGCTATATTTACCAATTTCATTACATGTAGGTTAATTTGTAGGTTAGGCCTAGGCATATCGTTCAAGTGGCCGGTTGTAAGGTAAAGTCCTTACTGTATTTATGCACACAACACATCTCCAGAAACATCTGTTCAGACAGTTGCAACATGTCATGAGACCGTGGCAAGAATTCTTGTTCTGTAGCATTATTCAAATACGGTAATCAAAAATAAATAATACAATAACTGAGCACGAAAGGCATACTGTATTTGCTTTTAACCATTTTTAACACTATGCTAAACTCCTTAACTGAGCAAGAATGGGATGTTAAAATAACGGACAGGCTAACGATTTGTTAGCAGTAATGTTGGTTGATGGAACACCATTTTGCTAACATTTCCGTTAAATTACTTTAACGTGTCGTTAAACTTTTAACGAAGGTTGATGGAACCGGCCCTGAAACTATTAGCGGTATTACCCTGAAATTTTGTACGGAGATAAAGGGCACTACTGGAAGTTCATCTATAAGACTTTCAAAAACTGGTTAACTACAAAACGAACATGGCGGCCAAGCGAATTTGAAAATGTTAAATAGACCTTTCTCGCGTTTTAATTTTCCAAACGCAATGAAATCTGGTACAGGATATGTTTATACTCATTGTAATACACTGGTATCTAATTTAGTTCAATTGTTTACATAATCTCAAGATGGCGGCTGTGCGAATTTTAAAATAAAGTTTTTATTTCTTGTGTCGTAGTCATGCGTCCGAAGTGAAAGTTTGAATAATGAACCTACGCAATAATTTTCCTTTAATGGTACATGACTCTATGGCCTATACATTTAAAAATCCAACATGGCGACCATCCGAAATATTTAGACGGCTCTGAATATCTACGAATCTGTTATAGCAATCAAACTGAATTCTTTTATGTTCATAGGGGCTACGGACTTAAATTCACCTATAGGACTTTAAATAACCTGGTGATCACAAATCCAACATGGCGGCGACGCGAATTATAAATATTCACATGGACGTTTCTCGCAATTTAACCATCCGAGTGCAGTGAAACCCGGTACAGTAAATCCTTATACGAATGTTAATCCACTGGCATCTTATTTATTTCAATTGTTTCCATAACCACAAGATGTCAGCTGAGCGAAATTTTAAAATCTTCTTGTTACTTTTTGTGTCCTAATCATGCGATTGAAGTTTGAATGCTACACGTACACAATAATCTTCATATAACAGTACGTAACACTAGGACCTACATATTATATAAAATACAACTTGGCGACCATCTGAAATATTTAGTCGGTTCTCAATATCTACGAATCTATTACAGCAATCAAACTGAAATTTTGTATGTTGATTGTGGCAATTAACATAAGTAGGATATATGAAAATAGGCTGTATAGTTCTTCACGGAACTACGTGTTTCGGATGCATAATGCTTTAGTATTTTACCAGTAATAGTATTGTCTTTTTTTTGTATTTGGAGGCAGGTGAATGTCATTTTAGGTTTCTAGTGTTTTGTAGAGTTATATTGCCTTCTATAGATTAGTCATTCCTTAGTTTACTCCCTCATCGGTTGTATAAAACACACCTATATATATATATCTGGAAATTAGACCACGAAAATGTTACACCCAAAATACACAGAATCATCGAAAACATCTGGGAAACAGGGAAGGTACCAGAAGAATGGAAGTCAGCCCTAATACACCCTCTCCACAAGAAAGGAGACAGAACGAACCCTTGTAATTATAGAGGGATTTCACTATTACTCGTCGCGTACACATTTTTCTCCAAAGCTCTGTTAAAACGGATAGAGCCTCAGATAGATCCACAGATAGGAGAATACCAAGGAGGGTTCAGGAAGGGAAGATCGTGCAGTGAGCAGATCTGGTGCCTGAGAACAATATTAGCAACGAGAAAGTCCAGGAACACAACAATCACATTCGTCGACTACAAAAAAGCGTACGACTCCATAGATAGAGAAACACTTTTTAACACATTAGAAGAAATGAAGGTGGACAGTAAGTCCAGAAAACTAATCCAAGAAACATTAATGAATACAATATACAAAGTTAAATTCATGGGCGAGATCTCAGAACCCTTCAAAATTAAGACAGGAGTGTGACTAGGTAATGGTTTATCACCCATTCTATTTAACTCAGTTTTGGATAAAATAATCAAGACATGGGGAAAAAGGAGTCAAAGGCATAAAAAAGGCAAAACACCAGGAAAGAACAGTCAACATTAAATGTCTGGCCTTTGCCGATGATGTAGCGTTTATAACAAATAACAGAAAAGAAGCCCAAGAAGCTCTAGAGACGCTACATGAAATCTCTGCCAAAACAGGGTTTCAAATCTCATACGAAAAAACACAGCTCATGGACACAAAATTTAGAGACAGGCACCCACTGGTAACCAAGTATGGAAAAATAACACAAGTGGAACATTTCAAATAGCTAGGAGAGATTAAACAGAAAACAGGACTGAACTTGACATCCAATGAAGACAGGATCGCTGAATTTCAGAAACCATACCGACTTACATGGAACCACTACAAAAAAAATATTTCCATCAATGCCAAATTACGACACTATCGTGGACTAGTCTTACCAGAGGCCTTATACGCTTCAGAAACGACAGCAATCAAGGGACGAACAAAAATCAAGGAATTAGAAAAACAAGAGAGAACAATTCTGAGAAAGATCTACGGGCCAGTTCAGAAAGAGGGAATATGGATAAAGAGACCGACAATAGAACTGTACAAACATACAGTGACGATTACAAACAACATAAGGAAAAGGAGGGCAACATTTTATGGACATATACATAGGATGACCGAAGACAGACTGACCAAGAAAATTTTTAATATATGTAGTTACGAATAGTGCACTAAAAACCAATTGGGTAAAGGAAACCGTGGAAGACCTCAAGAAACTAAACATCTCTACAGAAGACATCACAGACAGGAGCACATACAGAGAAACACTTAGACAACAGAAGTTTGAGCAAACTCCCAAAGAGAGACAACCGGGAAAGAAGTGGATGGAGGAGAGAAAGAGGAAGCATAGTGTGTATATGAGGGTTTTTTGGGAAAAAAGAGGAAAGGGCCAGAATGAAACATGAAAATTGATTGTGTTATAACGCTCTCCTTATGGGGAATTAACGAATGGATAAATAAATAAATATATATACTAGCAACCCGGCCCGGCTTCGCCCGGGAACAGTTGTGAATGCATTAGGTGATAAGCGCTTCTTTACGATGCCATTGAACTACGATCTATATCCGTTTTACGTCTCGGCATGATGGGTTAAAATCACTGACTGGACTATTAACTATATTATCATGGACATGCATGTGCAACAAATTCTTGTCAGACGTAATTTAAGAAAGGCGTGGTGCATGAAACACAAATCCCCCTTCCCTCCAATCTAAAAACACTTATAGTGGACGATTTATTGAATATAGAGATGTACTCTCACGTACGTTTTTGTAGAACCTTTCATGCTGAATAATTCGTACACTCATTGTACTGTATAGTGATATTTTTTAATGGTTTGCCCAGCGTAAGCTTAAAAAGCGCACGGACGCCAGGACTTTTTCCGACTTTTTCTCTGAAATCGTTACTGCTTGGCTTCCTTTGATCATAAATAAATTATTTTCTACAGAAATCATCCTCGAGATATCCTTTACAGAGCTTGTTCAATGTAAAGATTGAAAAAGTATGGGTGATAGGCTGCACCTTGCCTTACACCTTTCTGAATACCAGCTTCTCTCTCATGTCCTCATGACTGTCCCCCCAGGGGCTCACATCTAGTGGGTTGTGGGTTGGCGACCACGGGGCCCCATCTGAGTCCGGCATTGCTTCCACTTACTTGTGCCGGGCTCCTCTCTTTCTTCTTTCCTGTCGACCTCCCTTGGTCAACTCTTGTTCTCTTCCGACCCCGACGGTATTAGGTTATCCGAGGCCTAGGGAGTCTTTCACTTTCCCGCCTTAATTGGCCCTTGTCTCATCTCTCCTGATACCCTCCTTCTGTGAGGGGTCAGCCTTCTTTTTCTTTTCCTTTTACCTCCTGCCTTGTGCTCAAGGCCCTTAAGGAGGCAGGGTGCATGTAGCCCCACCACTTCTGGTGCACCGTCGATAATGCTACACCCTCAGGGGCTCACGGCTGGTGAGTTCGGCAGTTGGCGCCCCCGAGGGATTCCTGAGCTGGGTCCGTTTTCCCCTTTTGTCCCTTCCCTTTGGGGCGGACCTTCTTCTCTCTCCCCTCTCCTCTCCACTCCTCTTTTCCTTATATTTACTTTTCTCTTTAAGATTCCCGCACTATTTTTGTTACTTGGTTCACCGTGTGTCTAAATTCCCTTCTAGCGATTTTTAAGGCATTTTTAATCTACGTTGCATTTTGTAAGTTTTTTCGATCTAAATTACATCTCGCGATTGTTTTCAACTTCAATTGCATTTTGTAAAGATTGACAATCTAAATTGCTTTTTGGTAAGTCTTTCAATGCAGGTAGCCGGGCCTTTTAGTGAGAATTTTGAATTTCAATTGCATTTTGTAAGTATTTTCAACCAAAACCGCATTTCGCACGAATTTTCAATCTAAATTGCATTTTGTCTGGTGGGCATTTTGTAAGCATTTTCAACTTCAGTTGCATTTTGTAAGTATTTTGAATTTCAATTGCACTTTGTGAATAATTTGGATTGGAACTGGGATATTTCAATCTGAATTGCATCGTGTATTTTCAATTTCAATTGCATTTTGTAAGTATTTTGAACCTCAATTGCATTTTGTACGTAATTTCGATCTCATTTGCATTTTGTAAGTATTTTGAATTTCAACTGCATTTTGTAGGTATTTCGACGCTACATTGCATTTTGTACGTATTTTGAACCTAGCCTTCATTTTGTGGGTATTTTTCAATCTATTCCTTTTGTGAATCTTTTCGTTCTAAATTCCCTTTTGTAAGAACATTTTGTGAGTTGTATCAATCTGAGTTCCTTTTTGTAAGTATTTTCCGTCTCACTTAATTTTCGTGCTGGTTTCCGTTTCATTATCATTTTCGCTATCACCCAGATCATTAGGGGCCGATAACCTTGATGTTAGGCCCCTTAAAACAACAATTATCATCATCATCAACCTCATGACTGTGTTGTTTTGTATATGAGTTTTTGTTTTATGCTGTTATTGTCTGTCCTGGGTCTTAATGGCCTGTTTATGCCGTAAATGATAATGATGATGATGTGTAATGCCATACGCTACATAAAAAGATCAACTTCTTATCGGATAAGGCACGTGTATTATATTTGGTCCACGAATGCATAAGCTTGCAATATGCAAACCTTTTTTTGACCAGTGTATTTTAATCACATATAATTTGTTTCATGTTATTAGCCTACTTTTCACATTTTGCAAAAATGAGGAAAAAGTAGACTTATGAGATCGATCCGGGAAAATGTCTGTCTGTCTGTCTGTCCTTCTGTCTGTCTGGCTGTGTGTGTGCCCCCCCTATCAACTCCTAAACGGCTGCAGCAATCGAAACCAAATTTAGTATGAGTAAAGATGTATACCGGAATATCTCAAGCCCTTATTTGAAAATTATGTCAGTGCTTCCAACTGCAGAAAAAATGCACTACAAATTTGAGCTCCATGTTGGATATCTTGGAAGGTATACATGGGAGTTATTCCAAAATTGGCACACATGTAGATAATACTATTTCTGTTTAATTTCCCGTAGACCATTCATGAGAGTGTTGCCAAAATAATTTTAAGCCTTCTGATAGGTCCAATTTTGAAATGTATATACCTTCTACACTATCAATTGGATTTCAACCAAATTTTGTATGTAATGTGTGTACTTAAACAGATATGACTGAGCGTATTCTTAGGAGCCACCAGGGCTGCCAACTGTTCATAAATGCGTCCTATATTTTTTTAACCTAATATCAATATACCAGAAAGTATGCAAGCCAACAGCTCTATACTTTGCACACGTATAGCACCTGACATTCTAGATTAATTTGGAATAATTAATATAAGTCAGTGCTGCCAACATGATTCTATACCTGCTGATAGGTCCAATTTTAAAACACTTGTAACTTCTCTACTAACAAATGGATTTCATCCAAAATGGGCACAATAGGATATCATAATATTTCGGATTATTTCTGACCAGCACACGCATGGCATTGTTGCCAACATGCTTTTACGCGTGATGATAAATCCGATGTCTAACTGCATGTAACGTCCATTGGACTTCAACCAAATGTTGTATTCTGTACCTTAAGAGATGGAACTAAGAATATATTCAGTCACCAGGGCTGCCAACTGTAGTGTTCTATTTGGCTTCATTATACCAGATATATTTCGAACTAATTAGACATTTCGATATTACCAACTTAATTTCGTCATTATTCTAGATAGGTTCATATAGCCTACTGTAGATTTGTCATTGGCATGAATCTTAATTTTAAGAAAAGTAGGCTCTTTAGTTCGTCACGGAACTTCTTGTTTTTCGCTTGTCCCAGTAATTGGGATTACATTACCGACTGAAGAGTTGTAATATGTGCAATATGTGGATTAGGAAAGAGAGGAGAAATCCCATTATTTGACTAAAGTAATAAATGACTCACCCAGTCTTAGGCTTCAGTTTGAAGTAGTCACTGGGAGTTCTGCCGATAAGAGTGACTTTATTGGTCTCAATGTCCACAATGTACACCCCTAATTTTAGGACCTCTTTCTCGTACTCCGGGAGCAGTTCCTCCATGTCGTCGAGGACTGATGCTCTGAAGGCTAGGGCAAGGTGAGGTGGCAGCACTTCCGGTTCTGGCTCCACGAACTGCTCGGCGAAGTCTGGGAACAGTGATATTATGGCCTCTATCTTGTCCAGCAAGTTCGATGGTGTCCACAGCCCGGGTATACCATTGACAGCGTGCTGCATCGATAAGCTGAAATATACAGTAGGTGAATAATTAGGTGAAGTATTTTGTTGGAGCGGGGCCAACGATCAGCCAGGCACGCACATGCCTTCCGCCAACCAACCCACCTCGGGTCGCTGCTTGCGCTAATGTAGGATTTGGTAATTAACGGTAAATTCGTCAGCAATTCATAATTAAATAACTTACCTTCTCACAGAAGATGCTGTTAGAGTTACACATTAGCTGACAGACAGGCGCTGTGCCATCTAAATAAATTGACGCTGACACAATGTAAATCTCACTTTATTATGAGGGATATCTGATCTTGTGGGGTAGAAGACTTGCAGCGAACGATTACAACCTGTATAAGAAAACCCACTGCAAAAGTCTCACACTTCAAATATCTAAGAATCACGCCGCAAAGCCGAGGGGACACATACGACATATGCATCAGAGAACGCACCTCAGCAGCCAGAATGACAGCAAATAGTATGAAGGATCTGAGGAAATCATCCTTGAAAACAGCGACCACCATACTCCACCTAAAGATTGCACCAATTATGACCTACGGACTAGAGGAGATATGGAAGAACCTGAAAAAGGAAAATCTAGAAGATCTATAAAAAGGCAAAGATCACTTCCTGAAAAGAACACTAATAGTACAGTAGGCCTACAGCTGGAATGGTTTTGCTCAAAAAAAAAAAAAAAAAAAAACAACTGTGCTATGGTTGGCTTTTTGTAAATCGTTAGAAAAGCGCAAAGAAGCTTAACTCTAAATTTTAGAATAATTTGCACGATCATTTTATCGGAAAACTCAAAAACCATTGAAAAGCGTTTTTCTCTTAATCGACGTATTTTAAAGAAAAGTTTTTCAAACAAAAAATGTAGAGGACATTGTCACCTGCAATTCGTCTCATTGAGGTCATGTCATTCGTTTTGATATGCAGAAGCTAGGTGGCGCCAAAGTTTCCAAAAAAGTGTTTTTTCACTTTTTGTCCTAGAAAAAATAGTTTTTTCCACAAAAGAGTGAATCAGAAATTGGTTCCTCTCAAAATTGTCTGCAACATTTATTTAAACGTTTGTTTCGTCCGACTTACCGTTCCAAAGTTATAGCGCAGCAAATGCAACACTGCGTAGTCAAGGCTACTATTGTTACCGCGGAGGGAGCGATGGGCATAATTTAGACAGGGACCGGTGTCGGACAGCTGCCTAAGGCTCGGTCAAACAGGACGCGGGCTGAGTTTTTTAATTAGCTCAAACAATCATATCCATTTCAATCGCAACGTATCAATCATAACTGTACACATATTAACCTTTGTGCCATCTCAATAGTACAATTTTCACACTTCGGCAGACTATAACTTTGGAACGGTAAGGCGGAGGAAAAAAATGTTTCAATAAATGTTGTAGACAATTTTGAGAGAAACAAATTTCTAGTTCGCTCTTTTGTGAACAAAACATTTTTTCTAGGACAAAAAGTGAAAAAACACTTTTTTGGAAACTTTGGCGCCACCTAGCTTCTGCATTTCAAAACGTATGACATGACCTCAATGAGACGAATTGTAGGTGACAATATCCTCTACATTTTTTGTTTAAAAACTTTTCTTTAAAATACGTCGATTCAGAGAAAAACGCTTTTCAAAGTTTTTTTGAGTTTTCCGTCAAAATGATCGTGCAAATTATTCTAAAATTCAGATTTAAGCTTTTTTTGTTTTTTTTCTAACGATTTACAAACAGCTAACCACAGCACAGTTTTTGGAACAAAAGGTTTATTTTCTGTGCAGCTGTCCTGCACTATAAGTCTATCGAAGTGCACACCTTCACGCCTCACCTACGTGTGAACAAATGGACGATTCCTCATAGAAGAACTTTGCCTAGACCTACTCCTGCAAGCCATAGAAACCTACAACGTATTGCTACGAGAACTCACCAAGAAGAAACAAGAGATATGGTCGGAGTTCTTCGCCACGGATGCGATGATCTACAAGGACTGGACGGAAGCCAGATACGACCTACGACACATCATGACGAGAGTAGCGGTCCATGGGTTTCACGTACGAATATGCACAACAGAGAAGTACCATAACCCAGTAGACAAGTGCAAGTTACTGCTCGGGTCTAACCTCCGTGGATCTGACAGGTATGTGGAGCGTTGACGTTTTTGATGATAGATGAGCCGGTTTCCCAGTCCGGTCCTTGCGTAGTAACAGAACCAAATACATAGATCGGTGACTCACTCACTCGTTCGCAACACCACAGAGGTTTGAGCAAAGATCCTATGTTAGCATTATTGGAATAGTCGAGAATCCACTTAACAATTTGCAAACTGTTCCGTCTTTTCAATACTAGTTGTATTCTAGAAGTTAACAACGGTATATGTTTCGGACACTTATGTGTCCTTCTTCAGCCAGAGATACATATTAAAACACTTGTAAGTAACAAAACACACATTTAAATCTCATGACTACTCAGTGTTTTGTAATGTATTTAAATGTGTGTTTTGTTACTTATAAGTGTTTTAATATGTATCTCTGGCTGAAGAAGAACACATAAGTGTCCGAAACATGTACCGTTGTTAACTTCTAGAATACAACTAGTATTGAAAAGACGGAACAGTTTGTAAATTGTTAAGTGGATTCAATTCAATACGGACCAATATGGATAATGACAATAGACGGGAATACCAGGTAAAGCGGCGGGCTGTTGACAAGCTTCTCACTTCTCGCCTGCTCCTTCCCTGCCTCTGCCCTTCACTCCGCAAGTTCACAGAGCTTAGACCCAAGTAGTATGTGGGTCAAACTGCGACCAACACCATTTATTGTGGTGCAAAATCATTTGAACCTCCCTAACAGACTTCTGTAAGACTTAAAACAGACTGAAAACAAATGCAATTATCTCTTTTAACATGGTCTTACATTCTGTATGTCCATTGGCTCGAATAAACTTTATTATTATATATGATCCTGTATATTGTTCTCAACTCCACTATAGTACGGGGATTAGATCGGTGCACTTTGTCTTTTAAACTACCCTACAAATAAAAATCACATGGTGTCAAGTCCGGGCTTTGAGGTGGCCACAATCCTGCAATGATCACCGTATCACCGAAAACAACATTTATTGCGTCCAATGAATTATGGGCTGCTACATCGTATTGCTGAAACAAAACATACCATCTTTCTCTGTCTGTTAACTGCGAAAAGTTATTGAAAATAGCTGAGCGTATTGAGCAAAATAAATTAAAATATTGGGTCAATAATTCTTTTAGCGGTTACTGCGCTCCTCACGCCGATTATGGAGTCATGCAGAGGGTTTTGGTGGATCAGTCTTGGGTTCAAAGGTGACCAGTATCAATTGCTTTGTGAATTCACACGCGCATGTAAATGAAACCACGCCTCATCAATGAAAATCACTAACTGTAGATGTAAAATTCCGTAATTTATTTATTTAATCGTATGGTGAATTATATACAAAATTTACATTATACAACATTATCCACATTCTGCAACCAAGTTATGACATTTGGGGTGACATGAAAGAGTTCAGCAGGGTTCCCAGGGAACGAGAACAGAGAGCAGCGTCGGAGCAGATGATCCATTGTCTGCTCCTCTTGATCACAGTCGCACATTGCTGAATTGGTCCAGCCCCATCTGTGTTGAAAGAATTTACAGCAGCCATGGCCGGTTCTGAATCTGTTAAGACGGCACCACAGTTTCCTTGGGAGGTCAGAACCTTTCAGTTCCTTTGTAGGATCAAGAGAATGGGCACTTGTCCCCGCTGTTTCAGTTGACCACTCGTTTCTCCAAATTTGGTTTAAATTAAACCCATCCACACATAGTATTTCTGCAGTAACACATGTTGGCCTCCCAGACCGTAGTCGCTGTTGTGAGGGATGGCAAAATTCATGGTATAGTGGTAAAGTAGGTGAAGCCCTGATCTTCTTACCCTCTCTCAACAATGCTTGTTTCCTTCTGAGATGTGGTGGAGGAATGTGGCTCAGCACAGGCAGCCAATGGCAAGGCGTTGACTTAATAGTACCAGTGATGCATCGCATTAACTAAATACTAATTTAGGATTCTACAGGGAAGTGATTTAAGGGGATAGGCTCTTATTAACTAATTAAATAAATGAATTAAAAGACCAGTTAACTTATGGATTCTACTGTTTAATCCGTACTCCTAAAGTGGAGTACAATGAAATTATGCAGAACAGATACACTCATGATCTTTTTACAATAATAGGGGGATGTTTGTACGTGTTGGTGTTATAGTGTGTGTAGGCTCACTAGACACTCACCTATCTGGATGTGGCAGCTACAAGCAGCGTCTCAGCACCTGATAGCACTTGTGGAAGACTGACCCCGGCTCACCTCTCCTTCGGTGTTTTATAGAACCCGCTTGCCGAGTTAGCATTAGTCGCGGATTCTATAGGAAGTGAGGTGCTTGGCCTGGATCATCGGAGGTCGTCTCTATGCACTAGGCCTGGCTTTGGTATGAGCTTATGCGACGTATGCCGCAGGCATCCGTGTGAAATTAGATGTATAATTTATAGTTGTAGGTTTGTAGTTAATATAATTTATAGTTATAGGGAAGGGATGGGAAAGCATCCCTCGGATGCAACAATAGACAAGGCTAATGCCAGTTAGGCGTAAGCAGTCGGCAGAGGCTCCCCAGGAAGTACCACTAAATTTATGTAGGGCGTTGTTTCTTGCAGCAATTTTATGGGAGAGCTTGGTGAGATGCTCTTTGTAGGTCAGGGTTCTATCCAAAGTCACTCCAAGAAAAGTAGGAAAGGGATTGTATCTAAGTTGTTGTCCGTCAAGCAAAATATTTGGTTTTTAATTAGAAAACCGATGTGCAAGGTGGAAGCAAGATACTTCTGTTTTATTCAGGCTCGGAATCAATCTCCAGGACTGAAGGAAAGCTGACATTCTCTTAAGGTCTTCAGTAAAGGTGTTTTCTGCATCTTCAAAATTTCTGCTCTGCGTTACAAGCGCAATATCGTCAGCATAAATGAACTTTCTTGCCTTAGTATTTGGCAAGTCATGAATATACAGGTTGAAAAGGATTGGGGCCAAAACAGATCCGTAATGCACGGACTGGAAAAATTAATTACAATAGTGAGTTCTTGTGGCTCTTTTGGAATTAGGGTATTGATCTTGAGTAGTTTCGTACGGTCGATACTTAATAAGTTGTGTGGCCTTCCGAGCTGCTGAATATGAAAAGCTGGCTTGTTGAGAAAGTTATCGCAAAGGCTTTCTCGGTGACCGTAAGTTATCTGTTTGTTAGTCAGCCCGGAGGATGGTTGGAATCTCAAAAAGTGCCACCATAGGTTATATGAGCTGAAACCCACAAAGACCCCAGGGAGCACTATGATGAGGTGTACTAGGCTAGGTGAGGAGTGAGGTAATTTGCCGTTGCTTTCCTCACTGTGTCAGTACAGCAGTACTAACCCTATGAATAGAACCTTTCACAACATCCATAGGCACTGGTTGGGCTCAGCATCACTCATATCTCAGTAGCTTCCATAATTATAATCACAGCCATAATAATATTATACAACCATGAATGAGACTGTGACATTGGTACAAAGACACATTTTACTCTAGTCTGTGCCAACAGACAAATGCAAAAATACTGCATCCTTCAAGAGATGGTAAGCAGGCAACTTGATATAGCAATAATCTCCTCGAATTTTGCTTCCGCCAAAATGCAACGCCTCCGTTTATTCTTTTAAATATAAAACTGACCCCGTAGTCTTGAACATCACAACATTGCGAACTACGGTCTTCGAAGGCACCTTGACACTGTAACATGTTTTTCGAGGGGTTTTTATGCCACTGGCATAAGTCAGTAGGAAACCATTCTATATTTATTTACGCGGCAAATTGTTCAGCCAAGAGAATTTTTCATGTTAATTTATTATTATTATTAATTTATTATAATTATTATTAAGGTATTTTCGGAGCATTTTATAAAAATTATAAGCATACAGATAGGTTTTGTATGTCTTAGAAAACGCTATCAAGCAAATTATTACGAACGACAATATCATAGAAAATTATGTGATTGCGGAATTTTACGGAGTTTTCGTCAGTTAGGATATTTTGAGAGACATGAGTCACTGGAAATTCATATACAGGATTAATCTTGTCGGGAAGCATGACGCAATCTTGGGTCGCAGCGTCAAGAAAAGGCGAATTGTTGGAACGGAAATCGACTTCTCCCTCCCGCGGAGTGTAATGAGCCAGAGAAGGGGAAGTAGCACATGGGGTGCAGCCAATCAGTGGAGACGACGTAAGCTAGATGTCGGCTGAAGAGTGGGGGAGCCGACAGGTGCATATATCTTTCGACGCGCCGTGGAACGAGAACATTCTGTGTAAGACGAAGGCAGTACGGTTGCAAGTGCGTGTCGCTCCGATGTTCAGTGGAGTTAGCGACAATCTGTGTAGAACTTAACGAGTACGGTTGCACGCGGAAGTCGCTCCGATGTTCCGTGGATTGGAGGACTAACTTTTGTAAAACTTAACCAGTGTGGTTGCACGAGTGTTTGGGTCCGATGTACGGACCATAGAATTATCTAATCTACCAGAATATCATCAAATAACGAAGAAGATGGCGACGTCCAGGAGACTGTGGGAAGCACACAGCATCATCCAGTACGAGGGAAATGCTTTAGCAATTTCCAGTGGTAAGCGCAAATGACGCAGAAATACGCAATCTCTCATTTTTCTTTGTTTTATATTTCATATTTCAGTAACTTCATAGCTTGGGAATAAGAGTAAAATCAATAATTGATCAGACTCCGTTTTCACGTAATTTTCTATCGGTAATATTAAAATCGCAACGCTCCAATTTAAATTCAAACTTATTATTATTATTATTATTATTATTATTATTATTATTAATTTTGCTATACTTGTTTTTTATATATTAAATTCATTTCTCTTACAATGCAATCTTTGCTTTCAGTAGGTAGCATTAGATATAGACCAATTCCTTCTCCTGATACAATTGTTTGTTGGGTTAATGATCAAATCATACCACGATCTGAGTGAATAGAGTCTTGAAGGTGTTCTGCCAGAGCTAGACGTTGTTAAATACAAATTTAGATTTCAGCATTGCATTGAGGTCTTGGCGCCCATTAAAACAACATAGCTTAGGCAAAGGTAAACAGTTACATTTATCACCCAACAGTTAGGGGCAGCGATACTGCTACATTTGTCGCTACCAACAGATGGGGTAATAATTAACGTTACACTTGTCGCTCAACGTGAGGGCAAAGGAAACCATTACATTTTTCGCCGACAACTTGGGGCTGAAAACCTAATAACATTTGTGGAAGGAGAAGAGTATATATTTCTGTGCCTGTATTTTGGGGGTTATTTGTCTGTATCAGTGTATATCATTATGGGGGATGAGAAAGAAAGACAGATGAGGTTACGTAGTGGTCATCAACGGGAGAGTGATGATACGAGCAGTATGTCGAGTGATGGTAGTACCGGGGTAGCGGAGGTAAATCCCGATACTGAAACAGGGAGTGTAGGCGGCCAACCAGAATTAAAAACTTTACTTCTCGAGTTTATGTATCAGAACAAAGTTAGTAGTGATGCCTTAAATGCAAAGTTAGAACAGAATAATGCAAAACTGGAACAAAACAACGCTAAATTAGAACAAAACAGTAGGGAAAATAAAGAAAGTACAGATGCCTTAAATGCTAAATTAGAACAAAACAGTAGGGAAAATAGAGAGAGTAATGAAACTTTAAACGCCAGATTAGAACAAAACAGTAGGGAAAATAGAGAGAGTAATGAAACTTTAAACGCCAGATTAGTACAAAACAGTAGGGAAAATAGAGAGAGTAATGAAACTTTAAACGCCAGATTAGAACAAAACATTAAGGAAAATAGAGAGAGTACTGAAACTTTAAATGCTAAATTAGAACAAAACAGTAGGGAAATGAGTGACAAATTCGAACTGATTAGAGGTGAGATCGGGGGGTGATGAAACACAGCAGGTCAAAAAGCAATTGGGGGGAGAAATTGACAAAATTCAGGTAGCTACTAAAGAGGTTAAGGAACAGCTTGGGGGGGGGGGGGGGGGGGTAGAATTGAGAAAGTCCACTCGCAAATAGTTGCAGAAGTAAATGATTTAAGAGAGCGTAATAGAGAGAGCATTAGCAAGATTGAGGAGAAACAAGCAAAGCTATATGATAAAGTAGAAGAATCAGAAGGAAACATTAAATTAACAGTAAACAGTATTGAGAGGAAGGCTGAGGAGAAAATCGCAGATTTAGAATTAAAATTAAAAGCTAGGATCAGGCAAGAAAATAGTCAGAATAGGCCAGTTTTTGTGAATAGCACACACAGGGAGGTAGAACTGGGTAAGTTCAGCAATCGACAGGGGTGCCCAATGGAGTTCATGAACACTATAGAAAATAAATTCGGGGAGAGGTTGGAAAATGGTAGTATTGAGTGGTGCCAGGTAGTTGAAATTTTAGAACAAGTGTTTGTGGGGGAAACGAGGAATTGGTTTGCTGTCTACAGAGACAAGTTTACTGATATCAATGATTTTAAAATGAAATTCTGTGAAAAGTTCTGGAATGAGGTTATTCAGTCACAGCATCGTGAGGGAGTAGTGTGTGGTAAATATAACCCTAAAGGAAGCTCCACCATGACCGAATACTTTTTAGGGCAGGTATTAGTGTGTAAATATCTGGATGGCTTGAAGGAGGAAAGTGATGTGGTAATGTTGCTACTTAGGCACTTTCCCTATAGGATCAAGGAGGCTGCTTGTATCCAGAATGTAAAGACAATATCACAAGTAGAAAATTTGTTAAGCACATTTGATGCACTAGGGAGAGGGGGTTATGAGGACAATTTCAATCGGAACCAGGGTAATAATAATAATAGACCTAATGAAGCCAGGCATCAAGAAGTTCAAGGGAACGGTGGCGAAGGGGCCAACGCTCAAAATAGAAATAATAATAATAATCAGCTAAATCAGAACAGAGGAAATGGCTATGGTAATCAGTATCAAGGGAGGAACAATGATTTCAGGGGAAATCAAGGGAGGAACAATGATTACAGGGGAAATCAAGGGAGAAACAATGATTTCAGGGGAAATCAAAGGAGAAATTATAATGACAATAATTACAACCAGAATAGGGGTCAAGGAAGAGGACAGCCTAGTGGTAGTAATATACAGCCAAACAATGACAACACAGCCCAGAACAACCAGACCAGTTTAGTAGTTAGTAGTACTACGGCCAGATGTAGCGGTTCTTTAAACGCGAACCAGGCTGCGAAGTAAGGTCAGAATCTCAGTCTGTAGCATGCCCTGTCCATACAATTATACAGGAACCCTATGACCTAAATGTAAGAAATGAATTATTACATGAACTAAATGATGAAGGTATTATTCAGGAAGTGGTTAGCAAGAGCCCCATAGTTAAATTTAACGTGTCCGAGGCGTACACAGATGTTTTAATTGATAGTGGTTGTATGAAGAGTTGCATAAGTAGTGCATTTTATGATAAAATGAAAGGAACTGGAGTAAATTTTGAGGAGATGCCAATTAAAAGCACTTTTGTTATCACAGCTGTTGGGAAGAGGTCTAAAGTAATTTCTAAGCAAGTTTTAGTAGACATTAAAATTAATAATCATGTAGAGAAGCAGATTTGCCTTGTAATTCCAAATTTAGTATTCAGTGTTATCTTGGGTTCAGAGTGGCTAAGTAGAGTGTCTGGTAACTTATGTTATGATGTAGGGAGTTTGAAATTTAAATGGGGAGATTCTGAAGTAGAAGTAGCGTTCAATGACCATATTCAGAGGAGTAGTATTGTAGGTGTGATTTGTACTTTAAATGAGATATCGCCAGCCGTAGAGCGGGGTTCTCCATGTTTTGTGGGCAGTGTGATTACGAACGGAAGTCTAGAGGACTCGTTACGTGATGCTGCATTTCAGGGTAATATAGAGGTGGAACAATGTGTTCGGCTCTATGATGTGTTATTGTGTAATAGGAGAGTGTTTGAGGATCGCATTGGTATGACCAATTGCTATACACATTCATTGAACGTTATTGATAGGTCAGTATTCACAGGACATAGATATCCTGTACCTTTCGCTTATCAGAGTGCAGTTGAGGCACAAATTAATCAGATGCTTGAAGATGGGATTATTGAGCACTCTAACAGTCCATATGTTAATTCTTTGATCACGGTACCCAAAACCGACGGCACGGTTCGTATTTGTTTAGACGCTCGTTTGGTTAACAGTAGAATTAGTTCAGATCAGCTGAAATCTATGTCAATAGAAGAATTAATGCAAACATTTGAGGGGAAGAAGTATTTCACTTGTGTAGATTTGAGTTCCAGTTTTTGGCAAGTGCCACTTATGTACGAAGATAGACCATTTACAGCTTTTAGTCATAAATATAACCTTTATCAATTTTGTAGAACACCTTATGGGTTAAAGAGTAGTTCAGCAGCTTTAATTAGGGCTTTAAACATCGCATTAGGGGATGACACAGGAGAGTTTGTAACCATTTACATAGATGATATGGTAATTAGTTCACGCAGTTTTGAGGAGCATCTAGGTCATTTAGATATAGTTTTTCAGAAGTTAGATCAGGCAGGGTTCACTTTGAAGCTGTCTAAGTCGTCATTCTGTCAGTCAGAAGTTACATTTTTAGGTCATAGAGTGTCGAGTAGAGGTGTGACACCAGAAGAAAGTAGGGTTAATAAGATACTTAACGCAGAGGTGCCACAGAATGCTAAACAGTTAAAAACTTACCTGGGAATTTGCAACTTTTTCAGGAGGTTCGTTCTTAAATACTCAGGGTTGGTAGAACCCTTCAGGGAATTGCTTAAAAGTGGGACTCGGTGGAGATGGGAGTCCATGCATGATCAGGCTTTTAGAGCGCTGAAGGAAGGTTTTGAGAAAGCTGTAGTGCTGAAATATCCGTTAAAAGATAAGGAATATGCGGTTATGACAGATGCTTCACATATAGGCATTGCTGGAGTATTATGTCAGAAAGATGATGAGGGTAATCTGTGCATTGTATCTTTAGCCTCGCGAGGACTGACAGCAGCAGAGAAAAGGTACACGATTACTGAGTTAGAGCTTTTAGGTATTGTTTTCAGTTTAGGGAAATTTAGAATGTATTTAGTAGGGGGTAAATTTGAGATCCAGACAGATCACCATGCATTACTGTATATGAGAACTTGTAAACTCAGTTCTAACAGAGTTAGTAGGTGGATTCTTGCTCTGCAGGAATACGAATTCACAGTAAAATATATTAAAGGTAAAGATAACATTCTTGCAGACATGCTATCGAGGGACACTAATTTATGTAGGGATTATCCTGTGGTTAAAGCAGATGACGGTATTTTAATATGTGCATGTGTGGACAGTAGCAACAGGGCATCGTTACAGACACTGAGAAATATGCTAGTGGAGCAACGTGATGACGTTAAGTTAAAAGAGCCACTGGCTAGGTTGGAAATAGGTGAAGAAGAGTATGTGAAAGTAGGACGGTTCACGTACAAGATGCAGGATGGGCTTCTTGCAAGGAAATGTAGGAATAATCGGTGGGCAATATGTGTTCCTGCCACTTTGCGGGAGGAGCTAATTTGGTTCATTCATAGGGAATTAGGACACTTTGGTGCTGCCAAGGTCTTCTATGAAATTGGTCGTGACTTCATTTGGAGTAAAATGGGAAGGGATGTTAGGAGGATTTTAGCTAAGTGTGACACCTGTCAAAGGAGTAAATATCCAGTTAAATATTTAGTGGGGAAGAGATCTGCAGTTCTCACCAGTAGTCCCGGCGAACTACTGTGTGTGGATTTATTTGGCCCGATCGTTAAAGGACAATACGGCTACGAGTACATTTTTATAGTTATTGACGCTTTTAGTAAGTATGTCAAGCTTTATCCGCTAAGGAAAGCCACGGGACTAGCGTGTAGCCGTCTGATCATTAATAAGTATGTACCTGAGTTTGGCCTTCCTCTCAGGATACTATCTGACAGTGGACCACAGTTTACTGCAAAGAAATGGAGAACCAGTATGCAGGAAGCTGGTATAACACACGTTCATTCCTCTGTAAGGTACCCTCAGGGTAATTCTGCAGAGCGTCCATTAAGGGAAGTGGCTCGTCTTTTTCGGATTCTAGTGCATGACAAGCATGCTGCCTGGGTTGGACATCTTCCCAAGGTCGAGACTTGGTTGAATTCTGTCCAGCATGAGAGCACGAAATTGACACCATACGATGTTCACTTCGGAAAAAGACCACAAAATGAACTAGCGAGGGTGTTGGGATTAAATGAGGGTAAGCAACCGGGTTTGGATTACATTGTCCAGTTGGCGAAACAGAATTTATCTAAGTCAGCACAAAAGAGAATTCGCCAACAAAAAGAAACTAAATTTGACCTATTCGAGCCGGGAGACAGAGTCTTACTTAGAGTGCCGAAACAGTCAAATAAGCTAGAGAAAGTCATGTCCAAGTTCTTTTATCTCTACGAGGGCCCATTTATAGTTTCCAAACGTATTGGAAAAACAGCATATGTGCTGGAGGATAGTAAGGGAAACAGATTATACGGGACGTATAATATACATAGTCTCCGAAAATATGTGTCATAAAGTGAGTGTGTTTAGCTGGCGAGCCAGCCTATCAAATGAGTAAGTGTGGTATTTGGTGCGTGGGAGGAGATGGTCTTCAAGGCAGGCGTATCAGAAGTCACACAGGGGGGTAGTATGTAAGTAAATGAGAGTTTTTAAGGTACAGGGAAATATGACGGGATTGTTGGATGCTCTTGAGCACTAAAATGTCTCGATACACCAAGGCCAGAATTTGGTAGCGCTGGTGAATTCCCATTTGGCTCCAAGAGATGGGTGAGCGCTTGAACAGGGTATTTTTGCTTAAGGCGTCCACGAGGCCAAAGATGGGCCATCAGAAGGCGAGACAGTCCTTCATGAAACTCATACATATCAGCACACGTGATTTCTGTTTACGGCCTCGCCATGTAAGATTTGTAAGTGTGTAATTTAAGGTAATTTGTACAATGGTATTATTTGTGTGAGGAGAACTGGTCTGTGTTGAGAACTAGTATTAAGTAGAATATGGTCTACGGGAACTTAACAAAACAGGGCGATTACGGCACAGAAATATTTGGTGTTATATGTAATGCACATTTACTGTTTTTTTTTCAGAAGTCAATATTAATTTAATCTACTTTAAAGAGAGATTAAGTATTATGGTCACGAGGCGCTGCCACAATAGTGTGATCGTGTGCTCAGTGATAAGTGAGATTAAATTTCACCATAAGGAAGGGTCCTCCAGTGAAATTAGGAAGTTCTATGGAGATATAAATATATCAGAACACCTTCAATGCGTGTGATATGACATCATAAATACATAGTGCTCACACATTAATTATGTCTATTTCTCCAACATAGAGAAATTTGAGAGGCGGAAATATCCGTGGAACACTATTTTATATGTAAAACATTGGACTGGTTGCAAAGTGCAATCCATAGTGACAACAAACTTTGACGCAAAGTGCGTGAAGAAAAATTATGAGTGTATATATATCTGTGATTTAGGGTGATTTCATTTATGTAATATGTATTTTGGATGGGGTTTATTAACGTGTCTGGGATAATCGGATAATGGACCGTCGTCACGGTAAATCATCCGATGATCCGAGGCGAATATGTAACGTGTTTTTCGAGGGTTTTTTATGCCACTGGCATAAGTCAGTAGGAAGCCATTCTATATTTATTTACGCGGCAAATTGTTCAGCCAAGAGAATTTTTCATGTTAATTTATTGTCTGTTAGGTAGTCAGCCCAAAGGCTGGTTGGATCCTCAAAAAGTACCGCCGTTACGTTATGTGAGTAGATACCCACAAAAACCCAAGGCAGCGCTATTTTGAGGCGTTCTAGGCAAGAAGAGGAGTGAGGTAGTTTGCCATTGCTTTCCTCACTGAGTCAGAACAGTAGTCCTAACCCTATGAGTAGAACCTTTCACAGCATCCACAGGTACTGACTGTGCCCCGAATGCCATTACTAAGCACCACCCATACCTCAGTAGCTTCCATATAATCACAGCCATGAGTGAGACTGAGACATCGGTGAAAAGCCACCTTTTACTCTAGCCTGTGCCAACTGACAAATGCAAATGTACTGTATTCATCAAGAGATGGCAAACAGGCCAGTTAATTTATTATTATTATTAATTTATTATAATTATTATTAAGGTATTTTCGGAGCATTTTATAAAAATTATAAGCATACAGATAGGTTTTCTATGTCTTAGAAAACGCTATCAAGCAAATTATTACGAACGACAATATCATAGAAAATTATGTGATTGCGGAATTTTACGGAGTTTTCGTCAGTTAGGATATTTTGAGAGACATGAGTCACTGGAAATTCATATACAGGATTAATCTTGTCGGGAAGCATGACGCAATCTTGGGTCGCAGCGTCAAGAAAAGGCGAATTGTTGGAACGGAAATCGACTTCTCCCTCCCGCGGAGTGTAATGAGCCAGAGAAGGGGAAGTAGCACATGGGGTGCAGCCAATCAGTGGAGACGACGTAAGCTAGATGTCGGCTGAAGAGTGGGGGAGCCGACAGGTGCATATATCGTTCGACGCGCCGTGGAACGAGAACATTCTGTGTAAGACGAAGGCAGTACGGTTGCAAGTGCGTGTCGCTCCGATGTTCAGTGGAGTTAGCGACAATCTGTGTAGAACTTAACGAGTACGGTTGCACGCGGAAGTCGCTCCGATGTTCCGTGGATTGGAGGACTAACTTTTGTAAAACTTAACCAGTGTGGTTGCACGAGTGTTTGGGTCCGATGTACGGACCATAGAATTATCTAATCTACCAGAATATCATCAAATAACGAAGAAGATGGCGACGTCCAGGAGACTGTGGGAAGCACACAGCATCATCCAGTACGAGGGAAATGCTTTAGCAATTTCCAGTGGTAAGCGCAAATGACGCAGAAATACGCAATCTCTCATTTTTCTTTGTTTTATATTTCATATTTCAGTAACTTCATAGCTTGGGAATAAGAGTAAAATCAATAATTGATCAGACTCCGTTTTCACGTAATTTTCTATCGCTAATATTAAAATCGCAACGCTCCAATTTAAATTCAAACGTATTATTATTATTATTATTATTAATTTTGCTATACTTGTTTTTTATATATTAAATTCATTTCTCTTACAATGCAATCTTTGCTTTCAGTAGGTAGCATTAGATATAGACCAATTCCTTCTCCTGATACAATTGTTTGTTGGGTTAATGATCAAATCATACCACGATCTGAGTGAATAGAGTCTTGAAGGTGTTCTGCCAGAGCTAGACGTTGTTAAATACAAATTTAGATTTCAGCATTGCATTGAGGTCTTGGCGCCCATTAAAACAACATAGCTTAGGCAAAGGTAAACAGTTACATTTATCACCCAACAGTTAGGGACAGCGATACTGCTACATTTGTCGCTACCAACAGATGGGGCAATAATTAACGTTACACTTGTCGCTCAACGTGAGGGCAAAGGAAACCATTACATTTGTCGCCGACAACTTGGGGCTGAAAACCTAATAACATTTGTGGAAGGAGAAGGGTATATATTTCTGTGCCTGTATTTTGGGGGTTATTTGTCTGTATCAGTGTATATCATTATGGGGGATGAGAAAGAAAGACAGATGAGGTTACGTAGTGGTCATCAACGGGAGAGTGATGATACGAGCAGTATGTCGAGTGATGGTAGTACCGAGGTAGCGGAGGTAAATCCCGATACTGAAACAGGGAGTGTAGGCGGCCAACCAGAATTAAAAACTTTACTTCTCGAGTTTATGTATCAGAACAAAGTTAGTAGTGATGCCTTAAATGCAAAGTTAGAACAGAATAATGCAAAACTGGAACAAAACAACGCTGAATTAGAACAAAACAGTAGGGAAAATAAAGAAAGTACAGATGCCTTAAATGCTAAATTAGAACAAAACAGTAGGGAAAATAGAGAGAGTAATGAAACTTTAAACGCCAGATTAGAACAAAACAGTAGGGAAAATAGAGAGAGTAATGAAACTTTAAACGCCAGATTAGTACAAAACAGTAGGGAAAATAGAGAGAGTAATGAAACTTTAAACGCCAGATTAGAACAAAACATTAAGGAAAATAGAGAGAGTACTGAAACTTTAAATGCTAAATTAGAACAAAACAGTAGGGAAATGAGTGACAAATTCGAACTGATTAGAGGTGAGATCGGGGGGTGATGAAACACAGCAGGTCAAAAAGCAATTGGGGGGAGAAATTGACAAAATTCAGGTAGCTACTAAAGAGGTTAAGGAACAGCTGGGGGGGGGGGGGGGGGGGGGGTAGAATTGAGAAAGTCCACTCGCAAATAGTTGCAGAAGTAAATGATTTAAGAGAGCGTAATAGAGAGAGCATTAGCAAGATTGAGGAGAAACAAGCAAAGCTATATGATAAAGTAGAAGAATCAGAAGGAAACATTAAATTAACAGTAAACAGTATTGAGAGGAAGGCTGAGGAGAAAATCGCAGATTTAGAATTAAAATTAAAAGCTAGGATCAGGCAAGAAAATAGTCAGAATAGGCCAGTTTTTGTGAATAGCACACACAGGGAGGTAGAACTGGGTAAGTTCAGCAATCGACAGGGGTGCCCAATGGAGTTCATGAACACTATAGAAAATAAATTCGGGGAGAGGTTGGAAAATGGTAGTATTGAGTGGTGCCAGGTAGTTGAAATTTTAGAACAAGTGTTTGTGGGGGAAACGAGGAATTGGTTTGCTGTCTACAGAGACAAGTTTACTGATATCAATGATTTTAAAATGAAATTCTGTGAAAAGTTCTGGAATGAGGTTATTCAGTCGCAGCATCGTGAGGGAGTAGTGTGTGGTAAATATAACCCTAAAGGAAGCTCCACCATGACCGAATACTTTTTAGGGCAGGTATTAGTGTGTAAATATCTGGATGGCTTGAAGGAGGAAAGTGATGTGGTAAGGTTGCTACTTAGGCACTTTCCCTATAGGATCAAGGAGGCTGCTTGTATCCAGAATGTAAAGACAATATCACAAGTAGAAAATTTGTTAAGCACATTTGATGCACTAGGGAGAGGGGGTTATGAGGACAATTTCAATCGGAACCAGGGTAATAATAATAATAGACCTAATGCAGCCAGGCTTCAAGAAGTTCAAGGGAACGGTGGCGAAGGGGCCAACGCTCAAAATAGAAATAATAATAATAATCAGCTAAATCAGAACAGAGGAAATGGCTATGGTAATCAGTATCAAGGGAGGAACAATGATTTCAGGGGAAATCAAGGGAGGAACAATGATTACAGGGGAAATCAAGGGAGAAACAATGATTTCAGGGGAAATCAAAGGAGAAATTATAATGACAATAATTACAACCAGAATAGGGGTCAAGGAAGAGGACAGCCTAGTGGTAGTAATATACAGCCAAACAATGACAACACAGCCCAGAACAACCAGACCAGTTTAGTAGTTAGTAGTACTACGGCCAGATGTAGCGGTTCTTTAAACGCGAACCAGGCTGCGAAGTAAGGTCAGAATCTCAGTCTGTAGCATGCCCTGTCCATACAATTATACAGGAACCCTATGACCTAAATGTAAGAAATGAATTATTACATGAACTAAATGATGAAGGTATTATTCAGGAAGTGGTTAGCAAGAGCCCCATAGTTAAATTTAACGTGTCCGAGGCGTACACAGATGTTTTAATTGATAGTGGTTGTATGAAGAGTTGCATAAGTAGTGCATTTTATGATAAAATGAAAGGAACTGGAGTAAATTTTGAGGAGATGCCAATTAAAAGCACTTTTGTTATCACAGCTGTTGGGAAGAGGTCTAAAGTAATTTCTAAGCAAGTTTTAGTAGACATTAAAATTAATAATCATGTAGAGAAGCAGATTTGCCTTGTAATTCCAAATTTAGTATTCAGTGTTATCTTGGGTTCAGAGTGGCTAAGTAGAGTGTCTGGTAACTTATGTTATGATGTAGGGAGTTTGAAATTTAAATGGGGAGATTCTGAAGTAGAAGTAGCGTTCAATGACCATATTCAGAGGAGTAGTATTGTAGGTGTGATTTGTACTTTAAATGAGATATCGCCAGCCGTAGAGCGGGGTTCTCCATGTTTTGTGGGCAGTGTGATTACGAACGGAAGTCTAGAGGACTCGTTACGTGATGCTGCATTTCAGGGTAATATAGAGGTGGAACAATGTGTTCGGCTCTATGATGTGTTATTGTGTAATAGGAGAGTGTTTGAGGATCGCATTGGTATGACCAATTGCTATACACATTCATTGAACGTTATTGATAGGTCAGTATTCACAGGACATAGATATCCTGTACCTTTCGCTTATCAGAGTGCAGTTGAGGCACAAATTAATCAGATGCTTGAAGATGGGATTATTGAGCACTCTAACAGTCCATATGTTAATTCTTTGATCACGGTACCCAAAACCGACGGCACGGTTCGTATTTGTTTAGACGCTCGTTTGGTTAACAGTAGAATTAGTTCAGATCAGCTGAAATCTATGTCAATAGAAGAATTAATGCAAACATTTGAGGGGAAGAAGTATTTCACTTGTGTAGATTTGAGTTCCAGTTTTTGGCAAGTGCCACTTATGTACGAAGATAGACCATTTACAGCTTTTAGTCATAAATATAACCTTTATCAATTTTGTAGAACACCTTATGGGTTAAAGAGTAGTTCAGCAGCTTTAATTAGGGCTTTAAACATCGCATTAGGGGATGACACAGGAGAGTTTGTAACCATTTACATAGATGATATGGTAATTAGTTCACGCAGTTTTGAGGAGCATCTAGGTCATTTAGATATAGTTTTTCAGAAGTTAGATCAGGCAGGGTTCACTTTGAAGCTGTCTAAGTCGTCATTCTGTCAGTCAGAAGTTACATTTTTAGGTCATAGAGTGTCGAGTAGAGGTGTGACACCAGAAGAAAGTAGGGTTAATAAGATACTTAACGCAGAGGTGCCACAGAATGCTAAACAGTTAAAAACTTACCTGGGAATTTGCAACTTTTTCAGGAGGTTCGTTCTTAAATACTCAGGGTTGGTAGAACCCTTCAGGGAATTGCTTAAAAGTGGGACTCGGTGGAGATGGGAGTCCATGCATGATCAGGCTTTTAGAGCGCTGAAGGAAGGTTTTGAGAAAGCTGTAGTGCTGAAATATCCGTTAAAAGATAAGGAATATGCGGTTATGACAGATGCTTCACATATAGGCATTGCTGGAGTATTATGTCAGAAAGATGATGAGGGTAATCTGTGCATTGTATCTTTAGCCTCGCGAGGACTGACAGCAGCAGAGAAAAGGTACACGATTACTGAGTTAGAGCTTTTAGGTATTGTTTTCAGTTTAGGGAAATTTAGAATGTATTTAGTAGGGGGTAAATTTGAGATCCAGACAGATCACCATGCATTACTGTATATGAGAACTTGTAAACTCAGTTCTAACAGAGTTAGTAGGTGGATTCTTGCTCTGCAGGAATACGAATTCACAGTAAAATATATTAAAGGTAAAGATAACATTCTTGCAGACATGCTATCGAGGGACACTAATTTATGTAGGGATTATCCTGTGGTTAAAGCAGAGGACGGTATTTTAATATGTGCATGTGTGGACAGTAGCAACAGGGCATCGTTACAGACACTGAGAAATATGCTAGTGGAGCAACGTGATGACGTTAAGTTAAAAGAGCCACTGGCTAGGTTGGAAATAGGTGAAGAAGAGTATGTGAAAGTAGGACGGTTCACGTACAAGATGCAGGATGGGCTTCTTGCAAGGAAATGTAGGAATAATCGGTGGGCAATATGTGTTCCTGCCACTTTGCGGGAGGAGCTAATTTGGTTCATTCATAGGGAATTAGGACACTTTGGTGCTGCCAAGGTCTTCTATGAAATTGGTCGTGACTTCATTTGGAGTAAAATGGGAAGGGATGTTAGGAGGATTTTAGCTAAGTGTGACACCTGTCAAAGGAGTAAATATCCAGTTAAATATTTAGTGGGGGAGAGATCTGCAGTTCTCACCAGTAGTCCCGGCGAACTACTGTGTGTGGATTTATTTGGCCCGATCGTTAAAGGACAGTACGGCTACGAGTACATTTTTATAGTTATTGACGCTTTTAGTAAGTATGTCAAGCTATATCCGCTAAGGAAAGCCACGGGACTAGCGTGTAGCCGTCTGATCATTAATAAGTATGTACCTGAGTTTGGCCTTCCTCTCAGGATACTATCTGACAGTGGACCACAGTTTACTGCAAAGAAATGGAGAACCAGTATGCAGGAAGCTGGTATAACACACGTTCATTCCTCTGTAAGGTACCCTCAGGGTAATTCTGCAGAGCGTCCATTAAGGGAAGTGGCTCGCCTTTTTCGGACTCTAGTGCATGACAAGCATGCTGCCTGGGTTGGACATCTTCCCAAGGTCGAGACTTGGTTGAATTCTGTCCAGCATGAGAGCACGAAATTGACGCCATACGAAGTTCACTTCAGAAAAAGACCACAAAATGAACTAGCGAGGGTGTTGGGATTAAATGAGGGTAAGCAACCGGGGATGGATTACATTGTCCAGTTGGCGAAACAGAATTTATCTAAGTCAGCACAAAAGAGAATTCGCCAAAAAAAAGAAACTAAATTTGACCTATTCGAGCCGGGAGACAGAGTCTTACTTAGAGTGCCGAAACAGTCAAATAAGCTAGAGAAAGTCATGTCCAAGTTCTTTTATCTCTACGAGGGCCCATTTATAGTTTCCAAACGTATTGGAAAAACAGCATATGTGCTGGAGGATAGTAAGGGAAACAGATTATACGGGACGTATAATATACATAGTCTCCGAAAATATGTGTCATAAAGTGAGTGTGTTTAGCTGGCGAGCCAGCCTATCAAATGAGTAAGTGTGGTATTTGGTGCGTGGGAGGAGATGGTCTTCAAGGCAGGCGTATCAGAAGTCACACAGGGGGGTAGTATGTAAGTAAATGAGAGTTTTTAAGGTACAGGGAAATATGACGGGATTGTTGGATGCTCTTGAGCACTAAAATGTCTCGATACACCAAGGCCAGAATTTGGTAGCGCTGGTGAATTCCCATTTGGCTCCAAGAGATGGGTGAGCGCTTGAACAGGGTATTTTTGCTTAAGGCGTCCACGAGGCCAAAGATGGGCCATCAGAAGGCGAGACAGTCCTTCATGAAACTCATACATATCAGCACACGTGATTTCTGTTTACGGCCTCGCCATGTAAGATTTGTAAGTGTGTAATTTAAGGTAATTTGTACAATGGTATTATTTGTGTGAGGAGAACTGGTCTGTGTTGAGAACTAGTATTAAGTAGAATATGGTCTACGGGAACTTAACAAAACAGGGCGATTACGGCACAGAAATATTTGGTGTTATATGTAATGCACATTTACTGTTTTTTTTCAGAAGTCAATATTAATTTAATCTACTTTAAAGAGAGATTAAGTATTATGGTCACGAGGCGCTGCCACAATAGTGTGATCGTGTGCTCAGTGATAAGTGAGATTAAATTTCACCATAAGGAAGGGACCTCCAGTGAAATTAGGAAGTTCTATGGAGATATAAATATATCAGAACACCTTCAATGCGTGTGATATGACATCATAAATACATAGTGCTCACACATTAATTATGTCTATTTCTCCAACATAGAGAAATTTGAGAGGCGGAAATATCCGTGGAACACTATTTTATATGTAAAACATTGGACTGGTTGCAAAGTGCAATCCATAGTGACAACAAACTTTGACGCAAAGTGCGTGAAGAAAAATTATGAGTGTATATATATCTGTGATTTAGGGTGATTTCATTTATGTAATATGTATTTTGGATGGGGTTTATTAACGTGTGTGGGATAATCGGATAATGGACCGTCGTCACGGTAAATCATCCGATGATCCGAGGCGAATATGTAACGTGTTTTTCGAGGGTTTTTTATGCCACTGGCATAAGTCAGTAGGAAGCCATTCTATATTTATTTACGCGGCAAATTGTTCAGCCAAGAGAATTTTTCATGTTAATTTATTGTCTGTTAGGTAGTCAGCCCAAAGGCTGGTTGGATCCTCAAAAAGTACCGCCGTTACGTTATGTGAGTAGATACCCACAAAAACCCAAGGCAGCGCTATTTTGAGGCGTTCTAGGCAAGAAGAGGAGTGAGGTAGTTTGCCATTGCTTTCCTCACTGAGTCAGAACAGTAGTCCTAACCCTATGAGTAGAACCTTTCACAGCATCCACAGGTACTGACTGTGCCCCGAATGCCATTACTAAGCACCACCCATACCTCAGTAGCTTCCATATAATCACAGCCATGAGTGAGACTGAGACATCGGTGAAAAGCCACCTTTTACTCTAGCCTGTGCCAACTGACAAATGCAAATGTACTGTATTCATCAAGAGATGGCAAACAGGCCAGTTAATTTATTATTATTATTAATTTATTATAATTATTATTAAGGTATTTTCGGAGCATTTTATAAAAATTATAAGCATACAGATAGGTTTTCTATGTCTTAGAAAACGCTATCAAGCAAATTATTACGAACGACAATATCATAGAAAATTATGTGATTGCGGAATTTTACGGAGTTTTCGTCAGTTAGGATATTTTGAGAGACATGAGTCACTGGAAATTCATATACAGGATTAATCTTGTCGGGAAGCATGACGCAATCTTGGGTCGCAGCGTCAAGAAAAGGCGAATTGTTGGAACGGAAATCGACTTCTCCCTCCCGCGGAGTGTAATGAGCCAGAGAAGGGGAAGTAGCACATGGGGTGCAGCCAATCAGTGGAGACGACGTAAGCTAGATGTCGGCTGAAGAGTGGGGGAGCCGACAGGTGCATATATCGTTCGACGCGCCGTGGAACGAGAACATTCTGTGTAAGACGAAGGCAGTACGGTTGCAAGTGCGTGTCGCTCCGATGTTCAGTGGAGTTAGCGACAATCTGTGTAGAACTTAACGAGTACGGTTGCACGCGGAAGTCGCTCCGATGTTCCGTGGATTGGAGGACTAACTTTTGTAAAACTTAACCAGTGTGGTTGCACGAGTGTTTGGGTCCGATGTACGGACCATAGAATTATCTAATCTACCAGAATATCATCAAATAACGAAGAAGATGGCGACGTCCAGGAGACTGTGGGAAGCACACAGCATCATCCAGTACGAGGGAAATGCTTTAGCAATTTCCAGTGGTAAGCGCAAATGACGCAGAAATACGCAATCTCTCATTTTTCTTTGTTTTATATTTCATATTTCAGTAACTTCATAGCTTGGGAATAAGAGTAAAATCAATAATTGATCAGACCCCGTTTTCACGTAATTTTCTATCGGTAATATTAAAATCGCAACGCTCCAATTTAAATTCAAACTTATTATTATTATTATTATTATTATTATTAATTTTGCTATACTTGTTTTTTATATATTAAATTCATTTCTCTTACAATGCAATCTTTGCTTTCAGTAGGTAGCATTAGATATAGACCAATTCCTTCTCCTGATACAATTGTTTGTTGGGTTAATGATCAAATCATACCACGATCTGAGTGAATAGAGTCTTGAAGGTGTTCTGCCAGAGCTAGACGTTGTTAAATACAAATTTAGATTTCAGCATTGCATTGAGGTCTTGGCGCCCATTAAAACAACATAGCTTAGGCAAAGGTAAACAGTTTCATTTATCACCCAACAGTTAGGGGCAGCGAAACTGCTACATTTGTCGCTACCAACAGATGGGGCAATAATTAACGTTACACTTGTCGCTCAACGTGAGGGCAAAGGAAACCATTACAACACCCGTAAATTCCTGTTAAAATGCTCTGCGAGTAATGTTAGCAGACTCGTTGTTAATAAAATACAGGGTGCGCACAAATGATTGGAGCGGTTTTGTCAATCATTTCTAGCCATATTATTAGAGCTATGGTGATGGTGTTTGATGTTGTAAGTCAAGTAGCCCTCAAAGTTTTGTTTGAATAGCCTCCATACATTGTGCTTCCCTCAACGCCCGCGAGAGCGCAACAGTTGCAACATCCGGCAGACAAGTGTCCTCTACTTGTGACTCTCCCAAGCTCAATATTTTCTGTGCCATCTCGAAATTTTAAGTTTACCGTCCCTTCTTCTTCTTCTTCTTCACAAAAAAATCCAGTACAGGGCACATCTACCTGGAAATGCTGGAGAATTGGCTCATGCCACAGTTGGAGACCGATAGCATGAACTTCATCTACCAACAGGATGGTGCTCCAGCTCGTTTCCATGGTGATGTTCGTGATTTTCTGAACAGCAGACTTTCAGAAAGATGGATCGGTCGTATCGGGAATGAAGATAACGCCCCCATGTCATGGCTTCCATGCTCTCCAGACTTCACCCCTTGTGACTTCTCCGTATGGGGTTATGTGAAAAACGCAGTTTTTACGCCACCATTACCTGCTGATCTAACAGAACTGCGGGCCCGCATCATCAACGCCGTTGGTCAAATTGACAGCGACATGCTACCTCGGGTGTGGGACAAACTTGACTATAGAGTTGATGTGTGTAGAGTCACTCATGGGATACATATTGAGCACTTGTAGGCGCATAAAAAAACTTTGTGAGTTTTTCTGTCTATAAAATTGTGTAAATTTATAACAAACTAGCAGAAGTACCCGTTCTTCGGACGGTAATCGTTGTTAACACCAGACATTATCAATTGAACTACTGTTGCAATGGTTAGCGGTTTGTCATTCCTTCAAGTTTATCAGAACGAAGTTAGTTTACTGGGAATATCACACACCTTGTTAATTTAAGGCCCTTAAAATTTAGTTTTCGGAGACCCTTAATAGATTCCCGAATTTTGTGTCTCACATTGAAAAGCTCAACATATGCTTTGGTCGTCCTTCTAGGATAATTTTTATATATCGCCTATTTCAGCATATATTGAGAAGTTTTTCTCTCTATCCACCCTCCTACTGTATGAAAATTACGGTGAAGAGTTTTAAAATGATTGGTGTATTGACTCTCATGGTTACCATACCTAATTTTACGATGCACCAAGCATCCGAACACGAGGTATAGGCGTACATAAAGATACACAGAAAGACAGACTGACAATTCTATTCTATACAACATATTACCCTGATATCCAAATATGGGTATATCTACCACACAGTATCAAATAAAATCACCCTTACGATGAACCCGTATGTCGACCAAAAAAAAAAAGTTAAAATGCGCTCTCAGACTAAATTCACCTAACGTGTACTTCCTGACGTGAAATAGAATTCAAAGCCTTGTAGACGAAACGCAATACACGTCACATAAAAACTGACCCTCTACGTTGTGCTAGGTGCCCATACACAGGAAGACCCCTTTCATAAATTATAAAGGCTTGTGGTGCATGAAAATTCAGGTTCTTTAGCCTCAAATTGCCCAAATTCCTAAAAGCCGCAAAAAATGCTGGTTCAATTCAGGAATTTTTGAAAATAATGTTGCTGTTTGGAGATATAATAGACCTTCTGTACTATATGTCGAACGTGAAAATTGCTTTAAAAAAATCTAGGTTACCCCTTCACGCCCTTAATTGCATTGATGAATTATACGGTCTACGTTAGTTCAGTGATAACCTTATAGCCATTTGCAAACTTTCACAGAAATGTAATAAATGGAGTGACATTGCTTCTTACAGAAATAGATGGAAAGTTGTATGCCACCCCATGAGATAATGTTCTCATGGTTACCGATTTGCATTCCTTCATTATTTTGTTAAATTAAATTAAATTAGTTTTCTGGGAATATTTCAGAAACTGTTGAATTTAGAGCCTTATAATGTAGTTTTCGAGGACCCTTTAGGGCCCCCGAGTTTTGTTGCTGGCACCGAGGGGATTTGTCTCGTCGTTGTACGCCATAATATAATACTAATAATAATATAATATAGGGAGAAATTATAACACCTATTTTTTATTTTATTTTAATTCAGCCAATGGCCATGTACTTTTCTTTTCAGGACGGGTCAGGGAAGGGATATTATCAGAGAAAGAAGCATTCACATCACGCATGAGCAAAATGGAAATGGCCTACCATTTAACTAATGGCATCTATAAGAAAAGGTCAATATCCTTCAACGCAAAACTAAAACATTACTGCAGTGTCATCCGTCCGGAGGTCTTGCATGCTTCGGAATGCCTCACGATGAACAAAAAAGGCTTGGTCGAGAAACTGGAAGCCAAAGAAAGGAAAATTTTGAGAAAGATATTGGGTTCCATCAAAGACAATGGGGAATACAGATGACGGCATAACCATGACCTATATACTCATGTGGAGATGATAAGCAACGTCATCCGGAAGAGAAGGTTACCATTTTTTGGGCTTGTGAAACGAATGAGCCCAGCGAGACCGACCAACCGCAACATAACTTACTTTGAGGAGAGGAAAACAAAATGGGCCTGGTTCATTTGAACTGGATAAAGATCTGAAAGAAGTGGGGATTACACCAACAGACATTCAGGAGCGCGCCCCACTCAAAGGGAAACTTCAAGCTTGTAAAGCTTTACAAGAAAAACCGAAGCTGAAAACGGGAAAGGTTTGGACCCAGGAACGGAAGGAAGTCCACCGAGAACGAATTCGGGCGTACAGGGCAAACATCAAATCCAGTAGGAGACGGTTGGAATGACGCGGTCCATAGATGGCCTATACGAAATGAATGAATGAATGAATAATATGGGTATAGGAATATAATAGACCTGCCGTACCACACCCGCAGGTGTAAATCGCGTGAAAAAATTCTAGAGTACTCCTTGATCCCCTTAAGCGCATTATAGGTATTGATGAATTTTACGGCTTAATTTGGTTCCGTGATAACCTTCTAGCCGTTTGCAAACTTTCACACTAATGTAATTAATGGAATTGCATTGCGTCTTACAGCAGTAGATGGACCTCTGAGAATCCGTTGGCATGGTTACTGGCTTGCATTCGTTCATTAGTTTATTAAATTAAATTAGTTTTCTGGGAATATCTCAAAAACGGTTGGTATTCGGTCCTTAAAATGTGGTTTTCGGGGACCCGAGTTTTGTCTCTCACATTGAAGGGCTGAAAATGAGTTTTGTCTCGTCCTTCTACGCCTATTTCAGCACGTATTTTAAGGTGGTAGGCCCCCTTTTATGAGAGGTACGGAGAAGAGTTACATCTATGATTAGTGTCGTGCCTCTGATGGATATCTGTACCAAATTTTACGTTGATACACCCAGCCGTTGTCGAGTTATAAGGGAACAAATTTGTCCACAGACAAACAAACAAACAGACAGACAAAAAAAAAAAAATTTCGCACGCATCCATCATAAAACAGTCTGAAACGTGTAAACATCTCAAATTTTCATTTTTATATATTGAGAGATATACTGCACCGCTCGGTGTTGACCGTGTTTTATTGCACAGATTCTGGTTTTACTCGCTTACCGTTGGAGATATACGAAAAGTGATCAGGACCTTTCGGATAGAAAATTAAATGCTAAAGCTCATGTATACCAACAAAAGTTTGCTATTTCTTAGCGTTCTCTTTTTATTTGAAAAGGAAATATGAAATTTTGAAACCAAAGGGTGTAGTGACGTCACAAATGTCGGTTTTACTCGCTAACTCTTGGATATACACGAAAAGTGATAAGGATCTTTCTGATAGGAAATTAAATTTCAAAGCTCGTAGGTGCCATCAAAAGTTTGCTATTTCCTACCGTTCTCTTTTTATTTGATATGAAAATATGAAATTTTGAAACCAAAGGGTCTAATGACGTCACTAAAATAGTTGCCATTTTTTAATAGTGAAAAATTTCGAAATCAAAAGTATCCTATATGTAACCCTGGTAAATCAGCTACATCTATGCAAAATTTCATTTAAATCGGACCAGTGGTTCTTGAGTTATTGAGTAACACACAGACAGACAGACAGACACACACCATCTCATTTTTAGCTTACTTTCGATTTTTGCAAAAAATGAAAGTAGACTTATGAGATCACTACAGGGCGAAAAAAAAGTGTGTCTGTCTGTGTGCGTGTATGTGTGTGAGTCTGTGTGTGTGTGTGTGTGTGTGTGTGAGTGTGTGTACTCTGGATGTCTGTCCCCCCCTATCAATTCGAACACGGTGAGCGCAAATTGAACGAAATCTGGTACAAAGGTAGCACTAGCAAAGGACACCTCAGTGTCATGTTTTATATCGCCGCCATCTTGATGGAAACGTAATGGCGGCCATACAAATGTTCAAAGCTTAAATCAAATTACGACTAACCTAATCATCCGATCTCTACCAAATTTTGCAACAACATACCTTTATGGAGGGAGCATCCTTTGACAAATCTAATAGGTCATTACCCTAATAGTTTGCGGATGGCGGCCATCTTTGTGTCAAAATCGATTACCCCTATTAATTCGAACACCGTGAAACCGAATGGAATGAAATTTGGTACAGAGGTAGCACTAGCAAAGGGCACCTCAGTGTCATGTTTTATATCGCCGCCATCTTGACGGAAACGTAATGGCGGCCACACAAATATTCAAAGCTTAAATCAAATTACGATTAACCTAATCATCCGATCTCTACCAAATTTTACATCAACATACCATTATGGAGGGAGCATCCTTTGACCAAACTAATAGGTCATTAGCCTAATATTTTGCGGATGGCGGCCATCTTTGTGTGAAAATCGATTCCTCCCTATTAATTCGAACACGGTGAAACCGAATGGAACGAAATTTGGTACAGAAGTAGCACTAGAAAAGGCCACCTCAGTGTCATGTTTTATATCACCGCCATCTTGACGGAAACGTAATCGCGGCCACCCAAATCTTAAAGGCTAAAATGTAATTACGACCAACCTAATAATCTAGTCTCTACCAAATTTTGCAACACCAAATCTTTATGTGGGAAGCATATTCTGACCAAACTGCTGGATCATCAGCCCAATAGTTTGCAGATGGTGGCCAAGTAGGTGTGCAAATCGATTCCCCCTATCAATTCAAACACGGTGAAACCGAATTGAACGAAATTTGGTACAGAGGTAGCACTAGCAAAATGCACCTCAGTGTCATGTTTTATATCGCCGCCATCTTGACGGAAACGGAATGACGGCTACCCAAATGTTAAAAGCTTAAATCAAATTTCGACCATCCTAATAATTTGATCTCTACCGGATTTTGCAACAACATGCCTTTTTGTGGAAAGCATCTTATGACTGACTACAAGGTCATCAGCCCAATAGTTTGCAAATAGCGGCCTTGTATGTGTGCAAATCCATTCCCCAGATCAATTCAAACACGGTGAAACCGAATTGAATGATTCTTTTTTACAGAGGTAGCACTAGCAAAGGGCACCTCATATTCATGTTTAATATCCCTATAGCACGTTGTATTTCAACAAGCTACTACAACCAACATTCAATTATACTCCATGAAAAGGACAAAGAGTTATAACAATACCCATGCATTTAGGAGAAAGTAGGCTATATGTTCTTTACTGAACATCTTGTTATATATTAGCACTAGCAGAAGTACCCGTTCTTCGAACGGTGTTCGTTATTAACACCAGACATTATCAATTGAGCTACTGTTGCAATGGTTAGCAGTTTGTCATTCCTTCAAGTTTATCAGAACGAAGTTAGTTTACTGGGAATATCTCACACACACTGTTTATTTAAGGCCCTTAAAATGTAGTTTTCGGAGACCCTTTATAGATTCCCGAATTTTGGGTCTCACATTGAGAAGCCCAACATATGCTTTGGCCGTCCTTCTAGGATAATTTTTATATTTCGCCTATTTTAGCATATATTGAGAAGTTTATCTCTATATCCACCCTTCTACTGTATGAAAAGTACGGTGAAGAGTTTTATAAATGATTGGTGTATTGACTCTGATACCTAATTTTACGATGCACCAAGCATCCGAACACGAGGTATAGGCGTACATAAAGATACACAGAAAGACAGACAGACAATTCTACTGTCTACTACATATCACCCAGATATCCAAATATGGGTATATCTACCACACAGTATCAAATAAAATCATCCTTACGATGAACCCGTATGTCGACCAAAAAAAAAAAAGTTAAAATGTGCTCTCAGACTAAATTCACCTAACGTGTACTTCCTGACGTGAAATAGAATTCAAAGCCTTGTAGACGAAACGCAATACACGTCACATAAAAACTGACCCTCTACGTTGTGCTAGGTGCCCATACACAGGAAGACCCCTTTCATAAATTATAAAGGCTTGTGGTGCATGAAAATTCAGGTTCTTTAGCCTCAAATTGCCCAAATTCCTAAAAGCCGCAAAAAATGCTGGTTCAATTCAGGAATTTTTGAAAATAATGTTGCTGTTTGGAGATATAATAGACCTTCTGTACTATATGTCGAACGTGAAAATTGCTTGAAAAAAATCTAGGTTACCCCTTCACGCCCTTAATTGCATTGATGAATTATACGGTCTACGTTAGTTCAGTGATAACCTTATAGCCATTTGCAAACTTTCACAGAAATGTAATAAATGGAGTGACATTGCTTCTTACAGAAATAGATGGAAAGTTGTATGCCACCCCATGAGATAATGTTCTCATGGTTACCGATTTGCATTCCTTCATTATTTTGTTAAATTAAATTAAATTAGTTTTCTGGGAATATTTCAGAAACTGTTGAATTTAGAGCCTTATAATGTAGTTTTCGAGGACCCTTTAGGGCCCCCGAGTTTTGTTGCTGGCACCGAGGGGATTTGTCTCGTCGTTGTACGCCATACTATAATACTAATAATAATATAATATAGGGAGAAATTATAACACCTATTTTTTATTTTATTTTAATTCAGCCAATGGCCATGTACTTTTCTTTTCAGGACGGGTCAGGGAAGGGATATTATCAGAGAAAGAAGCATTCACATCACGCATGAGCAAAATGGAAATGGCCTACCATTTAACTAATGGCATCTATAAGAAAAGGTCAATATCCTTCAACGCAAAACTAAAACATTACTGCAGTGTCATCCGTCCGGAGGTCTTGCATGCTTCGGAATGCCTCACGATGAACAAAAAAGGCTTGGTCGTGAAACTGGAAGCCAAAGAAAGGAAAATTCTGAAAAGGATATTGGGTTCCATCAAATACAATGGGGAATACAGAAGACGGCATAACCATGACCTATATACTCATGTGGAGAAGATAAGAAACGTCATCCGGAAGAGAAGGTTACCATTTTTTTGGGCATGTGAAACGAATGAGCCCAGCGAGACTGACCAACCGCAACATAACTTACTTTGAGGAGAGGAAAACAAAATGGGCCTGGTTCATTGAACTGGATAAAGATCTGAAAGAAGTGGGGATTACACCAACAGGCATACAGGAGCGCGCCCCACTCAATAGGAAACTTCAAGCTTGTAAAGCTTTACAAGAAAAACCGAAGCTGAAAACGGGGAAGATTTGGACCCAGGAACGGAAGGAAATCCACCGAGAACGAATGCGGGCGTACAGGGCAAACATCAAAGCCAGTAGGAGACGGTTGGAATGACGCGGTCCATAGATGGCCTATACGAAATGAATGAATGAATGAATGAATAATATGGGGATAGGAATATAATAGACCTGCCGTACCACACCCGCAGGTGTAAATCGCGTGAAAAAATTCTAGAGTACCCCTTGATCCCCTTAGGCGCATTATACGTATTGATGAATTTTACGGCTTAATTTGGTTCCGTGATAACCTTCTAGCCGTTTGCAAACTTTCACACTAATGGAATTGCATTGCGTCTTACAGCAATGAGAATCCGTTGGCATGGTTACTGGCTTGCATTCGTTCATTAGTTTATTAAATTAAATTAGTTTTCTGGGAATATCTCAAAAACGGTTGGTCTTCGGTCCTTAAAATGTGGTTTTCGGGGACCCGAGTTTTGTCTCTCACATTGAGGGGCTGAAAATGAGTTTTGTCTCGTCCTTCTACGCCTATTTCAGCATGTATTTTAAGGGGGTAGGCCCCCTTTTATGAGAGGTACGGAGAAGAGTTACATCAATGATTAGTGTCGTGCCTCTGATGGATATCTGTACCAAATTTTACGTTGATACACCCAGCCGTTCTCGAGTTATAAGGGAACAAATGTGTCCACAGACAAACAAACAAACAGACAGACAAACAAAAAAAATATTTTCGCGCGCATCCATCATAAAACAGTCTGATACGCGTAAACAAATCAAATTTCCGTAGATATTCAGAGAAAAACACACACATTTTCATTTTTCTATATAGAGAGATCTACTGCACCGCTCGGTGTTGACCGTGTTTTATTGCACAGATTTTGGTTTTACTCGCTAACCGTTGGAGATATACGAAAAGTGATAAGGACCTTTCGGATAGAAAATTAAATGCTAAAACTCATGTATACCATCAAAAGTTTGCTATTTGTTAGCGTTCTCTTTTTATTTGAAAAGGAAATATGAAATTTTGAAACCAAAGGGTGTAGTGACGTCACAAATGTCGGGTTTACTCGCTAACTGTTGGAGATACACGAAAAGTGATAAGGACCTTTCGGATAGGAAATTAAATTTCAAAGCTCGTTTGTGCCATCAAAAGTTTGCTATTTCATACCGTTCTCTTTTTATTTGATATGGAAATATGAAATTTTGAAACCAAAGGGTCTAGTGACGTCACTAAAATGGTCGCCATTTTTTAATAGTGCAAAATTTCGAAATCAAAAGTATCCTATATATAAACCTGGTAAATCAGCTACATCCATGCAAAATTTCATTTAAATAGGACCAGTGGTTCTTTATTATTGAGTAACATACAGACAGACAGACAGACACACACCGTCTCATTTTTTATATATTAGTATGATGATAAACAAACAGGATTTTTTTGAATCCACTTCGATCATTTGTGCGCACGCTGCAGCTACAACAAATGAAAATTCTTTGTTCCATGGTAAACCTCACAGCCATAGTTGTGTGTGATTCGATAGCAACTTACCGTTCCCAGCTGTTGGAGCTAAAACACCTACTGGTCTGTACCTGTCGTCGCTTGCCACTCCACTAATGGAGTGCGCTAAAACAAAATTTGCAAAATAAAAATTAAGGCCTGGGGTCTTAGCTGACGAATTATAGTAGTCAACATTCCTCAATGTATGCATTTTAAATTCTTGGAAGTTACACCATTACATGGTGTGGCTACTCCTGTACCACCCTTCGTATTTACCGTTACTGTAATTAATCGAAGCCCGGATCTAAGCCCGTTTGATGTTTATTTGTAGGGTAGTTTAAAAGACAACGTGTTCAGATCTAATCCCCATACTTTAGTGGAGCTGGAGCACAATATACAGGAGCAGGTGTACCTCAAAACGGAAGGGAATAACAACGTGTCAATACCAATGTATTTGCAAGGTACAACGTCTGCCTGTCAAGTAATAGAGAACATTCCAACATCTTCTGTGACTACAGAGCTACACCTCATGCAACTACTGGAAAGTGTCCAGCTGAGTTACTCTTCAAGCATCCTTTCAATGATGGGTTTTTACCCCCTATTGATGAAGCAGAGGAAGACTGGGATGTTAGAGTGGCAGATGCTTCAAACAAAGCAAAACAAGTAGAATACGCAAATACCTCGAGGAACGCAAGGTATCATTCTCTGGCACCTAATGACCTGGTTTTATTGAAGCAACAACCTTTAAACAAATTTACTCTGGCTTATGATCCAGACCCCTACAAAGTAGTATCTGTAACTGGAAATCAGGTCTCAGCAGAACGATCAGACCGACAAGTTGTAAGGAATTCTTCCCTGTTCAAGAAGCAGGAGACTCCTCAGAATCTGCACCCACTGCTGGAGAGGAGGTTAGAGACAATGAAGGCAGTGGATACTCAAATACTGGTACTTCTCGTCCACCAGAGAACCCAAATCGTCTAGATCGTTTAGAATTACCCAACCGCCGAAGAGATTAGAGGACTATATAACTTTCCGGAAAGGGAGGGATGTAGTGTAGTGAGCTCTTTGGAAAACAATTGAAGGGTTGGATTGATTGCATGTAGGAGAAGGTAAAGAGTTGGAAAAATAAACATGCAGTCAGATTGATACATTACAGTAAGTTCTTTCATGATGAATATTGCTGGTGAATTTATAGTTAATTAATGTGTCTTGTCACTGTTCCTACCTTCGCGCAATCAGTAGCCCAAGCTGCATTGGCTGGCAGAAGGCGTACGCGTGCCTGACTGGCCCCACTCCAAAATGCTCACCTGTATAATGAGAGCTTCACGAATCATCTTGAGCAAATCTGAAGCTCAAGTTGTTTTATTTTGGCTATTCATGGAATAACTGGAAAATTAAATAAGTAATAGTAATGAAAACTCCACCTATAGGATGAACACCGGAAATCCTAGTGCCGGTCCCAAACCGCTTTTGGTGTATACCTGAGTGAGCCGATGACAAATGCTTGTCTCAGGAAGTATCTACTGTTAATTGCTAAGCCAGGAAGTAACCCAGGTTGTAAGCTTGGATGCCATCCCACCAGGCTAGGAATCAGTAGATCAGTAATCTACTTTTCCGAAATAGAAAGAAAGCCGGCATTACTCAAGACAGGAAACCCTAGCGATTGGCGAGTTCAGTGTTAAGCCTCGACACCGAACGGTATAAGAGGATCGACTAAGTGATTGAGTGAGTGAGTGAGGGAGTGCGTGAGTGAGTGCGTGCGTGAGTAAATGAGTGCATGAGTGAGTGAGTGAATGCGATGATGAATGTGTGAGTGCATGAGTGCGTGCGATGATGAGTGAGTGGCTGAGTGCGTGAGTAAATGAGTGCATAAGTGAGTGCATGCGATGATGAGTGAATGAGTGCGTGAGTAAGTGCATGCGTGAGTGAGTACATAAGTGCGTGAGTGAGTGCATGCGATGATGAGTGAGTGCATGAGTGCGTAAGTGCATGGGTGAGCGAGTGCATGAGTGCGTGAGTGAGTGCATGAGTGAGTGCCTGAGTGCGTGAGTGAATGAGGGCATGAGTTAGTGCATGCGTGAGTGAGTGCGTGAGTGCATGCGATGATGAGTGAGTGAGTGCCTGAGTGCGTGCTTGAATGAGGGCATGAGTAAGTGCATAAGTGCGTAAGTGCATGCATGGGTGAGTGCATGAGTGCGTGAGTGAGTGCATGCGATGATGAGTGAATGAGTGCGTGAGTGAGTGCATGCGTGAGTGAGTGAATGAGTGAGACCGCAATTCTTAAATATTTTTATATAAATTTAAACATCAACCATAGTGATTTGGATATGATTATGACCGCCTGACGGTCGAAACGCGTTATAATAAATTGTCCGTTATTTATCAGTGAACTCTTTAGGACTGCTCACTTAATGAGTGTAATGGAGCAAAATCCCTGCCTTGGCAGGAGGCCATTGCCCTTAGGGGATTAAAGGGCTGTATTTATTATTATTATTATTATTATTATTATTATTATTATATAATAAATACTGTAGTAATAGCCTTTCAAAATATGAATGCCACTGAACTTAGCTGCGCCAGCGTTTGTTGATAATAGCAGTTGCAGCCTTGCGGGATAAACAGGGGGACACAGCGATGACCGAGTGCAGTGTGTACATAAGTCAAGCAGCATTGCGCGTGCTACTTGTGTTAGACAGAAGTTATATTGTGAATTGTGAACGGAATAATTAACAATAATGGGCGAATTAAGAATGTTGCGTTTCATCAGCCTAGCCAAGCTTAATACGAGCTTATGTCACCACGGAGAGTAAAACGATGAAAGGCTACTGGACGTCAGTTATATTCTTCCCACGTGACTTTATGGCACAAGTAAGAATAAACCTCTTTCGGCATGCCGGAAGGCGGAGGTAGATTTCACTGGGCGAAAATAGTAAAAAAAAAAATCGATTTCACGCAATTTTACAATTGTTGTATACCTTCATGTGTCCACATGTTTAGCATAATCCGAAAATATTTTGCCCATTCCTTGGCGTACCGGCGGCTCATATAAAAGCAGCTTGCCACGGTGGGTGAGTGGTTATCGTGTCGGACTACCAACCCCAAGCTTGTTGGTTTGCTCCTGGCCGTGGTAAATGATTTTTGAAAGACGACAAAAATCACGACATGCTTGTCATACGTTGTTGGCTTGTTAAAGAACCCATTTGAATTCAGTAGGCCGTGTTCATAATGACAAAATTAATCTCGGTATTATCCGGCAATACAAAGTTCCTCCATTCTCAACTAGAAAGCGCAATAGTGTCGAGGAGCTTAGATATCTAGCCTCCTTGACTTTCATAGCGTTCCAAGGAAATACAAAATTCGACAATCAAGCTGCTCTCTGGGCGTGAAATAAACAAGTTTGCACCTGGCACCCAAGGCCATACGATATTATTATTATTAATATATAAACAATATTTCAGACAAAAATATTAGGTAACCGTGAGAGAACTCTCGCATAATGGTTTGTGTGCGCCCCATGTGTACAGACTACCAACCCGGCTCTAGTGCTATGCGACACAGTTCTGCCAGGGGCTATCGTCTTGTTTATTTGTTTAAAAGCACTTTATAAACAAATAAATATATTTCCGTTGACTTTTCAAAGAATGCAAGATCTTTCCTGTACTATTGAGACGATTTGGAGGATTTTGGTACGAACCACACCTTCTAACTCCCTCTGGTTTAGGAGCTTGAGTTTTGTGAAACATGCACCTCAGCGTATTAAACAGGGTCTTTATATTTGCTTGGCCTGATACCAAAAGCTTCATATGCGCGGATGATCGAGCTATTGCTGCTCAAGCAAACAGCTTTGAGACTATAGATGGTAAGCTATCAGAGGCTCTTTCTGAACTATCCTACTACTACATGGAAACCGATTGAAGCCTAATCCATCTAATACTCAGGTATGTGCCTTCCATCTAAAGAACAGACAGGCGTCAAGGAGTTTACAGGTAGCATGAGAAGATACTCAACTAGATCAGTGCCCAAGGAGTAACATTGGATCGTGCTCTCACCTATAAACAGCTTTGCATAAACGTCAAGCAGGAAGTGTCAGCCAGAAACAACATCCTTCGCAAACTGTCTGGAACCAATTGGGGTACACAGCCAAAGACGATGTGAACTACAGCCCTGACTCTGTGTTACTCCGCTGCAGAGTACGCTTGTCCTGTTTGGTACAGTTCCAGTCATGCTAAACATGTTGACACTCCTCTTAATGAAACATGCCGACTTATCACTGGCTGTTTGGGACCAACAACACGAGATAGAATCCACTGTTTGGCTGGAATCGCCCCTCCAGATATTAGAAGAGAAGTTGCAGTCAGGACTGAGAAAACCAAAGCAATTACCTCATGCGCACACCCATTGCACGGATATGAACCTGCCCATCGACGACTGAAATCCAGGAGGAGTTTCCTGAGTACAACAGAATATCTACATGAATCTGCTAAGTCCACAAGGTTAAGATTATGGAGATCTAGAAATACTCAACTTGATGGCTGGATGCTACCAATTGAACATCTCCCTCCAGGACATGAGGAACACTGATCTACGTGGAAGTCATTGAACAGGCTTCGCACTGGTGTTGGTAGATCAAGAACCAATATGTTAAAATGGGGTTTTCCTGGCACATCCAGGCTATGAGATTGTGGTGAAGTCCAAACCACATTCCATTTCTTGAACTGCATTAAGTGTCCTTTAAGTTGCACAATGGAGGACTTGATGGCTGCGACACCTTATGCTCGTGACTTGGCAAAATTTTGGACAGAAACGATTTGATATGTGCATTGTTAAGTACCATATTTTAATTGTAAAATGTATACTTCTGATACGAATAAATAAATAAATATTTGCTTAACAAGGACATTCTCGCTCATGCGCTCCGCCAGTGACTGCTCAGTTGCCGGCTGCCGCGCGTGCAAATGTACGGTAGAATACGGTGCTTAAATCAGTATCATGCATTTTTGCTCACCATATTTACGGTAGATGCTGAAAATGTTCCCCATCCGCTGCCAAACCTAATTGGCATCTCCTTATGAAGTTTCCGGTTACTCCGGTTAATTTAGCTTCAGTAAGGAAATAACGACATTTACGTCTACGGTAGTTTAATTGTTTACTGAACCTGTACGTTTGAATCTCTTAGCCAGTTGTGTTATTGTCCAATTTATAGGGATGGGTCTCCCTGGAAATTTCACTCAAAACTTTTGTCTTGTTCTTGCGCACGACTTCCTGCACTTTATGTACGTATTGTGCAGATATACACGTTCACGTAACGAATATTTCAAATTACAGTACTATGCACAATCACAATAAAACCCTGTACAATACGATATACAATACACAGTATATAAAACACCCAATTCAGAGGTGCCAACGTTTGAAATGGGTTATCAGTAATCCCTTATATTATATTTTATTTGAGAAAGTCTCCAAATTTAGAGGTCAAGTTGAGTTTCGAAAGTTTTCACGAATAAATGACTCGCGGAAAGCCAGGTTTCCTAATAATACAGAAAAATATTTCACACAAAGCTAAAAACTCTTCTTGATGCCGAAAATATACGTTGAACCGATGTGTACCACTTAAGGTATCCTCAGTATGCATTTCCTTGACGGCGGGATATAGCTTACGCAATCGGCGCCGCTTGCGTGAAACTTGCTCCATTGCAATCTGTGAGCCTAGCGGCGCGAGTTTAAATGATTTAAACCGACCTCGGCGAATTTTCTTTACCTCCAACTATCCAGACATAAAAATTAGCTACTTTTAGTTACTTTCGGTGCCTGTTTATAAAATTAGCTATTTTTTCGTTACTTTAGTTACTTTTCGTTACCGGTAGACATTCTGTAACTTTTTTTTTCATAGAAATGTAATTCTTTTCGTGATAATGTCACTTTTCCGTAATAATTTCACCTTTGACCGAATGCCGTAATCGTGAGGTGAAATCCGCAATAATTACGTACAATCCGTAATAGTTGGCACCTCTGCCAATTAGATTGGAGCTCACACGTCTACCACAGGAAGAACGTGGGAATACGGCCGGTGACAGCGCGCGCCAACCTGTAACTGCCGGCTATTGGCCGGGGACCGGCGGCCAAGGTCGAGCGGAATCATCTTGCCAAACAAAAATAAAGACCCTGTAAAATAAACTGTTTAATTTTTTGCCTATGAAGGGTGGTATGTTTTTCCACCTCAAAACATCATTATTTCCACCCCTTTGGTCAATGGTTGGTGCTAACAAAGAACTTTACTAAGATAAGATTTTGGCCCTTATCCGAAGAATAGTACGAACTTTGAATGGATTCGATTTTTCACATGCTAAGAAAGTTATAATGACATTACATTTTTTCGAAAAAGGTCCCCCATTTCGACTCAGCTTTGATCCGAGTTTGCCCACTAACGAACATGACCGATATTTTCAATGGTTATATTTTATGTACTAGTATAAATTTAAATGTGGTTGGTGAAAACTGCCGGTAGCTATCGTGTCCACAAACAAGTGATATGTAGGCCTATATACAGTACTAGCAGTAGTGCCTGGCTTCGCCCGGTGGATTTATTTGTTTTACAGTACTGGAGCGCTCAAGGATTGGGATCGGAATAAATGAAAGTAAATTTGAAAGCACCAACGCTTATTGCAGCTGATAACTTCAGTATACTGCACCACCACCATCGCCCTTATACAGAGGCATACTATTGTCATGATGATAACTGTTTTAAGGGGCCTAAGAAATCTTTTTGCTTTAATTACTCCCCGTGACTGCAATTTATAAGCAGCTCGTCAACGCTTATTGCAGCTGATAACCTCAGTATAGGCTACTGCACCAACACCATCGCCCTTATACAGAGGCATACTATTGTCATGATAACTGTTTTAAGGGGTCTAAGACATCTTTTTGCACTAATTACTCCCCGTGTCTGCAATTTATAAGCAGCTCGCAATTCTGCACCAGAACATTGGTAGGGGCGACGTGATGCGGCCCGCATTACATGGCAACAATAGACTTCGGTATTATTGAAGCCGTTCTGGGTCGTTTGTTCTTCCGACTTACTGAACAAAAATCAATCTCTAAGGTTACCTGAGAGGTGTAGCCTAATGCTACATAGCCTAAACTATTCCTCTTGAATCAGGCTATCATATACAAAAAGAATTTTTCGAATCCCACTGGGTAGTTCCAAAGATTAGCGCATTTAGACACATAAACAAACACACAAACTCTTCAGCTTTATTATATTAGTATAGATTTGTATAGATACTCTCTTGAACTGACGGTGGTTTTGGGTCTCGGGGATGTGAAACGCGAAGATATGTCGACATTTTCCAGAAATCACCACATGGTACCCATTGCAATAGGCAGCTTTCTCATGAAATCTGCCTGAAATAATAGTTTCCGCCTCGGCCACCGGCAATCGTATCTTGAAAGGCTAATACGACGGGTGATCAGACTAAGGTTACAAGGCCGGTATTCCTGGAGTTTCGTCTGTTAAACGAGGAGTGTACAAATGAAAAGGTACGAAACGATACTGTAGGTACAAAGTATTCCTGCCACAACCACACGACTTCTGGGAACAGGGAATCCTGCGGCAAGTGAAGCAATGGGACACTTGTGCACATGCATGTGGTAATTACTTTTGAATAACGAATAAATTGTACCCACAGTATCGTTTCGTACCTTTTCATTTGAACACCCTCATAGATACATTAGTAGAGTGGCGTGATTCTGAATACATACGGTTGGTAACTCTGCAGAGTTTCAGCCAGTGGCGGACTGGCCCGGGCGGGCACTCGGGGATCCCCGAGTGGGCCCTCGGTGGATCGGAGGCCCTTGGTCCCCCGGCCTACCGAAAATTTGTATTGAGCCGCAGCACTACCTTTCGGGATTTTGTGTGGGCCGTATCGATAGCCGCAACTTAGAGTCCTTGGGCCACTGGTTGAAGCTAAAAAATACACCACCTCCCTATTGAAATAAAATGAATCGATCGAGGTCTTTAATCGAATTAGTGTTGTTTTAATTTATTTTGGTCCTTTCATTTTTAAAACAACTTTCTAGGGGCCCCTTTCAGCTAAGGGCCCCTTTCAGCTCATGGCCCCTTCCAGCTAAGGGTCCCTTTCAGCTCGTGGCCCCTTTCTGCTGTCTCAAACCAAGACCCAAGCCCTCTCATATTGAAACGCATTCTGTTACATTGAGACGCCAGCGTTTGGATGCTTCTGAGGAGACGGCCAAAGTCTCAATTTGATTTAAAAAAAAGGATGTCTCCTACGTCGCTCCAAGTGGCTCTTTTGTTTCCTGTTTTGTTTTATTAAGACACAACAATCACTACTCCAAAAAAATGCAAAGCTAATTTTCCGGAAACACCCGCCTGAGTAGTCGCATCGCCTGTCAGGACGGTGCACAGTGGTCTGGAGGGGGGGGGGGGGGGGGGGGGGGGGGGGGGGAATTTGGCGTTTGCGGAAGTGTTAATTTAAAATAAATATCAATCATATTTGTTTCATAAAGGTCCAAAGCTTCATGTGATGACAAAAATTTTGAAACAAAATCATTATTTGATAGCAGAATGAGCGTTCAAAGTCGACTATTTTTCTACAAAAAAAAAAGCCTCTGCTAACAGCTAGGGTTCGCGTATTTTCAATTTTTCGTCGGTTAACGTTACTAAACCCCTATAACCATATACATATTTGGAAAGGTCATAATTTTTCCTAAAAGTTGGTTTATTACACATAGATATAGCACTCAATATAATTGTTTTAACTGTACGTAAACTAGACAAAAAAAAACTTTGAAAATCCGCAATTTTAAGGCGAAATATAAAACTTGCACCAACGAGTACCAAGGTGCGACGAACACCTTTACAATCCTTAATGTATATAGAATATCATTGAACTTGTCAAAGTCTGCGCATGTCTGCGCAAAAACGAACGCCGAGCGATATAAGTATGCTCCGACATCGTTTTTCTGTGCACCGCGCCGACCGAAAGCCGTTAAGGGTTGTACAGTAGGCCCGAACGTCCTACGTTTGATTTTGCTAAGGAACCCATTTTGTTTTCGCAACTTTTCAATATTTCCTTTTTGTGCTGTACTGAGATATATATATATCAAATTAAAGCTTGGAATCTGCACAATCTTTCTGTAGCGATAGATTTTTGTACCCGTAAACTTCGTCAGCGATTTTATGCGATCGTAGCGGAGCAGGCGGTACTACAACCATGTTATCAGCTTAGGCCGTCACACTGCCTGCTTCACTACAATCGCAAAAAGTCGCTGACGAAGTTTACGGAATCCGAAGCCCTGCCTGCACCTGCGCGCGCATGGTGATCGAGCCGAGGCTGGGCTGCGTGTCTTGACGAGTTTGTGACATCCCTATTGTTTTAACCTGCGCGCTGCTGTGATTTTTGTTGTTGCCGTCCCAGGAGCCTTAACAGTGCAATTAAGGTGTGATAAAACTTTTTGAAGTGCGTACCGCAGTCGTTATAAACAAGTTTGCCATTAAGTGCAGTGCGAATTGAGTGTGCGTCTGATTGTTAACGTGAAGCGAAGTCTTACCCTGGATTACTTTGGGGCGGATTAACTACTGACTGATCTGATGTGAGTGTGAATGGGAAAAGGTCCTGTAAATCAGTTGTCAGTTACACACTAAGCCTACGTGTACCTTAATTAAGGTACCGGAAATCCCCAAAACTATGCAACGATAGACTAATGCTCGACAACAATGCCGCAACCAAACAAGAAGCCTCAACGCAAAAGCGGACACGAAAAGAAGAAAATACGCGAGAGAAGTGCTCTGGAAGCTGCTGGATCAGATCCTAAGCAAAAGAAACTGTTCACTGTGCTTGATTACGAAGCGAGGAGCGCAGGTATGTAGTACTATGTTTAAAATAAGTGCAGTGTTTTGTCCGCATTTACACTCATTACTAATATAATTTATAAAAATTATGTCAACTCTAAGAAAGCATATGTCGTCAAAGGGTCATACGCAAATCACGTAATTGAAAAGGGGGAGGGTCGAGGGTCGGAGAAAATCTCATCGCAACTTTTCATGGGAGGGTAGGGAAGGCGGCGAGGGAGGTTGGCGTGTTGGCGAGATCTTGCGCGTGAGAATTTTTGCTACGTTCTTAAGAAGATGATACCGTATCTCTTACGACGAAACGCGGTGCGGTACTTTGCTGTGTGTCTCTTGTAGATAAGTAAATACTTAGATCCTAAATGTATTTTTATTTTGCTCATTTAAAAAAAAAAAAATGAACAATACCTAATCAAATCACTTTAACTCTGAGTTGATGCGATAATGATCCTTTTTAGTGGCAATATTTTTGGTTGGTTGGTTGGTTCCTTAGTTTAGGGGCTGCGACAACGTGGTCATGTAGCCCCGTGTACTTTGGGTGTGTGTAGAATCTGTCTGATAACCGGTGTTAATTGTGATGACTGTATTAGTGTGTGTATCTGTTTTTTAATTCAAGTAGAGACTGCAACTTTGAATTTTCAAATAGTTCCTACTTTTGCCGCCAAACGCCACCGTCAACGACTACTAGGCCTAGTTCAGAACTAGCTACTAGACGCCACCGCAGTCGGCTCTTGGCAACGAACGTAGCAACCTAAGAGCGTTGTTTACATCCTTAACCTATCCAATTTAGTTTCACACAGGTGTAATTAGTGGAAAGATCTTTAACATGCCATAAATCTATGACATGGGACCGCCGGCTTTACTTCCCCTCCGAAGGAAGGCATACTGAGGGATTTTTAACGCTCTTAAAAAATCCGACGGCTTCGGCCGGGTTTGAACCCGCTATCTTGGGCATAGAAGCTCAGCATGCTACCAACTACGCCACCGAAGCCACCAGGCAATATTTTTATAAGGGGAGAACAGGTCATTAAATTGCGAAGGTCGTAAATTATCGTTGATTTATTCAAGTTTCTCTACGAAACGAAAATCTTGCAAGAGTAAGGGGAGGGGATTCGAGAAAATACTACTGATGAAATATTAACATCTATATGAAACACAACCTTGTTGTAGGGTTGTGGTAGGCACGGATAGCAAATTGGAAAAAAAAATTCTTACGTAATTTGAGTTATGACTTGACTTTCGCTTTGCGCTGTGCAAGGTTAGCAAGCTGCAATTTCAACGTAAGCTTCTTTTCTTCTGTAATTTAAAAATTCCTGTGCACAGGGTTTTCTCTTTTAATTTTGTCGTCTACTGTGAAGAAAACACTACTTTTTTATTCCTAATACGTACATAAAATATTTTTGATTTATAACGCTATGTTCTAAAACTCGTGCTTTAAAACGTGCACATCGCTCCATTCAGATGTATGAAGTAAGTTTGTTTTTGCTTTCACAGATCGAGAAAGCCGAGGTGTCGTCGACAAACCGCTCTCGGACTCGGAGGACGGTGATAAGAACAAAGGTGACGGACTCGGAACTAATAACCGAGATGAACCTTCTTCTGCTCTGTCAACTCATCCAAAGGAATCCCATGGGGTCGATGGAGAAATCAGTGGAAGCTGCCAGCAGAATTCAGTGTCGTTTCCGAGCGAAAAGTATCGAGAAGCCGCAGCCGGGGTTGACTCTCGTACGTCTCGGGAGCCCGTGGACTTGCAGGGCACCACGAGCGCTTCTTCAACAAACGAGCAGAACGCTGGCGACGACGTACCGGTACCGGTACAGGTAGAGGCTGTGTCAACTCCCGATAGTGAGCGTGCCGTGGACATTGAAATTGAAGCAAAAGATAACAGTGCCGAACACAGCTCGGCCTTTTCAGGGAACCAGGATACAGAACAAACTAACAAGGCTAATAAATCTGATAAAGGTGTTAGTAGCAATAGTTCTTTCCCTCGAAGCAAGCGCGAGCCACTTTCAGCGTACGTGTCTCTTATAGATTTTTTACCTCCCGCAAAGGATTCTAGTGTTGATGCCAAATTAGCATTTTTTTAAATCATCCGATTCAGCCTTTTTCGGAAGAGTGTCCTTATAAGTTGCCTTTTGCAACAAACAAACTTTACTTTTATACGTTGCCATCAGGCGAGAAAATAAAGCGCAAGTGGCTTTCGTATTGCAGTGAGAAGAAGCAAATTTTCTGCACAACATGCATGGTTTTTGGGAGAAACATTGACTTTCGAGGTAACTTATCCAGCTTTGTTACTGGTCATGACGTTACAGACGCGAAACATGTTTACAGTTCTGTTGAAAGTCATGAGAAATCCAAGAATCACTTAAATGCCTGTGATGCTTTGTTGCAAGCAGCTGTTAGTAGGGACATTACTAGTTGCATTAATGTCAATGTTAGGGAAATGCGTAGGCAAGAGGTTGAGCTAAGGCGCCAAATTGTAAAGAGGTTGATTGATGTAATTGTGTTTGTTGGGAGGCAAGGACTTGCTTATAGAGGAACGTCGGATGAGGCTGCCTATAGTTTGGAGGATAGGTCTGTTAACCACAGCAACGTTTCAGAGTTGGTGTTATTGCTTAAAGACTATGATTTCGTACTCAAAGAACATATCAATAAGTGCATTGAGCTTAGTAAGCGAATGAAGGAAAAACTAAAAGAAAAAGGGGGAGAACCTTCAGCAGGGAGAGGGTCTCTGGTCACTTTTCTGTCAAAAACGTTCATTAACAAGTTAATTAAAGCTATTGGCGAATGCTTGCAAGCACAGATAATCTCAGATTTAAAGGAAGCAACGTGGTTTGGTCTTCTTGTTGATTCCACTCAGGACGTTTCTGTTTTGGATCGAATGGCTGTGGTAGTGCGTTACGTATTACACGGAAAAGTTCATGAAAGATTGCTTCGTTTGCTCGCTGTTCATGACTCTAGAGGAAAAGCTCTCTACAATCTCATCTGTAAATAATTTTTCGAAATGAAAGTAGAAATCGTAAAATTGAATGGTTGTTCATTTGACGTCGCTGCCAATATGTCAGCTAATTACGAGGGATTGCAAGCCCACTTTAAAATTTTGAATCCAGACATATTGTTTACGCACTGCGTTAGACACGTTCTTAATCTAGTCATGGTAGACGCCACCGAATGTTGCCTTTCTAGCGAAAACTTGTTCGGTTTAGTGCAGGAAACAGCAGTGTTTTTCTCCGAATCGCATAAGCGTATGGGTGTTGTAAGGGAAGTAAAAAAGCAGGCTGAGTCTGGTCATGGGAAAATGAGCAGGTTACAGGTTATCGGAAAAACCAGGTGGTGGAGCAAGGACAAAGCTCTTTCGTCCCAAATAGATCCAGATGTTCACGAGGAATCGATTTCTACTTCAAAATTCGCTATTTTATTGGAAGCCTTGTTCAAAATTGTTTCACGGGGCTCAACTTTTGATGCAAAAACAAAGTTTCTAGCAAATGCACTGTTAAAAAACTGGAACAAGTTTGAGAACATTTTAACTGCTGCTGTGTACCTAGATATTTTTAAGGCGAGTTCAGTTGCGTCAAAATATTTACAATCTAAGTCTTTAAACTACTTGACCGCGTTCAATATGGTGGAAAAACTTGCAAAAGAGATTGAGAAAAAAAGGAGTGACGAACACTTTGAGTCGCTGTATGAGAAGAGCAAAAATTTTGCTGCCCTTTTAAACGAGAGATTGAATTTACATGATCCTGATGTGGCTGGTGTCCCAGAGGATTTTCATTTGTAGGTGGACTTTAAACCAAAGAAAATGAAAAGAACCAAAAAATGGCTGGTGAACAAGCTGATGACGAAAGACCAAAAAATCCAAAAGATGATGTTCCCCTTGAAACTGACTTACATGTTGATGTTGATGAAGAATATTCTCGATGTAGCTAATTCTAGCATAGATCGTAGATTTATTACTAACGTGGGTCTTCTCAAAGATTGTGCTTGCTTAGATCCTAAAAATTTTAATGATATTATCACAAACGGGTTGCCTGAAAACGCGTTAAGGGAAGTTGCAAGATTAGCTAAGGTACCGGTAGATAAAGATACACTATCCAAAGAATTAAAAACTTTTGCGGCGCAGTACTCTTCCTTAACCAAAGATTTAAATGAAACATTTGAGCCTAGCAAAGATGATGTTCCCCTTGAAACTGACTTACATGTTGATGTTGATGAAGAATCTGACAAGATCAAAGAAAGTTATCCTAAATGTAAAAGATGTTTAAAATGTGCGTTTGATATCGTCCGGGACATTGTCCAGCAATCAGGATTGTTTCCTAATCTGTATTGCGTCTATCAATTCGTTCTGACACTACCTTGCACGCAAATAACTTGTGAGAGGGTGTTCTCAAAACTCAATATTGCCAAAACTAAGTTAAGGTCCACGATTTCGCAAGATATATTTGAACCTCTGTGTTTGATGAACGTCGAGTGCGAACTGGTGGCGTCGATTGACAAAGACAAAATTATAGATAGTGTTGCTAGAACATCCTCTGAACTTTCGCGATTGTTGCTGTGATTTTATTGTTCAAGCATATTGCCTCTGTAATTAGCTGCTAAGCTGTATTCTGCTTCAATTGTTTATGTTCATTGTGTTTGTGTTCAGTAAGTAAAATTAAACGAAAAAACTAGGAATTATTTTTTGCCTATTTTCCCTACATTTCCCACTACTGGGGTACGGGGAGGGGGAGGGGCTTCTGTCAGAACTCCCGAGTGGGCCCTCGAGAGCCAGTCCGCCACTGGTTTCAGCCACCCGCCACCTACACTGTTAGTTATAAGTAAACACCTAATAGCGACTCGTTTGAAAAAGATACAGTCAGTCTGAGAGACTAGACTTTATATAATTTCAAATGACGCATGCTACAAATGCTACACATGTTAGAAAGAACTTTTTGAACAGACTCCATTACCCATTAACTTAGGCTTCCCGCGCGGGGAACGGAGAGCGGGAGATGCACTCTTCTGCATGACGTCACGCACTCGCCGTCTCCGTATTGCATAACGCCAGACCCCAGGAGTAAACTCAGACTTGGTGCATATGCACTGAACAACATGATGACGTCATACACGCCGTAACCGTAACGCATAACGGTAGACCAAAGCATAACGATGAAGTCGACAAGATCATTTGAAATGATAAAAACTGGTCTCACGAAGAGATCCCATCAGTTATTCGATTTCTGTGGACGAAATATGTAACCGTGACCAGGACTTCTCACAGAGGGTGTCATCTTCCTTCATGACAACACGCGACCTCAGAAGACCACCACGCTGTTGTAGCAGTTTAGATGGGAAATCATTGACCACCCTCCCGGACCACGCTCCAAGCGATTTTCTCCTGTTTGCTCACTTGAAGGAGCACCTACGAGTTCGACGATTTGCTTCAGACGAGGAGGTGAAACACTTCACGAAATTGTGGCTGAACGCGCAAGGACAGGAATTTTTCCATAAGGGAATATTCAAACTCACCCCACGAAGTGACATGTGCCTAAACCGATAAGGAGACTGTGTCCAAAAATAACCTACGGCAATGTATGTTGGCTGTATCGGTTGTATGAAATATAACGTACAGGTTTCAATGCAGGCTTTGCAACCTTAGTTTCTGATCACCCCTCGTACATATAATTCTTTCAAGATTTATTTTATATATAGGATAAACTGTACCGTTATTGGCACATTAAGGACACTAAGCCTTTAAATGAATAATTTAGAACAGAAAATCTGCTGTTGTTTGTCTCATTTTTTTGGTCTCATTTTCTGTACATTAGGAATGGAATGAATGAAGCCCCCCATCTAGCGGCGAGGATATGAACGTGCCGGCTGCCGAGGCCTGACGCACTCCTCTGGGGCAATGATTAAATGAATGACAGATGAATTGAAATGATAGTGGAGAGTGTTGCTGGAATGAAATTGTGACATGGAAAACCGGAGTACCCGAAAAAAAAAACTGTCTGCCTCCGTTTTGTCCAGCACATATCTCCCATGGAGTGACCGGGATTTGAACCACGGACCCAGCGGTGAGAGGCCGGCGTGCTGCCGCCTAAGCCACGGAGGCTCTTGAACATTATGAATATTAATTATAAATATTAAGAAACTAAATATAGAGCCTTAACTTATAATAAATAGGTTATCAAATATTAAGTGAACAAACAGACAGTACTTGGCACCTAAATTTAGTTGTTGGCACCTTGGCATCTTTCTTTTCTTTGTGTGTCTCCTGTTTATTTTAATACCAACATGTAGAACAATATTCTTTCCCACTTGAAACGCATTGATCAAGACCTTAGACATGGAACAAGACTGTGAAAACCAAAATCACAGTTATTGGCGCAGGGTGCCAAGTACTGCATTTTATCGTTATTTTAAATACAGTAATTGGCACCCCCATTACACAGAATAATTATAGGTTAGAGTGCTTCATGAACACAGAACAAATACATTAAGGCATATTCAACATGTTTTCACACTTACCCTTAAAATACAGTTTGTATACTGAGCTCCAAACATCGAAGTTTGGAACTAGTAACGTGAACAAAACTGTAAGATGTCAACAAAATACCAGCAATGATGAACAACACCAACTTGTTCCAACATTCACTTCAAAACTGTTCACTTGGTGGCAGTAAGATGAAGTATAGAGACCAATGAGCAATAGAATGGAAAGATAAAATACTTTGTGGCAATGTTATTGTTGTAAAAATACTATTATATTCAAATAAATGCAAGCAGTGCCAATAACTGTCAGAGTGCCAACGACTGTACAGTTTACCCTACACAGGGTGTAATTGATATAAATGTCATCCGTTACACTGGTGGTAGAAGATGGTATTCTAAGAAAATATCTTCATGAAATTTAGTCGTATCTTAATTAGTGTAGGTGGAATATAATCACAAAAATGGTCGGTAAATGTCTTGGAAAAGGGAATAGACTGCGTTCCCCTCAGCAGCACAGCTGAATTCTCCCCGTCGTCCTCCCCTCCAAAGCTGAGGAATGTTGACAAGAGTCTGAAGTTGAGTGACCTCCTCGTCTTTTCTGCCAATGGCATTGAGATACACAAACCGAGCCTATGAACAGCTGATTCACACCTTCGTAGGGAGTGGCTACATGACTAGTGATGGTGGATCTGTCTAGGATTTTGCCAGCCTCATGGCCTATGCATAGAAAATGGAAATCCTCAAGATTTGGTAGATTATTTTAAGGAACTCTTCGTCTATCTTTGTCTGAAGACAGTGCAATTATTCATTATTGTTATTATTATTGTTTGATACAGTACATATAACACATTGCTGGTACATCACAACATAACTATACGGGCTTCAGGGAACCAAAGTATTGTTACTGAAACAGCCACTTCTAAGCTGGAAAGTCGAAATCGCTACCCATGAACTTCCGGACGATTCAGTTTGTTGAGAGAACTACTGCCTTCTGCATTATATTGTACAGTTGAGTGTCCAGATCCAGTTTTTTATGGCATTGGAGTAAGGTACTTGGGATCACGTCTGTACTTGAGACAATGATAGGTATGGTCTTTTACCCATTCTACATGCCATTGCCTTTTGATAGGGCCGACCAACTCGCTATATTTGCATTATTGTTATTATTATTATTATTATGTACATATGGTACCGTACTAGTATTAAATCTTGGCAGTAGTTTTCTATGATTTCCCACTTCTACCCCAGGCAAATGCCGGGATGGTTCCTAACTTAAAGCCACGGCCGCCTTCTTCCCAATCCTCACCTTAATTGCAAATACCCTCATTACTACAGAAACCACAAAAACACAGGATATCAGACAAATTCTACCCTACCCAACTACATGGAGCAAAATTACGAAAATCGCAAAATTTATCAAACAATACATCAAGTATTTTACTTCCGTCTTAAATGCTAGTTCTGAGCAGACTACGGGATGTCGGAATTTTGTCCCACTGTCTTTCATTAATGTGCCGGACGCTAATGACACACCAGGGCTGATTATCAAAATTATTTTATACATGAACATCAATCAATGAGTTCCACACTTACACAGTAGGCTACACAAGACTACCGGTCCTAACGTCCCAAGCCATTGCGTTCAATTCCAACAACAACAACAACAACAACAACAACAACAACGACGACGACAGGAACAACAGCAATACAAATTTTCTTACGAGATGGGTATCGTTATACTCATAACAGCTGATACCACCCCGCAACCGGTAAGGTCAATACTCCGATTGCGTAACAACTTCCCCTCCGCGCGTCGACCCACCCCGCCCCGCCTCGTTTCCCCCAGACTGCTACCCCAGCTTCTGCTTGAAGAGTTACTGAAAAACCTAAAAACATTGACTTTTTAATGATTAATTTTGAATTTAAAGATAGGTGACACTGGTTTTTTTTTTACCTAGGAAGCTTAGAATAGTCTCTTCTAGCGCCAGTGTAACGGACTTCCATTATATCAATTACATCCTGTATATTGTACCCCCACACAATCGTGTTGGGTACCGAAGAGTAGTTATGCATATTGATAGTTCAATATCAACTTGAACTTGAACGAGTCTTGCTCACCTATCTGGTCGTATCTCCTGTGCAGCGTCCTCTTCCTGTGGTGGTCCACACCCGTACAGTTCGAGTACTGTCTGCTCTATTACACTAGGCTTATCTGCTTCGTCTAGTTCCTCGGGATCTGGTTCGCCTACGGGATCACGAGGAGTCCGCTCCATCAGCTTTAAGTTATAGTTACCCATCTCAAGTGTTGCCTTCCATTGATCAGTGACTTCAGGTTCATTGCGGTGCAAGATCTGAAATATAAAGTCATCAATATCATCATCATTGTGTTATTAATACCGACCGCGGTAGCTACATTACGCATGCAAGGCCATGGGGTCAAGCTACTCCCAGACTTGAAGGACAAGAAGGTTCGAACCCTATTGTCAGCCATTTAGCTGTCGTTGCTCATTTTCAACTCAAGATAAATGCCTGGACGGCACCATCTAATAGGTCTGGACCGCTTCATTCCGACACTTTACTGAGTTTCTCAGTAACTCCTCTCATAATGGTGGTGCCAGGAAGGTCAAACTGCCGTAAAAACCACCTCCCACATTGAAATTCATCACATCTCTTCCACGACCCCGTTGAAAATGATTTATAACCAGGGCTAGATTTGTGACGGTACGCACCGGTACGCTGCAGTACCGAAACCTTTGATCGGGGGAAAAGTCGAATATATAACATAACCTTTAGAACTGTGGAACGTTAGTTGTAAGTCAAGGTCAACTTGGTCTTTGACTGGATAATTATTTCAGAAAACTGTAAAGACAATCTTATAAAACAAGAAATAAAATATTGTTGGTGAACATGTGTGTATTTTCAAATCGAATGTATTTATTTTTTTAAATTACGTAAAAAAAACCTGAAATAAGGTTGGCCTAGTTGGCCTACCTTAAAATGTAATATAGGCCAACGGCTATGCACAGTGGGTCAAAATCGAAATCTAGGGGGACGAAATTATTTATTTTCATAATTAAATAATCAAACTTTATTACTTTACAGCATTCTCATATAAATGCCGCTCGCTATTCTGGGATATAAACGCATCTTAGTGTAAATCTGTCACCACTGTTCGAGCAGTCTGAATTGGAGGGTGAATGAAAGTGGCTGTGGTTTGGTTGTCTTTGTGGTTAGTGTGATGCTTTAAGATGGAATATGCAGCTGAAGGTATGATCTTTGTAACGAGTTTCAGTTATTAATGGGCGTAATTGTTACGTAATTTTAGCTATATTCGCATTAACTATGATTTTCAAAATTATATTTTCACTTAGATTTTTAGTATGTCGCGTCACTCTGCATCACTTTCTACTTAATGTTAACATGTAGATAAAGTCTTGAAGTTTACGCCTGTTATAAGAATTTTTGCATCTTTTTGCAACTTACTTAGTTATTTTACGTTTAAGAAGATGCCGCGCAATCAGTTCTCACACGTTTACAACTGTTTGAAGCACTGAGTTCGACGATTATGTCAATAGTGGAACTTTGTGACTTTGTTAAAAGTAAATTAGGGGTAGAAAATTGTTCTGAAGAGATAACTGACTGCTCTATCCAACTCCTAGTTATAGACATTTTTGCATGTGTAGACGTAGCTTAAAAAGGTCTTAACTGATGTTTATTATGAAGTAAACGAATTATATACGTTGCTTTAACTCTAAATTCATGATTAAAACGTCAAAATAATGTTGTCCCCCTAGATTTCGATTTTGACCCACTGTACTGTGGTAAGAAAAATGTTGCTACAGCAGTCTCAATTTAATTTAAAATTGCAATCATAATTAGATTGCTATTTTGTCCACTGATAAAGTTTTAAAGGTGTTCAGAAAAGCGTAAACATATTGTTTTTAGCACTCTATATTTCAATATTCCCTAAATCCCCCTCCCCCTCCCCCTTTCACCCCCTCCCACCACCACCCCGTAGTCCACAGTACCGGAAATTCATTTTTACGTGCTTGTTAAATCGTGCACCACAGTCGCGAGAGCAAATGCAGAAAGTCCGGAGATCGTAGGTTTGAATCCCGGTGCTGACAGTGGCTATCCTGAGTGCGGACTTTCCCCGTTTTATTCCACACTCTCTCCAGGCAAATGCCGGGATAGTACTTTACTTTAAGTCCCGGGGCACCTATCCCATCTCTGTCCGTAATACAATTACACACACAACCACAGGCAAGGTTTACGCATCCAACTTCACGGTGTTGATGAGCAATATATTCCAAACCTAAAATGAATTTACAACAACATTATTATTATTATTATTACCGGGTGAGTTAGCCGTGGTCGTTACGGCATGCCTGCTGGCAGTCGCTCACATCCGGGAGGCGAGGAGGTTCGAATCCCCCCGCCGGCAACCTTGAATATGGCCTTCAGTGGTTTCCCATCTTCCTTCCAGGCAAATGCCGGGGTTGGTCCCTAACTATAGGCCACAGCCACTACCTTCCAACTCCTCGCTCTTACATTCCAACTTCCCTCCCCAACGGTACTTGTAGCTCACCCATTGGGCGTCCGTCTCGAAGCAGCTACAAAACAGGCGAGCCGAACATGTCCTCGGACACTCCCGGTACTAAAAGCCGTACGCTAATAACAAAAACATGTTATTATTCTTCTTCTTTTTGCGTTTTTCCCACTATAGAGCGCTCTTGAACTTGTTTTTCGGCTTGATGATATTCGCCTTCCTATCTTCCCAAAATCTCTTCATGAAGTCACTGTGCTGCTTCTTCCGTTCTTCTGTCCACTTGGTTCCAGTCCTGCCACTAGTTTTCACCCTAAACTTGTGTTTCGTAACTTTATTTGTTATTATTAATATTGTTATATAAATAATTCATGCTTTTGGGTTAATGCCGTGTCCAAAAGCATGAATTATTTATATAATAATCCGGGCCGTGAAAGCCTTAATATGCAAATTAATATTGTTGTTTCTGTTAAATAAGATTTGGAAATGTTACCACAGTCGGGGTTCGGACCCGTGTTTCCTGCTGTCCAGGCAGGTTCATTAAGCCATTTACATCAATGCGGCTACGCTCGAACCGCGGCAAATTTTCAATTCTTTTATGAAGAGGCGCTGTTGTGGTGGCTTCCGGAACGATGTAAGAATATCTTTGAATTCCTTGACGACACAGAGACACCTGTACGTCAAAGTCAGAACCTGACATCAATTTTTGAAACATTAAAAAAATTGTCCTAGTCGGAGCATGGCAGCATTGGTGTAAGTGGCATAGGTTAATAGCCTGAGTGTGAAGGATCTGATGATGATCGCTTGACGATCGAAACTGGTAATCCAAGTGTTATAATTAATCTCGTGTAAATTTCTTTCAGTTTTAGGAAAAAAAAATACATTACAATTTGGGTACAATCGTGTTGACCGACTGAAAAGCATTTCATTTTTTAAGGCAACACAGAACAAGTAGTCCCGTGAAGAACTATATATCCTATTTACATATATTCTACTTATGTTAATTGCCTCTATCAACATACAAAATTTCAGTTTGATTGCTGTAATAGATTCGTAGATATTGAGAACCGTCTAAATATTCCGGATGGTCGCCATGTTGGATTGTAATATATGTAGGAGTTAGAGTTATGTACTATTACATGAAGATTATTGTGTAGGTGTATTATTCAAACTTCAATCGCATGATTAGGACACAAGAGATAAATACGAGATTTTAAAATTTCGCACAGCCAGCCATCTTGTGGTTATGAAAACCATTGAAATAAATTAGATGCCGTGGATTAAAATGCGTATAAGCATTTACCGTACTAAGTTTCACTGCGCTCGGAGGATTAAATAGCGAGAAACGTCCATTTAATTATTTAAAATTCGTGTCACTGCCATGTTGGATTTGTGCTCACCATGTTATTGAAAGTCCCATAGGTGAATTTACGCTTATAGCCTCTATGAACATATAACATTTCAGTTTGATTGCTCTCATGGATTAATAGATATTGAGAACCGTCTAAATATTTTGGATGGTCGCCATGTTGAATTCTAATATATATAGGCCATAGAGTTATGTACCGTACTATTAGATGAGCATTATTGCGTAGGGTCATTATAAAACCGTTGACTTCGATCGCATGATTAGGGCACAAGAAATAAGAAACTTAATTTTAAAATTTTTCGCAGCCGCCATCTTGAGCTTATGTAAACAATTGAACTAAATTAGATGTCAGTGCATTAAAATGTGTATAGATGTTTGCTGTGCCAAGTTTCGCTGCGTTCGGATGGTTAAATCGCAAGGAAAGTCTATTTGTTTCAACTTTGCATGGCCGCCATGTTCGTTCTGAACTTAACAGGGTTTTGAAAGTCACAAAGGTGAACTTCTAGTAGTGCCCTTTATCACCGTACAACAGTTCAGGGTGATATTAGTAGTAGTTTTGGAGATATAGAATGCCGGTGAAATACAGGGTCTTTATATTTGCTTGGCAAGACGATTCCGCTTGACTTTGGCCGCCGGTCCCCGGCCAATAGCGGCTTTTACAGGTTGGAGCGCACGCTCTCCGGCCGTATTCCCACGTTCTTACTGCGGTAGACGTGAGAGCTGCGAGCAAATTGGGTGTTTTATAAGGCTACTGTGTACTGTATATCGTATTGTATAGTGTTATTGTGTATGGTGCTGCAATGCCTCATGTGAAATATTCGTTACGTGAACGTGTATATCTGCACAATTCGTACATAAAGTGCAGGAAATCGTGCGCTAGAACAAGACAAAAGTTTCGACTGATATTTTCCAGGAAGACCCATTCCTATAAATCGGACAATAAAAAACTGGCGAAGAGATTCAAACGTGCAGGTTCAATAAATGGACGTAAAGGTCGTTATTTTCGTACTGAAGGTAAATAAATTCACCAGAGTAACCGGAAACTTCATAAGGAGATGCCGATTATGTTTGGCAGCGGTTAGGGAACATTTTCAGCATCGACTGCAAACATGGTGAGTAACAAGTAGTTCCGTGATGAACTAAAGAGTCTACTTTTCTTCAAATTATAGACACCATATATCAACAGATGGCAGACCTGGCGACTCTAAATACTGTATATTCTTAGTTCCATCTCTTAAGGTACACAGTGCACATGCAACATTTGGTTGAGGTACAATAAATAGTATGCACGTTAGGCCTACATGTATTTAAATATTGAATTTATCAGCATGCGTAAAATTAGGTTGGTGACACTGCCATATATGGGATGCTCAAACTTAAATTGAAATATTATGACCTATATCTGTGTCAATTTTGAAAGAACTGCATTTATTAGTATGGAAGTTACATGTGACTCAACATTAAACCTATCAGCACGCGTAGAATCATGTTGGTAGTACTGTCGTATATCGATCACTGAAAATTAACCTACGTTTTGCAGCTACTATATGTATTCAATGTTTAGAACTGTTGGCCTGCATACTTTCTGATGTATTGAGATTACGATAAAAATATATAGAGTGCATTTTTCAACAGTTGGCAGCCCTGTTGACACTCAAATAATGCATATTTATATCTGCTCCGCTGCGCAAATCACATACCAAATTTGGTTGAAATCCAATAGTTAGTATGCATTTAAAGATTGGACATATCGGCAGGCATAGAATCATGTTGGCAACACTCTCTTGTATGGACTCCTGTAAATTAGTTTGATGCAATATTATCCATATGTGTGTTAATATTGGAACAAATTCCGTGCATATCTACCGAGATATCAATCATAGACTTCAATTTTCAATTGTGGTTTTTCAGCAGTTGGTAGCACTGTCGTCATTTTCAAATATGGCCTTGAAATATTCAGCCTTAGGTCTTGACCAATACCAAATTTGCTTTCGATGGCTGCAGCCGTTTAGGAGTTGATAGGGGGGGGGGGGGGAACACACACAGCTAGCCAGACAGAAGGACAGACAGACACACATTGGCCCAGATCGATCTCATAAGTCTACTTTTTCCTAATTTTTACAAAATGTGAAAAGTAGGCTAAAATTCGTGATACTGATTTTACGCACCGTACTCTGCCGTACATATGCGCGCGTGGCAGCCGGCTACTCAGCGGTCACTGGCGGAGCGCGAGAGCGAGAATGTCATTGCCAAGCAAATATAAAGACCCTGTATTTCGCACAATCGCCATGTGGAATTGCTGAGACGTAATAAAATTTGAAGTACCCGGTCGGGGTTAGCCAAAATATTACTATGATCTTACCGAGTTTCATTGAAATCGCTCCAGCCGTTTAGATTTTATTAGTGGGGGGAGGGGTCACACACGGACGTGTGCACACACACACACACACATACACGCACACACACTGACAAAAGGTGATCTCACAAGCCTATTTTTTTTTTTCATAAATGAAAATAGGCTAAACATGGAGTCACGATATTGTAATTATTATTATATATGAATTGAAGCCAACCACAATAGAAGAATATACACATGGATGAGACCAGGAGATACAGGGCGTTACCAAATCGATTTCATTATGGTCAAGCAGAGGTTTCGAAACCAGATTTTGGATTGTAAAACATATCCTGGTGCTGACATAAACTCTGACCACAATCTGGTTGTAATGAAATGCAGATTAAAGTTGAAAAAACTGACGAAAAGTCAAAAGCCAAAAAGGTGGGCAATAGACAGACTGAAAGAGAAGGATGTAAACGAAATATTCAAGAAGAGTATAAAGGAAGGACTAATGAAAAACCCTAAACAAACTTCAATTGCAGACGAATGGGCACTTTTGAAGAATGAAATAACAAAATCCGCAGAAGAACACATTGGTAGGAAAGAAAGAATAGGTAGAAAACCGTGGATCACTCAGGATATACTAGAATTGATGGATGAAAGGCGGAAACACAAGAATGTAAGAAATGAAAAGGGGAAAGCAGAATACAAACGTCTGAGAAATGAGGTTAACAAGAAGTGCAAGGAAGCGAAAGAAGAATGGTTGAAAGAGAAATGTGCAGGTATAGAAAATTGTCAGAAATTAGGAAAAGTAGACACAGCTTATCGAAGGATTAAGAATACTTTTGGGGAAAAGAAGACTAAGTGCTGTAATATTAAGGACACAAATGGAAAGCCTCTAACAGATAGGGAAGAAAAGGTTGAGAGATGGAAAGCTTACATAGAGAGTTTGTATAAGGGAAAGGAGATTGAGAATCATGTAATGGAAAGGGAGGAGGAAATTGATGTGGATGCGAAAGGAGTTTTAATATTGAGATCAGAATTTGATAAAGCTTTGGAAGACTTAAGCAGGAACAAAGCACCAGGCATAGATGATATACCGATTGAGTTGCTACGCTGCATAGGAGATGAAGGTCTGATCAGGTTATTTCACTTGGTGTGTAGGATTTATGAGACAGGTGAGGTACCCCCTGACAGATGTGAAGACTACCGTACAATCCGCTTGATTACTCATGCTTCAAAGATCCTGTCTAGAATAATTTACAAGAGGATTGAAAACCAGATAGAAACGGAGTTGGGTGAAGACCAGTTTGGTTTCAGGAGAAATGTAGGAACAAGGGAAGCTGTACTAAGTCTTAGGCTGATTTTGGAAGGTAGAATAAGGAAAGATAAGAGAACGTTCATGGCATTTGTCGACTTAGAAAAGGCTTTTGATAACGTTGATTGGACTAAATTGTTTGACATTTTGAAATCGATTGGAATAAAGTACAGGGATAGGAGGGTGATATACAATCTATACAGAAACCAGACAGCAGTCATTCGAGTTGAAGGACATGAGAGAGAAGCTGGTATTCAGAAAGGTGTAAGGCAAGGCTGCAACTTATCACCCATACTTTTCAATCTTTACATTGAACAAGCAATGAAGGAAATTAGAGAAACATTTAAAGTGGGAGTGAAGAATCAAGGAGAAATAATTTCAACTCTGCGATTTGCTGATGACATCGTCATCTTGGCCGACAAGCCTGAGGATTTGAATGAGTTTTTGAATGGTATGGACTCCGTCTTACGGAAAGAATTCATGATGAAAATTAATAAATATAAAACAAAAATACTGGAATGCAGCCGAAATAAATCAGAAACCTCTATGGAGATCAAATTGGCAGGTGATAAGCTAAAGGAAGTAGGAGACTTCTGTTACTTAGGAAGCAGAATAACCAGTGATGGACGAAGCAAAGAGGATATAAAAAGTAGGTTGGCTCAGGCAAAGAAAGCATTTCTACAAAAAAGGAATCTGCTGACATCGAATATAGATTTAGGTATTAGGAAGTCATTTTTGAAAACCTTTGTCTGGAGCGTGGCGCTCTATGGAAGTGAAACTTGGACTATTGGTGCAGCAGAAAAGAGGAGAATTAAAGCATTTGAAATGTGGTGTTACAGGAGAATGATGAAGATCAGATGGGTAGATAGGGTTACAAACAAAGAGGTATTAAGACGAATGGGAGAGGAGAGATGTTTCTGGCGACTGCTAATGAAGAGAAGAGATAGGTTGGTAGGACACATACTAAGACACCCAGGAATAGCAAGCTTAGTTATGGAGGGAGGGTCGAAGATAAGAACTGTAGGAGTAGACCAAGGTTAGAATATGTTAAACAGATTGCCTCGGATGTAGGGTGTGGTAGCTATGTAGAGATGAAACGATTAGTTCAGGACAGGGAGGCATGGAGAGCTGCATCAAACCAGTCAAAAGACTGAAGACTCAAACAACAACAGCCAATGGTTATAGCAGGGTATTTCAATTGAACGACCGTGGGCTGCCAGCAAGTTCAATTTCAAGTAGTTCCAACTTTGGTACCAGATGCCACTGTCACTGACACCTAGTGGCGAACGTTGGAACCTACAACTTTAGCTACACACTACCAATTGCAGTGGTAGGTTCTATTACATTCCATAAATCTATGACATGGGACGGCCGGCTATACTTCCCCTCCGAAGGAAGGCATACTGAAGGATTTTTTACCTCTTCCAATGACTTCGACCGGATTTGAACCAGCAATCTTGGGCATAGCAGTTCAGCATGCTAGCGACTACGCCACCAGAGGCGCTATTGTAATTATTAGGGCGAGGAATGTGGTCAATGGCCCGGGACTTCAAATAGGTACTACCCCATCATTTTTCTGGTGAGAGTGTGGAAAAACCTGGGGGAAAACCCACATTCAGGATTGAAACCTCCGATCTCTGGACTTGCTGCAGCTTCCCTTCACGGTTGTGGGGAGCGATTTAACCCGCACGGCTGCAAGCTGGGTAGCAAAAAGAGAGTTAGTTGTTCTCTGCAAAACCCTGTATTGAACGTGCGTAACACAATGATGCTTGAGTGTTTCAGAATATTGATTACTAGCATTACCCGTCGCGGCTTCGCCCGCGAATATTCTAGTTGTAAAGAGTACACTCAGCAAAATCTCAATCATGAATGCTATGACTGATTTATCCTTGGTATGAATAATCATACTTTATCAATTCAGCTACTGGTGCAGTGGTTAGGAGTTTGTCATTCCTTCATAGGTATATCAGAGCGAAGTTTGTTTTCTTGGAATATCACAGACACTGTTAATTTAAGGGCCTCTAAATGTGGTTTTCGGAGGCCCTTTATAGTCGAGTTGAAAAGACCTTTCGTACCACACTCACACGTGAAAATTGCGTGAAAGAATTCTAAAGTGCCCCTTGACCACCTTAAGCGCATTATTCTGTATGCATTGATGAATTTTACAGCTTAATTTGGTTCAGTGATAACCTTATAACCGTCTAGAAACTTTCACATTAGTGTAATAATTGGAATTGCATTGCGTCTTAAAGAAATAGATGGACCTGTGAGATTCTGTTACCATGGTTACCGTGTTTCATTCTTTCAGTATTTCATTGTAAATATACATGTTTTAAGGTATTTATTTAATTGTGAGGCATTTAGAGAGTAAGTGAGTTGCATTTCGCTTACGCATTGGGTAATGCTGAACCTGTAGGTACCCTATATGTGTAGGTTGGTGTTAATGGGACCTTATTATCGGTACAAATCTGGAATGAGACCTTAGCAGAATAATATAGGGAGGGATATTTTCGGTTTAACGTCATGATTAACACTCACAAATACCAGAAATGTATCTGAGACTGTTACCTTCCAAGCAGTGAGATGATCCATCTCCCTGATGGCCTCTTCCTTGATGTTTATACCCAGAGGAATGAGGGCCTGCATTACACTCAGATGGGACAGCCAACATTTCTCCTGACGGTTGTAGGTGAACGGGAGGTAAACAACCACAGTGTACTCGCCCACTTCCTCTATCAGCTTGTTCACCAACTTCTGGTGTGCTATGGCATTGGCTGCAGCTAAAGTACAAAAAGGAAAAGGACTTCAATAATACATTTTTCTCACTGTAGATGAACGGGAGGTCGACCACCTCTTCTTCAATCAGTTTATACACCAGATTCTGCGTGATGGCATTGGCTGCAGATAAAGTACAAAAACTGAGTCCAATAATACATTTTCCCTGAAATTGTAAGTGAGGCGGAAGTAGACCACCATTTCTCTAATTACCTGATTCACCAGATTCAACAAGTACAAAACAAAGTCTATTAATGGTCTACATTCTCCTCGAGATTGTAGGTTGGTTGGTTGGTTCCTTAGTTTAGGGGCTGCGACAACGCGGTCATGTAGCCCCGTGTACTTTGGGTGTGTGTAGAATCTGTCTGATAACCGGTGTTAATTGTGATGGCTGTATTAGTGTGTGTATCTGTTTTTTAATTTAAGTTAAGACTGCAACTTAGAATTTTTCAAATAGTTCCTACTTTTGCCGCCAAACGCTACCGTCAACGACAACTAGGCCTAGTTCAGAACTTAGCTCCTAGACGCCACCGCAGTTGGCTCTTGGCAACGAACGTAGAAACCTAAGAGCGTTGTTTACATTCTTAACCTATCCAATTTAGCTTCACACAGGTGTAATTTAGTGGAAGGTTCTTTAACATGCCATAAATCTATGACATGGGACCGCCAGCTTTACTTCCCCTCCGAAGGAATCGAGATTGTAGGTGAATGGGAGGTAGTCAACCAATCAGCTTATTCACAAGATTATGCAGGATGGCATTGTCTACAGCTAAAGTACATTGGTTACATTTTGAGCACAGACAGATAGCAGGTTTAGAAGACCTGATTCCGAGAACAAGCTTCTGTACGGATGTCTTGTTGAGTAAGATGCCACCCCAGCAGACAAATTCGCCTCAGAACAGTTAGTAAACAAGGAAACTGTGTTATTCCACACACATTTATTTATTTATTTATTTATTTATTTATTTATTTATTTAGGGTATGGCGTTTAGTGCCGGGAGTGTCCCAGGAATGTTCGGCTCGCCAGAGGCTGTAGCAATTTCAAGCGGACATCCATGGGGAGAGCTAAAAGTTCCGTTCAATTTCAAGTAGTTCCAACTTTCGCTACCAGATGTCACTGACACCTAGTGGTGAATGTTTGAACTTTGATAGAGCGTTTCAACGAAATCGAACCTAGAAATTTAGCTTCACACAAGTTTAGTTAGTGGAAGGATCTTTAACATGCCATAAATCTATGACTTGGGACCGCCGGCCTTTCTTTCCCTCCGAAGGAAGGCATAGTCTACTGAAGGATTTAACGCTCTTAGAAAATCCGACGACTTTGGCTGGGTTTGAACCCAGTTCAGCATGCTATCAACTACGGCACCGAAGCCGCACACAGCTCGACCTTGACGGGTTGCGTTGGAGTCCCCTTCCCCTTTCACAACCAGCCTATTTGAACAGATTGGTCACATAAGTCGAGTTCGTTGACTATAAATTGGCACATTCTTCACAGTTCTCTTGGGGAAGAAGTCCCATCGAACATATCCATCCACCGCTACCACGTGTATAGCAGCCAATGAGCTACGACCCACATGGCAGCCATTATGGACCGCATGTATTCCTTTACGAGGACAAGTTATGAGCCGTCAAAACGGTCAAAACATCATTCTCTTAGCCATATCAGTTGAATCATCATCATTTATTGCATTAAACGGGCCTTTGAGGCCTATAGCAGAAGGACAATAGGAAAAGATAAATATCACAAATATTACAAAAACAAAACAAAAGTATGAGACGGGAAAAACATATACAAAACACAAAAAAGATCCAATTAAAGGAAAGTCAGTCAATCATAAGAGGAGGTATTTCTTGCAGATGGCACTCCATCTTTTCCGGTCTCTAGCATCATCCTCCACGGCTGTCGGTTCCACTTCTTGAAGGATCGTCGTCACTCGATGTTTCCATCGTGTTCTCGGGCGTTCTCTCGGGCGATTTCCCGTGGGTTGAGATTGGAGGACTCTCTTAGGAAGGGATCCGTCGGTTCGTAAGATGTGTCCAAACCATTGTAGTCGCCTCTGTCCCAATATTCGTCCAATATGTGGCTTCCCAAATCTCTGGTACAGGTCTTCTTTCTTTCTTTCTTTCTTTCTTTCTTCTCTCTCATTTACCTTCCATGTTATTGTAGACGGGTCCATATATCTTTCGAAGTACCTTTTTTCAAAAGCACATATAGAATCTTCTTTCGTTGCTGAAGTTGCCCAAGTTTCACAACCGTATAAAAGTGCTGGCCTCACCAGTGCCGTGTACAGTTGGAATTTGTTCTTCTGAGATATCAGACGAGATTTGAAGATATTGTTCAGACTAAAGAACATACGATTCGCACTTGTTATTCGTTGATGTACTTCTTTCGTCACTTCACTTTTGTTGGTTAATATTGAGCCCAGGTCCCAAGCCCCATCCTCCGTAAAAAGAACCTGGTTAAAGAAAAAGCATAAGGAATAGCCATATCAGTTGAATAAACATTTTATTTAAAATTTCTCTTTGACATTTATCTGATTATAAATGTTGTCAAGTTGAATACAAAAACGGCTACTGTGTTCCGAATAGCATTGGATGGCACATTTTAAACAGCCATGAAATTAGATAAGAATGAATGAAAATCCACAGCCTGCTTCCAGTCTCCGACCGGGTCAGGAATGGAATGAATGAACCCCCTATCTAGCGGCGAGGATATGAACTGTGCCGGCTGCCGAGGCCTGACGCACTCCTCTGGGGCAATGATTAAATGAATGACAGATGAAATGAAATGATAGGGGAGAGTGTTGCTGGAATGAAAGTTTGACAGGGAAAACCGGAGTACCCGGAGAAAAACCTGTCTGCCTCCGTTCTGTCCAGCACAGATCTCACATGGAGTGACCGGGATTTGAACCACGGACTCAGCGGTGAGAGGCCGGCATGCTGCCGCCTAAGCCACGGAGGCTACCAAATTAGATAAGAATAAACATACCAAATATCAGAGGGTCAATACAATTCTTAGTCCTTCCTTTTCCATGGGTTTTCTACTGTAGATTCTGAATTGCTTCCTCCCAACCCTGTTTAAACAAGAACTTCACCCATTAATGTACGGTATACACTGCAAAATCTTTGGGAATAATTTTAGTTCTACTTTTATACACAATCATCATACCGCGTGAAAATAATGTACCTGTTCACTGCTCTTAAGGAAATGTTCAGGAGTTCTACTGCCTTTTTCTTGCTACACCACTTTGCAAGATCACCTAGGGATACTCAAAATCTTAGTCCTTGCGTCATTAATTGTTTATTTTTGATTCTGATGATTCATGGGAGGGCTTGTTGATCACCCAGCAAGCTCCATGAATATTGCAATTCATGACCATATAAATATAACAAAGAGTAATAATGCCCTACATTTTTGAGGGAAAACGGAACGGTTAAGTTCTCTAAACCAACATTTTTATATTTTAGGTAGATTTCATTAGAAAGCTAACTATTGCAATGGGTACCATGTTTCGACTTCCGGAAAATTTCGACATATCTTCGCGTTTCACATCCCCCAGACCCCAAAACCACCGTCAGTTCAAAAGTTTATATATAATTTATGTATATATGTATATATGTATCTATCTATCTATCTATCTATATATATATATATATATATATATATATATATATATATATATCAGTTTCTTGTGGACACGATAACTGCCGTAATTTTGCACCAATCACTTTGAATTTTTTACATAATATGTATCCCTATAAAATGTCGGTCGAGTTCGTTAATGGGCAAAATCGGTCGAAGGGGGTGAAAATGGGGGGCTTTTTTTCGAAAAAGTGAAATTTCGCTATAACTCTCTTAATACGTGAAATATCGAATCCATTCACAGTTCATAATATGTATCGGATAAGTGCCAAAAATTTATGTCAAATAAGGTTTTTGATAGCACCAACCATTGACCAAAGGGGTGGAAAAAAGTGGGTTTTTCGGGAAACATTAATCATATCTCTCTTAATAGGCACAATATCAAAACCGTACAAAATGGAAAATATTTCCCTAATTATTACCTAAAACTTTTGTCTGAAAGAATTTTTGATATGACTCACCATTACGCCAAGGGATGAGAAAAATGATTTCGGAATTTTAAAACAAGTAGTTCCGTGAAGAACTAAATAGCCTATTTTCATATATCCTTCTTATGTTAATAGCTTCTATCAACTGTGACGGTTGCTAGCGTTTGTCATATTCTGGTTAATAATACCCTGCCCCACATGTCACATTTTGGTATCCAGATGGCTTCTAAAACCCTTTGGACCATGTAAGAATAGACATGTCTCCTACAACACATTTTCAATCTATCAACTTCACTGATAATCAAAACCTATGATTTTAACTGGGGTACCCAGATAGCTTCTAAAACCCTGTTGGACCATGTCAGGATAGACATGTCTCCTACAATACATTTTCTATCCATCAACTTCACTGATAATCATAACCTATGATTTGAACTGCTTCTAAAACCCATTTGGAACGTGTCAGTATTGGCACGTCTCCTTATTCCTGATTTCCTTGGTGAATGTTATCTGTCGGCGGGCGAGAAGAGAAAATTGGATCTTCAAGTTGGCAGACGGCAGAGGGCGATGTTCGAGGGCATGTTGGTACCACGGCGGAGTTAAGAATATATATAAAAAAAGAAGGGAGAACGTCGGACTGTTGTCAAGAAGGAGAGACTTGGTTATTAGAATCTTTGACGGGCGTAATCGTAAAACTACTAGTGCCGATGAGAAGTCTATTCTGTGAACTTAAATGAATTGTGATTTGCGTCGACTTTAATATTTTATCGCCACCTTACTTCGCATTATCTTAACTGTGAACCTATGTAAATTTTGAACAGTGGCGTATGCGTGTACGAGAAATATTCTCGGTGTTTGATTTAAGAAGGGTTGTTTGTTTCTGTTTGTTTTAATCTTTGTAGTGCGTTTTCTTGCCAATGAGGTCCTATGATCTTTTATGCTTTCCTTGTTTTGATTACCTCCGTTGGCATGACGGGTTTCTTTGCAATATGGATTTAGATTGTTAATAAAAGAGAGAGTTGAACGTCGATATTCTTGGCGATTGGAGTCGCAATATTATGCTGCTGATTTCCTATTTTGCATTATGGGAAAAGCGAAATAGTTGTGTTATTTAGGTAGTATTTCATGAACGAGAATGTTTCTCTAACGTGAATTCATAGAGACACGGTATCGTTCGTTTTTTTTTAAACGTTACACATATCTGATTTTGCGCTGACTTGTGATGTTGTTTGACGGATCTTACTCATGTTATCGTAAAGCTTTGGCCTGTGAATACTAGCAAGGGGTTTGAAGATATTATACGCGCTTTAACCTGAAGTATGTTTTAACCTGCTTGCGTCTTCGAAGTGTATTGAAGGTGGAGATTGATATGTTAATTGCGAGACCTGATAACAGGTTATACTTCGATGCTCCGTGGGGAGACCTCCATGCACCGGCCAGGTTGCTGAAAATATTTATTCCTTCCTGCTGAAACTGATTCTATCTATATATATATAACAAGTAGTTCCGTGAAGAACTATACAGCCTATTTTCATATATCCTACTTATGTTAATTGCCACTATCAACATACACAATTTCAGTTTGATTGCTGTAATAGATTCGTAGATATTGAGAACCGGCTAAATATTTCGGATGGTCGCCATGTTGGATTTGATATATGTAGGTCCTAGAGTTATGTACTGTTACATGCAGATTATTGTGAACGTGTAGTATTCATACTTCAATCGCATAATTAGGACACAAGAAAAAACAAGGAGATTTAAAAAAAATTCACAGCTGCCATCTTGAGGTTATGGAAACAATTGAAATAAATTAGATGCCAGTGGATTAACATTCGGATAAAGATTTACTGTACCAAGTTTCACTGCACGCGGTTGGTTAAATTGCGAGAAACGTCCATGCGAATATTTATAATTCGCGTCACCGCCATGTTGGATTTGTTGGAGTTATGTACTGTTACATGCAGATTATTGTGAACGTGTAGTATTCATACTTCAATCGCATAAGGTTATTTAAAGTCCAATAGGTGAACATAAGTTCATAGCCCCTATGAACATTAAAAAAATTAGTTTGATTGCTAAAATAGATTCGTAGATATTCAGTATCGTCTAAATATTTCGGATGGTCGCCATGTTGGATTGTTAAATGTATAGGCCATAGAGTCATGTACCATTAAAGGAAAATTATTGCGTAGGTTCATTATTCAAACTTTCACTTCGATCGCATGACTACATCACAAGAAATAAAAACTTAATTTTAAAATTCGCACTGTCGCCATCTTGAGGTTATGTAAACAATTGAACTAAATTAGATACCAGTGGATTACAATGTGTATAAATATTTCCTGTACCAGGTTTCAGTGCGCTTGGAACATTAAATCGCGAGAAAGTTCTATTTAAAATGTTCAAATTCGCTTGGCCGCCATGTTCGTTTTGTAGTTAACCGGTTTTTGAAAATCTTATAGATGGACTTCCAGTAGTGCCCTTTATCTCCGTACAAAATTTTAGGGAGATACCGCTAATAGTTTCAGAGCTATAGAATGCCGGTGAAATATTTCGCACATCCGCCATCTTGTGATTATGTAAACAATTGAACGAAGTTAGATGTCGGTGCATTACAATGTATATAATCATATACTGTACCAAGTTTCATTGCGTTTGGTTGGTCAAATCGCGAGAAACGTCTATTTAAAAGTCGCAAATTCGCTTGGCCGCCATGTTGGTTTTGTAGTTACCAGGTTTTCAAAAATCACATAAGTGAACTTATAGTAGTTCCCTCTATCATCATAGAAAATGTCAGGGTAATATCGGTAATAGTTTCGGAGATATTGAATGCTGGTGAAATATTTCGCACAGCCGCCATGTTGGATTGGTGAGTCGTAACAAAATTTGAAGGGCACGGTCGAGGTCGCCGGGAATAGTGCTATGAACTTTCCGAGTTTCATTGAAATCGCTCCTGCCGTTTAGATTTTATTAGAGGGGGACACACACACGAATCATACACACACACACACACACACACACACACACGCACACACACACGGACAAAAGGTGATCTCATAAGCCTATTTTTTCAAAATTGAAAATAGGCTAAAAATGTCAAGTGCCATCAGAGGTTACCATAACAACGCTTTTAAATTGATGAGGGATGATCTATCAGAGGTTGCCAAGACAACGCCATTGACGAGATCACATTCATTTTTAGCCTACTTTTCACACTTTTCAAAAATGAGGAAAAAGTAGACTTATGAAATATATCCGGGAAAATGTGTCTGTCCTTCTGTCTGTCTGTCCTTCTGTCTGTGTGTGTCCCGCCATATCAACTCCTAAACGGCTGCAGCAATCGAAACCAAATTTAGTATGAGTAAAGATGTATACCGGAATATCTCAGGCCCATATTTGAAAAAGATGCCAGTGCTACCAACTGCTAAAAAAAACACACTAGAAATTTGAGCTCCATGTTGGATATCCTGGAAGGTATACATGGGAGCTATTCTAAAATTGGCACACATGTAGATAATGCTATTTCAGTTTAATTTCCAGGTGGCCATACATGACAGCGTTGCCAAAATAATTTTAAGACTTCTGATAAGTCCAATTTTTAAATGCATTTAACTTCTACACTATCAATTGGATTTCAACCAAATTTTGTATGTAATATGTGTACATAAACAGATATGACTGAGTGTATTCTTAAGAGCCACCAGGGCTGCCAACTGTTAATAATTGCTCTCGATTTTGTATCCAAATATATCAGAAAGTATGCAAGCCGACAGCTTTAAACTATGCACACGTAAATTACCTGACATTTGACATTAATTTGGAGTAACTTATACATGTCAGTTCTACCAACATGATTCTAAGCCTGCTGATAGGACCAATTTTTAAATACATGTAACTTCTATACCAACAAATGGATTTCATCCAAAATTGGCACAAAAAGATATAATATTTCAGATTATTTCTGACCAGCACTCGCATGACATTGTTGCCAACATGCTTTTACGGGTACTAATAGATCCAATGTCTAAATCCATGTAACGTCTTTTTGACTTCAACCACATTTTGTATTCTGTACCTTAGGAGATGAAAGTAAGAATATATTCAGTCACCAGAGCTGCCAACTGTATTGCTCTATTCGGCTACATTATGCCTAGTATACCTTATTTCGAACTAATTAAGACATTTCGATATTACCCACTTAATTTCGTCATTATTCTAGATAGGCTCATATACTGTAGATTAATCTATGGCATGATTCTTAATTTTAAGAAAAGTAGGCTCTTTAGTTCGTCACGGAACTTCTTGTTCCATCTGACTATGAGGGAAGCGGCTAACTGGTAGCATGCTGAACTTCTATGCCCAAGGTCGCTGGTTCAAAGCCGGCCAAAGTCGCCGGATTTTCTAAGAGCGCTAAAAATCCGACAGCATGCTTTCCTTCGGAGGGGAAGTTACAACGTTCGTTGCAAGTTGCTGGTTGCGGTGGCATCTAGAAGCCAAGTTCACAGCTAGGTGTCGTTGACGTTAGTATTTGGTACAAAATTAGGTACTACTACTTAAAATTGACCGTCTGCAGACCTTAGCTGAATTACAGACTAATACAGCCATCACAAATAACACCGTTTATCAGACAGATTCTACACACACCCAATGTACACGGGGTTACATGACCACCTTGTCGCAGCCCCTAAACTGAGGAACCAACCAACATCTCTGCGGGAGATAAAATTTTGCGTGAAGAAGTAACAGACTGTTAGATAGTTACACATTAGTTCCAAACCTTGCATAAGGACAGTGTGATCACAAGTATAAAAATGAACCCCAAATGACAAGAAGGTTACCATCCCCATAAGACAGTAAAATGTTTATAATATGCATAGAAAGACGAAAAAAATGTTAACTAACCTCCAATTGTAAAATACTTTCTCGCAATAAATGAGGTCTGATCCTCCTACGAAAACCTGCATATTTTGCCTATTATAGCCTATCCCCTAGTTTGCCCGGTGAAATCTACCTCCGCCTTCCGGCGTGCCGAGAGGATTTTTTGTTATATTTTATGAATCTCAGAAGTCTGCCCTTTGAAATGATGTGTAATATATTATACTTGAGCATTAGAAATTGCCATAATTTTTATTTAAACTTGCGCTAACAATGAGATAATCATCATGTGTTGAACGTTTAACAGCAGTTTTCTCAGTTCCATTTTTTAAAATTTACGTTCCTTTTTCTAGGTGACTAATTATCACAGAGCTGTGAAGTTTATACCATAGATATGTCTCATAGTAGTTAAAATTTCAATGGAGACGTTTCCTTGTTTTAAGAAAAACTGTTGGGGTTTTGGCTGTTCTTAAAAAAAAGGTAGCCTATTATATTTTTGACAGTATCTAGAAATTGATTTCTGACTCCCCTGAAGTTCAATCTATAAGCCGCTCCATTAATATGTCAAGTAAGGTTCGAATGAAATGTGACATAAAGTTCATTACCATACCTTAATTAGTTTCTGAGGAATAGCAACATGAATTAAACAAATTTAAAATTGGTAAGATAAGACGTGATTCCGTATCCCCCTAACAGCCACCTCTGAAAAAATAAGCAATATAATGAAATAAAGAAATAAATAAACAAGATGTTCAGCAAAGAACATATAGCCTACTTTCTCCTAAATGTATGGGTATCTTTATGACTCTTTGTCCTCATCCCTAAAACAATCACCCCAACCACAATGTATTGTTTGTTTTCTTTTATATTGATAATAAGCCAGTAAGTGTCAAGATCAATATTATATACTTTATGATGATTGAATAACAAAACTACTAACTTATTGTAATGCATTCACGTCCGTTAATCTCTATATTAAGCCAGCCTGCAAAATTAAGAATCTTCCGCCCCAATCATCTTCCGCCCCAATCACAGTAGGTGGTGCTGCGACTTATCAGTGAATTAATCTTTATCTTGTACGCCTATGCACTGCCATCGTAATGTACTACGATGGCAGTGTTCTATGGGTGTTGAATGAGTAGGCAGTTTAAAGTAGCCAAGAGGGAGGCGATCCAGCTGGCAGTGTTTAAAGGTATTCGGAGCGCGATCGTGGCTAATAGTTGAACTACCAGTATTACAAAATTGCCATACTTCAGGAGGCCAGCTCAGGCATTTACACAGCGTTATGTTTGGAACAATATTACCCGCATAACCCACAAGAGGACAGCACCGTACAGAGGCATTAAGAAGGCTGTGGTTAATGACAACGTGTATCTAGTTCTTCTATTCTCCTTTTTCTAATGTCTTCTGTTTATGTGCGATGCTGGGACTGTGATTTTATTAATATACGAGTGTATACTTTATCCTCTCCTTTGAGCTAAATGACATTTTATTCAGTATCTGTGGGAAAAGCTCGTGCACATCATTTGTAAAATAATTCAAGAAAAAAAAAAAACCTAACTGTAGCAGTATTCGATCCCCAGTCAACTGCGTGTCAGACAAACATGCTAGCCCAGAGCTAACCGTATCCATGACGTCAGGTGTTCTTAACTGACATATTAGATACAAACTGTTGGCAAATAATGACTTTAAATAAACGATTTCTTCACTGCAGTACATCTTCATTAAAGATCATTTCATACAAAGTTTATATTATTATATCAGTACGGTATATCACATACAACATACTAAAACTACTGAAATATAAGACAGGCACATGAGGACAGCTGCCATCTTGTCGTGTGACACAAACGGCTCAGCTCTTTTAAGCCACTCATACTGTATAATATTATAATATTAAATTATAATAAATAACGGATCACGACCTTCAGGATAGCTTAAACCCCCCTAGGCTCGATAATCGGAATTGGTGGGTCTTAAGCTATTTATTAAAATGGTTGCATATTTCACACGGCCGCCATCCTGAAATGGCATGGCCGATGACCTTGAATTTTGGGTGAAAGACGCGTCCTATATAAAGGTATGTTGTCACCAAATTTGGTAGAGATCGGATGATTAGTTTAGCCGTAATTTGATTTTACGTTTTGAACATTTGAGTGGCCGCCATTCTGTTTTGGTAAAGATGGTGGCGATATAAAGTAGGACACTGAGGTGTCCTTTACTAGTGCTACCTCTGTACCAAATTTCGTTCAATTCGGTTTCACCGTGTTCGAATTGATAGGGGGGGACAGACATTCAGAGTACACACACTCACACACACACAGACATACACACACACACACACACACACAGACTCACACACACACATACACACACACACACAGACTCACACACACACATACACACACACAGACAGACACACTTTTTTCGCCCTGTGTTGATCTCATAAGTCTACTTTCATTTTTTGCAAAAATCGAAAGTAGGCTAAAAAATCCAGTATGAACAAGACGATTCATTCCTATTCCTATCTTCTGCTTTCCACTCACACGATAGTCGAAATGAAAATGTTGGACCTACAGCCGCACATTCTCATATTTTTGCACTATTTCCGATACACACAATAGGTCGAGCTGAAAAGTGAACATACATTGATGTTGGAATATTAATATATAATGTCAAACTCCTTTGCGGAAATATAATTATATTTTGCTATTTTATAATCGCCGTACTAACATTGGCGCAATACCACAGTAATGCGACCACTACCAATCGCACACTCATGCCAGGACCACCTGGTCCTTCAGTGTGTACACGAAGTCTTAGAACACTGGTCTTTAGGAAAGTTGGCAAACGTAGCTGTCAAATTAGTGCCAAGTTACAGTAAATGAACTTTTAGTAGCCTATTGCAGTGAATTTCATCATGACTAAACTGAAGTGCGGTTTTGTCTTCTAACTTACGCCAACAGATACCAAAAGTATGCTAATACTTCTTTTTAGGGTTCTCTTTTTACGAAAATCTGACGGGAAATAGTAAGATTTTCCTTGCTTTGAATATCAAGACGATAACACAACTCACCTATTGCTGCTTCCTTTACTGCCAGGTCAGCCAGGCGAATCTTCTCAGAAGCGTCAAAGCGAACCTGTTCCTCCGGGGTCAACTGGTCAAACGGTAGCTGCCAATGGAAATCAGATACACTTAATGTGTTTGTAAGAAGTTAGGACATACAGCAATTAACTTGATAATAATAATTCAACGTAAATATATTTACAAGTTTTCTGTAAATAAAATCTTCAATTTGAACAGCAGCCAACAAAGGAATCTATTGCAATCATTTGCAAAATCATTCCATCTTGTTTCAACATTTCCACCAACGGATTCGAGTGGTAGCTCATTTTATCAGGGATTTACGCTAGAATCTTCAGAATCACTGGCATGAACATAGATTTCTCTATTGCCAGTCACAACAGCTGCATACTCTTAAGGCAAATAAAGTTGTTCTAATTTCATCATTTTAAATTGCAGAGTAAACCTATCAGGGGCGTATATAAGGGGAGTGCTGAGGGTGCTTCAGCCCCCCCCCCCCCGAAAAAGCCAATAAAATTAAGAAAGTGTTGCCTTGGTAAGAGCATAAAGTAATTGTAAATTTGGTTGTACCCTAATCTTAACTTATTGGCTAAGTTATAAACAATATTAAGATTGAAATTAGACTAACTCGTGTGTAGTGGCTAGGATTCTTGGCTGCCACCCCAGAGATCCGAATTCGATTCCCGGCTCTGCCAAGAAATTTTAATTCTGGTCTGAGGGCTGGAACGGGGTACACTCAGCCTTGTGAGGCAAAACTGTGAATTCCAAAGTACGGTACTTTTAAAAATAAATGATCAACTTGTAAAAATAAAATAATAAAAAAGCGGTTTACCTTTCTGCTTAGTAAAGTGACAAATATTTAGATATTTGCCATTCATACACCATAGATCATAATAGAAATTTCATCAAGTATAAAATTTTATTTGTGTGTTGTGTTGTATTTTACAACTCTTTGAAACTTATCTAAAATAATTACAGAAAGTTATAAGCTCTAAGATATTGGTTGATATTTCTGGGTATTTTACGGTGACAATCCCCTGAGAATACTCACAATTTTCCATGATAGTCAGTCCCCCCCCCGAAAAGAAATGTATATACGCCCCTGAAACCTATGCTTTGTACCAAATTAAGAACAACTAATTCATTATGTACACATGACCTTGTTTATCTGGCCCTCATTAATCCGGATCTTCGGTTTATCCGAATCAAAAATAATTAAGTTTTATTTTTACTGTACGATATTTCTTTTACGGGGTCGACTCTTCTTGAATGTCTTTTCCACCAAGGATAGTTACGGACAGGAATTGGAAGTAATTCGGCCACGGTCTATCAAAGTACCGTCCCGGCATTCGCCTGGAAGTGAGAACTGTTGTTAGTAAAACGTCTTCATGATCGTGTTGCGCGCAAACGCTATACAAATGTAAGACAGAAAAAACTCACACATTATTTTAGTGCATAAAACAGAATCGTGAATATATGAAAAATGTTCTTATATCATTTGTACAATTGAAAAAAGGTATTACAACTTATGTTAATTGATTATATAACATGTATTTGTATTTAAGTTTTTTTTCGGATTATCCAGATTTTCGATAATCCGGATCAGTTCCGGTCCCACTTAATCCGGATAAACGAAGTTCTTGTGTATTATCAAATCAATTCTAGGATGTTTTAACATTGAGTTGCTTGCTTGAAGAGCTAGAACTGTGGATTTTGTTTAGGGAATCTGCACGTACAAGACTCTTATGCTTCAGTCAGCTTCCTGACTTGCCTCATACAAGCTTTCTTTAAGGGAACACCCTACTGAGTTTTGAATTCCCCAATATTTTCACCCAATTTTTACCAAATGTTTCAGTTTTTTATAGTGATCATGCTTAAGGTAATTCTAAACTTTGAAGCCATTTGGTTCAGTCATTTAGAAATTATAACACATTTTATGTAATAAATACGTATGCAAATTTTGAAAATGTCCCATCGCATCAACTTTAATGTTATCAATCTGAGACTTCTATTGAATGAGCATCAATGATACGAAGTACGTCCAGAAAGTAAGTTCCGTTTGGTAATAACATTAAATTGTGTACAGATACAGAAAAAATATTTATTGCACAAAATTCTACAACCCTTAAACTACGTTTCCACATAACTGCCGAAATGTTGCAGGCATTTGTCGTAGCGTGGCACGAGTTTTTTTTATACCTTCTTCATAGACGTGTGCCGCCTGTGTCTTCAACTAGTTGTACGTTCCGCTGCAGCGCAGTTCCGCATATGCGCTGTAGACGCTCTGTATCAAGGAGAAGAAACGTGCGCCATTTGGAGAGCGCTGCCAGCCACGTACGCGTTGTTGTGCATGTTTACTCGTACAATGTCGATGTTGATTTAAAATCCCGCCGCTTGTGAAATCAGATCTGTGATTCGTTTTCTGAATGCTAGGAAAGTGAAACCAATTGCAATTTATCGGCAAATTTGCGAAGTGTATGGACAAAATGCGATGAGTGATTCAATGGTGAGAAGATGGGTCCGACAGTTCAATGAAGGACGTAGTGAAGTGCACGATGAAGAACGAAGTGGGCGTCCATCCTTGGTTACAGAAGAACTGGTTCACGCGATTGATGACAAGATCCGGGAAAACCGCAGGATTACAATTAGTGCTCTCGCTATGGAATTTCCCCAAATCTCACGATCACTAATTCATGAAATTGTTACCGAAAAACTGAACTTTCGTAAACTTTGCCGACGTTGGGTACCAAAGATTCTTACGGAGCAACACAAAACAAAACGGATGGGTAGTGGACTTCAGTTTTTGACCCGTTACAATGAAGGCGGCGAAGAATTTCTGACACAGATAGTCACAGGAGATGAAACTTAGGTTTCATACGACACCCCTGATAGTAAGCGGCAATCAATGGAATGGAGGCACACTTCATCCCCAGCAAAGGTTAAGCCGAAACAAATCTTGACACCTCGGAAAATGATGTGCACAGTGTTCTGGGACTGGAAAGTTATCTTACTCATTGATTTCTCACCGCGTGGTCAAACAATCAACTCAGATGCTTACTGCAAGACACTTAGGAAATTGCGCCGCGCAATACAGAATAAGCGCCGAGAGTTGCTGTCAAAAGGTGTTGTTTTTCTTCACGACAACGCACGATCACACACTGCAAATGTGACGAAAAACCTCCTACAGGGATTTGGCTGGGACGTGTTTGACCACCCTCCGTACAGCCCTGACCTCGCTCCTAGCGACTTTCATCTGTTCACAAATCTCAAGTCTTTCCTTGGCGGTCAACACTTCAACAATGACGACGAGCTGAAAGAAGATGTTTCCAACTGGTTGAAGACACAGGCGGCAAACTTCTATGAAGAAGATATCCAAAAACTTGTGCCACGCTATGACAAATGCCTGCAAATGTTCGGCAGTTATGTGGAAAAGTAGTTTAAGAGGTGTAGAATGTTGTGCAATAAATAATTTTTCTGTATCTGTACACAATTTAATTTAATTACCAAACGGAACTTACTTTCTGGACGTGCCTCGTATATACATTAGCATTGGTATTACTTTTAAAAGCAGTGCAAATGCTATATTATTAAAATATTTTTTCTTAGAATGACTTGTTCTGTTAACATATGTCAGTTTTTCAAATTTGAACCAAAATATATTTGAAAATTATGAATATTTTTCAAAATGGACACCAAATATTATTAAGGCTGCAACGTTGTATATGGAAACCAAGTTTTAAGGTAATAGGATCAAAACCCATGCAGTTGGTACATTTAGAACGTTGAAAAATATAACTTATTACCGTATTGAGATAAACTAATTTTATAAAAAAAAAGTATTTTAGTGGAAAATCCTTCATCAAAACTTTCCTGGATTTACGGTTTACATATTCCACACTTCTTAAGTACCCCAAGTGTCCCAACGGATGAGGTAACTCTAGGGCAAAAAAAAAACCAACAGATTTTGTTTTTGTAGTAATTTTTGGCCTAAAACTCAGTAGGGTCTCCGTTAAAGCAGGAAATAAAGGGTAACTCTTTGAAAGGGCTGACTTACCGCCTGTCTCTCCCTCTCCCCCTTCAGGACAGCGGTCTCCTTGGCCAGCTCCTCTGTGATGAGTCTGATGAGACGAGGACCGTCGGCGCCGAACATGAGATTCACCAGGTGACCGCTCTGTTCACAATAAAAAATAAGGTTTCCATTACACAGATTCACACCAGAGCGTCTCTCACGATAACAACGGCTTATCTGCGGTGATGATCGTTGAGCTCATTATATCCATTATATCTGACTATAGACATAGGGAACTAGTTCATTTACGGTGGTGAGCTGGGAAGAAGAAAGAAGGAGGAAGAATATACCTGAGTGAATATCTTACAGCAGACTTATTAAATGATCACTTTTTCTGTTATATTCATTGCGCAATTTTAGCCACTCCCTTCAAACACCTTGCCAAGTTTCATTTGTCTATTCATTTCACTGTCCTCTGATAAGTTTGGCATTAGGAAGGGCATCCGGCTTTAAAAAAAATCTCCCCTTAGGAACTCATTTCACCCCTGCCCGTAGAAACGGGAATAGGTGGTAGAGATACATTCAATGAATATAATATATTGATGTAAAATTCACCAACTCATCATATACTTCTTTCTTTCTTCCGAATTTGGCCGCCTGTGGACCGCATGGAACCTAAGGCTTTCTGGTTAATCTCCTCTTCTCTTCCCAAAACCTCTTCATTCGTTCACTTCTGATCTTTCGCTCCTCCTCGGATATCACCAGTTTGGCTCTAATTTTAGGTGTTTTCTCCTCGAAAATCTTGATGTTGTCAATTCGGTTTCTGAACTCTTTTCTGTTGTGGATCACATCCACTGTGAGTCCACTTTCCTTGGCGTCTCTTTTAACCTCTTCTACCCACTTAGTTGTAGCCTTCAGCTCTGTAATATACTTGAATATCCTCTTAGTCAGTCGGTTCTCGTCCAGTCTCACCAAATGTCCGTAGAATTTCAACCTTCGCTTCCGCATTGTGACAGTAATTTTTTCAGTATGTTTATAGAGGTCATCATTCCTTCTGTTCTTCCATGTCCCGTCAGCAGTTTTCTGTGGTCCTAAAATTTTCCGAAAAAATTTCCTCTCCTTTTTTCCAGTTCCTGAAGATCCCCTTTTTTATTCAGTGTCAAGCACTCCGAGGCGTACAGACCCTCTGGCTTTACTACTGTGCTATAGTGTCTGAGTTTTGCCTTGTAGGATATTGCTCGTTTGTTGTATCTGTTCTGGGTTAACCTATAAGCCAAATCCAATTTTCTAGCTCTTGCCCTATTTGCTTCTTTATCCAGCCCATTGGGTTCTATCCATTCACCTAGATATTTAAACTTCTCAGTTCATTTGACAGTCCCAGTATATTCTGTTTTCAACATCCCCTTAGGAGCAGATGACCTCGCTGTTTCACCCCTTAAAACAACATTAATTAACTAAAATAACAACATCCTTCTCTCTAAGGGGAGTTCCAATGGATAAAATATGAAAAAGATGTCAATTTTCAGATTTGTATACGATGTAAAAGCTGGCACTTTGACGTTTAAAATGATGTATAACACTTGATATTTGTTATTTGCAAAACATGTCTAATATTTATTTAAATAATGCAGTGCGCGTTAGAAAACATCGATACTTAGAACATACAAAGGTATTTTCTCAGAACTTACGTTTTACACATAAATGTTCCATAGTTTTCAGTTGTTACTTATCACAGAAGTCTCAAATTTTTACCACCTGTAGCCTGGCTTGAAAATGAGATTTTAACACGGGGATTTTGTTCTAGCTCAAATACATTATGAAAAAAAATGGATATGTCTAGATTTTTTAACGAAAAATTTGGAATTAAAGAAAAAAAAATATTATGGTCACAATAGTAGAAACACCAAACGCCCATGTTAAAGTAATAATAATTGATCACTAATTATGGTAATAGGCTACAATTTCATCTAAATCTACCCAGTAGTTTCTACAAAATAGGAACATGAATTTATTAAATATTAACATTAAGAAGATAGGCCATTGGAACTCCCCTACTGATACAAAGGGTTCATCAATAAAGATTATTCGGTAGATATTTTCACCGGCTCCTGACGTATAACATTCATGTTACATTAAAATAAATTATTCGTTTGAAATTCTGTTTATGTTCGACCATGCCGAAATATAAATATTAAATGCCAGAAAACTGCATCTTAATGAGGCTCATTATAGTTCAAGTTTCATTATGATACAGGTTCTTCACCAATCAGAGGTCAAGCTTTTCTTTACGATATAACTGTTTGACCAATTAGGTAAGGCTAGCATTGCACCTGCGCTGACTTCCACGGCAAGTGTAATGGTGGGGCATTCGAGGAGGCTGTGGTCGAATAAAAGGTATTCTCTGCGTCCCATGCACTCTGTTTAGTAAATGCAACTAGTGTAATCTCGACAGATATTTATGAATATTTATGTTCGAACATAAAATAAAGCTATACTTATCGTCGAACATAAACAGGCGTATGCAACTCGCCTATAATGGTAATTAAGACACTCGTGTGGAAATTATAAAACTCGCTTCGCTCATTTTATCAACATACTCGTGTCTCAATCATTGCCGTTATAGGCTTGTTGCATAATATACTATTAATTAGTATGTCGGAGAGTAACGTAACGATTTGTGAATTAGCTAAACTAGGACATAGCCACAGCTGGGTGATTCCAAATATGAACTGCAACCCTTGGCAAAAGCCATTCAAATTGTCATAATTATGACCCTTGTGTTGACAGGCCCTTATGTTAAGTTCCGAGGCACCTATCAAATTACTAGACTTTAATATTTTCAATAGACGCAATTTCTGTAGATTCCAAAATTAAGTTCAAGACATACACTCTCACAATTATGTGGGGTTGATGAATTGAATATTATTAACTCCCAAATAAAGCAACACCAAAACCTAGTCAAGTCGCACCCCATGGAATCACCCATTCATCCTTTCAGTATCTCCACTGCCCCCTCCCCCATAGGAGTTCCTATATTCTGGCGGTAAAATTAGAAAGAAAATATAGCGGCTAACATATTAAAAACCAAGGACTAATCACTAATAGCACTGCTGTAGACTCGTAAACTAGAGTACGGGTAGATGACACTCAGAAAAGAAGGGAAAACAGATTAAGTTCTTGTCTAAGTCCGATTTAGTAATACTAAAATGAAACTTTCAAAGGCAGCTTCTGTACTATATATATACAGGTTGGGTGGAGTTTAACTGGACACCCGGGAACATAATATTAACTAGGTCAAGACGTGCCGAAAGACACGAGAAACGTATAATGAAAGGTGCATGGCTTAGCGGGAAAAAATAGTTTAGTGACATTTTCTAAACATGTCTAGCAGGCGAATTATTGGTATTATGACTTTAGGATTGCACCATGCTGTGCAGCATAAAAAACCGAAGAAATAATGTCTGGGTGGTTGTGCATAAGGCGAGTGGTTCTCAAACAATTCCGTGTTATGACAATCACTTTCGGGAAGGCTATTTGCCATGTCTAGGAACTGACCTTCATTTATCAGTTGTCTGTGAGACCTACCCGGTGAATACCCACTGTTCTGTCAGTCCAGTGGCACTTCCTCGATCCGGTCTTGTACACAGTAGTAAGCAATGTTGCCAAGAGTGACGTACTTTTGCACCTGTTTTCTCCTAATCCACGCCCCTTTTACCATACGCTTTTCACGTCTTTCTGTGCTTCCTGACCTGGGAAATCGTATGTTCTCGGATAACTGTTTTGACTCCACCCACCCTGTATACGTGCCAATTGTGTAATAAAAATTTTTATCTCATGCGATCTAGAGGTGTATTCACTGTTCTACTCACCCCTATGAACATCCATGTCGGCTCGCTTTTCTCTCGAAATCTTTTAAGAGCTTCCACACCATCTGATTTAGCCTGAAAGTACACTTGTGTGAGGTTTTCATATTTCTACAAGTAGAGTTATCAGTAGAGCCTGGAAGTTAGGCAAAATGCCTCTTCTATCTGGCTGGATATTCTAAAGAATTTGGTCGATACATATGTTTCCGTGCATTTGGAGACAGTAGAGCCATTTCTTATTTTGCCTGTTTTGCCTAATTTGGCTTCTGTTGCCTATTTTTTAAGTCTTAAAGATTTTTTTTGCCTGTTTATGATCGTTACACATTTTTCTGCGATTTACACATTTTAAAAAGCACATAATGAATTTTCATATATCGAAGATAAAAATGGTTTCAGAAATTAAATTACATATTGACGTCACAAAAATATATATTTAGAAACCTGTTCCCGGTAAATCGTTGATTTGTTTTCAAGCACTCGAAAGCATATTTCCTCAATCCATCCATTTAAGCTCTTTAAATAGCAGAACCTTCTTTAAGAAAGGAATGCATGGGCATAATAAATACCAGGAGAGAGGATGAGGGAAGTACATCTCTTCCCTTTTCTCACACCCCATTAGCTGTGACAATGCGTAATTATTATTATTATTATTATTGCCTGGTATTCCCGAATTTGAAAAGATAAGATAATGCAGAGAAAGGAAGAAAATCACTTCTGTCTAACAGGTCAAACATAAAAGAAGCTTTTAATCTGCTGTTGAACTTGTTAAAGGCAACTCGAGTGTTCACGCTGACTTGTTTTTCATGCCGAAATTGTCATCGTTGAGTGGTAAATTACATGGCTATGCCTATTTTAATTATAGGCTATTACTGCCTATTTTCAAACAAAACTACCACTTTCGGAAACGCAAATAGCCCTGGGGTTCACTCAGCCTACACCGGAAATGAGTACCAGGGTAATTCCTGGGAGCAAAGACGGCCGGGCGTGGAGCTGACAACTCCATCCCATCTAGTGCCGATGTCATAAAAAGTGGAAGCCTCTACCTTCCACTACTCCCAGGGCCTCCATGGCCTGTACGAAGTTGGCTTTGCTTTTTTTTACTGCCTATTTTCAATATTATAGGCCTAAGTGCTTTTTGCCTATTTTCGATCGAACCAAAATAAATGCTTGAACTTCCGGGCTCTAGTTATCAGATTATGAACTTTAAAAACAAAGGGGAATCCGTTTATACAGGACGGAAGCTTACTTATGATCGAAATACAACTTGTACATTGATCATGGTGAGTGGATTGCAATGTCACAAATTACGTGTCCTTATCTTATAGCGTTACTCAAAATTGCCCCGTGTTAGCGATGATGTGTGCGTTAATGTCTCGAAACGCATGACGGATGCGTGTGCAAACGCTTAGGTATAAAGCATCTCGTTATATGTGTTGTGGGTCTTGGTCCTGTATATTCATGCATATAGCCATAAATTAACAACATATGGGATACCTTAATTGCCAGAGAACATTTGTCAAAGCGAAGTGCCTCCCACGATCACAATGCTAATGAGCTGAGTGAATGTGAGGAGGAGAGGAGAGGGCAGTGATGTAATGTTTACATCCCCAGATTTCTAACGCGCAGGCTAGCGTCTAGCAGACATGATCGTAGCTGGCCTCTTAGCACGCTCCCAGCACGTGCTTCCATACTGTAATTATGGTGTTTGAAGCCATTTTCAGTGTTGCCTTAGTAAACCAAAGTTTGATGCTTTTCCATCACTCAACACGATTGTACTTAAATGAGATGGGTTATTCCCTAATCCTGTAAAAAAAAACATAAGATTAATAAATACACTTGGATGACCAGTTTCGATCGTCAAGCGATCATCATCAGATCAATTACACTTGGGCTAAAAAATTTATGTCTGAAAGTATGGATGAAAATATTTACAATATGTACACTTCTTTGGTTGGTTGGTTCCTTATTTTAGGGGCTGTGACAACGCGGTCATGAAGGCCCGTGTACTTTGGGTGTGTGTGGAATCTGTCTGATAACTGGTGTTAATTGTGATGACTGTATTAGTGTGTGTTATCTGTTTTTAATTCACGTAAGGACGGCAGACGATAATTTCAAATAGTTCCTACTTTCGCTACCAAATGCTACCGTCCACGTTACCTAGCTGTGAACTTGGCTACTACTAGATGCCATCGCAATCAGCGCATGGTGATGGACGTTGGAACTTAAGAGCATTAAACAAACCTAACCTACACATTTTGCATCACACAAGTTTAGTTTGTGGAAGATTCTATTACATGTCATAAATCTCTGACATGGGAGGGGCATGGTGGCACAGCGGTCAAGCTGTTGGCCTCTCACCAAGGTGGACCGGGTTCGATTCCCGGTCAATGCATGTGAGATTTTCGAAATGAAATGCCAATGTCATGTAGTTCGGATTCCACGTAAAAAGGAGGTCCCATGGCTCATGATCTCATGATAACGGTCACGTAAAACTAAAAGCTTCCTTCCTTTGCTTTCTCTGACATGGGCCCACCGGCTTTACTTCCCCTCCTTAGGAAGGCATACTGAGGGATTTTTTACGATCTAGAAAGGTCCGACGACTTCGGCCAAGTTTGAACCCGTGACCTTGAACCGGGAGGGCGCCAGCTCGTAAGCCAAAAGCTTATAAACAAATAAACACATCATATGGGGTAGAGCACTACAGAACTCTCCTGTCTCAAAGGATGGTGTGTTTTGAACACCAGCCAGAATACTTCATTAAACAAGGTAAGTTCATATATACCGTATTATAACTATAATTCATTGGACTAGTACCGGGTGAGTTAGCCGTGGTTGTTACGGCGTGGCTGCAGGCAGTCGCTCACATCTGGGAGGCGAGGAGGTTCGAATCCCCGCGCCGGAAAAAATTAAGATGTTTTTCTGTGGTTTCCCATCTTCCTATTTCCTATTCCTAGTCATTACATTCACACTTTCCTCCCCCAGACAACATTCCACACGCGACGGTACTTGTAGCTCACCCCATGGGTGTCCGCATAGAAGCAGCTACTAACTCGGGTGAGCCGAACATGTCCTCGGATACTCCCGGCATTAAAAGCCATACCCTAAAAAAACCCTGATTATTACTTACTATATGGGAAGGATAATAGGATGTAATATAAGAAGCAACAGCAACACTGTCACACTGAAATATGATTTCCAATTTGTAGCATCTGGTTTTCACTTCTATACAAGTTTTACATTTTCTTTGGAGAAGGATCTATATAATGAGCCGTAATAGGCCTATCACACAAGCAATGCCATGTAGTAATAAAATTCAGAATATTTCAATGTACAGTGAAACCCCTCAAATCCGAACTAATTGGGGCTGTAGCCTGTTCGGATTTCAATATGTTCATATTAGCCGAAAAATATTCATAGCCTAACATAATAACCAGCCCTCGTTACGGTATAGGACTGGTCATTGAGCAAGGCAGGCTTGTGACAGTGAGGAAGACGAAACTTCGATAATAGGCCTATGACATACTGCGCTTCGTAGAACAACAAGCAGCAGCCACGCTAAACGATGTCATGTTCATGCGACGATGGTGCGCAATTGCCTCCGCGGGAAGGTTTTCGCCACTTCGACAATTGAAGATAACTGATTTCAAGTGAAAGAATACGTGATATTTTGTGTGTTTTAGGTAGATTTCATTAGAAAGCTAACTATTGCAATGGGTACCATGTTTCGACTTCCGGAAAATTTCGACATATCTTCGCGTTTCACATCCCCCAGACCCCAAAACCACCGTCAGTTCAAAAGTTTATATATAATTTATGTATATATGTATCTATCTATCTATATATATGTTTCTTGTGGACACAATAACTGCCGTAATTTTGCACCAATCACTTTGAATTTTTTACATAATATGTATCCCTATAAAATCTCGGTCGAGTTCGTTAATGGGCAAAATCGGTCGAAGGGGGTGAAAATGGGGGACTTTTTTCGAAAAAGTGAAATTTCGCTATAACTCTCTTAATACGTGAAATATCGAATCCATTCAAAGTTAATAATATGTGTCGGATAAGTGCCAAAAATTTATGTCAAATAAGTTTTTTGATAGCACCAACCATTGACCAAAGGGGTGGAAAAAAGTGTTTTTTTCGGGAAACATTAATCATATCTCTCTTAATAGGCACAATATCAAAACCGTACAAAATGGAAAATATTCCCCAAATAATTACCTAAAACTTTTGTCTGAAAGAATTTTTGATATGACCCACCATTACGCCAAGGGATGAGAAAAATGATTTCGGAATTTTAAACAAGATGTTCAGCAAAGAACATATAGCCTACTTTCTCCTAAATGTATGGGTATCTTTATGACTCTTTGTCCTCATCCCTAAAACAATCACCCCAACCACAATGTATTGTTTGTTTTCTTTTATATTGATAATAAGCCAGTAAGTGTCAAGATCAATATTATATACTTTATGATGATTGAATAACAAAACTACTAACTTATTGTAATGCATTCACGTCCGTTAATCTCTATATTAAGCCAGCCTGCAAAATTAAGAATCTTCCGCCCCAATCATCTTCCGCCCCAATCACAGTAGGTGGTGCTGCGACCTATCAGTGAATTAATCTTTATCCTGTACGCCTATGCACTGCCATCGTAATGTACTACGATGGCAGTGTTCTATGGGTGTTGAATGAGTAGGCAGTTTAAAGTAGCCAAGAGGGAGGCGATCCAGCTGGCAGTGTTTAAAGGTATTCGGAGCGCGATCGTGGCTAATAGTTGAACTACCAGTATTACAACACGGCCGACTGAATCGAGCTGCGCTCTATACCGGCCTTGACATTCCCAGTTAGAGCCCATGTATAACATGTAATTGAAAAGTTTCTACTCGTTGCCGGTAGAGCGCACTCCCCTCCCATTATAGGCGCGATAAGGACTATGCTGTACAGTACGTATATTAAATGTGTAATCTCAAGAACCACTGGATGGATTTTGATGCTGCTTTCACCATTCTGTAAAGGTGATCTCGAGGAAGATTTGTGTACAAAATAATTTATTTATGACCAAAGGGAGCCAAGCAGTAACGATTTCAGTGAAAAGGTCGAAAAAATAGCCTGGCCTCCGTGCGCTTTTTAAGCTTACGCTGGGCAAACCGTTAAAAATATCATTATATTATGAATGTAAGAATTGTTCAGCGTGAGAAATTCTACAAAAAGTCCGCGAGAGCATATCTCTATCTTCGATACATCGCCCACTATAAGTGTTTTTAGTTTGGACGGAAGGGGGTTTTGTGTATCTTGCACCTCGCCATTCTTAAATTACGTCTGACAGGAATTCCTTGCACATTCGGGGCGGGTTGCTGGTGACACTATATAATTATTATCATTATAATTTCCGCATTATAAAAATTAAAATTATATCACAAAATAAAATAGCGTGCTAATAAATCTAAGAGAAATTAGACATACATTGCACCTTCTTCGGGTACAAGGTCACTACTCCAGCACCGTCTCATCAAAAGGATAGAGAGAATGAAAACTACAGCCGGGAACAAGTAGCAGCCAATCGTGTGTTGTGTTTTGTGCTAAGATATCTTTCGACAAATTATCAGATACCGTGTGCCTTCTTTTTCACGAAGCAGCTGTCAGGACGGGACTTACATAAACTCCTGCTGGACGTTATTCTCGAGGTTGAACAATGCGGTTTCATAATTATAATAACTGTCTCTGATAATCACAAAACTAACACAATGATGAGGCATTTAGGGGGAGGGAATTAGCAACCAATGGTCAATCACCCATACGACGAGTCTAGGAATGTATTCCCTAGTTTTGATCATTGTCACATTCTAAAAAAAACATTAGAACGCAGTTTCTGTAACGAGAGATAACTGATGGTACTGGAATAATTTCAAGGAAATACTTGTCATTACTACACACGATGCAAAAGGGTGAGATCGTCAAACCGGTCACACCTCACTAAAAACATATCGAACCCACTAAATTTGAAAAAATGAATGTTCGGCGTGCCAAGGAAGTGTTCTCGTCAGAAGTCATTGGTGCCATTCGTACACTGAAAGAAAATATAGGTATGCACCCGGAAGCGTACACATTCATGGACGCAGAAGCAACCACATTTTTTTTTTTTGAAAAACGTTAATAAATGGTTCGCTATGCATGACGTAAGCATCACATATCATATTCAGTCTAGAAATCCAGATAAAGGGCATTTTTTTCTCATTAAATGTCAGTCGCCTAAACTGGCTAGAGAAATATTTTCTTTCTTACCTTGAAACTTTGAAAGCTGCTAGTAACGCTGCTAGAAAGGACTTCCTGAGTTCTGAGACTTACGAAGCTACCTATACAATTAATCACGGATTCAACTGTCCAGTGCATAAGGTATCTTCTAAAATTGGGTAGAGGAAAGTCGCCAAATATGGGGAGTTTTTTTTATAGGGCTCGCATTAGACATAAGAAGGAACGGAATAATTTTGGTTTTCTCACCAATATAAACCTCAGGCGATATATTATGTATATTAAAAATATGGGCACGTTTGATGTTGTAATACCCTCTGATATTATTGTTAACTTTAAAAGTGCATTTTCCCCATATTTGGCAACCGGGTTTCGTAATATGGGGAGGTAAGAAACCTCACGGTTTTTATTTATAATAGGTACACTGAATAGTATACCCTACTAATTAAAGCATTAATTCTGATTTTTTTTGTCGTTGGCCTCCTGAGAGGCCGAGTGCAGGTCTTTCTAGCCGACGCCCGTGGGCGACCTGCGCATCAGGATGAGAGATGGAATGGATGAAGATGAATGAAACTGGGCAAGGATGTGGAAGGAAGCGGCCGTGGTCTGTTAGAAGGTACCGTCCCACCATTTGCCTGGTGTTGAAAAATGGGAAACCACGGAAAATCATTTCAAGGACTGCCGACGGTGGGGCTCGAACCCACGCGTCTACCGAGTCAGCAGAGAGCTTGGCCCCATGGCCTAACGCTGCGCTTTAGCCAGCGTAGCCACTACTGTCGGTAATTCTGACAATGTAATGAAATCATGAACACAAATTGTACAAACATACAAAAATGAACAGTTATGAATGTGCAAGGAATTCCTGTCAGACGTAATTTAAGAATGGCGAGGTGCAAGCCAAATCCCCCTCCCGTCCAAACTAAAAACACTTATAGTGGGCGATGTATCGAAGATAGAGATATGCTCACGCGGACTTTTTTGTACAATTTTTCATGCTGAACAATTCTTACACTCATAGTATATTGATATTTTTAACGGTTTGTCCAGCGTAAGCTTAAAAAGCGCACGGACGTCAAGTTCTTTCTTCGACCTATTCACTGAAATCTAAAATCGTTACTGCTTGGCTCCCTTTGATCATAAATAAATTATTTTCTACAGAAATCTTCCTCGATATTACCTATACAGAATGGTGAAAGCCGCATCAAAATCCATCCAGTGGTTCTCGAGATTACCTGTGATATCCAAGAATCGGGGACTTTGTTTCACACTAAGTAGAGATAAGTCTTAGTCGTGCAATGCTTGGTGAACAGCGCTGTGTGAGCAGTTGAGTAACTAACAAGATTTCATGAAAAAGGTCTCATTGTCTAGGCCGGTATGAGCGCATTCAGTCGGCCGTGATTACAAAATTGCCATACTTCAGGAGGCCAGCTCAGGCATTTACACAGCGTTATGTTTGGAACAATATTACCCACATAACCCACAAGAGGACATCACCGTACAGAGGCATTAAGAAGGCTGTGGTTAATGACAACGTGTATCTAGTTCTTCTATTCTCCTTTTTCTAATGTCTTCTGTTTATGTGCGATGCTGGGACTGTGATTTTATTAATATACGAGTGTATACTTTATCCTCTCCTTTGAGCTAAATGACATTTTATTCAGTATCTGTGGGAAAAGCTCGTGCACATCATTTGTAAAAGAATTCAAGAAAAAAAAAAACCTAACTGTAGCAGTACTCGATCCCCAGTCAACTGCGTGTCAGACTAACATGCTAGCCCTGAGCTAACCGTATCCATGACGTCAGGTGTTCTTAACTGACATATTAGATACAAACTGTTGGCAAATAATGACTTTAAATAAACGATTTCTTCACTGCAGTACATCTTCATTAAAGATCATTTCATACAAAGTTTATATTATTGTATCAGTACGGTATATCACATACAACATACTAAAACTACTGAAATATAAGACAGGCACATGAGGACAGCTGCCATCTTGTCGTGTGACACAAACGGCTCAGCTCTTTTAAGCCACTCATACTGTATAATATTATAATATTAAATTATATTAAATAACGGATCACGACCTTCAGGATAGCTTAAACCCCCCTAGGCTCGATAATCGGAATTGGTGGGTCTTAAGCTATTTATTAAAATGGTTGCATAATTCACACGGCCGCCATCCTGAAATGGCATGGCCGATGACCTTGAATTTTGGGTGAAAGACGCGTCCTATATAAAGGTATGTTGTCACCAAATTTGGTAGAGATCGGATGATTAGTTTAGCCGTAATTTGATTTTACGTTTTGAACATTTGAGTGGCCGCCATTCTGTTTTGGTAAAGATGGCGGCGATATAAAGTATGACACTGAGGTGTCCTTTACTAGTGCTACCTCTGTACCAAATTTCGTTCAATTCGGTTTCACCGTGTTCGAATTGATAGGGGGGACAGACATTCAGAGTACACACACTCACACACACACACACACACACACACACACACACAGACTCACACACACACATACACACACACACACACACACACACAGACTCACACACACACATACACACACACAGACAGACACACTTTTTCGCCCTGTGTTGATCTCATAAGTCTACTTTCATTTTTTGCAAAAATCGAAAGTAGGCTAAAAATGCCAAGTGCCATCTGAGGTTACCATAACAACGCTTTTAAATTGATAAGGGATGATCTATCAGAGGTTGCCAAGACAACGCCATTGACGAGATCACATTCATTTTTAGCCTACTTTTCACACTTTTCAAAAATGAGGAAAAAGTAGACTTATAAGATATATCCGGGAAAATGTGTCTGTCCTTCTGTCTGTCTGTCTGTCTGTCCTTCTGTCTATCTGGCTGTGTGTGTGTGTGTGTGTGTCCCTATCAACTCCTAAACGGCTGCAGCAATCGAAACCAAATTTAGTATGAGTAAAGATGTATACCGGAATATCTCAGGCCCATATTTGAAAAAGATGCCAGTGCTACCAACTGCTAAAAAACGCACTAGAAATTTGAGCTCCATGTTGGATATCTTGGATGGTATACATGGGAGCTATTCTAAAATTGGCACACATGTAGATAATACTATTTCAGTTTAATTTCCAGGTGGCCATACATGACAGCGTTGCCAAAATAATTTTAAGCCTTCTGATAAGTCCAATTTTAAAAGCATATAACTTCTATACTATCAATTGGATTTCAACCAAATTTTGTATGTAATATGTGTATATAAAAATATATGACTGAGTGTATTCTTAAGAGCCACCAGGGCTGCCAACTGTTAATAATTTCTCTCTATTTTGTATCCAATTATATCAGAAAGTATGCAAGCCGACAGCTTTAAATTATGCACACGTAAATTACCCGACATTTTACATTAATTTGGAGTAACTTATATACGTCAGTTCTACCAACATGATTCTAAGCCTGCTGATAGGACCAATTTTTAAATACATGTAACTTCTATACCAACAAATGGATTTCATCCAAAATTGGCACAAAAATGTATAATATTTCAGATTATTTATGACCAGCACACGCATGACATTGTTGCCAACATGCTTTTACGTGTACTAATAGATCCAATGTCTAAATCCATGTAACGTCCTTTGGACTTCAACCACATTTTGTATTCTGTACCTTAGGAGATGGAAGTAAGAATATATTCAGTCACCAGAGCTGCCAACTGTATTGCTCTATTAGGCTACATTATGCCTAGTATACCTTATTTCGAACTAATTAAGACATTTCGATATTACCCACTTAATTTCGTCATTATTCCAGATAGGTTCATATACTGTAGATTAATCTATGGCATGAATCTTAATTTTAAGAAAAGTAGGCTCTTTAGTTCGTCACGGAACTTATAGTTCCATCTGACTATGAGGGAAGCGGCTAACTGGTAGCATGCTGAATTTCTATGCCCAAGGTGCTGGTTCAAAGCCGGACAAAGTCGCCAGATTTTCTAAGAGCGCTAAAAATCCGTCAGCCTGCTTTCCTTCGGAGGGGAAGTTACAACGTTCGTTGCAAGTTGCTGGTTGCGGTGGCATCTAGCAGCCAAGTTCACAGCTAGGTGTCGTTGACGTTAGTATTTGTTACAAAATTAGGTACTACTACTTAAAATTGACCGTCTGCAGACCTTACCTGAATTACAGACTAATACAGTCATCACAAATAACACCTTTTATCAGACAGATTCTACACACACCCAATGTACACGGGGTTACATGACCACCTTGTCGCAGCCCCTAAACTGAGGAACCAACCAACATCTCTGCGTGTGATAATATTTTGCGTGAAGAAGTAACAGACTGTTAGATAGTTACACATTAGTTCCAAACCTTGCATAAGGACATTGTGATCTCAAGTATAAAAATTAACCCCAAATGACAAGAAGGTTACCATCCCCATAAGACAGTAAAATGTTAAAAGTATGCATAGAAAGACGAAAAAATGTTAACTAACCTCCAATTGTAAAATACTTTCTCGCAATAAATGAGGTCTGATCCTCCTACGAAAACCTGCATATTTTGCCTATTATGGCCTATCCCCTAGTTTGCCCGGTGAAATCTACCTCCGCCTTCCGGCGTGCCGAGAGGAATTTTTTATTATCATTTCATTGTTTTTGGGAAGTGATTAACGTAAGGAATTACAATAACCAACTTTTCCGTTTTTCAATCCTGGATGAGATACGTATGTAGGCACATTTACACTATGTTAGGTATGATAACTGTACGTCTTTGTTAATTTTTCAACTAAATATGTAAAATAATTTTATAATGTAGAATGCATAATTGTCATATCAGTAAATAAATAAGGTTCTCTTTTTTGTGTGTATTTTTTTAAACTTAAAATTGTCGAAAAAGCTCGTTCGGATTTTCCGGAATTTCGGTTTTCTGGGGTTCGGATTTGAGGGGTTTCACTGTATATTCACTTTCAATATCAAGTCTAATACTATATTTTTTATATTATATAGTAATTCTTGCCTGGGCAGAGATATTAGGCTTTACAGTTGTGTCCTGTCACCTAGCAGCCCTGATAAAAAGATTCTCTGTGCTCATGAGATATTATTGATTCCAAGATTATTTGGAAGCTGGCGCCCTCTCCGGAAGAAAAATAAAAGATCAAAGACAAACATGACATTTGTATATCCAATTGTTAAGCTTGCTGTTGTTGTTTGTTCACCTACATATTATATATACATTAAAACATTACATTTGCTGCCACAACTTAAGGGGTAACCAAGAGAAAACGTTACAATATTGTAAATATTTTCACTCCGACTTTCTTATTATTTTTTATTATTGGAATTAAACACAATGTGTACATAATTATTACATAACAGATATCATTGACATTCGTCCTTTGCATAGTGCGAGATTGGCATTGTTCTTTGTGTACATTCAAATAGGTGATACTGTGTGCAGGATTGGTTGCAGAGTTCACAGCTGCATTGACTGTCGGCGTTGTGGTAACCTTTTCTGTTGCAGATTTTATGGTGGAAGCCGTGTATTGCTCCTCGGGTGTAGAGGTGTCGTAGTTCATAGCCGGCTGATCTCCATTCCTTCTCCTTCATGGCTGGGGTGCGGTAGAAATCGAGGTCTATTTCTGTTGACTTCTGGGCTCTTTCTTCCAGGAACTTGATGCATGCTTGTGTTTGAATCGGGTTGAGTTTTAATATTAGGTCTTCTATAAATGTTTTTGTTCCCACCAGTTGATAAATTAATCTGGTTGGGGCGTACTTCGATACGCACAGGGTTTTCTTCAGGTATCTGGCTTTCACTCTATCCAGGTCTTTCATGTTTTTGTAGTTCAAGTGTGGCCAAATTATTTCAATTGCGTATGATGCTATTGGGGCGATTTTCAGATTGAACAGTGAAATTGATGTTTCTAGTGAGAGGCTATGAAGTCTTTTGATTTCCATTGTGGCTTTTATTACGGAGATTGATCTTTCCTCAACATGTCTTGTAAAGGTGAATCCGGGGACCTGCAGAGTTTCCCCTAAATATTTGTTCGCCTTCGCTATGCCTAAAGTGTGGTTCCCACATGTGAAGACATCCTTCGAGGATATTCGTCCGCCTTTGCGAAACTTCATTACTTTTGTCTTGTTCTGGTTTATTTTAATTCGTTTTCTTTCGTCCATTCCTCTAACCTATTGATAGCTTGCTGCATCGCTTCCAGGTTTTTGCTTAGGATCACCATGTCATCTGCATAGCCTAAGTGTAATGGATCTGACAATGATTGCTTGACGATCGAAACTGGTCATCCAAGTGTACTTATTAATATCATGTACATTTTTTTCAGGATTGGGGAATATCCCATCTCATTTGGGTACAATCATGTTAACCACCTGAAAAGTATCAAACTTTCGTTTTTCCACACTGTCAACAGCCACAAAGCCACTGCGTTTCAATTCATAAAACTCACATTTATCGTGAATGGTGGAAGCTACGAACACGTAACAGATACTAACCAAGATATATTATTTTGTGAATTCAGGAAGGAAGATAATTTACGCATGAAAACACAACTGTTGGTCTTTGTGAATGGCTTTTTGTGAATTCATGTTACTTCTTAAAACGAGTATCAAGATTGACTAGTGCTATATGACTAAATAGCGTTGAGAAATATGGGGGTAGATTGTGTTGGGCTACGGCTGATAATTTTTGGGTAAATACGTATTCACACTGATTTATTTGTAAACACATATTTACTGGAACTCACCTTCTTAATTCAGTAATCAAAAAATAAACGCATTTTGGAGATCAAAAACCAATTTCTCATGTTTCTGTCATGGTGTTTTATCAGTTGAACTGCTTGCCTCGGTGGGTGAGTGGTTATCGTGTCGGACTTCCACCCCCAAACTTGCAGGTTCACTCCTGGCCGTGGTAAGTGATTTTTGAAAGGCGGCAAAAATCACGGCATGCATGACATTCGTTGTTGACATGTTAAAGACCCCATTTGAATTCAGTAGGCCGTGTTCATAATGGCAAAATTAATCTCGGGATTTTCCGCTAACACATAAAATGTCCTCCATTCTCTACTAGAAAGCGCTATAGTGTCAAGGAGCTTAGATATCTAACCTCCTTGACTTTCATAGCGTTCCAAGGAACAACAAAATTTGACATGCAAGCTGCCCTCTGTGCGTCAAATGACAATGCTTGCACCCGGCACCCGAGGCTATACGATATTATTATTATTATTATTATCAGTTGAACGTCTCTCCTTTCACAGTCATCGAGTATCATATGTTTGTGACCGGGTGAGTTAGCCGAGGTCGTTGCGGCATGACTGTTGGCAGTCGCTCACATCCGGGAGGCGAGGGGGTTCGAATCCCCCCGCCGGAAACCTTGAAGATGGTCTTCTGTGGTTTCCCATCTTCCTTCCAGGCAACTGCCGGGGTTGGTCCTTAACTATAGGCCACAGCCGCTACCTTCCAACTCCTCGACCCTCCCTTCCAACTTTCCTCCCCAACGGTACTTGTAGCTCACCCATTGGGTGTCCGTCTCGAAGCATCTACAAAACTGGCGAGCCGAATATGTCCTCGGACACTCCCGGCACTAAAAGCCGTACGCTAAAAAAAATATATATATGTTTGTGAGTAAAATGTAAAAACTGGATGTTCAATGATACTTATGAAGGTAAGTCCGTTTGATCTTTCAATCATCCCGCGGTGTAGCCATGTTCGTTAAATCACCTCTATTTTTTTTTGCCTATTTTCAATTTTGAAAAAATAGGCTTATGAGATCACCTTTTGTCCGTGTGTGTGTGCGTGTGTGATTCGTGTGTGTGTCCCCCCCCTAATAAAATCTAAACGGCTGGAGCAATTTCAATGAAACTCGGTAAGTTCATAGCATTATTCTGGGCGACCCCGACCGTGCCCTTCAAATTTTATTACAACTCACCAATCCAACATGGCGGCTGTGCGAAATATTTCATCAGCATTCAATATCTCCGAAACTAATAGCGATATCTCCCTGGAATTTTGTACGGTGATAAAAGAAACTACTAGAAGTTCACTCATGTGACTTTTGTAAACCTCGTAACTAGGAAACCAACATGGCGGCCAAGCAAAGTTGCGACTTTTAAATATACGTTTCTTGCGATTTAACCAACCAAACGTAATGAAACTTGGTACAGTATATGTTTATACACATTGTAATGCACCGACATCTAACTTCGTTTAATTGTTTACATAACCTCAAGATGGTGGCTGTGCGAAATATTTCACCGGCATTCTATATCTCTGAAACTATTACCGGTATCATGCTGAAATTTTGTACGGAGATAAAGGACACTACTGGAAGTTTATCTATAAGACTTTCAAAAACCGGTTGACTACAAAACGAACATGGCGGACAAGCGAAGTTGAAAGTATTAAATAGACTTTTCTCGCAATTTAATGATCCAAACGCAATGAAACTTGGTACAGCAAATGTTTATACATATTGTAATTCACTGGTATCTAATTTAGTTCAATTGTTTACATAACCTTAAGATGGCGGCTGCGCGAATTTCGAAAATTAATTTTTATTTCTTGTGTCGTAATCATGCGATCGAAGTGAAAGTTTGAATAATGAACCTACGCAATAATTTTCCTTTAATGGTACATGACTCTATGGCCTATACATATAACAATCCAACATGGCGACCATCCGAAATATTTAGACGGTTCTCAATATCTTCGAATCTATTACAGCAATCAAACTGATTTTTTAATGCTCATAGGGGCTATGAACATAAGTTCACCTATAGGACTTTCAATAACCTGGTGGTCACAAATCCAAAATGGCGGCGACGCGAAGTATAAATATTCACATGGACGTTTCTCGCAATATAACCATCCGAGTGCAGTGAAACATGGTACAGTAAATCTTTATACAAATGTTAATCCACTGGCGTCTAATATATTTCAATTGTTTCCATAACCACAACATGGCAGCTGTGCGAAATTTTAAAATCTCCTTTTACTTCTTTTGTCCTAATCATGCAATTGAAATTTGAATACTACACGTACACAATAATCTTCATGTAACAGTACATAACTCTAAGACCTACATATATAAAAATCCAACATGGCGACCATCCGAAATATTTAGTCGGTTCTCAATATCTACGAATCTATTACAGCAATCAAACTGAAATTTTGTATGTTGATAGTGGCAATTAACATAAGTAGTATATATGAAAATAGGCTGTATAGTTCTTCACGGAACTACTTGTTCATCATTATACAATTGTTACTGGTTGGCTGCGTGGCTCAGCAGTAACGTCCTCGCCAGCTGTGCCAAAGGTTGCCGAATTGGATCCTGGGGTGCGCAAATGCAAGAGAGCTGTGCCAGTAGATTTACTGGCACGTTAAAGAGCATTGTTAGAATGCTATATGTTTTCATCACCATTGCTTGAGATATGCTGAAACACTGACAGGGGACAGCACAGAGGCTTAGGTTCCTTTCAACACTTGAGCTAGATCTCGTATTTTTTAACGGTGATGTCGAGCTTATTAATAACTTTCAACAGTGCAGCATTCATCCAATAGAAACAACTTGCTTGACGTAAATGGACTAAATTTAACAACTTGAATTTTCGAAATAACCATTTAAATTCACTCACTAAATAAAATTCATAGGAACTAATTAACTATGGTAAAATTGCCCGCAAACACGACTTTTATTGTAGCCAATAGGACTATAGGGTGGGTGTCCCAAATATCGCCCCTGTGCCTAATACCGCCTACCCTAGTTTGGAAGCTACTAAGTTATTTCGTCCTGTCATATGAAAATTAAAATTATACTATAAATATTACCAAGACCCAAAACAAACCCTTCATAGGTCCATTCCTTAAACGTAGAAATGCCCATATGAACTTAGTGTAACATAACGTAGAGTATGGTCCTATTCATCAAGTCATATTAAAGGCTCCCATAAAATACGTGAAAAAAACATTGTGTTGGCCATTCTGGAAGTTGTAAGGTCACCAACATGTCTTTTGATATAACACAGCAGTAGTCGCTATCTCTCGGAGAAAATTATTAATGCTAGTTCATCAAAACACTCTCCCCCCTCCCACCCCCCCCCCCCTCCCACCCCCCTCGCTTCAACGGGCCAGAATCAACCGCTCAGCACATTCGCCGCTAGTGCAGATATGCAGCGAAGCATTGGCGAAACATTTGGTTGAGTATGCAGTAGACCTGCCGATTATATCGTTCAGTTAAGTAAATAAAAATAGTTGTATTGCTTTTCAGTTTTTCAATTTAATATCCTTCTTGCATACAATGAACAAGTTGCCGCGAGTACAAAGAGTACTTAATACAACATTTCGTCCCTCACTTCAATTCCTAGGTTCATCAACACATGAAGTCGATCTATGGGCCGTAGAATTGATTCCTGTAGATATTACAGGAGCCTTTTTTTTAGCCTACTTTCGATTTTTGCAAAAAATTAAAGTAGACTTATGAGATCACTACAGGGCGAAAAAAAGTGTGTCTGTCTGTGTGTGTGTGAGTCTGTGTGTGTGTGTGTGTGTGTGAGTGTGTGTACTCTGAATGTCTGTCCCCCCCCCCCTATCAATTCAAACACGGTGAGCGCAAATTGAACGAAATTTGGTACAATGGTAGCACTAGCAAAGGACACCTCAGTGTCATGTTTTATATCGCCGCCATCTTGACGGAAACGTAATGGCGGCCACACAAATGTTCCAAGCTTAAATCAAATTACGACTGACCTAATCATCCGATCTCTACCAAATTTTGCAACAACATACCTTTATGGGGGCAGCATCATTTGACCAAACTAATAGGTCATCAGCCTAATAGTTTGCGGATGGCGGCCATCTTTGTGTGAAAATCGATTGCCCCTATTAATTCGAACACGGTGAAACCGAATGGGACGAAATTTGGTACAGAGGTAGTACTAGCAAAGGGCACCCCAGTGTCATGTTTTATATTGCCGCCATCTTGACGGAAACGTAATGGCGGCCACCCAAAAGTTCAAAGCTTAAATCAAATTACGACTAACCTAATCATCCGATCTCTACCAAATTTTGCAACAACATACCTTTATGAAGGGAGCATCCTTTGACAAATCTAATAGGTCATTAGCCTAATAGTTTGCGGATGGCGGCCATCTTTGTGTCAAAATCGATTACCCCTATTAATTCGAACACGGTGAAACCGAATGGAATGAAATTTGGTACAGAGGTAGCACTAGCAAAGGGCACCTCAGTGTCATGTTTTATATCACCGCCATATTGACGGAAAAGTAATGGCGGCCACCCAAATGTACAAAGCTTAAATCAAATTACGACTAACCTAATCATGCGATCTCTACCAAATTTTGCATCAACATACCATTATGGAGGGAGCATCCTTTGACCAAACTAATAGGTCATTAGCCTAATATTTTGCGGATGGTGGCCATCTTTGTGTGAAAATCGATTCCCCCTATTAATTTGAACACGGTGAAACCGAAGGGAACGAAATTTGGTACAGAGGTAGCACTAGAAAAGGCCACCTCAATGTCATGTTTTATATCACCGCCATCTTGACGGAAACGTAATCGCGGCCACCCAAATGTTAAAGGCTAAAATGTAATTACGACCAACCTAATAATCTAGTCTCTACCAAATTTTGCAACAACAAATCTTTATGTGGGAAGCATATTCTGACCAAACTGCTAGATCATCAGCCCAATAGTTTGCAGATGGTGGCCAAGTATGTGTGCAAATCGATTCCCCCTATCAATTCAAACATGGTGAAACCGAATTGAACGAAATTTGGTACAGATGTAGCACTAGCAAAAGGCACCTCAGTGTCATGTTTTATATCGCCGCCATCTTGACGGAAACGGAATGACGGCCACCCAAATGTTAAAAGCTTAAATCAAATTTCGACCATCCTAATAATTTGATCTCTACCGGATTTTGAAACAACATGCCTTTTTGTGGAAAGCATCTTATGACTAACTACAAGGCCATCAGCCCAATAGTTTGCAATTAGCGGCCATGTATGTGTGCAAATCCATTCCCCAGATCAATTCAAACACGGTGAAACCGAATTGAATGAATTTTTTTACAGAGGTAGCACTAGCAAAGGGCACCTCATATTCATGTTTAATATCCCTATAGCACGTTGTATTTCAACAAGCTACTACAACCAACATTCAATGATACTCCTTGAAAAGGACAAAGAGTTATAACAATACCCATGCATTTAGGAGAAAGTAGGCTATATGTTCTTTACTGAACATCTTGTTTCTTGACTAGCTTTACCCGTCGCGGCTTCGCCCGCGAATATTCTAGTTGTAAAGAGTACACTTAGCAAAATCTCAATCATGAATGCTATGACTGATTTATCCTTGGTATGCATAATCATACTTTATCAATTCAGCTACTGGTGCAGTGGTTAGGGGTTTGTCATTCCTTCATAGGTACATCAGACCGAAGTTAGTTTTCTGGGAATATCACCGACACTGTTAATTTAAGGGCCTTTAGATGTGGTTTTCGGGGACCCTTTGTAGTCGGGTGAAAAAGACCTTTCGTACCACACTCATTTATCATTCCTTCATAGGTATATCAGAGCGTAGTTAGTTTTCTGGGAATATCACAGACATTGTTAATTTAAGGGCCTTTAAATGTGGTTTTCGGAAAACCTTTTTAGTCGGGTGAAAAAGACCTTTCGTACCACACTCACACGTGAAAATTGCGTGAAAAAATTCTAGAGTGCCCCTTGAGCCCCTTAATCGCATTATACTGTATGTATTGATGAATTTTACAGCTTAATTTGGTTCAGTGATAACCTTATAAACGTCTGGAAACTTTCACAGTAATGTAATAATTGGAATTGCATTGCGTCTTACAGACTTGTGAGATTCTGTTACCATGGTTACCGTGTTGCATTCTTTCATTATTTCATTGTAAATACATGTTTTAAGGTATTTATTTGATTGTGAGGCATTTAAAGAGTAAGTGATTGCGTTTTGCTTACGCATTGGGTTATGCTGAACCTGTAGGTACCCCATATGTGTAGGTTGGTGTTAATGGGACCTTATTTTCGGTACAAAACTGGAATGGGATCTTAGCAGAATAATATAGGGAGGGATAGTACGATGTCAGCTATCAAATCCTTCCTCAATCCCAAGGCCCTACAAAAATCCACGAAATAACGTGGAATCGTTTCGCTTGCTGCGACCAGAAGACCAATGATATTAATTGTCTCAAGGAGATACATGTAATTGTCTCGGTAGTATGGAATCGTGCTCTTGTAGTATTGTATAGACTTACAACAACGAATGCCAGTGAGAAAAACTATAATAATACACATCCGAAAATGTGTAAAAATATAGGCTTCGCAGCTAGCCCAGCTAGCTCACGCATATATTACGCCACTAGGACAGACAGAGGTCAGGCAATGGGCATTAAGACGAAGAATGTAATAAGCTTAAACATGCAACTGAAGTAAATATAATGGGGAAAAACTTGTTGCCGAATAAGTGCTGAAAAAGTATGAATGTATGACATTCAAAGTCGGACTGTACTTACAACAGCAAGAGTTAATGAGTCCCCTGATGAACCAAGTTTCAATTTCTTGAGCTGACCAACCATCGCCACACAAGGTCCACACCAAGCAGAATACACGTCAACAACTGTAGAAAAAGTAAAAATAAAAGAACTTAAATAAAGGTAGTATCTAATTTCAAACAGCAAACTTTGTTTTAATGTACACTTTGTTACCATAACAATCACTGCTCACTGGCCTGATGCAAGTCTTCTAAATTGACACCACGTGATTGACTTGCATGTCGACGAACCGTTCCAGTGCCTCCAACCAGAATTACATTTCTTGGGGATTCTGGAATGGAACCCGAGCATTCGGGATGGTGGCCATGAATGCTACCCACTACACCATGACAAATGATGCTGTGAGGATAATGGGTTGGATTTTGAGGCAAAACACAGAATTTGTTTCTCAGCACTAATAACATTGTAAATAACTCTTGTAAGATACAAAATGGAGTGTGGTATTAATCAAACAATTTTTAGTATTTATTGTGCGATAATAATAATCCTTGTAACTCCCCCATGTAATCTGTGCAAATCATCATTATGCTTGTAACTCCCCCATGCAATCAGTGCAAATAATTATCCTTGTACCTCCCACATGTAATGTGTGCAAATCATAATTTTCCTTGTAACTCCCCCATGTAATGTGTGCAAATAATAATTATCCTTGTAACTCCCCCATGTAATGTGTGCAAATAATAATTATCCTTGTCTCTCCCCCGTGTAATCTGTGCAAATCATAATTATCCTTGTAACACCCCTTGTAATCTGTGCAAATCATAATTATCCTTGTAACTCCCACATGTAATGTGTGCAAATAATAATTGTCCTTGTAACTCCCCCATGCAATCCGTGCAAATAATAATTATCCTTGTAACTCCCCCATGTAATCAGTGCAAATAATAATTATCCTTGTAACTCCCCCATGCAATCAGTGCAAATAATTATCCTTGTACCTCCCACATGTAATGTGTGCAAATCATAATTTTCCTTGTAACTCCCCCATGTAATGTGTGCAAATAATAATTATCCTTGTAACTCCCCCATGTAATGTGTGCACATAATAATTATCCTTGTAACTCCCCCGTGTAATCTGTGCAAATCATAATTATCCTTGTAACACCCCTTGTAATCTGTGCAAATCATAATTATCCTTGTAACTCCCACATGTAATGTGTGCAAATAATAATTATCCTTGTAACTCCCCCATGTAATCCGTGCAAATAATAATTATCCTTGTAACTCCCCCATGTAATCAGTGCAAATAATAATTATCCTTGTAACTCCCCCATGTAATCAGTGCAAATAATAATTATCCTTGTAATTCCCTCATGTAATCTGTCCAAATCGTAATTATCCTTGTAACTCCCTCATGTAATCCGTGCAAATAATAATTGTCCTTGTAACTTCCCCATGTAATCTGTGCAAATCATAATTATCCTTGTAATTCCCTCATGTAATCTGTCCAAATCATAATTATCCTTGTAACACCCCTTGTAATCTGTGCAAATCTTAATTATCCTTGTAACTCCCTCATGTAATCCGTGCAAATAATAATTGTCCTTGTAACTTCCCCATGTAATCTGTGCAAATCATAATTATCCTTGTAATTCCCTCATGTAATCTGTCCAAATCATAATTATCCTTGTAACTTCCCCATGTAATATGTGCAAATCATAATTATCCTTGTAATTCCCTCATGTAATCTGTCCAAATCATAATTATCCTTGTAACTCCCTCATGTAATCCGTGCAAATAATAATTATCCTTGTAACTCCCCCATGTAATGTGTGCAAATCATAATTATCCTTGTAACTTCCCCATGTAATATGTGCAAATCATAATTATCCTTGTAATTCCCTCATGTAATCTGTCCAAATCATAATTATCCTTGTAACTCCCTCATGTAATCCGTGCAAATAATAATTATCCTTGTAACTCCCCCATGTAATCAGTGCAAATCATAATTATCCTTGTAACTCCCCCATGTAATGTGTGCAAATAATAATTATCGTTGTATCTTCCCCATGTAATCTGGGCAAATAATAAGCAATCTCATTTAAATGTTTTTTGGTGAAGTCTTATTTTTCCTGTCTGATAATTGGGCATATTGACTGACTGACTTGAAATTTATCATGTAATTGTTAATTAGATAACACTAAAACTGGCTTCAGAACTTTGTACGTGAATAATATTGGTGTATGTCTCAGTTACTTTACCTATTAATCCTTGTTTGGTCAAGAGGTTATCCCAGTCTTCGTCAGTGTTGATTTCAACTTGGAGCTGGACGGCATTTGGTTTCTTGCCGATCATCTTCCGTGCCAAAGACACAGCTTTCTGTAACATACAGTTGATGGCCTGGTCAGAACACATTTTGACATGTTATCAAACATGTTGCTAAATTATAGGATTCATATTGACTACCGGTAATTATTATAAATAATATTCTGATATAAATATGGGTGAATACAACTGGATCAACTATATACAAGTTTATTTAAGGATGACCGTGAGGTTCGTAATATTCACTTCTTACGCTTAGCAGCACCGACATTAACGTAAAATGCTAAAGTCTGATGTCGCTGAAGTGTACATCATTCATACAAAATTTTATCAAAATATTATTGTTATGTTTCACAAGTTTTTATACTGGGTCATTATCTTTGTGCGCCCCGATAAATACGGCAAGCTAGGTCGGCTTTGACTGGCGCAGATCGCGGGCGCGCGTACACTGTTCAGCCGGTGGTCCGCTCGCACTTTTACATTTTCACCAAACATGTTCAATAATGTGTACTTTCAATGCTCATAGCCAATGCTGAAAAATGTCCTCCCTCTCTTGCAACACAGACCTGACATCTTCTGATGAAAGAATGGGCAACAATCTCATCTAATTTTTGTTCTGTAAGAACACAACGTTGTCTGTTAACGTTTCTATTACTTACGGAGCCTGTTTTCTTGAATCGTTTAGCGAGCCTCTTAATTGTACTGGCATTAGACACAGGTCTTCCTGGAAACTTGATTCGAAATTTTCGTCTTGTTTCAGAACTAGACTTTCGGCTTTTCATATACGAAATATGGATATACACACGTTCGCACAATGTTAATTGGTGTCTAGGCATGACCAACGATCACAGTAATCACAATACTCACTAAACGTGCAACACTAACGTCTAAGCTTTGCAGATACACGTCCATATGAATGACAAAACACGTGTGAACTAACGATATGAGTCAGCGGAGCGCGCCAACCATCGGCTGAACCGTGTACGCGCGCCCACGATCAGCGCCAGTAACAGCTGGCTTAGCTAGCCGTGTTTATCGGGACGCACATAGATAATGGCCCCGTATAAAAAGGCGCATTCATAGGCTACACACGCATACTAGGTCTAAAATTGATTGAATAATCCTACTTCTCCATTTTCAATATTAAGAAAGGAAGCTTAAACGAACCACACTTCATCAACATATCATCGCTGAACTGACAATACCACGTGTCTGTCAATGTTCCTATTTTCCATTATTTCCCGTATGATTGGTCACGCCTCCCATCAGTATGTGGATGTGCCGTCCAAAAGAAAATTCACTTTTGGCTCATTGACCTGTTTCACTAAAGCACAATGAGCTTCAAATACATTGCACTGTGGGAAAAGTATATATCCGTGTAGTTATGCATTCCTAAAGTACAGTATATTTAAGTTTCATTTTCCTTTAGGATGGTCGCCTCCGTAGCGTAGCGGTCAGCATGGTTGGATGCCGCCCCGGAGGTCCTGGGTTCGATTCCCGGCTCTGCCACGAAATTTGAAAAGTGGTACGAGGACTGGAGCGGGGTCTACTCAGCCTCGGGTGGCCCAAATGAGTAGAGGGGGTTCGATTCCCCTTCAGCCATCCTCGAAGTGGTTTTCCGTGGTTTCCCACTTCGTCTTCGGGCAAATGCCGGGATGGTATCTTCTTCAAAGCCACGGCCGCCTCCTTCCCTCTTCCTTGTCTATCCATCCTAACCATCCCTTACCTTCCCTCATGAGGCCCCTGTTCGCTTTGCAGGTGAGGCCTCCTGGGCGAGGTGCCAATCCCACCTCAGCAGTTGTATCCCTTCCGATTCGATGTTCCCAGCTCTAGGACACTGCCCGAAGAGACGGTAGCGGAGAGTTCCCTCGCTGAGTCCGTGGGTTCCACCAACCTGGAGGGTAAACGAATAAAAATATAAAAAATAAATAAATAAAAAAATCCTTTAGGTCCGTGGGGTAGTCGGTAGCATGCTGAATTGCTATGCCCAAGATCGCGGGTCGAAGTCGTCGAATTTTTTAGCCTATTTTCATTTATGAAGAAATGGGCTTATGAGAACACCTTTTGTCCGTGTGTGTGCGTGTGTGCGTATGTGTTTGTGTGTCCCTAATAAAATCTAAACGGCTGGAGCGATTTCAATGAAACTCAGTAAGGTCTACTATTTCGTCCGACCCCGACCGTGCCCTTCACATTTTTCAATCCCACATGGTGGCTGTACGAAATATTTCTCCGGCGTTCTATCTCTGAAACTATTACCGAAATCACCCTGAAATCTTGTACGGTGATAAAGGGCACTACTAGAAGTTCACCTATGTAACTTTCAGAAACCTGTTAAGTACAAAACGAACATGGCGGTAAAGTGAAGTTGAAACATTTAAATAGACTTTTCTCGCGATTTAACCATCCGAACACAGTGAAACTTGGTAGAGCAAATGTTTATACACACTGTAATGCACTGACATTAGTACACATATGCAAATCCCACATGGCGACCATCTGAAATATTTAGACGATTTTCAATAGGCTATCTACTCATCTATGACATCAATCAAACTGAAATTTTGTAGTTTGATAAAGGCTATAAACATAAGTTCACCAATGGGATATTCAATAACCTGGTAAGCACAAATCCAACATGGTGGCGACGCGAAATTTAAACATTTAAATGGACGATTCTCGCTATTTAACCATCTGAACGCAGTGAAACTTGGTACGGTAAATTCTTATACAAATTTTAATCTACTGACATCTAATTCATTTCAATTATTTTTGTAACCACAAGATGGCGGCAGTGCGAAATTTTAAAATCTCGTTTTTATTTCTTGTGTCCTAATCAAGCGATTGAAGTTTGAATAATACACCTACGCAATAATCTTGTAATGGTGCATAACTCTATGACCTACATACAGTATATAAAAATCCAACGTGGCGACCATCCGAAATATTTAGACAAAGCTCAATAACTACGAATCTATTACATCATTCAAACTGAAATTTTGTGTGTTGATAGAGGCAATTAACGTAAGTAGGATACATGCTATTTAGTTCTTCACGAACTATTTGTTAAGAGCGTTAAAATCCTTCAGTATGCCTTCCTTTGGAGGGTAAGTAAAGCCGGCGTGCCTATGTCATAGATTTATGGTATGTAAAAGAACCTACCACTACAATTGGTAGTGTGTAGCTAAATTTGTGGGTTATTTGGTTAAAGCGCTCTATCAAGTTCCAACGTTCGCCCGCTGGGTGACAGTGTCGTCTGGTAGCCAAAGTTGGAACTACTTGAAATTGAAGTTTCATTCAACTCCATTCATTTCATCTCTCATTAACTCCTCTAATGAGGTTGGTATCAGGAAGGGCATCCGGCCGTATAAACAATCAGCCACATGGAATTTCATCACATCTCATTCCCGACGCCGTTGCAAACTGGATTAATAAGGAGTAAACATACACACATTTCCCTTTAGATCACTACACTGGAACATTTTTTGGTTGGTTGGTTCCTCAGTTTAGGGGCTGCGACAACGGGGTCATGTAGCCCCGTGAACTTTGGATGTGTGTAGAATCTGTCTGATAACCGGTGTTATTGTGATGACTGTATTAGTGAGTGTTATCTGTTTTTAATTCAAGTAAGGACTGCAGATGATAATTTCAAGTAGTTCCTACATTTGCTACCAAATGCTACCGTCCACGACACCTAGCCGTGAACTTGGCTACTACTTGATGCCATCGCAACCAGCGCTGGTGACGAACGTTGGAACTTCAGAGCAGTAATCAAACCTAACCTATACATTTTGCATCACACAAATTTAGTTAGTGGAAGGTTCTTTTACATGCCATAAATCTCTGACATGGGCCCACTGGCTTTACTTCCCCACCGAAGGAAGGCATTCTGAGGGAGTTTTAACGCTCTTAAAAATCCGATGACTTCGGCAGTTTTGAACCCGCGACCTTGGGTATAGAAGTTCAGCATGCTACCAATTGCCCCACCGAAGCCACCACACAGGAAAATAATCCTAACGAGACGAAATTGCTCTCTTGTATGACACATCCACACACGGCTGGGAAGCGCGACCTTTCATAAGGGATATAATGAAAAAAAAAAAAAAAAGGAGCATTTTCAGATACGAGGTATTGCACGTTCATCAACGATATGCTCCTACGAAAGAGCACTTTTGCATAGCTGAACAGGAAACACTTTTTAACTACACACTGTGCAAAAACAGTAGAGCTATAGAAATCATGATGTGTTCACCTCGAGAAGACAACGAATACTACTGAAAATCACTGCTTCAAGTCATGCCTTTGTGGCCCCCCTCGTGGAACGCTAGTAATCTCTACCTTGATTTATTTTGATAATATGGATTGATCAGGAATCAATTCATGTTATCACGATGAACATAGCTTGCTTGCTTTATGCAATATGCATGATATTTTCGTAGATTTTTTTTACCCTGCGATTGTTAGCTAACTGATGGATACAATATTTTATTGAGAAGTAGATTAAATAGCTGCACGAGATTTTTCTTGGATATATACCTGTTGCTATTTACACATTTAAATTTATGTATTAACTGTATATTATCAGAGTAGTTTGTTTGCCAGATCAGAATAACATTTCATGTATTAGGAATGTCTTAAGCTCATCATACAAAAGAGAAAATAATCATAATTTTGTCCGATCGAACCTCATCTGGCAACAGGGCTGAATAAGCAACCCTAAAAGTGGCTAGTACGCGGTAAATGACTTGTGTACTTGAAGATGTACAATAAATAGTTATCATACTTAAGGATACAATTCCTGTCATGGACACTTGGATCTATTAATTTTGTAACGTCTGTGCAACGAATAAAATAAATAAATAAATAAATAAAATAAATAAATAAATAAGTAAATCAATAAGTAAATAAATAAATAACTGCTAATAGTCACCATGGAGGCGATTTGTTCGCGAACAGAGGCTTGCATAATAGACTAGACGTTATAAGGCAAAACAGTCTCAAATGAAAATGTATAAATAAATAAATAAATAAATAAATAAATAAATAAATAAATAAATAAATAAATAAATAAATAAATAAATAAAAAATAAACGAATAAATAAATAAGCAAATAAATAAATATAGTTTTTTAGCCTATTTTTGTCATATGAAAGTAATAGGCTTATGAGGTCATATTTGTCCGTGTGTGCGAGTATGTGTGCGAGTGTGTGCGTGTGAAAACCTAATCCACATAGGGTCGAGCGATTTCATTGAAACTCGGTAAGAACGTACTACTATCTTTTCTGACCTCAACCATGCCTTTCAAATTTTAGTACATTTCATCAATCGATCATGGCGGCCGCGCGAAATACTAAATGGCATTCTATATCTCTGACAATATTGCCGATATCACACTAACTTTTATATGATGATAGAGAATAATAAGATAAGTTCGCTTATGTAACGTCTACGAACCTGTTAAGTACAAAACCAACACGGCGGTCAAGAGAAGCTAAAATATTTAAATTCAATTTTCTCGAGATTTATTCAACAGATGCCAATGAAACCTAACACCCTAGACATGTCTATACATGATTTATACTACTGGCATCAAATCTTATTCAATTGTTTTATAAACTCATAATGGTGATTGTGCAAAATTTCAAAATTAATTTTTAATTTTTTGTGTCCTAATCATACGATCGAAGTGAACATTTCTATAATGAACCTATGCAATAATCTTCATCTAATGGTACGTAACTCTAGGACCTACAAATAGAACAATCCAACATGGCGACCATCCAAAATAATTATACGGTTCTCAATATCTACGAATCTATTACAGAAATCATACAGCCATTTTGTATGTTGATAGAGGCTATTAACATAGTCTACCTTCAGCTATGGAACTTTGAATTTCCTGATGAGTACAAATACAACATGGCGACGACGCGAAATGTAAATATTTATATGGATTTTTCTCGCGACTTAATTTATCCGAGCGTAGTGAAACTTAGCTCAATATATTGACGACTAATTTAATTCAATTTCTATGAGAACTTGAAAATGGTGGCTGTTCAAATATTTTCAAATCAGGTTTCTTTTCTTGTGTCCTGAGAAAGCGATAGAAATGTAGCTTTGTTATAATGAGCCACGATTATAATATTCATCTACTGGCATATAATTTTATAGCATATATATAAAGCAGTCCAACATGGCGTCCGTGCCATATATTTCACCGGTTCCCCGACACTAAGCAATACAATTGAAACTTTTTTGTGTGGTGTTAGAGGATTGTTAAGTAAGAACATGCGTCACATGGAAAGTCCTTTTAATTGTAGAAGGAGTATTTAGTGAATAAAAACAATAGAATATATGAAAATATACTGTTTAGTTCTTCACAGAACTACTTGTTTTATACCGGAACATCATATTAAGAAGTAGAAACATAGCCCACAATCAGCTAAATGTTTTGTACAATACATAATTTGTAATGTATTATAAAATACGGTATAGCATAAAGTTACAATACTGTACATGTTTTTTTTTTCCTTTTTCGATTTTCGCTTCGGTTTATCCGGACGTTTGGTTAACCGGGTTTTGGATGATCGGGACTTCATGTATAAGAATGTGTCATGATATTATTTACAAAATCAAATAACTTGTGAACACTTCGTGGTATAGCGGCTAGGATGCTTGGCTGTCACACCGAAGGCCCGGGTTTGATTCCCAGCTCTGCCTTTAAATTCAATTCTGGTCTGAGGGCTGGAACGGGAATATTCAGCCTCGCAAGGCACAAAACCAAGAAGAGGTGGCTAAGATTCGCACATCAGCAATCCTTGAAGTTCTCTATCCACGGTTTCCCACTTCAACTCCAGGCAAATGATAGAATGGTTCCTAAACTAAAGCCACGACCGACTTCAACTCAATCCTCGCCTCAGTTAAAAAACGCACACTAATACAGACACCACAATAACACATGCTATCAAGCACATCCTACACACACCCAAATAAATGGGGATGAATGATCACAATGTCCCAAATCCCCTATTTGAATCAACAAGGACTCCAATAATTTGTTAGTAAAAAGGGGGTCCAGTTTTGATATCCGTCGCTGCCAAGCCATTTAATTCTGGTCTGAGGGCTAGAACAGGCACACTCAGCCTCGTGAGGCATAAGACCGAAAAGAAGTGGGTAAAATTCTCACCTCAGCAATCCTTGAAATGATCTTTCCGTGGTTACCCCAATTCTACTTCAGACAAATGCCGAAATGGTTCCTACCCTAAAGTCACGACCGTCTTCAACCTAATCCTCGTCTCAGCTACAAATACACACACTAATATTGACACCAGAATAGACCAGGATACTAAACAAATCCTACACACACCTAAGTACACGCGACTAAATGACCATGATGTCACAAAATCCCTATATGAAGCAACAACAAATCAGATATATAAAATGTGGAGAATCAGTAGCGTCTGGTAGCAGAATATTGTGAATGAAAATTGTGTATATTGAAAGAATTAAGAAACAAACTAAAGAAAAAGACAATCCTTTTGAAAGCCATAGGAAGGTGAAAGGCTGCTTGAGCGTTTAGTGCACAGTTCTCTACTCCTGTGGGGGTCCGGGCGCGGACACCAAGAGCCCGCTGATGAGCCAGCTTGGTGTTCCTAGGCGTATCCCCACACAAGACACGGCATAAACCTAGAAAAATTGCTGAGTTTTAAATTTTAATTATTTTTCTTTACTTTATCTTCCATGTTTGCTTCTAATTTATTAACAATTATATGTCCAATAATAGTCCTTTGCTTTTGAAAATATGGGACCCTTACATTAGGATGACAAAAGACCGCATTGTTGGGGCAGTTGGCTACTCTGTTCTGCTCCTCAATACAATAATCACCATCAGTCTGCTTTGTTGACTAATTACATAGGATTTGTACGACTATTTTGGTATTTCTGAAAACTATGGCTGCCCTGTCAGAAAAGAACTTTGCCTCGTCCCTCGTCACGTTAAGTAGTTGAGAACTATTGTTAAAATACTATCATTAAGGGGGCAGATGACCTCACTGTTCCGCCCATTAAAAACCCAATAACTAACTAACTAACTAACTAAACTATCATTATGTGTCTATCAGAACACACTTAGTAGCCTATAATGGAAGCAATGATCATTGCACGAGGAGGAAAATTATTTTTAGCCTACTTTTCTCATTTTTCAAAAATGAGGAAAAGTAGACTTATGAGATCGATCCGGGAAAATGAGTGTCTGTCAGTCTGTCTGTCTGTGCTCCCCCCTATCAACTCCTAAAAGGCTGCAGCCATCGTACCAAATTTGGTAGAAGTAAAGATCTATACCTGAATATTCCACGCCATATGATCTATTGTTGTGTCAATTTTGATTAAAATCCATTAGATAGTATAGAAGTTACATGCATTTTAAAATTGGACCTATTAGCAGGCTTAGAATCATGTTGGCAGCACTGGCGTAGGCCTATATTAGTTACTACAAATTAATCTAGAATGCCAGGTACTATACGTGTACTTAACTGACTATTACATCACTACAATGAGCCAAGGAACCAGATGTAAATGATTCTTACCTTGGCTTTCTTCTCCATCTCGTTTGAATATTAGATTGAAACTGAGCGAGGACCGCCTGAGCAATATCCTATGTTCTGTTTTATTTATATTATATAATATGATACCAGTCTCTGCCATCCAATTAGTAATTTCTAATGCTAGATATAATTCGTAAGATTCTGTACCATTAGTTTGCTGGTATGCACGCTACTCCGTTATATGGCGGAACCTCCAACCCGCATGCAACTGCTACAAGCTTGATAAAACTGCTCAATTCTCGCATATACGGACAGGACATAATTTAAACAAGTTAATCAGTAATTAACGGAGAGAATGAAGCTTTTTACAGGTGACTAAACTACGTTATGACTCACCCTGGCCACTTTAAGAATCGGAGCTAGTTTCTTACATCCTGTGGACTGCATAGTTGAGGAACCACATTGGCTATTGATTTGCATAATATAACGTTTGGCATATGGAGAATATATATCATCCCATCATCAAGATATGGCTATCGTAATGAATGCCTGCCTTCCAAAATACGCAGCGTCCTTGGTTATTACGTACAGTAAATAAAACATGGGGGGATTGTGGCATCACGTTTCAAATCTTCTTTCCGTTGCTGCCCTGTCAGAAAAGAACTTTGCCTCGTCCCTCGTCATGTTAAGTAGTTGAGAACTATTGTTAAAATACTATAACTAAGGGGGCAAATGACCTCACTCTTCCGCCCCTTAAAAACCCAATAACTAACTAACTAACTAAACTATCATTAAGTGTCTATAAGAACACACTTAGCCCAGTAACCTATAATACAAGCAATGCTCATTGCACGAGGAGAGAAATTATTTTTAGCCTACTTTTCTCATTTTGTAACAAGAAGTTCCGTGAAGAACTATACAGCCTACTTTTCATGCCAATGATTATTCTACAGAATATGGACCTATCTAGAATAATGACGAAATTAAGTTGCTAATATCGAAATTTCCAATTAGTTCGAAATACTGTATACCTGGCATAATGTATCCTAATAGAGCACTACAGTTGGCAGCCCTGATGACTGAATATATTCTTAGTTCCGTCTCTTAAGGTACAAAATACAAAATTTGGTTGAAGTCCAATGAATAGCATGGACGTTACATGCAGTTAAACATTGGATCTAACAGCGCGCGTAAAATCATGTTGGCAACAATGTCATGCATGTATTGGTCAGAAATAATCTGAAATAATATGATCTATTGTTGTGCCAATTTTGAATGAAATCCATTAGTTAGTATAGAAGTTACATGCATTTTAAAATTGGACCTATCAGCAGGCTTAGAATCATGTTGGCAGCACTGACGTATATTAGTTACTCCAAATTCGTCTAGAATGCCAGGTACTATACGTGTGCAAAGTTTAGAGCTATTGGCTTGCATACTTTCTGATATATTGATATTAGGGTAACAAAAATAGGGACAGCACATATTAACAGTTGGCAGCACTGGTTGCTCCTTAGAAAACGCGTAGTCATATCTGTTATGGTACACATAGCACATACGAAATTTGGTTGAAATCCAAATGATAGTATGGAAGTTACATGTATTTAAAGTTGGACCTGTCAGCAGGCTTAGAATCATGTTGGTAGCACTGACGTATATAAGTTACTCCAAATTAATATAGAATGTTAGGTACTATACGTGTGCATAGTTTAAAGCTGTCGGCTTGCATACTTTCTGATATATTGGTATTTGGAAAAAAAATTAGGAGCATTTATTAACAGTTGGCAGCCCTGGTAGGTCTTAAGAATACGCTCAGTCATATCTGGTTATGTACACATACAACATACGAAATTTGGTTGAATTCCAATTGATAGTATAGAAGTTATATGCATTTAAAAATTGGACCTATCAGGAGGCTTATAATCATTTTGGCAACACTGCCATGTTTAGCCTCCTGGAAATTAAACTGAAATATTATGATCTGTACGTGTGCCAATTTTGAAATCACTCCCATTCATACTTTCCAAGATATCCAACATGGAGCTCAAATTTCAATTGCGATTTTTTAGCAGTTGGTAGCACTGACATCATTTTCAAATATGGGCGTGAGCTATTCAGGTATAGATCTTTACTCCTACCAAATTTTGTTTCGATTGCTGCAGCCGTTTAGGAGTTGATAGGGGGGGACACACACACAGCCAGACAGACAGACAGAAGGACAGACAGACAGACAGACAGACAGACAGACAGACACACATTTGCCCGATCTCATAAGTCTACTTTTTCCTCATTTTTGCAAAATGTGAAAAGTAGGCTAAAAATGAGGAAAAGTAGACTTATGAGATCGATCCGGGAAAATGAGTGTCTGTCAGTCTGTCTGTCCTTCTGTCTGTCTGTCTGTCTGTCTGTGTCGCCCCTCCCCCCTATTAACTCCTAAAAGGCTGCAGCCATCGTACCAAATTTGGTAGAAGTAAAGACCTGTACCTGAATATTTCACGCCATACTTGAAATTGACGTCAGTGCTACCAACTGGTGAAAAATCGCAATTAAAGTTTGAGCTCTATGTTGGATATCTCCGAAGCTATGCATGCGAACTATTCCAAAATTGGCACATATTTAGATAATAAAATTCCAGATTAATTTTCAGAAGTCCATATATGCCAGTGCTGCCAACATGATTCTAAGCCTACCGATAAGTCCAATTTCTAAATGCATGTAACTTCTACACTATCGATTGGATTTCAATCAAATTTCGTATATACTATGTGTACTACAACAGATATGACTGTGCGTATTCTAAAGAGCCACCAGGGCTGTCAACTGTTGATAAATGCTCTCACTACGTTTTAACCCTATTATCAATATATCAGAAAGTATGCAAGCGAACAGCTCTAAACTTCGCACAAATGTAGTATCCGACATTCTACCTTAGTTTGGTGTAACATACATCAGTGCTGCCAACATGATTCTAAGCCTGCTGATAGGTCCAGTTTTCAATTGCAAATAACTTCTAAACCAACCAATGAATTTCAACCAAATTTCGTATGTGCTTTGTGTACCATAACAGTTATGACTATGCATATTCGTAAGAACTAGCAGGGCTGCCAAATGTTAATACATGATATCTCTATTTGTTTAATCCTAATATCAATATATCAGAAAGTATGCAAGGCATCAGCTCTAAACTTTGCACAAGTATAGTACCTGACATTCTAGACAAATTTGGAGCAACTAATATACATCAGAGCTGCCGACATGATTCTAAGCTTTCTGATAGTTTCAATTATTAATTGCATGTGACCTCTATACTAAAAAATGGTTTTTATCCAAAATTGGCACTATAATAGATGGAAATATTTCAGATTAATTCTGAGCATCAAATAGATGACATTGTTCCCAACATGATTTCACGCGCACTGATAAATCCAATGTCAAACAGCATGTAATGTCCATACTATCCACTAGACTTCAAACAAAGTTTGTATGTGCATTCTATACCTTATGAGATGGAACTAAGAATATATTCAGAGTCTCCAGGGCTGCCAACTGTAGTAAGTTACTCTATTAGGCTACACTACAGTATTGCCAATATGATTTCGTCATTATTCTAGATAGGTCTTTATAGATTGGTATGAATCTTAAATTTTAAGAAAAGTAGGAACTTTAGTTCGTCACGGAACTACTTATTATTATTATTATTATTATTATTATTATTATTATTATTATTATTGTATTTATTTTAGGGGCTAACATCTAAGTTATTGGTCCATGATGACAAGACAATAATGATGTCTTGGAGGATTATTACTATTAACAGTGGCGGCTGACGGATAATATGTTTAGAGCGTTGCTATATTTTAGTAAGTTAGTTAATGCAGCCGAAATAAATCAGAAACCGCTATGGAGATCAAATTGGCAGGTGAAAAGCTGAAGGAAGTAGGAGACTTCTGTTACTTAGGAAGCAGAATAACCAGTGATGGACGAAGCAAAGAGGACATAAAAAGTAGGTTGGCTCAGGCAAGGAAAGCATTCCTACAAAAACGGAATCTGTTGATATCGAATATAGATTTAGGTATTAGGAAGTAATTTTTGAAAGCCATTGTCTGTAGCGTGGTGCTTTATGGAAGTAAAACTTGGACTATTGGTGCAGCAGAAAAGAGGAGAATTGAATCATTTGAAATGTGGTGTTTCAGGAGAATGATGAAGATCAGATGGGTAGATAGGGTTACAAACGAAGCGGTATTAAGACGAGTGGGAGAGGAGAGATGTTTCTGGCGACTGCTAATGAAGAGAAGAGATAGGTTGGTAGGACACATACTAAGACACCCAGGAATAGCAAGCTTAGTTATGGAAGGAAGGGTCGAGGACATGAACTGTAGGGGTAGACCAAGGTTAGAATATATTAAACAGATTGCCTCGGATGTAGGGTGTGGTAGCTATGTAGGGATGAAACGATTAGCTCAGAACAGAGAGGAATGGAGAGCTGCATCAAACCAGTCAAAAGACTGAAGACTCAAACAACAACAGTTATTGAGGTTTTATGGGGAGGAACAGTGAGGTCATCTGCATCTAATTGCACTATTTTTCACTAAAGAGTAGGGGGAGGGGGAGGATAAAAGACGGCTAGATATCAAGAGAAGACGGTCCCATGTGCGCGGTAAAAATTATGTAGCTCAATCGTTACGAATAACGCAGTCCAGAGAAACATCACATTCACCTCTGGATTAAATTGATATTGTTTCATTTGAGGAGCTTTGACATCATGGTCATTTAGCCCCGTGTACTTGGGTGAGTGACGACGTTTGTCTGATAACCTGTGTTATTGTGATGGCTGTATGAGTGTGTGTATTTGTATACTCAGGTGAGGATTGGGAAGGAATCGGCCGTGGCCTTAAGTTAGGAACAAACCCAGTATTCGCCTGGAGTAGAAATGGGAAACCAGGGAAAACCACTTCCACGATGGCTGAGGTGGAAATCGAACCCAGTTTTGTCTCACGAGGCTGAGTGGACCCTATTCAAGCCCTGAGACCTGAATTAAATTTCCTGCCCGAGACGTGGATCAAACCAGGACATCTAGGGCGACAGCCAAGAGCACTAGCCGCAGATTAAATTGATTATAAGTTATTAGAAAAACTCTACGCGTACGGCAACGACCACACGGCGAGCGCTCTTATACTGTACTGTTGGTGCGTTTAGCTTTCTCAAACATATCACGGTACTACAAGATTTCTTTAATTATTAATGCATATGCATGTGAGAGGAAATGCATAACTTTTCATTGCTAAATTATGATTATTATTATTAATAATAATAACAATAAATACAGCCCTTCCAATCCCGTAAAGACAATGACCTCCTGCCTAGGCAGGACTTCGCTCCATTATATTTATTAGGTGAGCAGTCCTAAATGTTGGTGGGGCACTTAGTGGTGCACTTTTCTTGGCCTATTAGTTGTTTCTGTTTGTTCTTATATTAATTAATATATGTATATATATATATTCCTAACCTATTTCCAGTACTCTCTGTTATGTACTCTTGTTCTTGTAGCGTAGTTGGTGGCATGCAGCCTTCAAACCCGGTCGAAGTTATCGGATTTTTATGAGCGTTAAAATCCTTCAGTATGCCTTCCTTCGGAGGGGAAGTAAAGCCAGCGGGCCCTTGTCATAGATTTATGGCATGTAATAATACATTATGCAACGAGCCTATAATGGCAATAATTAAGACACGAGTATGTTTATAAAACGGGCGTATGCGAGTTTTATAATTTCCATACGAGTGACTTAATTACCATTATAGGCGAGTTGCATACGACTGTTTATATTCGACGATAATTATTATAACTATTTTATGTTCGAACATAAATATTCATAAATATCTGTCGAGATTTCGCCAGTTTTATGTACTGAACAGAGCGCATGGGACGCACAGAATACCTTGTATTTGACCATGGCCTCCTCGATTACCCCACTATGACACTAGGCCAGGCAGTGAAATTTAAATTAGATGGCCTTGGAACTAAGCGCAGGTGCGTTGCTATCCTCACCTGATTGGTCAAACAACTGTTTCTTGAGCTGCGATTGGTGGGAGATACTGTTTCATAATGAAAAATTGTGTTATAATGACCATCATTATGATACAGTTTACTGACACATAATAGTCAGGGTCGAACATAAAAGAACCTACCACTTCAATTGGTAGTGTGTAGCAACATTTGTAAGTTATACTGTATTTGGTTAGTTAGAAACGCTCTACTAAGTTCCAACGTTCACCGCTAGGTGTTAGTGACAGTGGCGTCTGGTAGCCAAAGTTAGAACTACTTGCAATTGAACTTGTTGGGAGCCCTCGGACGTTCAATCAAAAATACCCAGCTATGGCCATTGGCTGCGATTCATATATAATATCTAGAATTTATAAAATTATTATCTTTTTATCACACGAGCACTTTATTTTAGGAGAGTTTTCTCTGATCTTCCTCTTTTTATTTGTTCATGATCCACTATCATTTTTATCTATTCTAATATATTAAAGCTGAAGCGTTTATGTGTTTGTTTATGTGTTTAAACGCGCCAATCTCTGGAACTACCAGTCGGATTCAAAAATATATTTTTGCATATGATCGTCAGATTCGAGAGGAATAGTTTAGGCTATGTAATATTATGCTACACTTCTCAGGTAACCATAAAGATTGATTTTTGTTCAGTAAGTCGGAAGAACAAGCGCTCCCGGATAGCTCCAATAATACCTAGTCGACCAAAGTATTATGTGTACTCGAGTTTGAAGGTTGTTTGTGACGTAACCAACAGGCATACACGAAATCCAATATCATCATCATTTTTGTCGTTCTATTTTTCGTGAGTTCATGTAGTTTAGGAATTTGTAGTTTATATTTTAATATTTTTTATCGCAGTTGGAACACAAAAAGCGCCCGTTTTTAAGCGTGTTTCAACCATGTGTCACATTTAAGAATTATTATCTCACAAACCCGTCATCAGATCAAATCCAAATTTTAACACAATATACATTGGAATGTTGTATAACTGGTTTAGTAATTTCAATATTTGGGTGTCCAAGAAACAAAGTTGTTTTCATTTGTGTAAGGTAACGTTTTCTCGGCTTGGGTTGGTTGGAATATGTAGTTCTTGGTCACGTTGTAATCCTTATACATCAAAAAGTTATGCTGTATGACTTTAAAATACGTAAATTAATTCACTTATTTTATATCGGTTTCTATTTGAACGGGGAAATACGACCTCGCCTTGCTTGGCAGTGATGGGCTCCATCTCAGCAACGCTGTACAGCTTACCCCGGAGCGGCTGGCTGGTGAACCATGCCTTATTTCTACGAACAAATACAAACCGATATAAAATAAGTGAATTAATTTACGTATTTCACAGTCATACAGCATAACTTCTTGGTGTATAAGGATTACAACGCGACCAAGAGCTATATTTTCCAACCACCCCGAGCCGAGAAAAAGTTACCTTACAAAAATGATTACAACTTTGTTTCTTGGACACACAAAATTTTGAAATTAACAAACCAGTTAAATAACAATCCAATGTATATTGTGTTAAAATGTGCATTCAATCTGATGACGGGGTTTTGAGATAATAATTCTTCAATGTGACGCATGGTTGAAACACGCTTAAAAACGGGCACATTTTGTGTTCCAGCTGCGATAAAAAATATTAAAATATAAATTAAATATTCCAAACCTACATGAACTAACGTGAAATAGAACGACGAAAATGATGATGTTATTGGATCTTATGTAGGTCTATTGGTTACCTCACAAACAACCTTCAAACTCGAGTGCACATAATACTTTGGTCGACAGTAAGTCTATTGTTGCCTGGTAATGCGGGCTGCATCACGTCGCCCCTACCAGTGTTCTGGCGCAGAATTGCGAGCAGCTTATAAATTGCAGTCACGGGGAGTAATTCGTGCAAAAAGATTTCTTAGGCCCTTTAAAACAGTTATCATTATGACAATAGTAGGCTATACCTCTGTATAAGGGCGATGGTGTTGGTGCAGTATACTGAGGTTATCAGCTGCAATAAGTGTTGGTGCTTTCCGATCCTTATCCTTGAGCGCTCCAGTTCTGTAGTAGTACTCATTATCATCCATAAAACAAATAAATCCACCGGGCGAAGCCGGGCACTACTGCTAGTGAAGTATATTTAAGAATTCACTAGATTGCACTGAATTCCTCGCTTCTTATCCACATACGCACTGCGTTTTGAAATAGTACATTAATTTCCATACGAGTGTCTTAATTACCATTATAGGCGAGTTGCATACGACTGTTTATGTTTGACGATAATTAGAATTATTTTAGGTTTGAACATACATATTCATTAATATCTGTCGAGATTTCGCCAGTTTTATGTACTGAACAGAGCGCATGAGACGCAGAGAATGCCTTGTATTTGACCATGGCCTCCTCGATTACCCTACTATGACACTAGGCCACGCAGTGAAATTAAAATTAGAAAGCCGTGGAACTCAGGGCAGGTGCGATGCTATCCTTATCTAATTGGTCAAACAACTGTTTCTTGAGCTCTGATTGGTGGGAGAAAAAATGAAAAATAGTGTTATAATGAGCCTCATTATTGTACAGTTTCTGACATATCATAGTCAGGGTCGAACATGAACGAATTTACTTTGTTAATAAGTTTTATTGCAGCCAAAGGACCGTATATCTCATTCTCCAGCACAAAGTGTCTTGAGAGAATTCCTACAGTGGTTGCAATTCATCACGTGGCTACTCTTGCAGGTTTTCTGAATTCTAAAGATGGCTTTGAAGCCATTTTTCAGTGTTGCCTTATTAACAATAACTAGCATTACCCGTCGCGAATATTCTAGTTGTAATGAGTACACTTAGCAAAATCTCAATCATGAATGCTATGACTGATTTATCCTTGGTATGAATGATCAGACTTTATCAATTCAGCTACTGGTGCAGTGGTTAGGGGTTTGTCATTCCTTCATAGGTATATCAGAGCGAAGTTAGTTTTCTGGGAATATCACAGACACTGTTAATTTAAGGGCCTTTAAATGTGGTTTTCTGAGACCCTTTGTAGTCGGGTGAAAAAGACCTTTCGTACCACACTCACACGTGAAAATTGCGTGAAAAACTTCTAGAGTGCCCCTTGAACCCCTTAAGTGCATTATACTGTATGTATTGATGAATTTTACAGCTTAATTTGGTTCAGTGATAACCGTCTGGAAACTTTCACAGTAATGTGATAATTGGAATTGCATTGCGTCTTACAGAAATAGATGGACCTGTGAGATTCTGTTACCATGGTTACCGTGTTGCATTCTTTCATTATTTCATTGTAAATATACATGTTTTAACGTATTTATTTAATTGTGAGGCATTTAAAGAGTAAGTGTGTGTGTTTCGCTTACGCATTGGGTTATGCTGAACCTGTAGGTACCCCATATGTGTAGGTTGGTGTTAATGGGACCTTATTTTCGGTATAAAACTGGAATGGGACCTTAGCAGAATAATATAGGGAGGGATTAATATTGTAGTTTTCAGTCGGTGAACACAAATATCATTCCAATTATTGGAATATGTGAAAGAACTTGAAATAAATTACATGTGATTAAGATTTATATACCTTGTTAAAGACTATTGAAGAAGAGAACTGTGGGATGACATGTTTCGCTCGTCAAGCGAGCATCATCAGATCGAAATATGCAAGACAATCTCAGCTCATGTGCTCTTGAGAGCGTATCCTGCTATCCTGGGTGACCATGTATTGTGGGCAACACCGTTGTCTGCTAGATCACACTAGGCCAGGTGTCAACTGAAAACAAGATCTGGAAGAAGGCAATGTTCGAAACCGGATGTCAGAGTTTTTGGGTCATGCGTTCGAATTTAGTGTAGCCAATTGTCGAAACATAAAAGGGTTTTGTAGTGAACTTACAGTTTAAGTGTACGCCTAGATATCATTTTCAATATTACTGGTTGAAGTATTTATTCTGTATAATGGGATATTATTTTGATGAATTACTGAATTGCTGAAGTAGTGGGGTAGTGAGAGAGCTGCTTCCCTTTTTATTGAGCCACCCTCGTATCGGCCCCGAACTTGATATCTCGCTAACCAAACATGGGATTAGAACATACAGGGTGTCCTAGCACTGCTAGTAATGCCCCCTACTTTCCTATAGGCTCTTTATTTGATTAAAAGACCAAAACTAAAAGGTCATTCGCGAGTAGTGGGGTAGTGTTGGTTTCCTGAAGTCGCGCTCGTGCTTGAATATGTATGCCTATGTTGGGAAAGGGTTATGTGGTGAGGGGAGGAGTAGGGTCGAGTGAGGGGTCGTTTAGATGGTATTTTTTCCGCTCTAGATGATGGTGAGGTTATTTTTTAAAAATGGATGGAATTGGGAAACGCCATTTGGGGTAAACATGTTGTTTTTTGACATTTTGGCGATGAATGTTTTTAATACGCATGCGCACTTGAGGAGTTTTGTAAGAGGGCGGGCTTTTTAAATGATGATTTATTAATGAGTGTTTTTAATATGTATTGAAATAAACCATAAAAACTAATAGGTCATCGGCTTTTGACTATCTCGCTAACCAATAATCGGATTTAAACTTATGAGGTGTCGTAGGACTCGTGGTGAACTCTCCTTTTCCATGGACGGGGTATATCCACCCCAAAATAAAAACTACCCTTACCCGGGGGATGAAATAGTAATTTATTTTTGTATACCTACGAACTTGGCGGTTTTTGTAAAAGAGCGGGCTTTTTAAATGATGATTTATAAATGAGTGTTTTTTTAATACGTATTGAAATAAACCATAAAAACTAATAGGTCATCGGCTTTTGACTATCTCGCTAACCAATAATCGGATTTAAACGTATGAGGTGTCGTAGGACTCGTGGTGAACTCTCTTTTTCTATCGAAGGGGTATATTCACCCCAAAATAAAAACTACCCTTACCCGGGGGATGAAATAGTAATTTATTTTTGTATACCTACGAACTTGGCGGTTTTTGTAAAAGAGCGGGCTTTTTAAATGATGATTTATCAATGAGTGTTTTTTTAATATGTATTTAAATAAACCCAAAAAAAACTAGTAGGTCATCGGCTTTTTACTATCTCGCTAACCAATAATTGGATTTAAACGTATGAGGTGTCGTAGGACTCGTGGTGAACTCTCCTTTTCTATTCACTCCAAAATAAAAACTACCCTTACCCGGGGGTTGAAATAGTAATATTTTTTGTATGTGCGCGCACGGACGGCTTTTGTCAAAAGGACTTAACTATACGTTAGATAATATTTTCTGAACCCCTTATGGGATTTTGCCATAGGCAGTATCCTAACCCTGGGGGTGACGCCCCGTTTTTGAATGTAGGATTCATTTTTGTCGAAAGGGCCTAACGACACTTTTGTTCATATCTCGCGAACCAATCATGCTAGGGAGTTGTATGAGGGGTCCTAGCACTTGGGGCAACATCCCCTGTTTGGGGGTGAAACTACCCCCTAAAATTGAAAAATCCATATCTAGGAAACAAAGAAGCCTAAAATTAGGTGTGATAGCTCAAGAAATAGGGGATGATATGGGCTTTTACCTCGATGGATCATTTCACCCCTAAAACAGTAAATAGTCATGTTATGGGGGAAAAACGTGTTAAACACCTAAAAATGATAAATGAACCTAAGATCTTTTGTTTTTGATGAAAAATAGCAGGGGAGTGAAACTACCCCCCAAAATTGAAAAATCCCTATCTCGGAAACGAAGAATCCTAAAATTAGGTGTGATAGCTTAAAAAATAGGGGATGATATGGGCTTTTACCTCGATGGATCATTTCACCCCTAAAACAGTAAATAGTCATGTTAAGGGGGGAAAACGTGTTAAACACCTAAAAATGATAAATTAACCTAAGATCTTTTGTTTTTGATGAAAAATAGCAGGGGGGTGAAACTACCCCCCAAAATTGAAAAATCCATATCTCGGAAACGAAGAAGCCTAAAATTACGTGTGATAGCTTAAAAAATAGGGGATGATATGGGCTTTTACCTCGATGGATCATTTCACCCCTAAAACAGTAAATAAATATGTTATGGGGGGAAAAACGTGTTAAACACCTAAAAATGATAAATGAACCTAAGATCTTTTGTTTTTGATGAAAAATAGCAGGGGGTGAAACTACCCCCCAAAATTGAAAAATCCCTATCTCGGAAACGAAGAATCCTAAAATTAGGTGTGATAGCTTAAAAAATAGGGGATGATATAGGTTTTTACCTCGATGGATCATTTCACCCCTAAAACAGTAAATAGTCATGTTATGGGGAAAAAACGTGTTAAACACCTAAAAATGATAAATGAACCTAAGATCTTTTGTTTTTGATGAAAAATAGCAGGGGGGTGAAACTACCCCCCAAAATTGAAAAATCCCTATCTCGGAAACGAAGAATCCTAAAATTAGGTGTGATAGCTTAAAAAATAGGGGATGATATGGGCTTTTACCTTGATTGGTCATTTCACCCCTAAAACAGTAAATAGTCATGTTATGAGGAAAAAACGTGTTATACACCTAAAAGCATAAGCATCTTTGTGAAACCATGCTTTAATGGACATGTGTATGGAGGATGATTGTTGTTATTATTATTATTAGGTAATTATGGATTAATGTGAGTATAGATAACTAACCAGTGGGGAGCGTGATGGCGCAGGTGCTTAGCTGCTCGTCTTTACCCGGACGGCTGGGGTTCAAATCCCGGTGACAGCGGGGGGTTGGAATTTTCACTTGAAAAATCACGTGGCGTCAGGAAGGGCATTCGGCCTTAAATCCCCGGCCAAAATCAAAATGAGCCTGGTTGGCTCCGGCGACTCAAACTAATAGGGAAAAGCCGAAGAAAGAAAAAAAATGGTAACTCACCAGTAATAGTAAACATTGGTTGGAGGTGTTGAAGAAGTCAGGATGGCCAACCCTTGCCATGGTTCACGAATGCACCCCAAAAAGTTTTACCTGTCAAGACTCAGTCTACCCTGTTGCAGCCTTTAGAAAAAAAAATCGAACCGGGGCGTCTGTGGTGACAGTGGACTTATTTTCATGATGATTTTTAAACAAACATAGGCTTGCATACTACCGCTGGCTTGAATCTGCACAGAGACACTGGCTTTGGTTTGCGTAGTGTGCCTTGCTGATAACAGCACAGCGACCTTGTCAGGAAGTTTCATATTACTCATTTGCTTGATAGCGGACATGCTCTGCACATGACTAGATCGTTGTTAGGTTTGACAAAGGCTTAGTGAAGCTTATGGCAACCTTGAAATGAATGTCATGGTATAGTCGGGCTTGGAAGCCAAGACCTTAGGGTTGACAACCAAGTAGGTTAACCACTACACGGTGAGATGGTCAAATAATAATGTAACAGAACATATAGAAACGTTTTCTATAGTTTAACGAATTGGCATACCATGAGAGGTGTAGGTAATGGAAATTGAATCCTTAGCTGATGATCTATAGCCATGCCCACGTATAAGCTATCATGGTAGAAAAAGAATGGTATGGCTTGTTTTAAACGGAGAATAATAATTGTGTTTACTGTGAAACACAAATCTGAATTTAAAATAATTAATTTAAAATAATTAATTTAAAATTAGTTTAGTACGCTGAAGTTAAAATGAATAATGATCACGTTACAGACAGCCAGTTTCAAAGCCATGAGAACTAAGTGAACAAAGAATAAAATTCATGAACCAGTGAGGAATTCAGCATGCTGTCCTTTGGACAAGAGAGAAGCGTTCTACAGCGACCCTCAATGGTTTGGGTCATCGTAAAGATGAAAATTAAATCTAAGCTACTACACGCTTATATACTAGAAGAAGAAATGGAAAACAATAGGTCAAATAAAGAACAGAAGGAATAAAAAATGGCCTTCAACCCTCAAGCATGTGGATTGAGGGAGTTGGAAGGAAGGAGAGCCATGAAAGGCAGATAAAAAGTATACTAGGAGAGGCTTTGTCCCAGAGGTAATGGATAAAGAGGAGGTAAACTGGACTCAGCTCAGAAATCCCTTGGGGTCGCCAACTTCCAAACTGATCAGCCCTTGAGGGTGTAGCCATATGCAGAGTGCACCGCAAGTGGTGGGGCTAAATACACCCTACCTTCTTGAGGGGGGCATGAGCAAAAGACAGGAAATAACATGAAAATAAAAACAAGGCTGCCTCCTCAGGATATCAGAAAAAATAAATAAACCAGGGCCAATGAAGTTGCAAAAGGAAGAGACTCCCTAGGGCTCGGATACCCTAATCATGTTGAGGTCGGTAGAGAACACGAGATGAGCAAGTGTGGTCGACAGGAAATAAGACAGAGAGGAGCCTAGCACAAGTTAGTGGAAGCAATGACGGTCTCAGCTGGGACTCCGTGATCGTCAACCTACATGACACTAGATATAACGCCCAGGGGTGGAATTAAAGACCTCTTTTGTTTTATATCACATGACATGTCTTATAATGCAATACTGGTCCTAGGGTATGCAAAAAGGTATTAGAAACTCAGCTAATAATAGTGTGCTTGCCCATGATTATTTTCCCAAGGACTGATAACCATGATTTCCAAGCCCCTAAGTAAGACAAAAAACAAATGATTTTCATTTTTCCAATGAGTTGGGGTGAGGTGAGTTTTCTATACACCAAACTGATGTGGTTTCCCACTTCTACTCCAGGCAAATGCACATTTGATGTTATGAATAGTCAAATGGTTTGCAACTGCCCAATGCTAGGACCTGATTAGTGGCTTTTAAAAAATGGAATGGAATGGAGTACACTTTCCCCAAAACCAACAAGAGGAGTGTTCGATCCCTCACAACAACCATCCTTAAAGTCAATATAAATGACTATGCACTTCAGCTCATGACGGTCTCCTCTATTGTATGGCTTGTTTTAAACGGAGAATAATTGTGTTTACTGTGAAACACAAATCTGAATTTAAAAAAAGTCCTCTCGGCACGCCGGAAGGCGGAGGTAGATTTCACCGGACAAACTTGGGGATAGGCGAAAATAGGCAGAATATGCAGGTTTTCGTAGAAGGATCAGACCCCATTTATTGCGAGAAGGTATTTTATAATTGGAGCTTAATTAACTTTGTTTTTCGTCATTTTATGCTTATTTTAAAAAATTTATTGTCTTATGTGGAACGGTAACCTTTTTGTCATTTGGGGTCCATTTTTATACTTGTGGTCACACTGTCCTTATGCAAGGTTTCGACACTGATGTGTAACTATGTAACGGTCTGTTACTTTTTCACGCAAAATTATATCTCCCGCAGAGATTTTGGTTGGTTCCTCAGTTTAGGGGCTGCGACAACACGGTCATGTAACCCTGTGTACTTATGAATGGCTGTATTAGTCTGTAATTCAGGTAAGGACTGCAGACGGTCAATTTCAGGCAGTAGTTCCTAATGTTGCTACCAGGTACTACCGTCAACGACACCTACCTGTGAACTTGGCTACTAGATGCCACCACAACCAGCAACTCGCAACGAACGTTGGAACTTCCCCTCCAAAGGAAAGCATACTGAGGGATTTTTAGCGCTCTTAGAAAATCCGACGACTTCGGCCGGCTTTGAACTCGCAACCTTGGGCATTGACATTCAGCATGCTTGCTACCAGTTACGTCACCGAAGCCGCTTCCCACTTAGTCAGATGTCAAAGTCAACCCCTGGCACCATTCAGCCCATGACGGGCTAAGGCCGACCAAGCGACCGCTGCCCAGCCATTTGACCTGCAGATATTGGGGTGAAGCGTGATCAGCGCGTCGGGTCCCCTCGGCTGTTAATCTTGGTATTCGTGATCGGGGTGCTGTCTCACTGTCAGACAGCTACTCAATTGTCCTCACGAGGCTGAGTGCACCCCGTTCCAACCCTCACGTCAGTTATAAAATCCCTGACGGAGCCGGGGATCGAACCCGGGGCCTCCGAGTGAGAGGCAGGCGCGCTACCCCAACACCACGGGGCCGGCTTAGTCAGATGGAAATACTGAATCTGATCTCGTGCAAGTGCGATGTCATGGCTACGTCAGATGTCTTATCCCTCATCAATTTAGTAGTGTTGCCATGGCAACCTCTGATAGCTCTTGGCATTTTCTTATAATTCCGAAATCATTTTTCTCATTCCTTAGTGTAATGACGGGTCATATCAAAAATTCTTTCAGACAAAAGTTTTAGGTAATTATTAGGGGAATATTGTCCATTTTGTACGGTTTTGATATTGTGCCTATTAAGAGAGATATGATTAATGTTTCCCGAAAAACCCACTTTTTCCCACTCCTTTGGTCAATGGTTGGTGCTATAAAAAACTCTTGAAACATAAATTTAATATATGCTATTTGCTAATAGGATTCGACACTGGAATTATTTTACAAGTAGTTATTTTAATGACCAACAGAGTTTAATGTTAACAAGGCACAGCTCTATTTGAAATTTTGAATAACATGTTGCATGTCATACATCATAGGCAACTACTGTAAGGCTTGTGATTTATTTAATGCCTTTAACCCTATATTAAACACGCAGTTTGCAATACTAATAACTGCAATGTTAGTGAAAAAAATTGAAACAAAACAAAAATCAGCATTGAAAAACCAAAAAGTGGTTGAGCATATATATAGTGGGGAAAAGAAAAGTTTTGTAAACACTAATGTCCAACAAGACTAATTAAATCAGTAACTGTCAGGGTGGCCGAGTGGTTAAGGCGTTTGACTTAAGATCAAATTTCCAAATATATAAGGAAGCAAGGGTTCAAATCCCTTCCCTGACATAACTATTGCTTGAACATGCAAGAAAACAAGAAATATACACAAACTATGTTTATCAATTTAATCAATTTTTTACAAGAGATAGACACACATAATACAGCTCTTTTGGTTTATCAGTTCTTTTAAACATAACACTTGTTGAAAATTATTTTTTAGGGGATGGGGGTGTTGCTACGTTGACCCATTACACAATAATAGCAGCTTTACGAAGTTCATTTTCTATATTTAATAGCTCTTTCTCATAACCAATATGGCCAAGCTGTTTACAGGCATGCAAGAGCTGTAGACGTTCGACTAATATATTAGGATCGTTCCATTTACTATTTTTTATGAATGGTTTCAGAATCTCGGGAAGCAGTTCATCATTATCACCATCATTATGATTATCATCCTCATTATTATAATCATTTTCATAATGATGATCATTATCATCGTTATCATTACCATGATAATTTCCACCTGTGTCCACAGTCTGTTCAATGGTTTGAGTTGTCTTTGATAGTGTTGAAAGCTTCTTTTTAGATGTGCTAGAATGCTTTAACATTGTTATGTTATTTTTACCACTATTACCTTTCCCCACTAACTTTTTGATGGGGTATATTGTCTCTGATAGGGTTGAGGGCTTTTGAGATGTGGGTGCATGTCTGATCATGGGTTTCACAGGAGGTGTTAAAGGTTTCTCATTAAACAATTCGCTAACAGCATGAGTGCGTTGTAGTGTATTAATCTTGAGGTTAATATTATCTTGAGCAGTACTATCTTTCTCTTGGACTTGGTTTCTTGCTTTGGTTTGGGTTTTCCTTACATTTAGACTAGCGTGATTATTAAGTTTACATTCATGATTGTTTGAAGAAAGTACGTCCAATTCTTTTGTTTTAAGCATTCCTCGACACTGTTTCGATCGTTGCTTTGAACAGCGCCAAATAACAGTTCCATTTTTATTGCTTCGTTTCACAATATATGAATATCCTTTATAGTATGCATAAGGCTTACCATACCTAGTCACTGATACTTCCATATCAACTGTCAAGCACAAACTAATCTCTAGTAAAGACAACTTGGTAATAACAACAATAGTTTAATGTGGGAGCATATATACATGCAAAAAGTGGGAGCAAAGGTGGGGGGTAAAAAGTGGGAGCAAAAGTGGTAGCAAATGTGGGAGAAAAAAATAACTGTGAGCAAAAAGTGGGAGCAAATATGGGATCAAATGTGGGAGCAAAGCAAATATAAAAAAAAGTGGGAGCAAATATGCTAACAAATATGTCAACAAATATACCAGCAAAAGTAAATACACAAGTCAAGATAGATTAAAGTGCAAAGAAAATATGAAAGCAAATATGAGAGCAAAAAGGGTGATTTTCTAAAACAACTAGACATAACAAACTTAGTCATAACCTAACCTCACCTAACCTAACCTCACCTCACCTAACCTAACCTAACCTCACCTCACCTAACTTCACCTAACCTAACCTAACCTAACCTAACCTATCCTAACCTAACCTAACCTAAACTAACCTCACCTAACCTAACCTCACCTCACCTAACTTCACCTAACCTAACCTAACCTAACTTCACCTAACCTAACTTGAGTGAACTTTACCTAACCTAACCCATCATAACTTCACCTAACCTAACTTCACCTAACCTAACCTTCCAACTCTCAGATCAAAAAATTAAATTCTGGCCATAGTTGAGTTGGAAGCCAAGACTTCAGGGATAACACACAAGTATACTAGCCACTACACCGCAAAATAGGCAAATTATCATGCAACACAACATAAAGTAAAAAGTTTCCTGTAGTGTAACTCATTGGCTGTCAACCATAGTTTGGGAATTCAAACCCAAGACCTCAGGACTTTTGTTTTGAACATTATCAGAAATATTATTCCATTTACATTTTGCTGCTGCTGCTTATAGTTATAAGAGTTGGCATTAATATGGAAAGCAAAAAAAAAATGTGGGAGCAAAAAGTGGGAGGAAAACGTGTAAGCAGAAGTGGGAGCAAATATGGGAGCAGAAAGTGGGAGCAAATGTGAAAGCAAAAGTGGGAGCAAAAAGAGCAAGCAAAAGTGAGTGCACAAAGTATGAGCAAAATGTGTGAGTAAAAAGTGGGGGGCAAATGTGGTGTTTTACTAAAACAATCTCCCCTAACCTAACCTAAACTAACTTCACCCAACCTAATTTCACCTAACCTAACTTCACCTAACCTAACCTTCCAACTCTCAGATCAAAAAATTAAATTCTGGCCATAGTCGAGTTGGAACCCAAAACCTCTGGGATAACACTCAAGTATACTAGCCACTACATCGCGAAATGGGCAAATTATCATGCAACACATCACAAAAATAAAAAGTTTTCTGTAGTGTAACTCATTGGCTGACAATCATAGTTGAGAATTCAAACCCAAGACCTCAGGACTTTTGTTTTGAACATTATCAGAAATATTATTCCATTTACATTTTGCTGTTGCTTATAGTTATAAGAGTTGGCATTAATATGGGAGCAAAAGTAAAAGCAAAAAGTGGGTGCAAGCATGGCTGGTTGTAGAGACTTTCATATCAACAAATACACATAAATTAAATTTTAGTAAAGTGACTTGGCTGATAATAATAATAATATTAACAGTTTAAAAAAAATCAAGGGGGTTGATGTTTTTCAGGATGTAATTTCCAAAGTACTGTCAAGAATAATAATTACATGAACAGATTCCAAGAACTCTAGAGTGCTTTTAAGGTTAATGATTGGCTAGGAGTGAGATAGAGCTAGCTAACCTAAGTTAACCTCAGCTCAGTAAACCTAACCTTGTCACATGGCATGTTCTACAAGTATAGACTTGCTTTGAGACTGGCTATGACGTCACAGATGAATGGCGGTGGGAGGCTGGCAAAAAGTACAATGTTTTTGGGTAATAAAAAGTCGTGTCCAGCCTCCCACCGCCATTCATCTGTGACGTCATAGCCAGTCTCAAAGCAAGTCTATACTTGTAGAACATGCCATGTGACAAGGTTAGGTTTACTGAGCTGAGGTTAACTTAGGTTAGCTAGCTCTATCTCACTCCTAGCCAATCATTAACCTTAAAAGCACTCTAGAGTTCTTGGAATCTGTTCATGTAATTATTATTCTTGACAGTACTTTGGAAATTACATCCTGAAAAACATCAACCCCCTTGATTTTTTTTAAACTGTTAATATTATTATTATTATCAGCCAAGTCACTTTACTAAAATTTAATTTATGTGTATTTGTTGATATGAAAGTCTCTACAACCAGCCATGCTTGCACCCACTTTTTGCTTTTACTTTTGCTCCCATATTAATGCCAACTCTTATAACTATAAGCAACAGCAAAATGTAAATGGAATAATATTTCTGATAATGTTCAAAACAAAAGTCCTGAGGTCTTGGGTTTGAATTCTCAACTATGATTGTCAGCCAATGAGTTACACTACAGAAAACTTTTTATTTTTGTGATGTGTTGCATGATAATTTGCCCATTTCGCGATGTAGTGGCTAGTATACTTGAGTGTTATCCCAGAGGTTTTGGGTTCCAACTCGACTATGGCCAGAATTTAATTTTTTGATCTGAGAGTTGGAAGGTTAGGTTAGGTGAAGTTAGGTTAGGTGAAATTAGGTTGGGTGAAGTTAGTTTAGGTTAGGTTAGGGGAGATTGTTTTAGTAAAACACCACATTTGCCCCCCACTTTTTACTCACACATTTTGCTCATACTTTGTGCACTCACTTTTGCTTGCTCTTTTTGCTCCCACTTTTGCTTTCACATTTGCTCCCACTTTCTGCTCCCATATTTGCTCCCACTTCTGCTTACACGTTTTCCTCCCACTTTTTGCTCCCACATTTTTTTTTTGCTTTCCATATTAATGCCAACTCTTATAACTATAAGCAGCAGCAGCAAAATGTAAATGGAATAATATTTCTGATAATGTTCAAAACAAAAGTCCTGAGGTCTTGGGTTTGAATTCCCAAACTATGGTTGACAGCCAATGAGTTACACTACAGGAAACTTTTTACTTTATGTTGTGTTGCATGATAATTTGCCTATTTTGCGGTGTAGTGGCTAGTATACTTGTGTGTTATCCCTGAAGTCTTGGCTTCCAACTCAACTATGGCCAGAATTTAATTTTTTGATCTGAGAGTTGGAAGGTTAGGTTAGGTGAAGTTAGGTTAGGTGAAGTTATGATGGGTTAGGTTAGGTAAAGTTCACTCAAGTTAGGTTAGGTGAAGTTAGGTTAGGTTAGGTTAGGTGAAGTTAGGTGAGGTGAGGTTAGGTTAGGTGAGGTTAGTTTAGGTTAGGTTAGGTTAGGATAGGTTAGGTTAGGTTAGGTTAGGTTAGGTGAAGTTAGGTGAGGTGAGGTTAGGTTAGGTTAGGTGAGGTGAGGTTAGGTTAGGTGAGGTTAGGTTATGACTAAGTTTGTTATGTCTAGTTGTTTTAGAAAATCACCCTTTTTGCTCTCATATTTGCTTTCATATTTTCTTTGCACTTTAATCTATCTTGACTTGTGTATTTACTTTTGCTGGTATATTTGTTGACATATTTGTTAGCATATTTGCTCCCACTTTTTTTTATATTTGCTTTGCTCCCACATTTGATCCCATATTTGCTCCCACTTTTTGCTCACAGTTATTTTTTTCTCCCACATTTGCTACCACTTTTGCTCCCACTTTTTACCCCCCACCTTTGCTCCCACTTTTTGCATGTATATATGCTCCCACATTAAACTATTGTTGTTATTACCAAGTTGTCTTTACTAGAGATTAGTTTGTGCTTGACAGTTGATATGGAAGTATCAGTGACTAGGTATGGTAAGCCTTATGCATACTATAAAGGATATTCATATATTGTGAAACGAAGCAATAAAAATGGAACTGTTATTTGGCGCTGTTCAAAGCAACGATCGAAACAGTGTCGAGGAATGCTTAAAACAAAAGAATTGGACGTACTTTCTTCAAACAATCATGAATGTAAACTTAATAATCACGCTAGTCTAAATGTAAGGAAAACCCAAACCAAAGCAAGAAACCAAGTCCAAGAGAAAGATAGTACTGCTCAAGATAATATTAACCTCAAGATTAATACACTACAACGCACTCATGCTGTTAGCGAATTGTTTAATGAGAAACCTTTAACACCTCCTGTGAAACCCATGATCAGACATGCACCCACATCTCAAAAGCCCTCAACCCTATCAGAGACAATATACCCCATCAAAAAGTTAGTGGGGAAAGGTAATAGTGGTAAAAATAACATAACAATGTTAAAGCATTCTAGCACATCTAAAAAGAAGCTTTCAACACTATCAAAGACAACTCAAACCATTGAACAGACTGTGGACACAGGTGGAAATTATCATGGTAATGATAACGATGATAATGATCATCATTATGAAAATGATTATAATAATGAGGATGATAATCATAATGATGGTGATAATGATGAACTGCTTCCCGAGATTCTGAAACCATTCATAAAAAATAGTAAATGGAACGATCCTAATATATTAGTCGAACGTCTACAGCTCTTGCATGCCTGTAAACAGCTTGGCCATATTGGTTATGAGAAAGAGCTATTAAATATAGAAAATGAACTTCGTAAAGCTGCTATTATTGTGTAATGGGTCAACGTAGCAACACCCCCATCCCCTAAAAAATAATTTTCAACAAGTGTTATGTTTAAAAGAACTGATAAACCAAAAGAGCTGTATTATGTGTGTCTATCTCTTGTAAAAAATTGATTAAATTGATAAACATAGTTTGTGTATATTTCTTGTTTTCTTGCATGTTCAAGCAATAGTTATGTCAGGGAAGGGATTTGAACCCTTGCTTCCTTATATATTTGGAAATTTGATCTTAAGTCAAACGCCTTAACCACTCGGCCACCCTGACAGTTACTGATTTAATTAGTCTTGTTGGACATTAGTGTTTACAAAACTTTTCTTTTCCCCACTATATATATGCTCAACCACTTTTTGGTTTTTCAATGCTGATTTTTGTTTTGTTTCAATTTTTTTCACTAACATTGCAGTTATTAGTATTGCAAACTGCGTGTTTAATATAGGGTTAAAGGCATTAAATAAATCACAAGCCTTACAGTAGTTGCCTATGATGTATGACATGCAACATGTTATTCAAAATTTCAAATAGAGCTGTGCCTTGTTAACATTAAACTCTGTTGGTCATTAAAATAACTACTTGTAAAATAATTCCAGTGTCGAATCCTATTAGCAAATAGCATATATTAAATTTATGTTTCAAGAGTTTTTTATAGCACCAACCATTGACCAAAGGAGTGGGAAAAAGTGGGTTTTTCGGGAAACATTAATCATATCTCTCTTAATAGGCACAATATCAAAACCGTACAAAATGGACAATATTCCCCTAATAATTACCTAAAACTTTTGTCTGAAAGAATTTTTGATATGACCCGTCATTACACTAAGGAATGAGAAAAATGATTTCGGAATTATAAGAAAATGCCAAGAGCTATCAGAGGTTGCCATGGCAACACTACTAAATTGATGAGGGATAAGACATCTGACGTAGCCATGACATCGCACTTGCACGAGATCAGATTCAGTATTTCCATCTGACTAAGCCGGCCCCGTGGTGTTGGGGTAGCGCGCCTGCCTCTCACTCGGAGGCCCCGGGTTCGATCCCCGGCTCCGTCAGGGATTTTATAACTGACGTGAGGGTTGGAACGGGGTGCACTCAGCCTCGTGAGGACAATTGAGTAGCTGTCTGACAGTGAGACAGCACCCCGATCACGAATACCAAGATTAACAGCCGAGGGGACCCGACGCGCTGATCACGCTTCACCCCAATATCTGCAGGTCAAATGGCTGGGCAGCGGTCGCTTGGTCGGCCTTAGCCCGTCATGGGCTGAATGGTGCCAGGGGTTGACTTTGACATCTGACTAAGTGGGAAGCGGCTTCGGTGACGTAACTGGTAGCAAGCATGCTGAATGTCAATGCCCAAGGTTGCGAGTTCAAAGCCGGCCGAAGTCGTCGGATTTTCTAAGAGCGCTAAAAATCCCTCAGTATGCTTTCCTTTGGAGGGGAAGTTCCAACGTTCGTTGCGAGTTGCTGGTTGTGGTGGCATCTAGTAGCCAAGTTCACAGGTAGGTGTCGTTGACGGTAGTACCTGGTAGCAACATTAGGAACTACTGCCTGAAATTGACCGTCTGCAGTCCTTACCTGAATTACAGACTAATACAGCCATTCATAAGTACACAGGGTTACATGACCGTGTTGTCGCAGCCCCTAAACTGAGGAACCAACCAAAATCTCTGCGGGAGATATAATTTTGCGTGAAAAAGTAACAGACCGTTACATAGTTACACATCAGTGTCGAAACCTTGCATAAGGACAGTGTGACCACAAGTATAAAAATGGACCCCAAATGACAAAAAGGTTACCGTTCCACATAAGACAATAAATTTTTTAAAATAAGCATAAAATGACGAAAAACAAAGTTAATTAAGCTCCAATTATAAAATACCTTCTCGCAATAAATGGGGTCTGATCCTTCTACGAAAACCTGCATATTCTGCCTATTTTCGCCTATCCCCAAGTTTGTCCGGTGAAATCTACCTCCGCCTTCCGGCGTGCCGAGAGGACTTTTTTTAAATTCAGATTTGTGTTTCACAGTAAACACAATTATTCTCCGTTTAAAACAAGCCATACAATAGAGGAGACCGTCATGAGCTGAAGTGCATAGTCATTTATATTGACTTTAAGGATGGTTGTTGTGAGGGATCGAACACTCCTCTTGTTGGTTTTGGGGAAAGTGTACTCCATTCCATTCCATTTTTTAAAAGCCACTAATCAGGTCCTAGCATTGGGCAGTTGCAAACCATTTGACTATTCATAACATCAAATGTGCATTTGCCTGGAGTAGAAGTGGGAAACCACATCAGTTTGGTGTATAGAAAACTCACCTCACCCCAACTCATTGGAAAAATGAAAATCATTTGTTTTTTGTCTTACTTAGGGGCTTGGAAATCATGGTTATCAGTCCTTGGGAAAATAATCATGGGCAAGCACACTATTATTAGCTGAGTTTCTAATACCTTTTTGCATACCCTAGGACCAGTATTGCATTATAAGACATGTCATGTGATATAAAACAAAAGAGGTCTTTAATTCCACCCCTGGGCGTTATATCTAGTGTCATGTAGGTTGACGATCACGGAGTCCCAGCTGAGACCGTCATTGCTTCCACTAACTTGTGCTAGGCTCCTCTCTGTCTTATTTCCTGTCGACCACACTTGCTCATCTCGTGTTCTCTACCGACCTCAACATGATTAGGGTATCCGAGCCCTAGGGAGTCTCTTCCTTTTGCAACTTCATTGGCCCTGGTTTATTTATTTTTTCTGATATCCTGAGGAGGCAGCCTTGTTTTTATTTTCATGTTATTTCCTGTCTTTTGCTCATGCCCCCCTCAAGAAGGTAGGGTGTATTTAGCCCCACCACTTGCGGTGCACTCTGCATATGGCTACACCCTCAAGGGCTGATCAGTTTGGAAGTTGGCGACCCCAAGGGATTTCTGAGCTGAGTCCAGTTTACCTCCTCTTTATCCATTACCTCTGGGACAAAGCCTCTCCTAGTATACTTTTTATCTGCCTTTCATGGCTCTCCTTCCTTCCAACTCCCTCAATCCACATGCTTGAGGGTTGAAGGCCATTTTTTATTCCTTCTGTTCTTTATTTGACCTATTGTTTTCCATTTCTTCTTCTAGTATATAAGCGTGTAGTAGCTTAGATTTAATTTTCATCTTTACGATGACCCAAACCATTGAGGGTCGCTGTAGAACGCTTCTCTCTTGTCCAAAGGACAGCATGCTGAATTCCTCACTGGTTCATGAATTTTATTCTTTGTTCACTTAGTTCTCATGGCTTTGAAACTGGCTGTCTGTAACGTGATCATTATTCATTTTAACTTCAGCGTACTAAACTAATTTTAAATTAATTATTTTAAATTAATTATTTTAAATTCAGATTTGTGTTTCACAGTAAACACAATTATTATTCTCCGTTTAAAACAAGCCATACCATTCTTTTTCTACCATGATAGCTTATACGTGGGCATGGCTATAGATCATCAGCTAAGGATTCAATTTCCATTACCTACACCTCTCATGGTATGCCAATTCGTTAAACTATAGAAAACGTTTCTATATGTTCTGTTACATTATTATTTGACCATCTCACCGTGTAGTGGTTAACCTACTTGGTTGTCAACCCTAAGGTCTTGGCTTCCAAGCCCGACTATACCATGACATTCATTTCAAGGTTGCCATAAGCTTCACTAAGCCTTTGTCAAACCTAACAACGATCTAGTCATGTGCAGAGCATGTCCGCTATCAAGCAAATGAGTAATATGAAACTTCCTGACAAGGTCGCTGTGCTGTTATCAGCAAGGCACACTACGCAAACCAAAGCCAGTGTCTCTGTGCAGATTCAAGCCAGCGGTAGTATGCAAGCCTATGTTTGTTTAAAAATCATCATGAAAATAAGTCCACTGTCACCACAGACGCCCCGGTTCGATTTTTTTTTCTAAAGGCTGCAACAGGGTAGACTGAGTCTTGACAGGTAAAACTTTTTGGGGTGCATTCGTGAACCATGGCAAGGGTTGGCCATCCTGACTTCTTCAACACCTCCAACCAATGTTTACTATTACTGGTGAGTTACCATTTTTTTTCTTTCTTCGGCTTTTCCCTATTAGTTTGAGTCGCCGGAGCCAACCAGGCTCATTTTGATTTTGGCCGGGGATTTAAGGCCGAATGCCCTTCCTGACGCCACGTGATTTTTCAAGTGAAAATTCCAACCCCCCGCTGTCACCGGGATTTGAACCCCAGCCGTCCGGGTAAAGACGAGCAGCTAAGCACCTGCGCCATCACGCTCCCCACTGGTTAGTTATCTATACTCACATTAATCCATAATTACCTAATAATAATAATAACAACAATCATCCTCCATACACATGTCCATTAAAGCATGGTTTCACAAAGATGCTTATGCTTTTAGGTGTATAACACGTTTTTTCCTCATAACATGACTATTTACTGTTTTAGGGGTGAAATGACCAATCAAGGTAAAAGCCCATATCATCCCCTATTTTTTAAGCTATCACACCTAATTTTAGGATTCTTCGTTTCCGAGATAGGGATTTTTCAATTTTGGGGGGTAGTTTCACCCCCCTGCTATTTTTCATCAAAAACAAAAGATCTTAGGTTCATTTATCATTTTTAGGTGTTTAACACGTTTTTTCCCCATAACATGACTATTTACTGTTTTAGGGGTGAAATGATCCATCGAGGTAAAAACCTATATCATCCCCTATTTTTTAAGCTATCACACCTAATTTTAGGATTCTTCGTTTCCGAGATAGGGATTTTTCAATTTTGGGGGGTAGTTTCACCCCCTGCTATTTTTCATCAAAAACAAAAGATCTTAGGTTCATTTATCATTTTTAGGTGTTTAACACGTTTTTCCCCCCATAACATATTTATTTACTGTTTTAGGGGTGAAATGATCCATCGAGGTAAAAGCCCATATCATCCCCTATTTTTTAAGCTATCACACGTAATTTTAGGCTTCTTCGTTTCCGAGATATGGATTTTTCAATTTTGGGGGGTAGTTTCACCCCCCTGCTATTTTTCATCAAAAACAAAAGATCTTAGGTTAATTTATCATTTTTAGGTGTTTAACACGTTTTCCCCCCTTAACATGACTATTTACTGTTTTAGGGGTGAAATGATCCATCGAGGTAAAAGCCCATATCATCCCCTATTTTTTAAGCTATCACACCTAATTTTAGGATTCTTCGTTTCCGAGATAGGGATTTTTCAATTTTGGGGGGTAGTTTCACTCCCCTGCTATTTTTCATCAAAAACAAAAGATCTTAGGTTCATTTATCATTTTTAGGTGTTTAACACGTTTTTCCCCCATAACATGACTATTTACTGTTTTAGGGGTGAAATGATCCATCGAGGTAAAAGCCCATATCATCCCCTATTTCTTGAGCTATCACACCTAATTTTAGGCTTCTTTGTTTCCTAGATATGGATTTTTCAATTTTAGGGGGTAGTTTCACCCCCAAACAGGGGATGTTGCCCCAAGTGCTAGGACCCCTCATACAACTCCCTAGCATGATTGGTTCGCGAGATATGAACAAAAGTGTCGTTAGGCCCTTTCGACAAAAATGAATCCTACATTCAAAAACGGGGCGTCACCCCCAGGGTTAGGATACTGCCTATGGCAAAATCCCATAAGGGGTTCAGAAAATATTATCTAACGTATAGTTAAGTCCTTTTGACAAAAGCCGTCCGTGCGCGCACATACAAAAAATATTACTATTTCAACCCCCGGGTAAGGGTAGTTTTTATTTTGGAGTGAATATACCCCGTCCATAGAAAAGGAGAGTTCACCACGAGTCCTACGACACCTCATACGTTTAAATCCGATTATTGTTTAGCGAGATAGTAAAAAGCCGATGACCTACTAGTTTTTTTTTGGTTTATTTAAATACATATTAAAAAAACACTCATTGATAAATCATCATTTAAAAAGCCCGCTCTTTTACAAAAACCGCCAAGTTCGTAGGTATACAAAAATAAATTACTATTTCATCCCCCGGGTAAGGGTAGTTTTTATTTTGGGGTGAATATACCCCTTCGATAGAAAAAGAGAGTTCACCACGAGTCCTACGACACCTCATACGTTTAAATCCGATTATTGGTTAGCGAGATAGTCAAAAGCCGATGACCTATTAGTTTTTATGGTTTATTTCAATACGTATTAAAAAAACACTCATTTATAAATCATCATTTAAAAAGCCCGCTCTTTTACAAAAACCGCCAAGTTCGTAGGTATACAAAAATAAATTACTATTTCATCCCCCGGGTAAGGGTAGTTTTTATTTTGGGGTGGATATACCCCGTCCATGGAAAAGGAGAGTTCACCACGAGTCCTACGACACCTCATAAGTTTAAATCCGATTATTGGTTAGCGAGATAGTCAAAAGCCGATGACCTATTAGTTTTTATGGTTTATTTCAATACATATTAAAAACACTCATTAATAAATCATCATTTAAAAAGCCCGCCCTTTTACAACATCCCCAAGTGCGCAGGCGTACAAAAAAAACAATTCATCGCCATAATGTCAAAAAACACATGTTTACCCCAAATGGCGTTTCCCAATTCCATCCATTTTTAAAAAATAACCTCACCATCATCTAGAGCGGAAAAAATACCATCTAAACGACCCCTCACTCGACCCTACTCCTCCCCTCACCACATAACCCTTTCCCAACATAGGCATACATATTCAAGCACGAGCGCGACTTCAGGAAACCAACACTACCCCACTACTCGCGAATGACCTTTTAGTTTTGGTCTTTTAATCAAATAAAGAGCCTATAGGAAAGTAGGGGGCATTACTAGCAGTGCTAGGACACCCTGTATGTTCTAATCCCATGTTTGGTTAGCGAGATATCAAGTTCGGGGCCGATACGAGGGTGGCTCAATAAAAAGGGAAGCAGCTCTCTCACTACCCCCACTACTTGCTGACTCTGGTAAAGTAGAGGAAAATTACTTCCAACCATTTTCCTAAGGTCCAGGCCTTAAAAAATAAATGACTTTGAGACAGGTAAAAAGACAGGAGCTCTTAGGTTTCTTAGTAAATGTTCAAGAGTACGCGGTTTGTATTCAAATTATCTGAATTTAGTAATAAATATTTGCGAAAGTATTTTGCTTCCTAGTCCACTATCCCGCTTTTATAAGAACCTCGATGGTTCACACTTCAATATAACTATCACCACCGGCTTTTGTAGACTTAGAAAAGGCTTTTGATAACGTTGATTGGACTAAATTGTTTGACATTTTGAAATCAATTGGAATAAAGTACAGGGATAGGAGGGTGATATACAATCTGTACAGAAACCAGACAGCAGTCATTCGAGTTGAAGGACATGAGAGAGAAGCTGGTATTCAGAAAGGTGTAAGGCAAGGCTGCAACTTATCACCCATACTTTTCAATCTTTACATTGAACAAGCAATGAAGGAAATTAGAGAAAAATTTAAAGTGGGAGTGAAGATTCAAGGAGAAATAATTTCAACTCTGAGATTTGCTGATGACATCGTCATCTTGGCCGACAAGCCTGAGGATTTGAATGAGTTTTTGAATGGTATGGACTCCGTCTTACGGAAAGAATTCATGATGAAAATAAATAAATGTAAAACAAAAATACTGGAATGTAGCCGAAATAAATCAGAAACCTCTATGGAGATCAAATTGGCAGGTGAAAAGCTGAAGGAAGTAGGAGACTTCTGTTACTTAGGAAGCAGAATAACCAGTGATGGACGAAGCAAAGATGATATTAAAAGTAGGTTGGCTCAGGCAAAGAAAGCATTTCTACAAAAAAAGGAATCTGCTGACATCGAATATAGATTTAGGTATTAGGAAGTCATTTTTGAAAGCCTTTGTCTGGAGCGTGGCGCTCTATGGAAGTGAAACTTGGACTATTGGTGCAGCAGAAAAGAGGAGAATTGAAGCATTTGAAATGTGGTGTTACTGGAGAATGATGAAGATCAGATGGGTAGATAGGGTTACAAACAAAGAGGTATTAAGACGCGTGGGAGAGGAGAGATGTTTCTGGCGACTGCTAATGAAGAGAAGAGATAGGTTGGTAGGACACATACTAAGACACCCAGGAATAGCAAGCTTAGTTATGGAAGGAAGGGTCGAGGACAAAAACTGTAGGGGTAGACCAAGGTTAGAATATGTTAAACAGATTGCCTCCGATGTAGGGTGTCGGAGCTATGTAGAGATGAAACGATTAGCTCAGGACAGGGAGGCATGGAGAGCTGCATCAAACCAGTCAAAAGACTGAAGACTCAAACAACAACAACCGGCTCATAAAATAGAAGCAACTGGTTACAGAAAGACCCATTTCACTAGTAGTCCAGTCAAAATAAATATCCGACCTTGCAATAGGTCATGTAGTTCTAATTTTTTTATATGTTGTTTGGACCTGTGCCAATAGTAGAAAAACCAAATTTGCAACTTCGAAAGTCCTGTGCTAGCTGAGTAATAGCCAGAAAACAGCCAGATTTTTGCACTTTTTTCAGGTTTTGCTCAATATCGTCTAAACTATGCATCTAAGAGAAGACATTGTGAATACCTGTTTACAAGTATATTAAATTGTCTACAATTTGAGTCCTAACTTATCTCTGTATGTTTAGCAGTTCCCGAGGTACAGTTATTCAAAGATTGGATGTTTTTTTCAAAAAAGTAAAAATTGTTGGTTTTGGTCCCCTAATTTGCCAAATATTTTCCAAAATACTCATACTATGAGAAATGTCATTGATAATGAACTTGAAGTTTATTTGTTTACCTTTAATTTGAGCATTAACGGGTACCTGTAGACCCAGTGCTTCTCTCAAATGTGGCATGTAACTGAAAACCTTGAAATATTGAATTCGAGAAAAATGAAAGAAGAGATTTCACAGAGGTACTATTTTGTTTTATTACAAAAGAAAAACTTTACATCAAAAATTATTTTACAATATTATATGAAGCAACGGGTCTCATCGTAATTTCACTTGTGATGGCCTCGGTCTCGAAAAATCTTGCTCTGACGATGGTGCAGGTTTATTGGAGGAATTTTTGAACTGAACAGCAGGTGCAGGCTCGTTTTGCGTTCTAGAAATGTAGGGGTGTGGATGTCTTCCTCATTGTCAGAATCCTCTAGCTGAAGCGATTGCACATTTTGACATATTTTACCACCACAAATTCGACAAAGGGCTGAGCATTTCAATCCAGCTTTGCGGCAACTGCAACCACCGCAGCTACCTTTTCTGCAATTGCAGGGAATCATGCGCAGTAGGAGCACGTAGTTGTAGTGATAGGGATAAACCCTTGATCATCAAGCTTCCATCCCCAATCTGTAGGAATTTTGTTGACTCCCAACCACTTTTGAACTTGGTGGTAAGTTTTGTAAACACGTGGCATGCTGCATCCTCTGTTGGGGGCAAGCGAGCAAGATTGATTTCGATGTTGGCTGCAGATGTAACAAAGAGTTGATGATGATGATAATTGTTGTATTAAGGGACCTAACATCTAGGTTATCGGCCTAAACAAACAGTTGGTAGCGAAGGCTATTCAGGGAGTCTGTTAGGAAATCACCCCCCGTACAAATACACAAAGCACTTCTTCCCAGCTTTTGCTATGGTTTCGTTACTGGAGTCTGACAGCAGTTCTACAAGTTGGGGATTTTTTTATATATTAGCTAACTTGGCATTACCAAGCCCATAAGGGGCTGAAGTGGTGTCACACCCACTGAACGCATGGATAAAAAGCACTGTACCTGGAGAGTGTTGAGCAGGTCGATGTATGAAAGAGGAGCTTGAGTAATGGACAGAGCCGGCTTCACCTTCGCTACCCTTCTGAAGGTAGATGTTAGTTGCACGTGAGACTAAACCATTGAGGAGTAAGAGGAGGTCATCATCTTCTCCTAAAACGATCACACGGTCGAATGTAGGACTTTTGGATAGTGCCATGGCAATGATGTCCCGATCAGCATCTTCACCGGCTACATTTACTTGTATGCCATGCTGCTCGAATGAATCGCAAAGAAGTGGGATGAGGCACCTCTTGTTGTTCTCATTTTTCTGAGGTAGTTGGATGATGTTGGATTCTTCAAAAATGATGTCATTGCAGAAGTGAGTAGCACAGTGTCGGAGTCGTTCAGCAAATTTTGTGTTTTTTTTTTAAATGTAGCTGATGTAACCTGAAACAATGGATTTCACTGACGTTTTGCACTGCCAGACAACCTGGTGTAAAAGATAGCCCCCATCCAAAACAACGTAAGTATTGGAGTCAGCTGGTGTGTGACTGGATAGTGAAGTGAAAGCAGAGAAGAGACTGGACTTGGTCCCCTTTCGCATTCCCTGTTCATTAATCAAAGACATTGGGAATGAGGTTAATTCATGTTTAAAAAGTTCTTTCAGATCTTCGTCAGATTTTTTGGTTATGCACACCATTTGAAAAATAGTAAGTGGATCGACAACTACTCTCTTGTTCCCCACTTTAACAGACGTGGTGATGGATGGCAATGTGGCTACTTTTTCCTTACGTTTAAAGATTACTTAATCAAACGTATTCCCTGTGATTTTCTTAACACCGTCAGTTCCCAGTTGTTGGGCCAAGTAGCAATTTATGTTAGGGCCACCAACTATTCCCCTACTGATGGATACCAATTTATCAGGGATGGAAAATGGAGGGTGGAGAACAAACCATTTTTTTAGTTTTTCTGCATCACCATTATCTCGAATAATTCGAGAAGGCCTCATGACAACATGATGTTCACCAGTAGGATAGGAGATGTGGCAGAAACGTTCCAGTTCCTCGCATACGTTTACCATGAGCACAATTCCTATGGTCCACCAGACTAGCACACTGCTGGAGATTCCACGCGCCTGTGTCAATCCACCATAGCTTTTCATAGACCGCATAAATTTTTGCTCAATTCTTAAGTCTGACCACAGGCCAGACCAAAACTTCTCAGATCGGCGGATAGTAAAACCTCCTTCTGTAAACATCTTAAACTCAGTATGATCCATCCGATCTTCTAGAGCCATCATATCTTGCAGATTATAGGTGAGCACTCTTTGCGTGGAAATAGTGTCCAGCAGAATGAAAAAGGTAGCATTTTATGGACAGAATACAGGTGAAGGTTCCAGTCACCAGCACGCTCTGCCTGAATGAATATTTAATGAGAGTATACATGCGAAAATATTGGACCCCCTGCTTATCCAATGCAGTTTTGAATTTGGCTCTTAGGATTTGTTAAGTCTCGTTTTCCTTTACAACCGTGATGAGAGATGGCTCACTTTCACGTAGCATACTTTTAGTTGCAGTTCTTTCCTCCTCAGTCATTTCTACCTTATCCATAATAATGCCAGCCAGTACTAGCAGAGTTGAAACATATCAACGCTATGATCACACAAAAATATTCAAACCAACGTAACACAGAAAATGATCGCAAATAACTGCACGCCATAATAAGTAATATTATACGTACTGGGATCTAACACATCATTTCAATAAATAATTAAGACGAAATCATTCCCATCATTATGAAACCATTGTTACTTACACTTATAATATTAACTCTGATTTAATCAGGACAGGCCCTGTACGTGTTGTCTGATATGCTCAAAACTTGTTTTAATTGATTTCACCCGATTTCTGTTTTTGAAGGTTTTTCTGTTACATGCCACTTTTGGGAGAAGCACTAGGCCTACAGGTACCCGTCAAGGCTCAAATTAAAGGTAATCCAATAAGCTTCAAGTTAATTATGAATTACATTTATCATAGGGTGAGAATTTCTGACAATATTTGTCCAATTAGGAGACCAAAACCAACAAGTTTTGCTTTTTTGAAGAAAAAAAAACATCCATTCTTTAAATAACTGTATCTCGTGAACTACTAAACGTACAGAGCTCATTTACGACTCAAATTGTAAACAATTTAATATACTTGTAAACAGGTATTCACAATGTTCTCTCAGAGGCATATTGTAGACGATACTGAGCAATACCAGAAAAAAGTGCAAATATCTGGTTGTTATTTGGCTATTACACAGCTAGCACAGGACTTTTGAAGTTGCAAATTTGGTTTTTACTATTGACAGAGGTCCAAACAACATATAAAAAAATAGAACTACATGACCTTTTGCAAGGTCGGGCCCCTTTTTATGTCTAATTTGACTGGACTATAGATCATCCACATTACTAATTAAAAACAAACAAGTAGTTCCGTGACGAACTAATGAGCCTACTTTTCTTAAAATTATAGAATTAATCTAAAATATTATGAGCTATTATTGTGCCAATTTTGGATGAAATCCATTTATTAGTATAGAAGTTACATGTATTTAAAAATTGGACTTATCAGCTGGCAAAATTATGTTGGTAGCACTGACGTATATTAGTTGCTTCAAATTAATTTAGAATGTTAGGTACTATACGTATGCAAAGTTTAGAGCTGTTCGTTTGGATATTTTCTGATTTAGTGTACATAAAAAATGGAGAGAGCATTTATTAACAGTTGGAATCCCTGGTTGCTCTTAAGAACACGCATAGTCATTTTTGTTATGGAACACATAGTACATACGAAATTTGGTTGAAATCCAATTGATAGTGTAGACGTTACATGCATTTACCTATCGGCAGGCTTAGAATCATGTTGGCAACACTGCCATATATGACCTCATGAAAATTAAACTGAAATATTATTATCTATATGTGTGCCAATTTTGGAAGAGCTCCAATGCATACCTTCCAAGCTATCCAACATGGAGCTCAAATTTCAATTGCGAGTTTTCAGCAGTTGGTAGCACTGACATCATTTTCAAATACGGCCGTGAGATATTCAGGTATAGATCTTTACTCCTACCAACTTTTGTTTCGATTGCTCCAGCCGTTTAGGAGTTGATAGGGGACACACACACCCACACACAGCCAGCCAGACAGACCGACAGAAGGACAGACAGAAGTATAGACAGACAGACAGAAGTACAGACAGACAGACAGACAGACAGACAGACACACATTTGCCCGATCTAATAAGTCTACTTTTTCCTCAATTTTGCAAAATGTGAAAAGTAGGCTAATAAAAAGAAATATGGTATCCTATCTACAATAGGGTTGCCAGATTTCATCATCATCATCATCATCCTTTCATGTGTTAGTCCGAGAAGAACTGTTACGGTCTACACAAACGATTTGAATTTTCACGCCATCTTTTCCTGGGGCGACCTAGAGATCTCTTCCCACCGGGACAGTAGTTGACGACTGCTTTAGAGATCCCGCTTCTGTCCATTCTGTTGAGGTGTCTTAGCCAATTTCTTTGGTATTCATGGATGTATTCCAATATAGGTCTGCTGTTAAGACCAATCAGCACTTCTGTGTTTCGTTTGTGATCTCAGTTAGTGACTCCTGCTGTTCGTCGCATATATCTCATTTCGGCGGTAGTTATTCGTCTCTCATCGCATTTCCTCAGGGTCCACGCTTCGCTACCATAGCAAAGTACTGGTCTTGCTAAGGTTTTGTAAATTCTTGTTCGGGTGTGTTTTTGAACTAATGATGGTCTAAAAACTTTATTGATGATTCCTAAACATCTGTTGAATTTAAAGATTTTCTGGGGTATGCACATTTCTTCAAGGAAATACAGTTTGTAACCAAGGTATTTAAAATCGTTTACTCTTTCCAAAATGTTATTATCCAAGCAGATCTTAGTCCTTACAGGTTCAGTGTCACAGAATGCCATTATTTTAGTTTTCTCTAGAGATAATTCCATTGAGTAGTTTGTTGCCAGATTTCAGGAATGGAAAAACGGAACACACGTTCCAAAACATTTTTTAGCCTACTTTTCACATTTTGCAAAAATGAGGAAAAAGTAGACTTATGAGATCGGGCAAATGTGTGTCTGTCTGTCTGTCTGTCTGTCCTTCTGTCTGTCTGGCTGTGTGTGTCCCCCCCCCCTATCAACTCCAAAACGGCTCCAGCAATCGAAACAAAATTTGGTAGGAGGAATTATCTATACCTGAATATCTCCCGGCCATATTTGAAATTTATGTCAGTGCTACCAACTGCTGAAAAATCGCAATTGAAATTTGAGCTCCATGTTGGATATCATGGAAGGTATGAATGGGAGCTATTTCAAAATAGGCACACGTATAGATAATAATATTGCAGTTTAATTTCCAGGAGGCCATGCATGGCAGTGTTGCCAAAATGATTATAAGCCTGCTGATAGGTCCAATTTTTAAATGCGTATAACTTCCACACTATCAATTGGGATTCAACCAAATTTCGTATGTGCTATGTGTACATAAACATATATGACTCAGCGTATTCTTAAGAGCCACCAGTGCTGCCAACAGTTAATAAGTGCTCTCAATTTTTGTTATCCAAATACCCATATATCAGAAAGTATGCAAGCCGACAGCTTTAAATTATGCACACGTATATTACCTGACATTCTATATTAATTTGGAGTAACTTATATACGTCAGTGCTACCAACATGATTCTAAGTCTGCTGAGAGGAACAACTTTAAATACATGACACTTCTATACTATCATTTGGATTTCAACCAAATTTCGTGTGTGCTATGTGTAACATAACATATATGACTATGCCGATTCTTAAGAGTAACCAGGGCTGCCAACTGCTAATAAATGCTGCCTCTATATTTTGTTACCCTAATATCAATATATCAGAAAGTATGCAAGCCAATAGCTCTAAACTTTGCACACGTATAGTACCTGGCATTCTAGATTAATTTGGGGCAACTAATATACGTCAGAGCTGCCAACATGATTCTAAGCCTGCTGATAGGTCCAATTTTAAAATGCATGTAACTTCTATACTAACTAATGGATTTCATTCAAAATTGACACAACAATAGATCATATTATTTCAGATTATTTCTGACCAATACATGTATGTCATTGTTGCCAACATGATTTTACGCACGCTGTTAGATCCAATGTTTAACTGCATGTAACGTCCATTCTATCCATTGGACGCAACGGAATTTTGTATATTATACCTTAAGAAACTAAGAATATATTCAGTCACCAGGGCTGCCAACTGTTGTTCTCTATTAGGCTACATTATGCCAGGTATACAGTATTTCGTACTAATTAGAAATTTCGATATTACCACCTTAATTTCGTCATTATTCTAGATAGATCCATATAGATTAATCATTGGCATGAATCTTAAATTTTAAGAAAATTAGGCTCTTTAGTTCGTCACGGAACTTCTTGTTACTTTTTATCAAGGTTGTTAAATGTTGTAATAAATAATACACACATGTATTAAATAAGCATTACCTAATCAAATACATAAAATTAAAACTAGATATTGCTGACATATCATATAGGCCTATGACACAAGCAACTTACAAATGCTTGTCATTTGAACGACCCTTTGCAAGGATTTTTTGCTTCTGGAAGTACCTTCTGATAAAATTCACTACAATTTTCGTCATACAGTAATTGAAATATGTGAACAATTCTTGTTTTATCAAACTAATAGAGCTTCTGTTTCTATCATCTCTTCATTTGATGTTCATGACGGAAAAAACACTCTCCGTAAAATCATTGGAGGGGAAAAGGCTGAGTATGAACTTCACCAGGACTAAGATTCCTTAATGTTGTTGCCCCGAATAAATCTATAACATGTACCCATCTATCTGACACAGACATACAAATCATTTTCTCTTTCAAACTTGCATCTGTACCCTACCACTCAGTAAAATGAAGCAACGCGGCCGGCATGCCGGTGCCGATGCTATTTGACGTCATTAACAACAAATGTCAAGCATGGAAATTGAATATATTAACCAAAAAACGTAATATTTTGCGTTTCTTAAAGATTAAAACGGAACGGGGAACAAATCAATTTTAAAAAGCGGAATTTTCCGGGTAAAACAAAACGTCTGGCAACCCTAATCTACTATCACCTAAACCACAAAAGAAATAGGCATCATAAACTAGTGTTCATCTAAACGTATAACTTCCACGAAACGAAGGTACACTCAAATAATAATGTTTATTGATTGTTTAAGATAGTATTGTCGCTTAACTTGAATTACCGCGTGTCTGATAGTGCTCTTAGTTCCAATATTCTCCTTGTGATTGGCTACGCCTCCGAGCGGTATGTGGATGTGCCGTCCAACAGAACAATTCAAGTTGGGTTCATTTTCCTGTGCAGGTGTTTTAAGAAAAATGGGATTTACAGTAAATCCATTCTAGCCTGCTGTAGAAAAGTATATATCAGTGTAGTTAGGCGCTCCTACAGTACAGTATATTTAAGGTTCATAATCCTTTAATTTACTACACAGGAAATTTAACCTAACGTGAATTGTTCTCGGCTAGGAGGCGTGACCATTCATTAGGAAAATAATGGAAAAGGGAGCATTGTCAGATACGAGTTACAATATCGACGACGTACAATAATTTAGCAGAAGAAGAAAGTAAGATATTTGGAACGGAGAGCCTGCGTTTCCGTAGAAATTCAGAGATTTTATGCTCTGATTCAACTGATCTATATCAATTCAATTTACAAAAGAACTTAAATAGTCCAGGTTTTTCAATCAATTTCGTTAGTGTTGCGTCCAGGTGTGCCATTAGGCTCGTCAGTTGCTGTGGTTCATCTCACCAAGATGCTGGCTAGTACTGTACATGCTGGGATTTAGAGCTATATTATTTCTACATTTATTTTGTCGGAAATAAAATGTTCGCCATTTTTTTTGGCCATATTCTGACAACCTCCAAACTTCACAGGCTGTAATATCTGTACTTGAGAGGCCTACTAACACAAGTCAAGTAATGGAACTAAACGCTTTAAACGCTCCAGTACAACTAGTTGGTAAAGTCTTGCTATCAGGTTCCCGGATTCATGCATAGTAAAATAACAGACAACTGACGTGTAGCTGGTTGGTCGGTCTTGCGGAGGGAGAGACAACCCGTCCAAACAAATTTCCATCACAACATTGCAGCGTTGTTTCCAGACTGATTGTGGAGAACGACCTTTCTCTCACAAAGTGATCGCAGTAACATGGATTTTCGGAAGAACGTGAGTGCACTCCGGACATCATTTCCTTGTTTAATTAAACTACCCAAAATAGTACAGTATAAACGCAACACTTGTTGCCATGGTAACTAAGTGTCCGAAATTTATCGACGCAACACGGAATTAAGAGCGCTTGTACTTGTTGCCATGGTAACTAGGTGTCGGAAATTTGTCCAAGCCAAAGTGTCCAAGGAAAATTATCTACGCTAATTCCAGACAGACCTCCATACCGAAAAGGTATTTCATCTTAAAATATATCAGTGTTAAAATATATACCACTTTCTTTATCATCATTATTTGTACCTTTCCATTTTCAGTGGTCTCGTCATTTTGACTTAAATTTCCATCAAACCTTTTTCTTAACAAATACGTTTTGGTTTGACACAAAGCATTTACTGTTGGTATTACAGTTGTTCTGTTTATGTGTGGATTAAAGAAGAGAAAGATCCATACAATTCTGAGTCGAAAATAATATACTATTACCTTCATATTGATAACCGTCTGCTACCCAGAAGACAGTTCAGCACAGGCACCAAGACTGACTGACTGTTCAATAAAGTTCTAGTAATACAACTGTCTCTGATATTGATTCAAGCTAACAGGTTCTAAAATTATACCTAGTTATCAACCTTCATATTAACCTGATGAACTAGAGATATGAATATTCAAGCATTCTGCTTGATACTGCACAGAAGTGGTTTTCCGTGGTTTCGCACTTCTACTCAGCCACTTTTGAAGGGACGATTCTCCGGACTTTCACTTTAGACACCTGCTGGGCCAGTTCCAGATTTAAAAAAACTACTCCCTCTTTCTTAATTCTATCCCCAATTATAAGCCCACATTGACTGCAAACCGACCACCTCGTGGTGTAGCGGCTAGCATTCTTGACTGTCCCCCCGGAGGTCCGGGTTTGATTCCCGGATCTAACAAGAAATTTAATTCTGGTGTGAGGGCTGGAATGCAGTACACTCAGTCTCATGAGGCAAAACTGAGAAAATGGGGGCTCGATTCCCACCGCAGACATCCTGGAAAAGGTATCCCGTGGTTTCGCACTTCTACTCCAAGAAAATGCCGGGATGGTTCCTAACTTAAGACCATGGCCACCTCTTTCTCATTTCTGTCCCCAATTTACATATACACCCACCAGTACAGCAATCAAAATAACACAGGTTATCACACACACCCAAGTATACAATGCTACATGACCACGATGTCGCAAAGTCCCTAAATTAACCTACAACAACAACACTGCTAGCCCATCGGCTTCCATAACTCTCACCTTTAAATCGTTAAACTTCATCTCTTTTGTCTACCTCTGTTACTCTTCCTCTCAATTGCTGAGTTTATTGGTCTATTTAGTACACGCACCACAATAATACAGGTTATGAAACAGTTTCTTGTCACACCCAAGTATAAGGGACTGATGATCACAATGATCCAACATTATTTCATCAATTATTTTTCCTTACTGACAACCGTACCTACGCCTGCTAAGTTACTAGGACAAAGGTCAAGTTATCATGGGACTCGAAAGATGAGTGGGTTCGAACCCCATCGTGGTTACTAATTTTCAGTGCCAGAGAAATGCTGGGACGTAACCTTCTAATTTCTTACAGCTCGTTGCACAGTTTCATTCATCTCCTTTCATTTCATTCCTCGTTAACTCCTCTCTTATGCGATACGAGGGCCGGAACAGGTGCACTCAGCTTCGTGAGGAATAACTGAGAAGTGGTGGATAAGAATAGCATTTTTTATTAATCTTGGAAGTGGTTTTCGGTGGTTTCCCTACTTTTACTCCAGGAAAATGGTGGTATAGATCCTAACTTAACCCGTTGAGTGCTTCGCCCGTCTATAAACGGCGCACAAGACCTTCTTTTTCTATTCATATTCCCCATTCAATTTCAAGTGCCGAGTCGATCTTTGGCATGTTCTGCCATCTGTTGGACATTATGTAGAATTGCTTGAGTTTGGATTTTGCTTCCGGGCGTAATTAACAGATCATTTTGTAGCCGTCCGTCCTCTACAGCTGGAGATCATCTGAAATGTAAACAAATATTGCGGAATAACAAGCAAATTCTTCACGTTGTGTGCTAGTGAGGAGCAACACGTATTACTTGCTTACTGATGTTACGAAATAATTTCATTTTGGGCCCTTCACCTGGTATGGAGATGATACAAGCGTGGGCACAACAATGTTAATTTCGATTCGTTTCAAAATTATTATTAATTTAAACGTATGATTTTGAATTTATATTTAGATTAATAAAAAGACCAGCAAGAACTACATGAAGAAAACACTGAAGACGAATTAATATGGGCGGGTAAAGGAAGGAAACTGTTTAAATACCTCGGAGAGATCATCAGCAAAAATGGAATGATCAAATAGGCAATAGAAAGCAGAAGACTTAAACTAGAAAAAACTTAACTTCGTCACCAAAGATATATACTACAAAAATAACCTATCCATTAACTCAACAAGAAGTTCCGTGACGAACTATAGAGCCTACTTTTCTCGAAATGTAAGATTCATTCCAATGATTAATCTGTATGGACCTAATTAGAATAATGACGAAATTGAGTTGGTACTTTGAACATTTCTAATTAGTTCGAAATATAACAGGCATAATGTAGCCTAATAGAGCACTACAGTTGGCAGCCCTGGTGACTGAATATATTCTTAGTTCCATCCCTTAAGGTACAGAATACAAAATTTGGTTGAAGTCCAATGGATAGCATGGACGTTGCATGTAGTTAGACATTGGACCTATCAGCGCGCGTAAAATCATATTGGCAACAATGTCATGCATGTGTTGGTCAAAAATATTCTGAACTATCTATTGTTGTGCCAATTATGGATGAAATCCATTTATTTGCATAGAAGTTACATGCAATTTAAAATTGGACCTATCAGCAGGCCTAGAATCATATTGGAAGCACTGACGTATATTGTCTGTTAGGTAATCAGCCCGAAGGCTGGTTGGATCCTCAAAAAGCACCGCCATTAGGTTATGTGGGTGTTTACCCACAAAAATCCCAGGCAGTGCTATATTGAGGCGTACTAGGCAAGAAGAGGAGTGAGGTAGTTTGCCATTGCTTTCCTCACTGGGTCAGAACAGCTGAACTAGCCCTATGAGTAGAACCTTTCACAGCATCCACAGGCACTGTCTGTGCCCTGAATGTCATTACTAAGCACCACCCTTACCTCAGTAGCTTCCATATAATCACAGCCATGAGTGAGACTGAGATATAGGTGAAAAGCCACATTTTACTCTAGCCTGTGCCAACAGACAAATGCAAATGTACTGCATTCATCAAGAGATGGCAAACAGTTATATTAGTTACTCCAAATGAATCTAGAATGTAAGGTACTATACGTGTGCAAAGTTTAGAGTTGTTGGCTTGAATACTTTCTGATATATTGATATTAGGGTAAAAAAATAGAAACAGCATTTTTTAACAGTTGACAGCCCTGGTTGATCTTAAGAATACGCATAGTCATATCTGTTATAGTACCCATAGCACATATGAAATTTGGTTGAAATCCAATTGATAGTGTAAAAGTTACATATATTTAAAATTGGTCCCTTCAGCAGGCTTAGAATCATGTTGGTAGTACTGAGGTCCATTAGTTACTCCAAATTAATCTAGAATGTCAGGTACTATACATGTGCACAGTTTAAAGCTGTCGGCTTGCGTACTTTCTGATATATTGGTATTTGGATAAAAACAATAGAGAGTGCATTTATTAACAGTTGGCAGCCCTAATTTCTGTTTTAAGATTACGCTCAGTCATATCTGTCTATCTACACATAGTACATACGGAATTTGGTTGAAATCTAATTGATAGTGTAGAAGTTATATGCATTTAAAAATTGGACCTATCAGCAGGCTTATAATCATTTTGGCAACACTGTCATGTATGGCCTCCTGGAAATTAAACTGAAATATTATGATCTATATGTGTGCCAATTTTGGTATAGCTTCCATGCATACCTTCCAAGATATACAACATGGAGCTGAAATTTCAATTGCGGTTTTTCAGCAGTTGGTATCACTGACATCATTTTCAAATACGGCATTAAGATATTCAGATAGAGATCCTAACTCATACCAAATTTGGGTTCGATTGCTACAGCCGTTTAGGAGTTGTTAGGGGGGGACACACACACACACACACACACACACAGCCAGACATACACACATTTTCCCGGATCGATCTCATAAGTCTACTTTTTCCTCATTTGTACAAAATGCGAAAAGTAGGCTTAAAATAAAGCACTACAATGCTGTGGTAAAACCGGTGATCCTATATGAGAGACATGGGCAATCTTTTTAGGGACAGGGCCAGATGCAATACAAAATAATCTAGGCTGGCCGAAAACGAATCAACACATGTTTACAAATAGATTATAAACATTTTATGTCTGAATTTTAAATCAAACAAAACTTATAGGCTACAATGGTAGAAAACTTAGGAAGAAGGAACACACCTTTTTCTTCTTGGTTCGTTAAGGCCCCTTGGACCGCGTGGTTCCTAACTCTGGCGAGCTTTCTTCTTAGCCCAGTATTCCTTCATTTTTGGACCGTGAACACACCTTCATTATTTGTTAGAAGAGGGAGGGGTATGTGACAAGTGAAACTATGACTGTGCTTCAAAAAATTTTTCATAATCTGGCTGAAACTGGGATGAGCTGATTCTTAGCAGCGCAGCTAAATGGGGGTCTGTCTGACGCTATTTTTGCGAAACTTCGTTATAGAAAACACCTGTTCACTGATGTAGGAAGATGGAACATGGCAGTTATCTTCTGTGCATGACATTTCAAGTTCGGGAAGCTTGATTTTGGTAGGGCCTTGTGGAGAACTCAATTTTCGAATCGTTGAGGAATAGTTTCTTCAATTCATTGTTACATTGTAACTCAATCAGTTCTAGCTGCAACTCTATTACACAAAACGCATAAACACAATGATATTGAAACAGTTTTTCAGTTCTAGGTGCACAGAACAGGAAATATGACCTATGTGTAATTGTAGATAGTATAATTCGAAACCATGCCGCGGGCAGTACTTTGCCCATGACTGCTATATGGTGTAGAAACGGCCAACGTGACGAGCCTGGAAAAGCTCCTGAAGATTAAAAGGAGAATACTTAGAACGATTTACTGCCCAAGAGTGGTACGGGGAGACTACAGACCAAGACCAAACGAGGAGATATACGAAAGTGTGGAACACCTGGAAACAACGATGAGGAAAAGACGACTGAGTTCCTATGGACACATGGTCAGAATGGATCCAGCAAGGATGAATAAACAAATGTTTTATAAAATATAGAATCTGAAGATCCACGAGGTCTACACCAAGCAGATGAAGGAAGAACTCACGAGGCTAGGAATCACAGATGAAGACTGTGAAGACAGAAAACAATTCAGGGAAAGACTTTCTAACATAGAGGTTCTTGTGGAAGAAGAGAGAGAGTGAGAGCACAGGGGAGGAGGGTGGACAGAAGAATAAAAGGCTCGACAATCTGAAAGAATGAGGAATGTGTGGAGGAAGAGGAAGGAGGAAGGAACGATGAGAAGGAAATGAAGTGATATTTGCGTGGCCCTTAGTTTTGACTGATCAGCAAAGGAAAACCTGTAGACATTCTAAATCCCCCTAACACAGTATGTTAAATATACGACTTCTACAATTATTGTTTTAAGAACACTGGGTTGTAACAATGACTTATTTTGCTCAAATGAGCAAATTTTAAAAGCAATTTTCTGTCACTTCCGTTTGGTCAATGGTTGTTAATTGTATACACTAAAGAAAGATCTAACCTTTCTAAGCTACCTGCTAACAATAAATTTGAAATATTATTGTATGATTTTGTACAGGCTGTTCATAAACAAGGTCACAAGAAACAATTCCGCAAGTTCAGATTTTAGATGTTCTGGTACACTTTCCTCAGGAACTACTTAAGTTACAGGCCTATTTGGTAACCATGTAGTTTAATAGAATGAACTGAAATATATTTAGAAGAATATTTATCTTTTCCATTTATAAATTAAAAAATCATACATTTTAAGAGGCAAACATATCTTTTGAGTTTGTTAATTTTTAAACGGCTCAAAATAGTTATTCTAGAAAAACCAATCCTTTCATTTTATCAAGCCACATGTTGTTTACATTCCAAGAAAAAAATAAGTATCCTTGACAAGAAAGTTTCAAGAAAAGTGTACCACACTTATATATATATGTATACTAGCAGAAGAACCCTTTCTTCGAACGGTCTTTGGTATTAATAGCCGGACGTAATCAATTGAGCTACTGTTGCAATGGTTAGAGGCTTGGAACCTGTTTGTCGACAACGATAAATGATTAGTTAAAATATGCTCAGAAAATAAATTTAGCCTACCTAACGTGTACTTCCTGACGTGAAAATAAAATTGAAAACCTCGTAGACGAAACGCAATACACGTCATGTTGCTGTTTGGAGATACAATAGACCTTCTGTACGACATATCGCACGTTTAATTTGTGTGAAAAAAATCTATGGTAACCCCAGACCCCCTTAAGCGCATTGATGAATTTTACAGTTTTAGTTGGTTCCGTGATAACCTTATTGCCATTTGCAAACGTTCACAGAAATTTAATAAATGGAGTGGCATTACTTCTTGCAGAAATAGATGGAAAGTTGGATGTCACCTTTTGAGATGTTTTTGTCATGGCTATTGGCGTGCATTCCTTCATTAGTTTATTAAATGAAATTAGTTTCCTTGGAATATCAGAAACTGTTGGTATTAGAGGCTTAAAATGTAGATTTCGGGAACCCTTTACGGCTATTTAGGGTCCCCGAGTTTTGTTTCTGACACCAAGGGGCAGAAAATAAGCTTTGTCTCATCGTTGTAGGCCGTAGTATAATAATAATAATAATAATAATTATTATTATTATTATAATATAGCAATATAGAGATAGGGACGTAATAGACGTAAATTGCGTGTAAAAATTCTAGAGTACCCCTTGACCCATTAAGCGCATTATACCCTATGTATTGATGAATTTTACAGCTTGATTTTGTTCCGTTATAACCTTATAACCGTTTGCAAACTATCTCAGTAATGTAATAAATGGAATTGTATTGCGTCTTACAGCAATAGATGGACCTGTGACGTTCTGTTGCCATGGTTACCGGATTGCATTCTTTCATTATTGTATTACCGGGTGAGTTAGCCGTGGTCGTTACGGCATGACTGCTGGCAGTCGCTCACATCCGGGAGGCGAGGAGGTTCGAATCCCCCCGCCGGCAACCTTGAAGATGGTCTTCTGTGGTTTCCCATCTTCTTTCCAGGCAAATGCCGGGGTTGGTCCCTAACTATAGGCCACAGCCGCTACCTTCCAACTCCTCGTCCTTCCATTCCAACTTCCCTCCCCAACGGTACTTGTAGCTCACCCATCGGGTGTCCGTCTCGAAGCAGCTACAAAACTGGCGAGCCGAACATGTCCTCGGACACTCCCGGCACTAAAAGCCAAAGGCTAAAAAAAAAATATATATAATAATAATATTGTATTAAATGAAATTAGTTTTCTGGGAATATCTCAAAAACGGTTGGTTTTAGGGCCTAAAAAGGTAGTTTTTCGGGGGTCCTTCATCTCTCACATTGAGTGGCTGAAAATGAGCTTTGTCTCGCCCTTCTACGCCTATTTCAGCAAGGGTTTTAAGAGGGGTAGGCCCCCTTTTATTGTAGCTACAGAGAAGAGTTACATCAATGATTAGTGTCGTGCCTCTGAAGGATATCTGTACCAAATTTTACGTTGATCCACCCAGCCGTTCTCGAGTTATAAGGGAACATACTTGTCCACAGACAAACAGACAGACAGACATACATACAGACAAAAAAATTATTTTCACGCATCCGTCGTAAAACAGTCTGAAACGCGTAAATAACGCAAATTTCCGTAGAAATTCAGAAAAAACAGACAAACTTTCATTCTTATATATATAGAGATACTAGAATTGTTTCGTGTGTTCTTGTTTTTGAACAACATGTAAAAATCAGATAATAATATTTCGTATTCATTGTTAGCAGATGGCTTAGAAAGGTTATATTATTGTTTACTGTAAAATTAACAACCATTCACTAAATGGAAATAACAGAAATTTGTTTTTAGAATTTGCTCATTTAATGGTGTAAAACAAGACATTGTCTCAACCCAGTGCCCTTAAATGCGAATGAAAAAACTCGGCCCTGAGGTAGCAAATAGCTAACTGGGTAACTCACCACTTAAAAGGTTAAGGCCACGGCCGCCACATTTCCAATCCTCACAATACCGGTACCATGTGGCTTTAACATCAATGCATAAATAAGAGTTCTTTGTACACATTGTGTTTAATAATAATAATAATAATAATAATAATAATAATAATAATAGTTGTTTCATTTGAGGGGTTTGGACATCGTGGTCATTAAGCCCTGTGTACTTGGTTGTGTGTGTATATATTTTGTCTGACAATCTGTATTATTGTGGTGTGTGTTATTACTTGCCTAATTCAGATGAGAATTGGGAAGGAGGTGGTCGTGGCCTTAACTTAGAAACCATCGCGGCATTTGCCAGGAGAATTGGGCAACCACGGAAAATCACTTCCAGAATTTCTGCGGTGGGAATCGAACCCATCTCTTCTCTCTTTTTCTTCACGAGGCTGAGTGTACCCCATTCCACGTTTGATTATTATCCCTGATTCGTAGAAGTTTAATTCTGGTCGGGGCCAAAATTGAGAAGATGTTCGTTCGATTCCCAACTGAGCCATACTAAAAGTAGTTTTTTCGTGGTTCCCACATTTCCTCCAGGAAAATGCTGGAATGGTTCCTAAAGTAAGGCCACCGTCTCCTATTTTCACAATCCTAGTCTCAGCTACACACATTAACCCAGCCATCACAATAACACATGTTATCAGAGAAAGTTTACACACATACACGGGGATACATGCCACCGATATCGCAATGCCCCTTAATCAATCAACAATAGCATTCCTTGTACCGAATACAAGTTCACACAAACTAGCACACCCACCACAAAAAAAAAAAATCGGGTAATGAGGTAGATTCCATTAACTTGCCAGATCACGGGACTTCTGACAATTAAGTCAGACATTTAAGTCAGAAGTCCCTAAATGAATCATGAACAACTACCATCGGTCCCTGATTTCGAGTTGAGAGCAACAAATTATGGTATTTATCAGGACTCTTGAGTTGTTTAGTTATATTAATTTGCAATCTACAAGACGTAGGTTATTCACTTTGCTTAGGCCGTGGCGCTAACAGCCTGAGTGTGTTTTCCGCACTTCTTCTTGGCAAATATCGGAACGTTATCCTAGTTCCAAGTCCTGAGGCACTTATCCCAATTTTACACCAATATTCGTGTATATACAGTTACACACACACACACACACACACACACACACACACACACACACACACACACACACACACACACTACAGTCGTCACAATAACACATGTACATGGGACTGATGACCAATGAAGCCCCAAGCCTAGAAACTACAACAACAACAACAACAACAACAACGACACTATACAGTAGTTAAAACTTGTTACAGACGCATTTCTTATGCTTTGCATTCCGGCTTTAGAACAATTGCTTCCCAACCGAGGTGCGCAACGAAGAAAAAAATAAAAATGAAAAATAAAAATAAAAAGTAACCAACAACAACAAATATAACGAATCGCTGCTGTAAATAAGGTCCTATCCCCAGGATGGATGCTGAGAAATCAAGTAGGAACTTTTATTGGGGTGAAGATATTCTTCGTTCGATTGAACCTTTTGTAGTTCCGCTGTATGCCGCTGGAAGCATTTCATTGCAGAGCTGCTTGCATTAGACGGAGTTATTGGATGGTGCTGCGCTCTTCTGGAGGAATAGTGACACTACGTACACAGGATTACGGAGAAATTGCTTGAAAGATGATGCGCGATCCAAACAAAATATTGGTTTATCCACATAATGAGGAGGCATGTAAATTACGACTTAAGAATTAATGTTTTACAGACTTCTCAACCTAGTTGCTAGCGTTTAGCCAATGGATATTCACAGTGGCGTACGCAGGATTTCCTTCTGGGGGGGGGGGGGGTCATTAATAGAATAGGGTAATTGTGTACATTATAAAATGGGCAGATGACCTTGCTGTTCTGCCCCTTAAAACGACAGTCATCATAATTAAAATGATATTTCGATTAATATTCATAGAAAACAATAGTTAAATAACCGTTCTTTTTGCATGAAAACTATTTCATCATTTCAAATGATCTTGTCGACTTCGTCGTTATGCTTGGGTCTAACGTTATGCGATACGGTTACGGCGTGTATGACGTCATCATGTTGTTCAGTGCATATGCACCGAGTCTGAGTTTACTCCTGGGAGAGGGCGAGTACGTGACGTCAGACAGGAAAACAGGGTGACTCCTAAAGAGGTGTGCAAGATGACAGACAGGAATACAGAGTGATTCCTAAAGAGATATACAAGATGCCAGACAAGAATACAGGGTGACTCCTAAAGAGATATACAAGACGTCATATAAGAATACAGGGTGACTCCTAAAGAGGTGTACAAGATGCCAGATAAGAATACAGGGTGACTCCTAAAGTGATATACAAGACGTCATATAAGAATACAGGGTGTCCCCTGAAGAGGTGTGCAGGATGTCAGAGCAAAATACAGGGTGACACTTAACGAGGTGTACAGTATGTTAGATTCATTTCAAATACAGGGTGACCCTTAAAATGTTGTTAAAGTTGTCAGACTCAAATACAGGGTGATCCTTAAAGAGGTGCCCGCGCGGAAAGCCTAAGTTAATGGGTAATGGAGTCTGTTGGAAGACTCCTGGGGTTCGAGCGAAGCGAGAAGCCCTCCTGAGCCTTTCTAACATATGTAGCATTTGTAGCATGCGTCATTTGAAATGATATAAAAAATAGTCTCTCAGACTGACTGTATCTTTTAGGTCTAATTTTTTTGACACACACAAAATAATAATGAAAAACATTCTGAAAAATACGGAAAACAGTAACTAAATATTAAAACTGAAATGATGCAGTGGTATCATCATGGCCATAGTTAGGCCTACGTGTTTGCTTATATTATTGTTATTATGTGAGAGAAAAATAATGTTTTGCTCTCTCTGTTCCTACTGCCATTACAATTCTCTCAAAATCTGCCTATAAAATTTTATGTTTGAGTTAACTGGACCAATATTATCATATTAATTGATAATTCATGCGCTCAAACGGAATTAACATCATGTTCCCATTCGGGAATATTCATAACCTATTTGGTTTGCCAAGGTAAGGCTTTTGTTTTATGAAAGGAAGCTTGACTTCCGTAGCACATTGGCATCACTCGTGACGTCAATACTACTTGTATTTTGTGTCTTGTGATGGCCTTCTCAGTATGTGCTAGCCACGCGTATTGGTGAGGTGTGTCTGTACCAACTGACGAGCCCAACGGCACACTGGGGCGAAACGCTGGCATTTTATGTTTGAGTTAACCGGACCAATATTATCATATTAATTGATAATTCATGTGCTCAAACGGAATTAACATCATGTTCCCATTCGGGAATATTCATAACTCTATCTGTATCATTAATTGGAGTTAATTGAAGAAACTCCTTATGTACTGAATTATCTCTAACGAAACGAACACACACAATTAAAGCAACCCAAAGCGGCGTGAAAAACGTTACCGATCGCACACTTCGACACCAAAACTGAGCCATGGCTAGCTTCAACGCTGAAGGAAGAGTCTCGATGCGAGTCGAGCACTGGACATTTACCAAGTGACGAAAAAGATCACTTGTAATGTATATACAGGAGTTAAGACGCCTCACTAGCTGTAGTGTATGACAGGTGATAGATGGGACAATATAAAGATTCAAGTAAGAAAATATCTCGGAGCAGGGTGCTAAACCCTAACACCCCCCCCCCCCCCCTTCGGTCGGTATGCCAAGGGATATTCAATCTTCCTTCGTCACTGGCATTGCTCGTGGTACATGTGAATTGCGACGTAAGAAATCAGGCGTTCTCAAGCATTTTGAGGCTGTGCACCACCGTCTCATGCCATATCAAGTACCCAAGTGCCATTAAGTAGAATATATTAATACTAGCATTACCCGTTGCGGCTTCGCCCGCGAATATTCTAGTTGTAAAGAGTACACTTAGCAAAATCTCAATCATGAATGCTATGACTGATTTATCCTTGGTATGAATAATCAGACTTTATCAATTCAGCTACTGGTGCAGTGGTTAGGGGTTTGTCATTCTTTCATAGGTATATCAGAGCGAAGTTAGTTTTCTGGAAATATCACAGACACTGTTAATTTAAGGGCCTTTAAATGTGGTTTTCGGAGATCCTTTATAGTCGGGTGAAAAAGACCTTTAGTACCACACTCACACGTGAAAATTGCGTGAAATAATTCTAGAGTGCCCCTTGACCCCCTTTAAGCGCTTTATACTGTATGTATTGATGAATTTTACGGCTTAATTTGGTTCCGTGATAACCTTATAACGGTCTGGAAACTTTCACAGTAATGCAATAATTGGAATTGCATTGCGTCTTACAGAAATAGATGGACCTGTGAGATTCTGTTACCATGGTTACCATGTTCCATTTTTTCATTATTTCATTGTAAATATACATGTTTTAAGGTATTTTTTAATTGTGAGGCTTTTAAAGAGTAAGTGAGTGCGTTTCGCGTACGCATTGGGTTATGCTGAACTTGTAGGTACCCCATATGAGTAGGTTGGTGTTAATGGGACCTTATTTTCGGTACAAAACTGGAATGGGACCTTAGCCGAATAATATAGGGAGGGATTATTATGATCACTCTTGCTGAGGGTATCATTGCTGGTTCTGTGCCCATATTGCAGTACCATATTTACAAGAGTGCCAATACCTGACATTTCTGATCAGAAAATAATATTGGATTTTATATTGTAAAGAAAAAAAAGTTTATGAATAGATTGTCCTAACAAGGATTGAGGGGTATGTTGTGCCTTAAGGCAACTTGGGGGAAACCAAGCAGCTATATTGTAAATACATATATACTTCTTCTTTCTTATTATAATTAACATACTAGGATCAATGTATTCGGAAAATAAGTGCCAGATTAAAGTTGAAAGTTATGTATCCAGGGAAATATATACAACCAAGGGTCTATTACAAGGTTGCTGTAGTGGTGGTGTAGTTAGTAGCATGCTGAACTGCTGTTCCCAAGATAGCGGGTTCAAACCCGGCCGAAGAGCGTTAAAATCCTTTAGTATGCCTTCCTTCGGAGGGGAAGTAAAGCTGGCGGTCCCATGCCTTAGATTTATGGCACGTAAAAGATCCTCCCAGAGGCTAAACTTGTGTGAAGCTAAACTGTTATGTTAGATTTCGTCGGAACGCTCTATCAAAGTTCCAACGTTCACCACTATGTATCATTGATATCTGGTAGCGAAAGTCGGAACTACTTGAAATTGAACGGAACTTGTAGATCACCCTAAAAGTGTCCGCTGGAAGCAGCTACAGACTCAGGCGAGCCGAGCATGTCCTCGGACACTCCCGGCACCAAAAGCCATACGATAAATGAATGAATAAATAAATAAATAAAATCACCGTTGCTGTTCAAGATTTATTTAGACGTCTGTTTAAGAAAATGGTCCAGGAAATGTTGTACAATGGGATTACAGATGAACCAGGAGTATTGCTTACATCATCTTCTTTTTGCTGATGACCAGGGGATATTGACTCAATATACACTATAGACGATGCCTCTTATATGATGAGGAAATGAATTGAGGAATAACGAATGTGGGGACTAATAATATCAATTACAACAAAAAGGAATACCTTCATCATCATCTTGTACAGTTTCCAGCCCCAGGCTGGGTCTGTTTGGAACATAAGCCTCGCCACTTAGTCCTTTCTTCCCACCACCTCTCCGCTGTCACTCTGGTCCAGTCCTCGCCTCTCTTCTTGACACATTCCTCCACGCCTTTCAGCCATCTATCTCTTGGTCTTCCCCTTGGTCGTTTCGTCTGCATCCGCATCTCATGTATCCTCTTGGGAATCTTCTTCTCATCCATTCTCTTTAAGTGTCCATACCACCTCAGTCTTGATGTCTCAATCCTACCTTTCAAGGGCTCCTCTTTCACCATTTCCCTGACCTTTTCATTCCTCACCCTGTCTCTTCTTGTTACTCCGATCCTACTTCGCAGGAACTTAATTTCACCTGCCTGTATTCTACTTATGTCTCTTTTCTTCATTGTCCACGTTTCTGAAGCATAGGTCAGTATCGGGATATAGTAGCTTCTGTATATCACTTCCTTGCTTTTTTGTGGGACATCTTTATTCCACACTAAGCTCCTAATGCTTCTCAGAAATGCTTCTGCCTGTCTGCCACGTTCCGTAATCTCTTTGTCATTTCTCCCATTTTCCTCCACTATACTTCCCAAGTACTTGAGACTTTCCACCTTCTTCAGCTGTCCACCTCCAAGTGTTATCCCTCTCGTTGGTCTGTCCTTTTTCCTGGTCGTTAACAGGATCTCACATTTACTGATGTTGAACTTCCATCCGTACTCTCCCACTGTTTCTTCCCAAGCCTTCAGTTACTCCTGAATTTCCTCCTCCTTGTTTCCCCACACCATGAGATCATCTGCAAACACCATTGCTTTCATCTTATCTTCTCCTATCTTTCCTGATATCCGTGTCATTACCTCGTCCATAACCACAATAAAGAGAAGGGGTGACAGCGCACTACCCTGTTTCAGGCCACTCATTTGTCTGAACCAGTCTTTTCTTTCCCCTCCAACTTTACACAACTCACACTTCCACAATACATCTCCTTCACTCTGCCTACAGTCCCTTTTTCCACTCCCATGTTTTTCATTGCTTTCCAAACCTTCTCCCTACACACACTATCATATGCCTTTTCGATGTCCAGAAAGGCCATCAACAGATCCTCTCCAAATTCGTAGTGGTGTTCCTGGAGCTGTCTCACTGAAAATATGAGATCCACTGTTGATCTCCCAGGTCTGAATCCATACTGCTCCTCTCTCAATTTTCTCTCCACTTTGGCTCGTATTCTACTTTCTAATATCTTTTCATATATCTTGGCACAGTGAGGTATGAGTGTGACTCCCTTGTAATTTCTGCACTCCTTTCTGCTTCCTTTCTTAAATATAGGGACAATTAATCCTTTCTTCCAATCTTCTGGGGTCTTTTTCTCCTTCCATATCACCCTCATCATACGGTACAGCCATTGTTTCCCAACCTCCCCTGCTGCCTTCACCATTTCAATACTCACTTCATCCACACCCGGTGCCCTTCCTCCTTTCATCTTGTCTATAGCCATCTCCAGTTCTCTCCAAGTCAGGTCCTTTTCCATTCCTGTGTTGTCTTCTCCATCTTCCAATACATTGTCTTCCTCCCTATGACCATTTGGATTCAGCAAATCCTCAAAGTACTCTTTCCACACGGTCTTGAGGGCCTCTTTGTTGTGTACCTCATTTCCGTTTTTGTCCATCATTACCACATCCTCTCGCACACCTCTTCTCTTACTTTTGACCATCCCATAAAGTACTTTCTTATTTCCTCTGCTGTCTTCCTCCATCATCTCTGTCCACTTAACCATCCACTTCTTCCTCTCCTCTGCGACAATCTTGTTCGCTTCTTTCTTCTTTATCTTATAATCTTCCCTTGCCAGATCACTTCTTTCCTGGAACCACACTCTGAAAGCCTTGTTCTTCCTTCCCACAGAGTCTTTTACTCTCTCATTCCACCATGGTGTCTCTTTACACCGCTTTCTGTTGCTTGTTCTTCCACACACTGCCACTGCAGATTCCACCATTGTGTTTTTGAAATGCTTCCATTCCTCTTCCCCTGTTTTAGGATTGTCTGTTGGCATCCTTTCCCTTATTATCTTCTGGAATTCTTCCTTGACTTCCTTTTCCTTGAGTTTCCATACTTTGATTCTCCTTTCCTGGTACTCTGTCCTCTTGCTATCCTTAACAACTCCCAGGTTCATTACAAGTATTCTGTGGTCGCTATCTAAGGCCTCTGATGGTATTACCTTTATATCTCTGACACTTCTCTTCATTTCCCAGTCGTACAGCATGTAATCTACCAAAGATTTCTTTGTTAAATCACTGCTGTACCACGTTACCTTGTGGGTTTCTTTCTTCCGGAACCAGGAGTTGCCTATCACTAAACCGTTTCTCTTGCAAAAATCCAGCAACTTTCTCCCTTCTTCATTCCTGCTGCCCCATCCTTCTGCTCCCATTACATTTTCATATCCTTGCCTTTCACTTCCTACATGTGCATTCAAATCTCCCATGACAATGATGCTCTGACCATTCAACTGCTGTTGTAGCTCCTCCTCTTGAGCTGTACATCCAACTTGAGGGGCATATACCTGGGCTATCTCCAGGCTTCTTCCCTTTACAGTTACTCTGATCTTCATGATCCTGTAACTTATTCCCTTTACCTCTTCCTTCATTCCATCTCTAACAACTACTCCTACTCCGCTGCTCCTTCCTTCATTGTTCCCACTCCAGTACAACCGGTACCCTTTCCTCAGTTCTCTGCGACCTTCTCCTTTCCATCTTGTTTCTGCCAAGCCCAGTACATCCAGTTTTCTTCTCTCCATCACATCTACAATCTCTTCCACCTTTCCTGTCAGTGTTTGAATGTTTAACGTGCCAACTCGTAGTCCATTAACAAATCCGGATCGTCGTCGTTTGCATCCGTCCTTTCCGAGGCCTGTTCCTGTTTTGAAAGCAAATATAATATCCACTACTGGCTTGCTAGGCCTATCGTAGCTTCACCAGAGCCCCGTCAGCCGTCACTTTTCAGGGTTCCTATAGGGCCTTCACAGCTACCGTAGCGGTCCCGGGGCACACGAAGTCCCCACTGTACTTCACTCCTACAGGCAATCCCCTACTTCATGCCGTTGCCCGTCTCCCACCACGTGGAGGAGGGGTTGGACTTGTGGGAGAGCAAAAAGGAATACCTTACATTAGATAATAATTGTGGTGAGAAACTAAAGATCGGAAATACAGAAATTCAAACAGTCACTAAATTTAAATATTTGGGTTCAATAATAGAAGCTGCGGGAACAAGTTCATCTGAAATTGAGGAAGAATAGTTAGGCTAGGAGAACAATTGGAACATTAAATTCCGTTATATGGAGCAGAAATATTTTAAACAAAACTAAGCAACTTATTTACAGTTCTTTGGTGGGAAGTACAATGTGTCTTGTTATATGGAGCAGAAACTTGGACGTTAAACAGACAGCAAGCAAATTATTAGTAACAGAGATGAATTATTGGAGGAGGGTGGCAAGAAAATCAAGATTGGATAACATTAGAAATAAGAGAATCAGATAAATTGTGCAGGTAAAAAAGAATATACTAGAAGTGGTTGAAGAAAGAAGATTACAGTGGTTCGGACATGTGAAAAGGATGCAGAATAGTAGAATTTCAAATTTAATGTTACATTGGCAAGCTGAAGGCAAACGGAAACGGGGTAAACCAAGAGAACAATGGATGGATGGTGTAAAGAGAGGCATGAATACCAGAGGCTTAACCAAGGAAGGTGCTGAAGATCGAAATTTGTGGAGGAGTAGAGTATTTTTGGGTTTAAGGAAAACTACTGTATTGTACAATATTGCTAATAAAGGAGATTATTATTATTATTATTATTATTATTATTATTATTATTATTAATAGACATTAATGATCGACATCGAATGTTCCAACACACAAAACATCCAAACAGCGGTTGCTACTAAAATATCTAAGTACCGGTACACAGAGCTGGCAATTGAGATAAAGCAGATGTGGAAACTTGAGTCGGAGTCGGTGACTACAATCCCAATAATTGTATCATTCACTGGTGTTATACCCAAATTCCACCACAGTACTGTAGTCTATCAGTATTGAATCTGCATCCGCAGATACATATTGAACTACAGAAGGCAGTTCTGTCAAACTCCTGCCATATTGTCAGGAAGTTACTTGAGGAAAATGCTCCTACCCATCATTTAGCAAGGCTCGAAGATGACTCAGATGGAAATTTAGCTCATCCTATAAATGAAGGAAACTCGTGAAAGAGTGCGGGCTCGAAATTAATATAATGTGAGGTTCCTATAATTCACATATAAGGTGCGTTCCAAAAGTAACGAGTCGGAGGCATAATTACAGAAACCAGTACCTGTATGTTAGAAGTATTGGCCCTGGCTGTAGAGGCACTTGTCCCACTGTGACACGAGGCGGTGAATGGCTGTCTCATAAAATTCCCTGGGCTGCGATGTGAACCAGTTCCGCACGTACAGCTGGACGTCGGCGTCCGAGGTGAATCATTGGCCCCGCAGAGCCCTTTCCAGGGGACCAAACATGGCGTAATCACATAGAGAGTGGCCGAGAACCTCCCATTTGAATTTCTGCAGGAGTGCCGCGACTGTGTTGGCCGAATGAGGTCGTGCATTGTCGTGGAGCGACCACGGCGGCTATGGCATTCACTGTCACTCGGCGGTCCAGGGTAATGAGTGCATCAACCAGTTGGACGTTGTCTTCGGTAATGCAGGGGGGTGCCCCAGACCGGGTATCATCGGCTAACGACACCCGTCCTTCCCTGAAGCGCTTGTGCCACGCCTTGACCCTTGCAAGGGACATGCAGTGTTCGCCGTACACTTGTGACATTCTGCGATGAATGTCCGTTCCCCCTACTCATTCCGCTGTCAGAAACCGAACAACACCTCTTTGCTCTTAGTTTGACGCCTCCATGTCACTGTTTGCAATGTGACTGGCAGCGTTGGACGATTGATGCATGCTGCTGCTGCTCACTTTGTATCGTCACGTGACATGCACGCGTGCCCTCTAGCGATGGGCTGTGACCTCCCACGCTCTGGTCGGAACCACACCTTGTAACACACGCCACGATTAGCCGATGTAGTCACCGGTTTGCGCATTCCAGCCTCCGGCTCGTTACTTTTTGAACGCAACTTATACATTGTATTTCAGTACAGTTAGTTCCTTGCTAAGGCCAAACCAGGCTGTAACTTAAACTGTATCCGGGTATTTACCATGATAATGATATCAAAAAATAAATCATAATAATAATATTATTATTAATAATAATAATAATAATAATAATAATAATGCTGTAAACATGCTTCTCTCTTTCCTTTGCCAATCTCTCACTTCCTCAGAAGTGATGAAGCAGCTAGGTACTCACCGCTCACCAGGCATGCCGCAACTGCATGCAGATAAGGTAATTCATTTATGGCCAGTCGATTTGAATTAGCACCTTTTGTGTTACTCATAAACCAGGGATGTCCGGTGGCGTAGTTGGTAGCATGCTGAACTGCTATTCCAAAGATCGCGAGTTCAAACCCGGCGGAATTTGTCGAATTTTTAAGAGCGTTAAAATTCTTCAGTATGCCTTCCTTCGGAGGGGAAGTAAAGATGGCGGGCCCATGTCATTGATTTGTTGTTGTTTGAGTCTTCAGTCTTTTGACTGGTTTGATCCAGCTCTCCATGCCACCCTGTCCTGAGCTAATCGTTTCATCTCTACATAGCTACCACACCCTACATCTGAGGCAATCTGTTTAACATATTCTAACCTTGGTTTACCCCTACAGTTCTTGCCCTCGACCCTTCCTTCCATAACTAAGCTTGCTATTCCTGGGTGTCTTAGTATGTGTCCTACCAACCTATCTCTTCTCTTCAGTAGCAATTGCCAGAAACATCTTACCTCTCCCATTAGTCTTAATACCTCTTCGTTTGTAACCCTATCTACCCATCTGATCTTCATCATTCTCCTGTAACACCACATTTCAAATGCTTCAATTCTCCTGTTTTCTGCTGCACCAATAGTCCAAGTTTCACTTCCATAAAGTGCCACGCTCCAGAAAAAGGCCTTGAAAAATGACCTTTAATACCTAAATCTATATTCGATGCCAACAGATTCCTTTTCTGTAGAAATGCTTTCCTTCCCTGAGCTAACCTACTTTTTATATCCTCTTTGCTTCGTCCATTACTGGTTATTTCGCTTCCTAAGTAACAGAAGTCTCCTACTTCCTTTATTTTTTTCACCTGCATGGCATGTAAAAGAACCTACCACTACAATTGGTAGCGTGCAATTAAATTTGTGGGTTATTTGGTTAGAAACTCCCTATCATGTTCCAACGTTCGCCTTTAGGTGTCAGTGACAGTGACATCTCTGGTAGCAAAGGTTGGAACTACTTGAAATTTAACTTGATGGGGAGCTGATGGGCGTTCAATTAAAATACCCTGCTATGGCCATTGGCTGGAATTCAAATATAATAAACATAATAATTGTACTACCGTACTTCACTGATATGATTTCTGAATGTCAACACTTGTAATGAAAACACTATTATTCTGGTTCATGCAACATATTTTGAATTGAACAATTGATCTCAGTGGAGCTTGTGCTGACGAGCAGTCCTTAGTTCGTAAGATAAGAACACCAATTTCATTTTAAAGAGGACCAGGTTGACAACGCCTGCTCTACAGACTTCTCAATCTAGTTGCTAGCGTATTACCATTCGAGATTCAATCTTCTTTCGTACATTGGCATTGCTCGTGGTATTTATGCCTAGCAGTCGTAACGTAGTTAAAGGAGGGGGTGGGGGACAGGGGCCCACCCTCCCCTAAATTTGTCAACATAATGTCTAATTATTATTTTTATTTTATTTTGCGTATGGATTTTAGTGCCGGGAGTGTCCGAGGACATGTTCAGCTCGCCAGAGGCTGTAAGCTGCTTCAAGCGGACACCCATGGGGTGAGCTACAAGTTTCGTTCAATTTCAAGTCGTTCCAACTTTCGCTACCAGATATAACTGACAGCTAGTGGTGAATTTTGGAATTTTGATAGAGCGCTTCAACGAAATCTAGCCCAGAAATTTAGCTTCACACAAGTTTAGTTAGTAATAATAATAATAATAATTATAATAATATCGTATGGCCTCGGGCGCCGGGTGCAAGCTTTGTAATTTGACACCCAGAGGGTAGCTTGCATGTCGAAGAATCACTATTAAAGTCAAGGAGGTTAGATATCTAAGCTCCTCAAACACTATAGCCCTTTCTAGTAGAGAAATGAGGAACTTTGTGTTGGCGGAAACTCCCGAGATTAATTTTGCCATTATGAACACGGCCTACTGAATTCAATTGGGTTCTTTGACATGCCAACATCGTATGACATGCGTGTCGTATTTTTGCCGCCTTTCAAAAAAATCACTTACCACGGCGAGGAGCGAACCTTCAATCTTGGGGGTTAGTTAGTGAAAGGATCTTTTACATGCCATAAATCTATGACATGGGACCGCCGGCTTTACCTCCACTCCGAAGGAAGGCATACTGAAGGATTTGAACGCTCTTAAAAAATCCGACGACCTCGGCCGTGTTTGAACCCCCGATCTTCGGCACAGCAGTACAGCATGTTACCAACTACGGCACCGAAGCCGCTATAATGTATAATAATCAAGGTGAATAAATGACACAATACTATTAAAAACACATCCTGGAAATATAAGATTTCTGTACATGGAATAATTCCGTAAGTATTCTAGTTTTTGTTAGGAAATGTTTGCAAATTATCGTGAGTTTTCTGTATGTACTGGCCAGGTCTTGGTGAGGTGTGCCCAGGGCCGTAGAGAGCGGGCCCCAGGGCTAGAACGTCCGAGCCCCTTATTTTTTATTCTTCCCGTGACTTTAACCTGGAAGTATCAACCCCTCCCCCTAAAATCTCTGTAATTTAGTATAGGCTGTCTAATTAAATATGTGTTTTCTTGCTCTTCCGTTATTCAGACCTTTCTTTCTCCGTTACGGTCTTCTAAGGACCACGAGCCAATTTCAATGTTTAGTCTTTTGGAGTTGGAAAGGGGTGATTGAATAGCACCCCAACTGGGAAATAGAGGATTAGGTTTCGGGCACACACTGGAATTTAAATAGAGCGACGAGGAAGAGACCAAACATTGATAACTAAGGTTTAATACATTTATTTGATTTTTGAATCAATAACAAATATTTTCATTTTGAATAATAATTAAAGGAAGGTAATTAAAATGCAATGTTTCTCCAGGAAACTCAGAATAAATAGGAATTACAATAAAAATGCATAAAAAGGCCTTATAAAAGGCGATTAAAGAGTATTTTCAAGAAAAATATCCAAAAACCAAGCAAGAAGCAAGAAAAGGCTTAGCCTTGAAGAATGTGTTGACCAAGTGAATGAAGTTCGCGTTACCAATGATTTGATACTTTTATACTTAGTATTTGGCCCGCAGGGAGCGGGTCGTAATCCAAACAAAGGCTTCCTCTAAGATGTCTCGGCATGCCTTCCGAGAAAGATAGATGGTGACTCCTTTGGCGAAGTGTACCCCGCAGGAACAGACCTCTTGGTAATGATCTGTTTGGCGGATTACAAGCGGTTATAGTTTCTCATCGCCGTGTTGTAGTGGGCTAGCGGGCTGACTGAGTTGCTGAGATGAAGGTCGTTGACTCATGCCTCGCCTAGCATGACAGAGTCCGAGCGATGAAGCATGCCACTTGGCAAGGTTTCAGCCACACGATGTTTACTAACAGGGCCTCCCCAAGAAGGGCCTGTTAGTGGGCAGGCAGGCAGCCGTGGTCAGACTGGTTCAGGCAGGTAGATGTAGACAGGCCGCAGGACGGCGAGGCGGAGAATATATAGTGGTAATGACGACAGCAGCCGAACATTCCAGAATGAAGGAGGGGTGTCAAACAGCCAATCAACGCACAGCCCCATGCACGTTGCGAGGGTTGCCGCTGAGGTGAGCACAGTACCTCATGAAAAAGTGTGACAGTATGGTGCGTCTAGAAAGACACTTCAGAAAAAAGGTGAGTGGACAAGAATAATAAAGAACAACAATTCAAATGAAACATAAGTTAAATAAATAATCAGAACACCGCGTTCATACTGCAATTATAACGAAAAAAAATAATGGAGCAGAATAATTGAACGTGTGTTTCAAACCGTAGGGGAAACATAGCCTACAAAAAAACATTCGCAAAAGCGAACAGGAGTTCTTTCTTCTTCCTCCAGGTCTCCATCTTCTTCCTCCAGGACTCCTTCATCTTCACACTATGCATCTTCTTTCTCTCTTCGGACCATTTTCTTTTCCTTCCTTACTTGGAACTCTTCCAGAGCCTCCGTGGCTTAGGCGGCAGCACGCCGGCCTCTCACCGCTGGGTCCGTGGTTCAAATCCCGGTCACTCCATGTCAGATCTGTGCTGGACAAAACGGAGGCAGACAGGTTTTTCTCCGGGTACTCCGGTTTTCCCTGTCACAATTTCATTCCAGCAACACTCTCCACTATCATTTCATTTCATCTGTCATTCATTTACTCATTGCCCCAGAGGAGTGCGTCAGGCCTCGGCAGCCGGCACAGTTCAAATCCTCGCCGCTAGATGGGGGCTTCATTCATTCCATTCCTGACCCAGTCGGAGACTGGAAGCAGGCTGTGGATTTTCACTTGGAACTCTTCCATTCCCAACACTTTTTCCTAAACATTTCTCTCTCTATTGCATCTTCTTCTCTTATATTGTTTCTTTCCAAATTCTTTTTAACTTCTTGAATCCAAGTTGTTGTTAATTTCTTGTTCCAAAGATATTTGAATATCTGTTTGGTTAACCTGGTGTCATTCATTCTATATAAATGTCAAAATAGAAATCGCCTCTTTTTTTATTGTGTCTGTTATGTTTTCAATGTTGCGGTAAATTTCATCATTACTTCTTAATTTCCAGAATTCTGTAATTCTTAATGGACCTAATATATTCCGTACAATTCGTCTTTCTAATATTTCCAATTCAGAACTTTATTATTGTCTCCCACTGTTTTATTTTACTTGTTGATTTTGATCAATGTGGCAATTTTTGTTGCGTATGACCGTTTGTACTCACCACAAGGAGAAGCAAGACGCTTTCCAAGACCATACTAAGCAAATCAATTTTTCAAAATAGTCTGTTAAAATTTGAAATTTTTCACCGTATAGGAACTCTTTAATTTCAATATGTTATGCATTGAATTAATAACTCTGGAAACTTTACCATCTCCGTGGAAGAGAAGCTAAAACATTGTGGTTATCATAACATTCTTTATGTTCTCTTTATCAAGTTTTCCAGACTATTTAATAGCTTTAGTATTTGAAAAGTTCTTGCTGGTTCCGTATTGATGAACTAATTATTAATAATTGTGGCTAAAGTCCAGCCTAATCAATACCTTTATTTTGATTAACGATCACTTTGTGGTCATTGGGTACATGTTTCGAGGCCTAATTGTTTTGGCCCCTTCATCAACCGATACAGATTAAAATGATAAAGCAAACAGGTGGTTGGGAATCTTAATACTAATAAACAATAAACATTGCCATCAATAACCCTACTAGGCTATGGTGCACCATAATGAAAGTTGGAAGACGCATAAGGAAACATATAAATAAAGAAAGATGGAAGGAAAGAAAGAAAGAAAGAAAGAAAGAAGAAAGAAAGAAGAAAGAAGGAAAGAAAGAAAGAAGAAGGAAAGAAAAGAAAGAAAGAAGAAAGAAAGAAAGAAAGGAAGAAAGAAGAAAGAAAGAAGAAAGAAGAAAAGAAAGAAAGAAAGAAAGAAAGAAAGAAAGAAAGAAAAAAGAAAGACGGAAAGCAAGAAGAAAGAAAGAAGAAAGAATGAAAGAAAGAAAGAAAGAAAGAAAGAAAGAAGAAAGAAAGAAGGAAAGAAAAGAAAGAAAGAAAGGAAGAAAGAAGAAAGAAAGAAAGATGAAAGAAAGAAAGAAAGGAAGAAAGAAGGAAAGAAAGAAGAAAGAAGGAAAGAAAGAAAGAAAGAAAGAAAGAAAGAAAGAAAGATGAAAGAAAGAAGGAAAGAAGGAAATAAATAAAGAAAGAAAGAAGAAAGAAAGAAAGAAAGAAAGAAAGATGAAGGAAAGAAAGAAAGAAAGAAAGAAAGAAAGAAAGAAAGAATGAAAGAAAGAAAGAAATAGTTGAAATTTGAAAGTGTGACATTTTAGAGTTTGTTCACATTGTGTTTTGGTTTTTAAATTTGAACTATTTCTTTCTTTCTTTCTATCTTTATTTGTTTCCTTATGTATCTTTGGGATAAGCATCTTCCACCTTTTATTATAATGTACCATAGCCTAATAGGGTTATTGATGGAAATGTTTATTAGTTTTAAGCTTTCCAACCACCTGTTTGCTTTGACATTTTCATCTATACCGGCTGATGAAGGGGCCAAAACAATTAGGCCTCGAAACATGTACCCAATGACCACAAAGTGATCATTAATCAAAATAAAGGTATTGATTAGGTGGAACTTTTGCCACAATTATTAATATTCAATAGTTGCTGTTACATTAAATAATGTAGCCTTGTCAAAAGAATTCAAACACATTTAGAAATTAAGTTCAGGGTAATTTTCGATTTGCGCTCTTCTACCGCCCCAGGCCTCTCAGCAAGTCCGGGCCCCCAGGGCAGCAGCCCCATTTGCCCCACTCTCTCGTCAGGCCTGGGTGTGCCATACCCACTGCTGACGAGCTCAAATGGCACACTAAGGCGAAACAAAAACTATCTTAAGAAATCTAAAAGGCACATTGTGGTGTTTGAAGCCATATTTTCAGTGTTGCCTTAGTAAAAGGCACACTGTGATGTTTGAAGCCATATTTTCAGTGTTGCCTTAGTAAAAGGCACATTGTGGTGTTTGAAGCCATATTTTCAGTGTTGCCTTAGTAAAAGGCACACTGTGATGTTTGAAGCCATATTTTCAGTGTTGCCTTAGTAAACAAGAGTTTAGTGCTTTTCAGTAGGTCAACACGAATGTACCCAAAAGGAGCTGGGTTATGCCCTAATCCTGAAATAAATTACATGAGATTAATAATTACACTAGGATGACCAGTTTCGATCGTCAAGCGATCATCATCAGATCCATTTCGCGTAGATTATACAATCTATGTTTGAAATACAGGTGAAAATATTTACAATATGTACAATATTGTATAGCCTAAGCGTAATGGATCTGATGATGTTCGCTTGACGATCGAAACTGGTCATCCTAGTGTATTTATTAATCTCATGTAATTTATTTCAGGATTATGGCATAACCCATCTCTTTTGGGCACATTCGTGTTGACCGACTGAAAAGCACTAACCTCTTGAAATCTAAAAGTCCTCTCGGCACGCCGGAAGGCGGAGGTAGATTTCACCGGACAAACTTGGGGATAGGCGAAAATAGGCAGAATATGCAGGTTTTCGTAGAAGGATCTGACCTCATTTATTGCGAGAAGGTATTTTATAATTGGAGCTTAATTAACTTTGTTTTTCGTCATTTTATGCTTATTTTAAACATTTTATTGTCTTATGGGAACGGTAACCTTCTTGTCATTTGGGGTCCATTTTTATACTTGTGGTCACACTGTCCTTATGCAAGGTTTCGACACTGATGTGTAACTATGTAACGGTATGTTACTTCTTCACGCAAAATTCTATCTCTCGCAGAGATTTTGGTTCGTTCCTCAGTTTAGGGGCTGCGACAACGCGGTCATGTAACCCCGTGTACTTAGGGATGGCTGTATTAGTCTGTAATTCAGGTAAGGACTGCAGACGGTCAATTTCCAGCAGTAGTTCCTAATGTTGCTACCAGGTACTACCGTCAACGACACCTAGCTGTGAACTTGTCTACTATATGCCACCGCAACCAGCAACTCGCAACGAACGTTGGAACTTCCCCTCCAAAAGGAAAGCATACTGAGGGATTTTTAGCGCTCTTAGAAAATCCGACGACTTCGGCCGGATTTGAACTCGCGACCTTGGGCATAGACATTCAGCATGCTACCAGTTACGTCACCGAAGCCGCTTCACACTTAGTCAGATGGAAATCTGAATCTGATCTCGTGCAAGTGCGTTATCTTGGCAACGTCTGATGGCTCATCCCTCATCAATTTAGTAGTGTTGCCATGGCATCCACTGATAGCTCTTGGCATTTTCTTATAATTCCGAAATCATTTTTCTCATCCCTTGGCATATATGTACATAAACATACATAAATTATGTATAAACTTTTGAACTGACGGTGGTTTTGGGGTCTGGGGGATGTGAAACGCGAAGATATGTCGAATTTTTCCGGAAGTCGAAACATGGTACCCATTGCAATAGTTAGCTTTCTAATGAAATCTACCTCTGGTTGGTTCCTCAGTTTAGGGGCTGCGACAACGCGGTCATCTAACCCCGTGTACTTTTGGTGAGTGTAGAATCTGTCTGATAAACGGTGTGAATTGTAATGGCTGTATTAGTCTTAATTCAGGTAAGGACTGCAGACGGTCAATTTCAAGCAGTAGTTCCTAATGTTGCTACCAGGTACTACCGTCAACGACACCTAGCTGTGAACTTGGCTACTAGATGCCACCCCAACCAGCTACTCGCAACGAACGTTGGAACTTCCCCTCCAAAGGAAAGCATACTGAGGGATTTTAGCGCTCTTAGAAAATCCGACGACTTCATTCAGCTTTCAGACATTCAGCATGCTACCAGTTACGTCACCGAAGCCGCTTCCCACTTAGTCAGATGGAAATACTGAATCTGATCTCATGCAAGTGCGTTGTCATGGCAACGTCTGATGGCACATCCCTCATCAATTTAGTAGTGTTGCCATGGCAACCTCTGATAGCTCTTGGCATTTTCTTATAATTCCGAAATCATTTTTCTCATCCCTTGGCGTAATGGTGGGTCATATTAAAAATTATTTCAGACAAAAGTTTTAGGTACTTATTAGGGGAATATTGTCCATTTTGTACGGTTTTGATATTGTGCCTATTAAGAGAGATATGATTAATGTTTCCCGATAAACCCACTTTTTTCCACCCCTTTGGTCAATGGTTGTGCTATAAAAAAACTTTATCCGACACATAGTATGAACGTTGAACGGATTCGATATTTCATATATTAAGAAAGTTATAGCAATATTTCACTTTTTCGAAAGAAGCCCCCCATTTTCACCCCCCTTCGACCGATTTAGCCCAGTAACGAACTCGACCGAGATTTTATAGGGATACATATTATGTAAACAATTCAAATTGATTGGTGCAAAATTACGGCAGTTATCGTGTCCACAAGAAACTGATATACATATATATATATATATATATAAATTATATATAAACCTTTGAACTGACGGTGGTTTTGGGGTCTGGGGGATGTGAAACGCGAAGATATGTCGGAATATTCCGGAAGTCGAAACATGGTACCCATTGCAATAGTTAGCTTTCTAATGACATCTACCTAAAAGGAGCATTAAATTATATGCAGGCCCGTTAATTATTATTCTCAATCAGTACGTAAAGAGTCTGATTTCCTCGGTAAACCTAAGATTTTTCATTTGGCTCGTAAGATAAGCTGTAAGATTTGTAAGGCTTTCATATGCAACAAGAATCCACGTTAATCAACCTGGCGTTGTTCATTGGTTGACATTGGAGAGTTGACTGAAACTGTAGCTTAAACTCAATCTTATTTTGTGAAGGACAATAACGTCTCTCTCAGTCGCTACAGCTCCTTTGTAACCCAGTCTTTCATCCCAGCATCTACAGAAATTAAATTGAAAGCTTATCTGTTCGTTTGTTGGGAATGATGAGTTGTTGATGGAGAATTTCTTTTGTACTTAATTTTCAAAAGATTGAATAAAGCTGTGAAAAGTTAATCTTTATTTTCATCTCCAATAGCTTCAATCCCTGATTACATTCTCAGACCATTGAAAGGTTACATTATGGAATAAGTAAATACATTGGAAAAGAAACTAGTGACAGAGTGTAAGACTTTTTGGTTGGTTCCTCAGTTTAGGGGCTGCGACAACGCAGTCATACAACCCCGTGTACTTTGGGTGTGTGTAGAATCTGTCTGATAACCGGTGTTAATTGTGATGACTGTATTAGTGTGTGTTTCTGTTTCTTAATTCAAGTAAGGGCTGCATACTTTGAATTTTTCAAGTAGTTCCTACTTTTTCCGCCAAACGCCACCGTCAACATCTACTAGTTCAGAACTTGGCTACTAGACGCCACCGCAGTCGGCTCCTGGTGACGAACGTAGGAACCTGAGTGTTGTTTACATTTTTAACCTAATTTAGCTTTACACAGGTGTAATTAGTGGAAGGTTCTTTAACATGCCATATATCTATGACATGGAACCGCCGGCTTTACTTCCCCTCCGAAGGAAGGCATACTGAGGGATTTTTAACGCTTTTAAAAAAATCCGACGACTTCAGCCGGGTTTGAACCCCCGATCTTGGGAATAGAAGCTCAGAATGCTACCAACTACGCCACCGAAGCCGCTTTAAGACTTTTTAATTGACCATAAATGATCAATGACATACTCAAAAATGCAGTAAAGATATATATTCACAAATATTTACTTTTGTGGAAATACTCTGCAAAACGTAAACAAGAAGTAAATGTTGTTGTTGATTCTTTTAGGGGTCTTGCGGCATCGTTGTCATATAGCCCCGTGTATTTGGGGTTGTATGTAGAATTTGTCCGATTACCTGTGCCAATGTGATGTCTGTACTAGTGTGTGTTTTTGTAATTCAAGTACGATTTGGATAAGAAGTGGCCGTGGCCTTATGTTAGGTACCATCCTGGCTGGCATTTGCCTGGAGTAGAAGTGGGAAACCACGGAAAATGGTTCAGGAAGAAATCGAACTCGGTTTTTCTCAGTTTTGCCTCACGAGGCTAAGTTTGGTGTCAGCCAAGAATGCTATCCACTGGGGAGGTGAATAACATTGAAACATGTTTTTATGGTAAAACCTCTGATTTCGCCTATGTTCTGCCGTTTCAAGCACATCCTTACTGCAGATTGAATTCACCTACTGCTTTTCTTTTCTACATACTCAAGAACCCTGTAGAGTAATATTTCTAACATAAATATTGGCATTATGTTGAACTTAAGTAATTTTTTGTTTAGTTTTTATTTCTTACGAGGGACTGTGGAGAATCTTCCAAAAACACTTGTGAAGGGTCCGCACTCCACAGTAGTGTGGGATTTTTACCCACTAAAAACCACATCCCTTTTCCCACGATGCATTCATCACCCCGGAACCACTCTCGCATTACTTCAGGGTGATGTCGTGCATACTTAGCCTTTCAGACTTCTTCTTTCTTCATTTCTTCTTAAGGGCGTTCGTACGCTTCCAGATCCCGCTTTTTCTGGCAAAGGACATGCTCCAGATACACTGCTACATGATCCCATGATTGCTGGTTCCGTAACATCACAGAAATAATATTATCTGGTGTCAGTTCTCCCAATTCTGTTTCCACATATTCTCTCTTTATCATCCAATGGCTGCACTCGAAGAAGGTGTGAAGTACATCATCGGTGTCGTCTCAATATATGCATGTTGCACCACTCGCTCTGCCTACTCTATGCAGGAATTTCCGGAAATATCCGTGTCCTGATAGAAGATGTGTGAGGTAATAATAATAACAATAATAATAATAATAGTCATCCGTCCAGAGGCTTTGTATGCTGTAGAGTGCCTTGCAATGCATCGCAAGGGACTGACAGAGAATCTGGAAGTAAAAGAAAGAAAAATTCTAAGAAAAATCTAGGGTCCGGTAAAAGAAAATGGGGAATACAGGAGACGGCACAACCACGAACTTGACACCCATGTTGAAAAAATAACTGATACCATGAGGATACGGAGAATTGCCTTTTACTGTCATATAAGAAGAATGAACCCAGCACGATTGACAAATAGAATTTTCACCTACTTTCTCAAAAAGAAAACCAAGGGAGCTTGGTTCACTGAGGTTGACAAAGATTTACAAGTAGTGGGAATTACAGGCAACGATATTTGGGAATGTGCCACCCTTAAACAAAAACTAACAGCACACCGATGTTTCCAAGAAAAGCCCAAGCTTCCTACTGGCAAGAAGTGGACTGCAGAAAGGAAACAACAGCATCGAGAACTAATGCGAAAGTACTGGGAGGATGTTAAAGCTCGATGCAACAAGAAACAGTTGAAATGGCATGGTCCTTAGATGGCCGAATCAAAAAAAGAAGAAGAAGTGAATAGAGAAACAACATTTAAATATCCAGGTTCTGTCATTGCTGAAGATGGCACGATAACCGCCGATATAATCCATAGGGCCATAGGGTGGAACAGATGGCGCGAACTTACAGTAGTTTTATTTAATCCGAAAATACCCATAAGAACCAAGGGTAAAGTTTATAAAACTGCCGTATGACCAATCCTACTCTATGGTAGTGAAACATGGGCTACTACAAAGGCACATGAGCAAAAGCTACATACCACTGAAATGCGTATGTTACGTTGAGCAGGTGGAGTTACCCTCGAAGAAAAATTCTGTAATGAACATGTGCGAGGCAGTTTCAAAGTAGCGTCTATAACTGAGAAACTTTTAGAGTCCAGACTAAGGTGGTATGGACATGTTCTGCGAAGACCGGAAAATCATGTAGTGAAGAAGTGCCTTTCCATGGCTACACAACAGAGAGGGAGCGGCAGACCTCAAGCAACATGGATGACGAATGTCCAAAGGGACATGAGAGTATTGGGTCTATCTGCTGATGATGCTTTCCAACGAAACGACTGGCGCCTCAGGATTAAGAAAGCCGACCCCGCGTAACGGGAAACGGCGAGGAGGAGGAAGAAGATGAAGTGAATCTGAACTTTCTGGCGTAACCACTAGGCGACAGCACACCGCTTAACTGTATAAACATAATCTCTCACCTTCTAATCTTCAGTCGAACATGACATCAAGCGATTATTACATTCTGTGGCCGTGGACTGAAGTTGAACTTAACCATCTCGTGGTGTAGCGGCTAGTGTTCTTGGCTGTTGTCCCGGTGGTCCGAGTTCGAATCCTGGCACTGTCAAAAAATATTGATTCTGGTGTGAGGGCTGGAATGGGGCACACTCAGCCTTGTGAGGAAACACTGAGTAGTGTTCTATTCCCACCTCAGCCGTACTGAAAATTGTTTTCCATGGTTTCCCCCCACTTCTACTCTAGGAAAATGCTGGGTTGGTTCATAATTTAAGGCCAAGGCTGCCTTCTTCCCAGTTCTATCACCAATTTACAAATAGGCTACACACACTAGCACAGCCATCAGAATAACACAGGTTATCACACAAATTACAGACTAGCACAGCCATCAGAATAACACACGTTATCACACAAATTACACACGCAAGCACACGCACTCAGATACACGGGACTATATTACCACAATGTCACAGCCCCAAAAATATTGATGATGATAATGAAGATAATAATCGTGGTTTTAAGGGGCCTAACATCTAGGCTATCGGCCCCTAATGATTTGGGTGACAGTGAAAATAAATCATGGAATAAAAACTAGGACTAAAACTAACAAAAGACTTAAACACTAACTTACGTACTAGTTTAAAAAATGCATAAAATGGAAAAGAAAAGAAATAAAGGACAGGAGGAAAAGAAATGAGGAATGAGGGATTTGGAAGGAAGGAGAACCATGAAAAGCAGACAGGAAAGGGGAAAGAGGAAAGGGCCCACCCCAAAGTCAATAGGGAAATGGGAAAAACAGACCCAGCTTAGGAATCCCTCGGGGTCACCAACTCTCAAACTCACCAGCTGTGAGTCCTTGAGGGTGTAACAACATCCAGGATGCACCAGAAGTGATGGGGCTACATACACCCTGCCTCCTTGAGGGCCACGTGCAGAAGACAAAGAAAAGAAAAAGAGGGCTAGTCCCTCGAAGAGTGAGGGTATGAGGAAAGATGAAACAAGGGCCAATTAAGGCGGAAAAGTGAAAGACTCCCTAGGCCTCAGATACCCTAATATCGTCGGGGACGGAAGAGAAAAAGCGTTGACCAAAGGTAGTCGACAGGAAAGATTACTGAAAGGAGCCCGGCACAAGCAAGTGGAAGCAATTCCGGACTCAGCTGGGGTCCCGTGGTCGACAAAACACGTCCCACAAATTGTGAGCTCCTGGCGGGGGATATAAGGTACAGCAACAAAACAGAAGTTGAACCTGAATGTGGACGGAGTGGAATTGCCATTCGACTAAAGTTTTAAACATAAGGATTGATAATACTGTACATATTAGGGGCTTGAGACATCTTGGTCATCAGCACCTTGAAGTTTAGTGTGTCTTGAATTTATATGAAAATCTGTTGCAATTTATTTGCTGTATATGGTGCGTTAGCAATTGATAAATATCCCAAATATTCTTTAAACAACAACTGGTTGTATTAAATGACAATGTTGACTCGACTACACAGACGTGACTTTCAACACATTCGCGATGTTGTCAACATGAAATAAAATCATGCTAGTGACTTCAGTAACAGCTGTGATTCTATTGTTACTCACACTGAACACGTGCCCATAATTAGGACTGCTGCAATGAGCCGAAACGTCGGTAAACAATCACCCACACACGACGCGACGCGGGTACATCCTGTAAGCCTAGATAATAAACTAGATTCTGGATGCGAACGCCTGCGATCTCAACTGTGATTATTATTCGGCTCTAGGATTGAGGTAGGTGCCCTAACTTGAAATAGTGTACCCTTTCTCCATTTGCCTAGAGGAATCATGAAAATTCTCGAAGAAAACAACCACATTCAGAATGGCCACTGCTATAATCTGAATTCGAATTTTTCATAATCGGACTTCCAGCTTTCCCTCGTGTGTACGACCTAATGTACAGGGCTACGCTACAGAGTATGTTGTAAATAAATAAATAAATAAATAAATAAATAAATAAATAAATAAATAAATAAAAGAGAGAGCGTAGGATATTAAGAAAAATCCTAGGTAATAGATGGGTTGATGGACAGTGGCGAATGAGAGCAAATGAGGACTTGTACAACAACATAGACCCTATCACAGCATCAATTAAGAAGAGACGGCTACTATTTTACGGTCACCTTTTGAGGATGACTGATGATCGATTAACCAAAAGAATATGGAGTTTCATCAAGTCTAAGGCAACAAGGCCGAGATGGTTCGAGGAATGCGAAAAAGATCTCAGGCAAATTGGTATTCTAGACCGAGAAATTCCTGACAGGAACACATTTAGAAGATTGGTGAACAACTACCAAGGTTTTAAAATGGCATCAACTTCCGGAAGACGGAGAGGACCTTTGTCCGAAGAACATAAACATGCACTCGTCGCTGGGGTCAGAAGATACTGGCTGGAAGTCAAAGCCGGAACAAGAACAAGACCTAGACACTAAAGTGAAGTTGGTTGTTACCACGCAGTCCACAGAGGCTCAACTCGATGTATAAATAAATAAATAAATAAATAAATAAATAAATAAATAAATAAATAAATAAATAAATAAATAAATAAATAAATAAATAAATACGTTAAATAAATTAGAAGTATCAGAAAGAAAAAAATATACGCAAAATTATCGGTCCATTAATAACTACAGAGTTTTGGAAATTAAGAAGAAACGAAGAAATATATCGGAACATTGAAAACATAATGGAAACAATAAAGAAGAGGCGATTGCTATTTTTCGGACATTTATATAGAATGAATGATAGCAGGTAAACCAAAGATATTTTTAAATATCTTTGGAAAAAGAAATCGACAACAGCCTGGTTTCGAGAAGTAAAGAAAGATTTAGAAAAAAAAAACAAAGTAAGAGAAGAAGATGCACTAGAGAGAGAAATTTTGAAAGAAAAAGTATTGGGAATGGAAGGACTCCAAGGCAGGCAATATAAGGAAACAGGCTCAAAATGGTCGGAAGAGAGAAAGAAGACACACAGGAAAAAGATGAAGGAGCACTGGAGGAAGAAGAAAAAACAACAAAGGACTAAACATTGAAATTGGTTCGTAGTCCTCAGAAGACCCTAAAGGAGAAAGAAAGAAAGAAGAAATACATTAAAAGAAGCGAATTATACATACATATTTGGGAGTACAACTTCTATTGCAAAAAATGGAATTTAACACTTAAAGAACCTTCCCTCCAATATTCATCATCATCATCTTGTACAGTTTCCAGCCCCAGGCTGGGTCTGTTTGGAACATAAGCCTCGCCACTTAGTCCTTTCTTCCCACCACCTCTCCGCTGTCACTCTGGTCCAGTCCTCGCCTCTCTTCTTGACACATTCCTCCACTCCTTTCAGCCATCTATCTCTTGGTCTTCCCCTTGGTCGTTTCTTCTGCATCTGCATCTCATGTATCCTCTTGGGAATCTTCTTCTCATCCATTCTCTTGATGTGTCCATACCACCTCAGTCTTGATGTATCAATCCTACCTTGCAAGGGCTCCTCTTTCACCATTTCCCTGACCTTTTCATTCCTCACCCTGTCTCTTCTTGTTACACCAAGATTAATCTATCAAATTATTAGAGTCAAGAAGTAAGTGCTGTAGAGCAGTCCTTTGTTATGAGAAGGATTAGATATTGAAAACGTTGGTGCATTTTACATAGCGCTCCCGTACAGTATTTCTAAAGCAGTGAACTACCTGTTCCACTAACTAGCAATTAGAGAACCACTGATTACATCCTTCAGTCCACTATTCCGAGTACGACTTACCTCTTTCAAACCTGGAAAATCCCTCCTAGATGAAGTATAGGTCGTACGGCTGCAGATTACCGGCGACTCAGTCAGCACCCTTTCATAGTAGGCTTAAAGAAATGAATAGCGGGCGACAATATAGGCCTACCTTAATTTAGTTTTTAATTAACGAACTTCCTTTGAGTGCCTTAGGGGGAGATGACGTAGATATTACACCCCTTAAAACAAGCATCAACACCATATTACTCTAATACATAGGACAATATTGTTTTACCTGGATGAATCCAATAATTCCTGTTCGCTGAAATGGTTAAATTTCACAATAGTGGTACACCGATATTTTCACAACAGAATGGATTATTTTACCAATGTTATGGTCTGATTCTGTTTAGATAACTGAATTATAATCGATGACACTTGAATGGTGAAAATATTTTGGTAAAACACGAAAATATTTACTCGTAATTGTATCTGTGTTCTGGCATATTTTGTATGAATGTTGCTGGGTGAAGCATTTAATTGGCAGTTGCGTTTAAATGAGTGCTATTTGAAAGTTAATTGTGATAAGCACTTGTATAAACAGTGCAATACACTGAGTGCTTACTGAATTGTGACCAATAGTTGTAATAATAATAATAATAATAATAATAATAATAATAATAATAATAATAATAATAATAATAATAATAATAATAACAAAAATAATAATAATAATACTAGGTGATAATAAAACATGGGCTCTTCATCTCTACATAGTAAAAAAATTACAGTCAGTCTGAAAGACTTGACGTTATATCATTTCAAATGACGCATGCTACAAATGCTACACATGTTAGAAAGGCTCAGGAGGGCTTCTCACTTCGCTCGAAGGCCCAGGACTCTTTCAGCAGACTCCATTACCCATTAACATAGGCTTCCCGCGCGGGCACCTCTTTAAGGGACACCCTGTATTTGAGTCTGACATCTTTTACAACTCTTTAAGGGTCACCCATTATTTGAATCTGATATCTTGCAAACCTCTTTAAGGGTCACCCTGTATTTGAATTGAATCTAACATACTGTACATCTCGTTAAGTGTCACCCTGTATTTTGCTCTGACATCCTGCACACCTCTTTAGGAGGCACCCTGTATTCTTATCTGGCATCTTGTATATCTCTTTAGAAGTCACCGTGTGTTCTTGTGTGACATCTTGTACACCTCTTTAGGAGTCACCATGTATTCTTGTCTGACATCTTGTGCATCTCTTTAGGAGTCACCCTGTATTCTTCTCTGCCATCTTGTACACCTCTTTAAGAGTCACCTTGTATTCTTACCTGGCATCTTGTATATCTCTTTAGGAGTTACCCTGTATTCTTATCTGGCATCTTGTACTGTATTTTGCTCTGACACCCGCACACCTCTTTAGGAGGCACCCTGTATTCTTATCTGACATCTTGTATATCTCTTTAGAAGTCACCCTGTATTCTTGTGTGACATCTTGTACATCTCTTTAGGAGTCACCCTGTATTCTTATCTGGCATCTTGTACACCTCTTTAGGAGTCACCCTGTATTCTTTTCGCTTCGCTCGTAGCCCGAGGTCGCTCGACGCCCCAGGACTCTTTCAACAGACTCCATTAACCATTAACTTAGGCTTCCCGCGTGGCTGCATGACGTCACGCACTCGCCGTCCATTACCCATTAACTTAGGCTTCCCGCGTGGCTGCATGACGTCACCGTCTCCGTCTCCGTAACGCATAACTTTTGACTCGACAAGATCATTTGAAATGATAAAAACAAAATTACCGATTCTTGGATGTAACGGGTAATCTCGAGAACCACTGGATGGATTTTGATACGGTTTTCACCATTCTGTAAAGGATTTCTCGAGGAAGGATTCTGTAGGAAAGCATTCATTTATGACCAAAGGAAGCCGAGCAGTAACGATTTCAGCCTTCTAAGCTTTCGCTCGGTAAACCGTTAAAAATATCTATATGCTATGAGTATAAGAATTGTTCAGAATGAAAAGTTCTACAAAAAGTCCGGGACAGCTTACCTCCATCTTGAATACATCGCCCACTATAAGTGTTTTACGTATTGATTTCTTCCCTTCCAACAATCTCCATTCAGTGGAAATTTAATTTACTAGCTAGCCAGGGAGCCTATCACACCAGATTCGGCCAGCATCAACGTATCGAGTTAAGACTTCAGAGAAGAATATATGTGTTTGACGTTTCGCTTTTCACCTCGGCCTTTCTGAATTGCGTCTGCGGCCTGCCGTCCGCGAGCCTTTTAAGCTTACGCTGGGTAAACAGTTTGGTTGGTTCCTCAGTTTAGGGGCTGCGCCAACGCTGTCATGTAGCCCCGTGTACTTTGGGTGTGTGTAGAATCTGTCTGATAACCGGTGTTATTTGTGATGACTGTATTAGTGTGTGTTTCTGTTTCTTAATTCAAGTAAGGACTGCATACTTTGAATTTTTCAAGTAGTTCCTACTTTTGCCGCCTAACGCCACCGTCGACAACTACTAGACGCCACCGCAGTATGCTTCTGGTGACGAACGTAGGAACCTGAGCGTTGTTTACATTTTTAACCTAATTTAGCTTCACACAGGTGTAATTAGTGGAAGGTTCTTTAACATGCCATACATCTATGACATGGACCGCCGGCTTTACTTCCCCTCCGAGGGAAGGCATACTGAGGGATGTTTAACGCTCTTAAAAAATCCGACGACTTCGGCTGGGTTTGAACCCGCGATCTTGGGCACAGAAGCTCAGCATGCTACCAACTACGCCACCGAAGCCGCAGGTAAACAGTTTAAGATACCGGGCGAAGCCGGGGCAGGTTTCTTGTAATGTAATGAAGCAGTATTTATCAAAACACGAAACAGCATAGCAATAAAAACGACTACTTAATTTGATATTCTAAAAGACAAATTTATTCTAGGCTATAATTCAAAACTTCAGAAGTACTGATCTACATCCACTTTTTGCACCTAGGCCTATATGGCACTCTAATGAATTAAATGGTTATTAGTTCTTGGAATATATTGGAATAATTCATGTCCTTTATAGTTTTTGCCCCTATTCTTACTCTTATGCATGATTTTACATAGAATTTCAGTAGAAGGTTTGTAACACCTATACAATTTTATTAAAAAAGAATAACAAAAACTTATATGAATAATATAATAAAATAATAATAAAATAAAAGGAAAAATAAATAAGGTAGTATGCTGGCGACGTAGCTGACGATAAGCTAACAGAAATAATTATTAAGATATGGGAAAATGAGGAACTCCCTATTGATTGGACATCAGCTCTGCTTCACCCTCTTCACAAAAAAGGCGACAGAACGAATGTGAACAATTACAGTGGCATCTTCCTCCTTGCAATAACATACAAAATCCTAAGGGGGATTTCGAAAGGGACGATCATGTGCCGAACAGATTTTGAACCTTAAATCTATTCTTTCATATCTGAAGCTTAGAAACAAACAGTGACCTTCATTGACTTCAAAAAGGCTTATGACTCTATCGATCGACCCACCCTATTTGAAATAATGAAAGAACTGGGACTGGACAACAAAACAAGAGCAATTATTCAGAAAACCTTAAACTACACTGCTTCCAAAGTGAAAGTCAGGGGAGAAATTTCAGAGCCCTTCGAAATCAAGACTGGTGTAAGACAGGGAGATGGACTATCACCTTTGCTCTTCAACTGTGTGCTCGAAAAAGTCATCCGACAGTGGCGAAAAGTAATGAACATTAACCAGTCTGAAAATGGAGTCAGATTGGGCTATAAAAACAGAACCTGATAGTTGACTGCCTAGCATTCGCAGATGACCTCGCATTTTTTTTCAGATTCCCTCGATGCAGCCGCAGCGCAAATTAATGAACTCCAGATTCAAGCAGCAAAAAACGGGCCTTAAGATGTCCTCTAAAAAAAAAACCAAAAAAAAAAACCAAGAAGTTCCGTGACGAAATAAAGAGCCTACTTTTCTTAAAATTTAAGTTTCATGCCAATGATTAATCTATATGGATCTATCTAGAATAATGACGAAATTAAGTTGCTTATATCGAAATTTCTAATTAGTTCGAAATACTGTATACATGGCATAATGTAGCCTAATAGAGCACTACAGTTGGCAGCCCTGGTGACTGAATATATTCTTAGTTCCATCTCTTAAGGTACAGAATACAAAATTTGGCTGAAGTCCAATGAATAGCATGGACGTTACATGCAGTTAAACATTGGATCTAACTGTGCTCGAAAAATCATGTTGGCAACAATATCATGCATGTTTTGGTCAGAAATAATCTGAAATAATATGATCTATTGTTGTGCCAATTTTGAATGAAATCCATTTGTCAGTATAGAAGTTACATGCATTTTACAATTGGACCTATCAGCAGGCTTAGAATCATGTTGGCAGCACTGACGTATATTAGTTACTCCAAATTCATCTAGAAAGCCAGGTACAATACGTGTGCAAAGTTTAGAGCTATTGGCTTGCATACTTTCTGATATATTGATATTAGGGTAACAAAAATAGAGACAGCACATATTAACAGTTGGCAGCCCTGGTTGCTCTTAAGAATACGCATAGTCATATCTGTTATGGTACACATAGCACATACGAAATTTGGTTGAAATCCGAACGATAGTATGGAAGTTACATGTATTTAAAGTTGGACCTCTCAGCAGGCTTAGAATCATGTTGGTAGCACTGACGTATATAAGTTACTCCAAATTAGTATAGAATGTCAGGTGCTATACGTGTGCATAGTTTAAAGCTGTCGGCTTGCATACTTTCTGATATATTGGTATTTGGATAAAATAAATTAAGAGCATTTATTAACAGTTGACAGCCCTGGTGGGTCTTAAGAATACGCTCAGTCATATCTGGTTATGTACACATACAACATACGAAATTTGGTTGAATTCCAATTGATAGTGTAGAAGTTATATGCATTTAAAAATTGGACCTATCAGCAGGCTTATAATCATTTTGGCAACACTGCCCTGTATGGCCTCCTGGAAATTAAACTGCAATATTATTATCTATACGTGTACCAATTTTGAAATAGCTCCCATTCATACCTTCCATGATATCCAACATGGAGCTCAAATTTCAATTGCGATTTTTTAGCAGTTGGTAGCACTGACATCATTTTCAAATGTGGCCGTGAGATATTCAGGTATAGATCTTTACTCCTACCAAATTTTGTTTTTATTGCTCCAGCCGTTTAGGAGTTGATAGGGGGGGACACACACACAGCCAGACAGACAGACAGACAGACTGAAGGACAGACAGACAGACAGACAGACAGACACACATTTGCCCGATCTCATAAGTCTACTTTTTCCTCATTTTTGCAAAATGTGAAAAGTAGGCTAATAACCAGAATTCATCACTAATATCAAGCTAGCGCCAAAAGAGGACAGGGGAGAATCAAGCAAACGAAAGCGTTCAAATATTTGGGTGAGTGGATAGGTCCCAATCTCTCCGAGAAGGCAGCTTTCGAGTCACGAATCAGGAAAATGTAAAATGGCATACAATCTAACTACGGCCATTTACAACAAGAAATCCATATCAACAAATGCCAAGTTAAGACACTACCAAACAGTCATCCGTCCAGAGGCTTTGTATGCTGCAGAGTGCCTTGCAATGCATCGCAAGGGACTATCATAGAATCTGGAAGTAAAAGAAAGAAAAATTCTAAGAAAAATCTTGGGTTCAGTAAAAGAAAATGGGGAATACAGGAGACGGCACAACCACGAACTTTACACCCATGTGGAAAAATTAACTGATACCATGAGGAAACGGAGAATTGCCTTTTACTGTCATGTAACAAGAATGAACCCAGCACGATTGACAAATAGAATTTTCACCTACTACCTCAAAAAGAAAACCAAAGGAGCTTGGTTCACTGAGGTTGACAAAGATTTACAAGTAGTGGGAATTACAGGTAACGATATTTGGGAATGTGCCACCCTTAAACAAAAACTAACAGCACACCGATGTTTCCAAGAAAAGCCATAGCTTCCAACAGGCAAGAAGTGGACTGCAGTAAGGAAACAACTGCATCGAGAACTAATGCGAAAGTACTGGTAGGATGTTAAAGCTCAATGCAACAAAAAACAGTTGAAATGACGTGGTCCTTAGATGGCCGAATCGAAAAAAGAAGAAGAAGGTAACGCGTCAGCGCTTTCGGCCATCGCAGCCGCTCAGACTATATAATTCAAATGTAGTACTACGAATAAGATTAATTATCTATACTCATGATCCTACATAAAGGAGAGTGGTTTCGTGATAAGATAAGAAATGCACTTGTTGGTAGGTTCATTCTATAGGTAGTTAGAGTGATAACACACTCTGGCTCTCACCTGTTGCTGCTTTCTTCTCGTAAGTCACATTTTATTTATCTACTGTACTACTATTACTACTACTACTTAATAATAATAATAATAATAAATCAGCCAGAGTGTGTTCTTGAAAACAATGAATACAAGTTGTATTGGGACCGAACTATTCTGACTGATTTTATTTATTTAGCGTATGATGAAAACAACTTATAAACTATTTACATATCCAGTGGAAGATAAGCAGAGAGTAGGCTAAATACAAATTATCATGTATATACAAAGCAATTTACGAAGCTTGAGAGACAAAATAACAGGAATAAAACAATAAATATATTTAGACATCACTATCTACCTGACAACTTCGACAGTTCAATTGTAAACATTGAGTGTGAGTGATGTACGTCTCACTAAATTCCGCTACCCACTTCACTGCTTCCGGTGTTGCTGAGTTGAGTTCTTCCATGGTGCCAGAGAAGGCACGGAGTGGGCATTCCTGCACTACATGCTTCATTGTTTGGCGAACCTCCCCACAGTCACAATGGGGGGAAACTGACCAGCCCCATGTGTGTAAAGTAGATGCTGTTCTACCTACTCATACGATTTAGTCTACTCCAGGTGCAGCGTGGCAGATCGAAGCCTGCCAGTTTTGTAGATGGATTATTAATGTCCACTATTGCACGAGGTGGAGGTAAAGAGCACTCTGTTGACCACTTAGAAGTGGAGTTGAAAGAGCTGGATGTTAACTTCACAGCCGTCTTCCAAGCGGGCTGACGAGACTTAAGGCGTGTGCATTTCTGTCTTGATATCCTCATGAACAGGTAGATGTTCATTCTTCAACATTCTTGTCCTCAGCTGAAAAAGGGCCTTCTGTCTCCTGATATGTGGAGCTACTATATTGCTGAGTACCGGTAACCATTTGATCGGTGTAGCAGGAAGTGTACCAGTTATGATCCGCATGGTTTGGCGAAGTTGTGAATCTACTAGCTGTGTGTGAGCACTATTAAGCCAGATACCAGACCAGTATTCTGCTGCAGAATAGACCAAGGCCAAATATGTTGTCTGTAAAGTGTTTCCATCCGCTCCCCAAGAAGTTCCAGCCAGTCGTTGGAGAATGTTATTACGACTTTTTAGTTTGTTGGCGGTTTTCTGCAGATGTTGTTTGTACGTAAGAGACCTATCCAATGTTACTCCTAAATAACTGGGATTGGCACAATATTGTAGTTCATGTCCCTTGAGGAATAGCCTTGGGTGGTAGTTCGCTTCTGCGTTGTTTAGATGAAATGTAGATGTCACTGTCTGACTGATCAATCGGTATCACAAATCAGGCCGGATCTGTTGGTTGTAAACAAGAAATGAATCTTCATTGATGATGCGATTCCTAACAACAAGAATCTCCAGTCAAATCACATAGAAAAGATCAGGAAATACAGCGGGTTGATCGACCCTATCAAAAGGCAACGGCATGTAGAACGGGTAAAGACCATACCTATTATTGTCTCAAGTATGGGCGTGATCCCAAGTACCTTGTTCCAAGGCCTTAAAGAACTGGATCTGGATACGGAACTATACAAACTAATGCAGAAGGCAGTAGTTCTTTCAACAACCCGAATCGTTCGGAAGTTCATGGGTAGCGACTTTCCAGCTTAGAAGTGGATGTTCCAGTAACTATACTTTGGTTACCTGAAGCCCGTATAGTTATGTTGTGTTGTACAGGGCGCCCGAGAATGTTCTCCGCAGTGGGTACGTGCAGCTGTGAGTGGTTGAGTCATAGTTTAGTTGGCTGCACTGCACAGTGTCCTTCAAAGCGGGACTCCCCCGTGTGGGCTGTCAGTGTGAATTGCCATAAGCGAACGAGCCTGCATGTCTTCAGTGTGTATTACAGTCATCGAGCATTCAGATAGATTTTTGCAACAGTATACAGGCGGTATTGTTTACTACTGAAGAGAGAGTTTTTTTTGGTGGAATACGTTTTTGGCGAAGGCAATCGGTTTACAGAAAATGTAAAATTAAGATTTCAGGCGCGGTTTCCTAATTCAAAGTGTCCAAACCGTGATACCGTTCGGGATTTGGTAAGTAAATTTCGTGTGACTGCCTCAGTTCACGATGTACGGTGAACAGCCAGGCCAACGCTTTTAACAGACGAAAAACTTGATGAATTCTCCGATATAATGCTGCGTAGTCCAAGTAAATCAACACGAAAATTAGCTCAACAAACAGGAATCTCTAAGTCGACAGCACATAAAGCTGTAAGAGACAAGCTTCAGTTGTTTGTTCCCTTATAAAGTTACCGTGGTTCATGAATTAAAACAAACTGAGTAGTGTGGTAACAGGGGAGCTACTACACTTCTTTTTGAACCCTCCTCGTATTTGCCCCGAACCTGATATCTCGCTAACCAATCATGGGATTTGAACATACAGGTGTCCTAGCACTGCTAGTAATGCCCCCTACTTTCCTATAGCCTCTTAATTTAATGAAAAGACCAAAACTAAAAGGTCATTCGCGAGTAGTGGGGTAGTGTTGGTTTCCTCAAGTCGCGCTCGTGCTTGAATATGTATGGCTATGTTGGGAAAGGGTTAGGTGGTGGGGGAGGAGTAGGGTCGAGTGAGGGGTCGTTTGGATGGTATTTTTTCCGCTCTAGGTGATGGTGAGGTTATTTTTTAAAATGGATGGAATTGGGAAACGCCATTTGGGGTAAACATGTTGTTTTTTGACATTATGGCGATGAATGTTTTTTTGTACGCCTGCGCACTTGGGGATTTTGTAAGAGGGCGGGCTTTTTAAATGACGATTTATAAATGAGTGTTTTTTTAATATGTATTGAAATAAACCCCAAAAAACTAATAGGTCATGGGCTTTTTACTATCTCGCTAACCAATAATCGGATTTAAACCTATGGGGTGTCGTAGGACTCGTGGTGAACTCGCCTTTTCTATGGATGGGGTATATTCACCCCAAAATAAAAACTACCCTTACCCGGGAGATGAAATAGTAATTTATTTTTGTATGCTTACGAACTTAGCGGTTTTTGTAAGAGGGCGGGCTTTTTAAATGATGATTTATAAATGAGTGTTTTTTTATATTTATTGAAATAAACCATAAAAACGAATAGGTCATCGGCTTTTTAGTATCTCGCTAACCAATAATCGGATTTAAACCTATGGGGTGTCCTAGGACTCGTGGTGAACTCCCCTTTTCTATGGATGGGGTATATCCACCCCAAAATAAAAACTACCCTTACCCGGGGGGATGAAATAGTAATTTATTTTTGTATGCTTACGAACTTGGCGGCTTTTGTAAGAGGGCGGGCTTTTTAAATGATGATTTACAAATGAGTGTTTTTTTAATATGTATTGAAATAAACCAAAAAAACTAATAGGTCATCGGCTTTTTACTATCTCGCTAACCAATAATCAGATTTAAACATATGGGGTGTCCTAGGACTCGTGGTGAACTCCCCTTTTCTATGGACGGGGTATATCCACACCAAAATAAAAACTACCCTTACCCGGGGGGGGGGGGGGTGAAATAGTAATTTTTTTTGTATGCGCGCGCACGGACGGGTTTTGTCAAAAGGACCTAACTATACGTTTGTTAATATTTTCTGAACCCCTGATGGGATTTTGCCATAGACAGTATCCTAACCCTGGGGGTGACGCCCCGTTTTTGAATGTATGATTCGTTTTTGTCGAAAGGGCCTAACTACACTTTTGTTCATATCTCGCGAACCAATCATGCTAGGGACTTGGGGTCCTAGGACTTGGGGTGACGTCCCCCGTTTGGGGGTGAAACTACCCCCCCCCCCAAAATTAAAAAATCCATATCTTGGAAACGAAGAATCCTAAAATTAGGTGTGATAGCTTAAAAAATAGGGGATGATATGGACTTTTACCTCGATTGGTCATTTCACCCCTAAAACAGTAAATAGTCATTTTACGAGAAAAAAAACCTGTTAAACACTTTGAAATGATAAATGAACCTAAGATCTTTTGTTTTTAATGAAAAATAGCAGGGGGGTGGAAACCACCCCCAAAATTGAAAAATCCATATCTAGGAAACGAAGAACCCTAAAATTAAGTGTGATAGCTTAAAACATAGGGGATGGTTTGGGCTTTTACCTCGATTGATCATTTCACCCCTAAAACAGTAGACTAAATAGTCATGTTATGGGGAAAAACCGTGTCAAACACCTAAAAATAATAAAAGAACCTGAGATCTTTTGTTTTTGATGAAAAATAGCAGGGGGGTGGAAACCAACCCCAAAATTGAAAAATCCATTTCTCGGAAACGAAGAAGCCTAAAATTAGGTGTGATAGCTTAAAAAATAGGGGATGATTAGGGCTTTTACCTCGATTGATCATTTCACCCCTAAAACAGTAAATAGTCATGTTATGGGGAAAAACCGTGTCAAACACCTAAAAATAATAAATGAACCTGAGATCTTTTGTTTTTGATGAAAAATAGCAGGGGGGGGGGGGAAACCACCCCCAAAATTGAAAAATCCATTTCTCGGAAACGAAGAAGCCTAAAATTAGGTGTGATAGCTTAAAAATAGGGGATGATTAGCACTTTTACCTCGATTGGTCATTTCACCCCTAAATCAGTAAATAGTCATGTTATGGGGGAAAAACGTGTTAAACACCTAAAAATGATAAATGAACCTAAGATCTTTTGTTTTTGATGAAAATAGCAGGGGGGTGGAAACCACCCCCAAAATTGAAAAATCCATATCTAGGAAACGAAGAACCCTAAAATTAAGTGTGATAGCTTAAAACATAGGGGATGATTTGGGCTTTTACCTCGATTGATCATTTCACCCCTAAAACAGTAAATAGTCATGTTATGGGGAAAAACCGTGTCAAACACCTAAAAATAATAAATGAACCTGAGATCTTTTGTTTTTGATGAAAAATAGCAGGGGGGTGGAAACCAACCCCAAAATTGAAAAATCAATTTCTCGGAAACGAAGAAGCCTAAAATTAGGTGTGATAGCTTAAAAAATAGGGGATGATTAGGGCATTTACCTCGATTGATCATTTCACCCCTAAAACAGTAAATAGTCATGTTATGGGAAAAAACCGTGTCAAACACCTAAAAATAATAAATGAACCTGAGATCTTTTGTTTTTGATGAAAAATAGCAGGGGGGGGGGGGAAACCACCCCCAAAATTGAAAAATCCATTTCTCGGAAACGAAGAAGCCTAAAATTAGGTGTGATAGCTTAAAAATAGGGGATGATTAGCACTTTTACCTCGATTGGTCATTTCACCCCTAAATCAGTAAATAGTCATGTTATGGGGGAAAAACGTGTTAAACACCTAAAAATTATAAATGAACCTAAGATCTTTTGTTTTTGATGAAAATAGCAGGGGGGTGGAAACCACCCACAAAATTGAAAAATCCATATCTAGGAAACGAAGAACCCTAAAATTAAGTGTGATAGCTTAAAACATAGGGGATGATTTGGGCTTTTACCTCGATTGATCATTTCACCCCTAAAACAGTAAATAGTCATGTTATGGGGAAAAAATATGTTATACACCTAAAAGCATAAGCATCTTTGGGAAACCATGCTTTAATGGGCATGTGTATGGAGGATGATGGTTATTATTATTATTAGGTAATTATGGATTAATGTGTGTATAGATAACTAACCAGTGGGGAGCGTGGATGGCGCAGGTGCTTAGCTGCTCGTCCTTACCCGGACAGCTGGGGTTCTAATCCCGGTGACAGCAGGGGTTGGAATTTTCACCTGAAAAATCACGTGGCGTCAGGAAGGGCATTCGGCCTTAAATCCCCGGCCAAAACCAAAATGAGCCTGGTTGGCTCCGGCGACTCAAACTAATTGGGAAAATAAGAAGAAAAATGGTAACTCAGCAGTAATAGTAAACATTGGTTTGAGGTGTTGAAGAAGTCAGGATGGCCAACCCTTTGCCAAAAAGTTTTACCTGTATATCCTGTTGCAGTCTTTAGAAAAAAAATCGAACCGGGGCCTCTGTGATGACAGTGGACTTATATTCATGATGCTTTTTAAACAAACATAGGCTTGCATACTACCGCTGGGTTGAATCTGCACAGAGACACTGGCTTTGGTTTGCGTAGTGTGCCTTGGTGATAACAGCACAGCGATCTTGTCAGCAAGTTTCATATTACTCATCTGCTTGATAGCGGACGTGCTCTGCACATGACTAGATCGTTGTTAGGTTTGACAAAGGCTTAGTGAAGCTTATTGCAACCTTGAAATGAATGTCATGGTATAGTCGGGGTTGGAAGCCAAGGCCTTAGGGTTGACAACCAAGTAGGTTAACCACTACACGGTGAGATGGTCAAATAATAATGTAACAGAACATATAGAAACGTTTTCTATAGTTTAACGAATTGCCATACCATGAGAGGTGTAGGTAATGGAAATTGAATCCTTAGCTGATGATTATACTACTTTCCATGCCCACGTATAAGCTATCATGTTAGAAAAAGAATTGTATGGCTTGTTTTAAACGGAGAATAATTGTGTTTACTGTGAAACACAAATCTGAATTTAAAAAAAGTCCTCTCGGCACGCCGGAAGGCGGAGGTAGATTTCACCGGACAAACTTGGGGATAGGCGAAAATAGGCAGAATATGCAGGTTTTCGTAGAAGGATCAGACCTCATTTATTGCGAGAAGGTATTTTATAATTGAAGCTTAATTAACTTTGTTTTTCGTCATTTTATGCTTATTTTAAACATTTTATTGTCTTATGTGGAACGGTAACCTTTTTGTCATTTGGGGTCCATTTTTATACTTGTGGTCACACTGTCCTTATGCAAGGTTTCGACACTGATGTGTAACTATGTAACGGTCTGTTACTTCTTTACGCAAAATTATATCTCCCGCAGAGATTTTGGTTGGTTCCTCAGTTTAGGGGCTGCGACAACGCGGACATGTAACCCCGTGTACTTATGGATGGCTGTATTAGTCTGTAATTCAGGTAAGGACTGTAGACGGTCAATTTCAAGCACTAGTTCCTAATGTTGCTACCACCCCTCCGAAGGAAAGCATACTGAGGGATTTTTAGCGCTCTTAGAAAATCCGACGACTTCGGCCGGCTATGAACTCGCAACCTTGGGCATAGACATTCATATTCATATTCATATTCATTCATTTATTTGCAATGGGGGGTGTGTCCCCCGGTGGAAAATTGTATATACATAACAAATAAATAATTATACATAACAATTCAATAACAATTATACAACAATTAAACTGGAGTATTTACACAAATAGTCAGTCTTTTCTTAAACACACCTATATGTTTGGGGAAAGGCTCTAAGACTGCGGCAGGTAGAGAGTTCCAGTTATCAATGGCACGGTTTACAAAATAATATTTACCATAATTTGTTCGCTGTGGTCGGCCCTTAACTTTGAAAGCATGATCGCTCCTACCCATGTAAGTGGGCTTTCCCAATCGTTTGCTATGCTCACCCCATGCTGGTTGATTTGTATACGTGTTGTACATAGCGCAGAGTCTAGATTTCATCCTCCTAGCCTCCAGTGATTCCCACCCAAGTTTCTTTAACATACGGCTCACACTGCTCCTGGGATTAAAGTCACTGAGCAGAAATCTAGCAGCCTTTCTTTGTACCATTTCCAACTCATTGATGAGCCCTACTTGATATGGATCCCAAACCGCCGAGGCATATTCCAGAATAGGTCTTACAAGTGACAAATAGCCTAATTCTTTAGCAGAGGTACTACTTCCTTTTAATACCCTCATTACAAAGTGCAGGGATTTGTAAGCTTTTGAAACTACACATCCTACATGACTACTCCATTTCATATCATTCCTTACGTGAACGCCCAAATATTTGCAAGAATCTTCTTCTACAAGTATTTCCGAGCCAATGTTATATTGAAAATCCTGCCTTCGCACTTTCCCTATTTTTAAGAGACTACATTTTCTTGTGTTTATTTTCATTTTATTTACAATCGCCCACTTATAGACCAGGTTCAGGTCCTCTTGAAGCACTGCATTGTCTTGTGAGTCTTGTATCTTTCGATATATTACACAATCATCCGCAAACAATCGACAGTCACTGCGAATCCCATTTGGTAAGTCATTTATAAACGCCAAAAATAACAAAGTTCCGATTACGCTGCCCTGAGGGATACCCGACGTTACGGTAATTTCATCCGAGAATATGCCTTCGAATTTCACTGTCTGGGAACGACCCGTCAAAAATTCTTGGATCCATAAAATTACTCTTCTATCAATCTTCGTCGAAGCTAATTTATGGAGTAGCATGTCATGTGGAACGACATCAAATGCCTTCGCAAAATCTATAACCACGGCGTCGACTGAAACTCCATGGTCTAACGATTCGCTAATGTCTTGAAAAAGTGGTAGCATCTGACTCTCGCATGAGTAACCTTTCCGAAATCCATGTTGTCTATCATTAAACCATGATAATATTTCCCACTGTTCCCTCAAGTAGTCGCAAATGAAATGCCCATCTGTTTACAAACGACGGACGTAAGGCTAACCGGCCTGTAGTTGCCCAATTCAAGTCTGCTCCCTCCCTTAAATATTGGAACTACCGTAGCTCTTTTCCAGTCATCTGGGATTTGCGCATTGTTTATGGACATATTAAACATCACCTCCAAGTATCGTGCCACGGCCCTACCTCCTAGTTTAAGTACTTCACTAACAATATTATCAGGACCCTTTGATACATTGAAACGTAGTTTTTGTATTAGCTTGACAATTGCTGACTGGTTTATTTGGAACAGGGGAGCCCGTGATTCGTCGTTAAGGTCCAACACACAGCTATTGGATTTATTGAACACACTACCGTAAAAGACATTTAATTCATTAGCAATGGCCTGTTTCTCAGCATGCTTGCTACCAGTTACGTCACCGAAGCCGCTTCACACTTAGTCAGATGGAATTCTGAATATGATCTCGTGCAAATGCGTTATCTTGGCAACGTCTGATGGCTCATCCCTCATCAATTTAGTAGTGTTGCCAAGGCAACCACTGATAGCTCTTGGCATTTTCTTATAATTCCGAAATCATTTTTCTCATCCCTTGGCATAATGGTGGGTCATATCAAAAATTCTTTCAGACAAAAGTTTTCGGTAATTATTAGGGGAATATTGTCCATTTTGTACGGTTTTGATATTGTGCCTATTAAGAGAGATATGATTAATGTTTCCCGAAAACCCCCACTTTTTCCCACTCCTTTGGTCGATGGTTGGTGCTATAAAAATAAGTCTTCAAACATAAATTTTTGGGCTTTATCCGACACATAGTATGAACGTTGAACGGATTCGATATTTCACATATTAAGAGAGTTATAGCAATATTTCACTCTTTCGAAAAAAGCTCCCCCCAATTTCACCCCCTTCGACCGATTTAGCCCAGTAACGAACTCGACCGAGATTTTATAGGTATACATATTCGGTAAAACATTCAAAGTGATTGATGTAAAATTACGTCAGTTATCGTGTCCACAAGAAACTGATATACATTACACATATACATACATAAATTATATATAAACTTTTGAACTGACGGTGGTTTTGGGGTCTGGGGGATGTGAAACGCGAAGATATGTCGACATTTTTCGGAAGTCAAAACATGGTACCCATTGCATTAGTTAGCTTTCTAATGAAATCTACCTCTGGTTGGTTCCTCAGTGTAGGGGCTGCGACAACGCGGTCATTTAACCCCATGTACTTTGGGTGAGTGTAGAATCTGTCTGATAAACGGTGTGAATTGTAATGGCTGTATTAGTCTGTAATTCAGGTAAGGACTGCAGACGGTCAATTTCAAGCAGTAGTTCCTAATGTTGCTACCAGCTACTACCGTCAATGACACCTAGATGTGAACTTGACTACTAGATGCCACCGCAACCAGCAACTCGTAACGAACGTTGGAACTTCCCCTCCAAAGGAAAGCATACTGAGGGATTTTTAGCGCTCTTAGAAAATCCGACGACTTCGGCTGGCTTTGAAACCGCGAACTTGGGCATAGACATTCTGCATGCTACCAGTTACGTCACCGAAGCCGCTTCTCACTTAGTCAGATGTCAAAGTCAACCCTGGCACCATCCAGCTCATGACGGGCTAAGGCCGACCAAGCGACCGCTGCCCAGCCATTTGGCCTGCAGATATTTGGGGTGACGCGTGATCAGCGCGTCGGGTCCCCTCGGCCGTTAATCTAGGTATTCGTGATCGGGGTGCTGTCTCACTGTCAGACAGCTACTCAATTGTCCTCACGAGGCTGAGTGCACCCCGTTCCAACCCTCACGTCAGTTATAAAATCCCTGACGGAGCCGGGGATCGAACCCGGGGCCTCCGGGTGAGAGGCAGGCGCGCTACCCCAACACCACGGGGCTGGCTTAGTCAGATGGAAATACTGAATCTGATCTCGTGCAAGTGCGTTGTCATGGCAACGTCAGATGTCTCATCCCTCATCAATTTAGTAGAGTTGCCATGGCAACCTCTGATAGCTCTTGGCATTTTCTTATAATTCCGAAATCATTTTTCTCATTCCTTGGCGTAATGGCGGGTCATATCAAAAATTCTTTCAGACAAAAGTTTTAGGTAATTATTAGGGGAATATTGTCCATTTTGTACGGTTTTGATATTGTGCCTATTAAGAGAGATATGATTAATGTTTCCCGAAAAACCCACTTTTTCCCACCCCTTTGGTCAATGGTTGGTGCTATAAAAAAAACTCTTCAAACATAAATTTAATATATGCTATTTGCTAATAGGATTTGACACTGGAATTATTTTACAAGTAGTTATTTTAATGACCAACAGAGTTTAATGTTAACAAGGCACAGCTCTATTTGAAATTTTGAATAACATGTTGCATGTTATACATCATATGCAACTACTGTAAGGCTTGTGTTTTATTTAATGCCTTTAACCCTATATTAAACACTCAGTTTGCAATACTGATAATTGCAATGCCACTGAAAGAAAAATTGAAACAAAACCAAAATCAGCATTGAAAAACCAAAAAGTGGTTGAGCATATATATAGTGGGGAAAAGAAAAGTTTTGTAAACACTAATGTCCAACAAGACTAATTAAATCAGTAACTGTCAGGGTGGCCGAGTGGTTAAGGCGTTTGACTTAAGATCAAATTTCCAAATATATAAGGAAGCAAGGGTTCGAATCCCTTCCCTGACATAACTATTGCTTGAACATGCAAGAAAATAAGAAATATACACAAACTATGTTTATCAATTTAATCTTTTTTTTTTTACAAGAGATAGACACATAGAATACAGCTCTTTTGGTTTATCAGTTCTTTTCAACATAACACTTGTTGAAAATTATTTTTTAGGGGATGGGGGTGTTGCTACGTTGACCCATCACACAATAATAGCAGCTTTACGAAGTTCATTTTCTATATTTAATAGCTCTTTCTCATAACCAATATGACCAAGCTGTTTACAGGCATGCAAGAGCTGTAGACGTTCGACTAATATATTAGGATCGTTCCATTTGCTATTTTTTATGAATGGTTTCAGAATCTCGGGAGGTAGTTCATCATTATCACCATTAATATGATTATCATCCTCATTATTATAATCATTTTCATAATGATGATCATTATCATCGGTATCATTACCATGATAATTTCCACCTGTGTCCACAGTCTGTTCAATGGTTTGAGTTGTCTTTGATAGTGTTGAAAGCTTCTTTTTAGATGTGCTAGAATGCTTTAATATTGTTATGTTATTATTACCACTATTACCTTTCCCCACTAACTTTTTGATGGGGTATATTGTCTCTGATAGGGTTGAGGTCTTTTGAGATGTGGGTGCATGTCTGAACATGGGTTTCACAGGAGATGTTAAAGGTTTCTCATTAAACAACTCGCTAACAGCATGAGTGCGTCGTAGTGTATTAAACTTGAGGTTAATATTATCTTGAGCAGTACTATCTTTCTCTTGGACTTGGTTTCTTGCTTTGGTTTGGGTTTTCCTTACATTTAGACTAGCGTGATTATTAAGTTTACATTCATGATTGTTTGAAGAAAGTACGTTCAATTCTTTTGTTTTAAGCATTCCTCGACACTGTTTCGATCGTTGCTTTGAACAGCGCCAAATAACAGTTCCATTTTTATTGCTTCGTTTCACAATATATGAATATCATTTATAGTATGCATAAGGCTTACCATACCTAGTCGCTGATACTTCCATATCAACTGTCAAGCACAAACTAATCTCTAGTCAAGACAACTTGGTAATAACAACAATAGTTTAATGTGGGAGCATATATACATGCAAAAAGTGGAAGCAAAGTTGGGGGGTAACAAGTGGGAGCAAAAGTGGTAGCAAATGTGGGAGAAAACAAGATGTTCAGTAAAGAACATATAGCCTACTTTCTCCTAAATGTATGAGTATAGTTATAACTCGTTGTTATTATCAAAGAGTATAATAGAACTATTCTTTGTTGAAGACCTTAGAAACGATTTACCTCTACCAAACGCCACAACCTAGATAAAAACTGCTACCATCATTGAAGAAAGAAAGATAAGAAGTATATCATGAATGTTATGGATCTGGAGACATAATCGACCGGACTGGCTGCGTGGCTCAGCGGTAACGTTCTCGCTTGCTGGGCCCTAGGTTGCAGGTTCGTATCCTGGCGCAGTCAGTTGGCATTTGAGGGTGCACAAATGCGAGGGAGCCGTGTCAGTACATTTACTGGCACGTTAAAGATCCCCTTCGGACCAAAATTCCGGCACCCCGGTGTCTCTAAAAGCAGCAGTAGTTAAAAGGGATGTAAAACCAATAACATTATTATTATTATTATTATTATTATTATTATTATTATTATTATTTTTATTATTATTATTATTATTATTATTATTACATATACGACCTGCCTGGGGCAACATCCAACTTTGAGTTGAGGCATGTCTTTACACGTCTGGTTGTGCATGGCTTTCACAACCCTAATTGAATTAACAAATCTTTCCATGACCCTACAGAGACGTGTGTATACAAACTATGTGGATATTTTCGATTGCTATTTGCCTGAAATAAAAGTAGTAATTAATAACCTGAACTAACACCAACGGCTTGAATTCAGTTACTATGTGAAATCGTTTTGTTCTTTACTTCAAATAACATTTTCAAGTAACGCAAAATAGGCTGTTACAAACCCTTTAAAATAAAAAGTAAAAATGTATCGTAGTATCATCTTGTCATTCTTCAAATTCGATGCGCATAGAATGCCAATGGTATAGTAATCAATGGAGCCCCACGTAGACTAGTCGTGACATCTAGAGGTGAAATATCGAACAATATAATCCTAACAGAGCGAGTGCATTCTAGCGGCCAGAAGAAGAAACTTTTCAATAAAATCTGGAAGTTAATAAGTTACCTTTTTGGCAGCTAGATGTTTCGAGTAAATCTGCCGGCGAATTATGTTTTAGTTAAATATATATTTTACACCATAATATGCACAATATAACGCTTAATTTTAAAACATCTGAGTCATTACAAAACAATAAATATATAAAATTTCAAGCAAAAAAACAACAAACTCAGATGGGGTTTGAACCATAGGCATTTGAGCGATAGGCTAACGCTCTACCACTGAGCTATTTGTGTCAACGAACATCGTTCTATATAAAATGACTTACAAAGAACTTGTTAGCAAATAATGATTTATTCTAAACGATTTCATCACTGGAGTATATTATTTATATATAAAGCATTTCATACAAAGTTTATTTATTTTGTATCAGTACGCTATATTGCATGCAATACTCAAATTAGTGAAATATAAGTCAGGCACAAGATATCCGCTGCCATCTTGTCTTATTACTGAATCGGCTCAGCTTTTTAAAATCACGTCTGCACTATAGTATTACAGAATAAACTTTTAATTTCGAACGTGCCTCTTCCTTTAGAACAGTTAAAACGATTCTCGGCTCGATAATCGGAACTGGTGGGTCCCATGATATGGATTATAAAGTTTGCATAATTCGCACGGCCGCCATCCTGAAATGGTATGGCGGACGACCATGTAGTTTGGTCACAGGACGCATCCCATACGAAGGTATGTTGTTACCAAATTTGGTAGAGATCGGATGATTTGGTTAGTCGTTTTTTGATTTTACGTTTTGAACGTTTGAGTGGCCGCCATTCAGTTTTAGTAAAGATGGCGGCGATATAAAACATGACACTGAGGTGTTCTTTGCTAGTGCTACCTTTGTACCAAATTTCGTTCAATTCGCATTCACCGTGTTCGAATTGATAGGGGGGGGGGGACAGACATTCAGAGTACACACACTCACACACACGCACACAGACACACACACACACACACACAGACTCACACACACACATACACACACACACACACAGACCCACACACAGACATACACACACACAGACAGACACACTTTTTTCGCCCTGTGTTGATCTCATAAGTCTACTTTCATTTTTTGCAAAAATCGAAAGTAGGCTAAAAATAACTGTGAGCAAAAAGTGGGAGCAAATATGGGATCAAATGTGGGAGCAAAGCAAATATAAAAAAAGTGGAAGCAAATATTCTGACAAATATGTCAACAAATATACCAGCAAAAGTAAATACACAAGTCAAGATAGATTAAAGTGCAAAGAAAATATGGAAGCAAATATGAGAGCAAAAATTGTGTTTTTTTCTAAAACAACTAGACATAACAAACTTAGTCATAACCTAACCTAACCTAACCTAACCTCACCTAACCTCACCTCACCTAACCTCACCTCACCTAACTTCACCTAACCTAACCTAACCTAACCTAACTTAACTTCACTTAATCTAACTTGACTGAACTTTACCTAACCTAACCCATCATAACTTCACCTAACCTAACTTTATCTAATCTAACTTCACCTAACCTAACTTTCAACTCACAGATCAAATTTAAATTCTAGGCATAGTTGAGTTGGAACCCAAGACTTCAGGGATAACACACAAGTATACTAGCCACTACACCGCAAAATGGGCAAATTATCGTGCAACACAACATAAAGTAAAAGTTTCCTGTAGTGTAACTCATTGGCTGTCAACCATAGTTTGGGAATTCAAACCCAAGACCTCAGGACTTTTATTATGAACATGATCGGAAATATTATTCCATTTACATTTTGCTGCTGCTGCTTATAGTTATAAGAGTTGGCATTAATATGGAAAGCAAAAAAAATGTGGGAGCAAAAAGTGGGAGGAAAACGTGTAAGCAGAAGCGGGAGCAAACAAGTGTGAGCAAATATGGGAGCAGAAAGTGGGAGCAAATGTGAAAGCAAAAGTGGGAGCAAAAAGAGCGAGCAAAAGTGAGTGCACAAAGTAGGAGCAAAATGTGTGAGTAAAAAGTGGGGGCAAATGAGGTGTTTTACTAAAACAATCTCCCCTAACCTAACCTAAACTAACTTCACCCAACCTAATTTCACCTAACCTAACTTCACCTAACCTAACCTTCCAACTCTCAGATCAAAAATTAAATTCTGGCCATAGTCGAGATGGAACCCAAAACCTCTGGGATAACACCCAAGTATACTAGTCACTACATCGCGAAATGGGCAAATTATCATGCAACACAACACAAAAATAAAAAAGTTTTCTGTAGTGTAACTCATTGGCTGACAATCATAGTTGAGAATTCAAACCCAAGACCTCAGGACTTTTGTTTTGAACATTATCAGAAATATTATTCCATTTACATTTTGCTGTTGCTTATAGTTATAAGAGTTGGCATTAATATGGGAGCAAAAGTGAAAGCAAAAAGTGGGTGCAAGCATGGCTGGTTGTAGAGACTTTAATATCAACTAATACACATAAATTAAATTTTAGTAAAGTGACTTGGCTAATAATAATAATAATAATATTAACAGTTTAAAAAAAATCAAGGGGATTGATATTTTTCAGGGTGTAATTTCCAAAGTACTGTCAAGAATAATAATTACATGAACAGATTCCAAGAACTCTAGAGTGCTTTTAAGGTTAATGATTGGCTGGGAGTGAGATAGAGCTAGCTAACCTAAGTTAACCTCAGCTCAGTAAACCTAACCTTGTCACATGGCATGTTCTACAAGTATAGACTTGCTTTGAGACTGGCTATGACGTCACAGATGAATGGCGGTGGGAGGCTGGACATGACTTTTTTTTTACCCAAAAACATTTTCCTTTTTGCCAGCCTCCCACCGCCATTCATCTGTGACGTCATAGCCAGTCTCAAAGCAAGTCTATACTTGTAGAACATGCCATGTGACAAGGTTAGGTTTACTGAGCTGAGGTTAACTTAGGTTAGCTAGCTCTATCTCACTCCTAGCCAATCATTAACCTTAAAAGCACTCTAGAGTTCTTGGAATCTGTTCATGTAATTATTATTCTTGACAGTACTTTGGAAATTACACCCTGAAAAATATCAATCCCCTTGATTTTTTTTAAACTGTTAATATTATTATTATTATTATTAGCCAAGTCACTTTACTAAAATTTAATTTATGTGTATTAGTTGATATTAAAGTCTCTACAACCAGCCATGCTTGCACCCACTTTTTGCTTTCACTTTTGCTCCCATATTAATGCCAACTCTTATAACTATAAGCAACAGCAAGATGTAAATGGAATAATATTTCTGATAATGTTCAAAACAAAAGTCCTGAGGTCTTGGGTTTGAATTCTCAACTATGATTGTCAGCCAATGAGTTACACAACAGAAAACTTTTTTATTTTTGTGTTGTGTTGCATGATAATTTGCCCATTTCGCGATGTAGTGACGAGTATACTTGGGTGTTATCCCAGAGGTTTTGGGTTCCAACTCGACTATGGCCAGAATTTAATTTTTGATCTGAGAGTTGGAAGGTTAGGTTAGGTGAAGTTAGGTTAGGTGAAATTAGGTTGGGTGAAGTTAGTTTAGGTTAGGTTAGGGGAGATTGTTTTAGTAAAACACCACATTTGCCCCCACTTTTTACTCACACATTTTGCTCCTACTTTGTGCACTAACTTTTGCTCGCTCTTTTTGCTCCCACTTTTGCCTTCACATTTGCTCCCACTTTCTGCTCCCATATTTGCTCACACTTGTTTGCTCCCACTTCTGCTTACACGTTTTCCTCCCACTTTTTGCTCTCACATTTTTTTTGCTTTCCATATTAATGCCAACTCTTATAACTATAAGCAGCAGCAGCAAAATGTAAATGGAATAATATTTCTGATAATGTTCAAAACAAAAGTCCTGAGGTCTTGGGGTTTGAATTCCCAAACTATGGTTGACAGCCAATGAGTTACACTACAGGTAACTTTTACTTTATGTTGTGTTGCACGATAATTTGCCCATTTTGCGGTGTAGTGGCTAGTATACTTGTGTGTTATCCCTGAAGTCTTGGGTTCCAACTCAACTATGCCTAGAATATAATTTTGATCTGTGAGTTGAAAGTTAGGTTAGGTGAAGTTAGATTAGGTAAAGTTAGGTTAGGTGAAGTTATGATGGGTTAGGTTAGGTAAAGTTCAGTCAAGTTAGATTAGGTGAAGTTAAGTTAGGTTAGGTTAGGTTAGGTGAAGTTAGGTGAGGTGAGGTTAGGTGAGGTGAGGTTAGGTTAGGTTAGGTGAGGTTAGGTGAGGTTAGGTGAGGTTAGGATAGGTTAGGTTAGGTTAGGTTAGGTTATGACTAAGTTTGTTATGTCTAGTTGTTTTAGAAAAAACACAATTTTTGCTCTCATATTTGCTTCCATATTTTCTTTGCACTTTAATCTATCTTGACTTGGGTATTTACTTTTGCTGGTATATTTGTTGACATATTTGTTAGCATATTTGCTCCCACTTTTTTATATTTGCTTTGCTCCCATATTTGATCCCATATTTTCTCCCACCTTTTGCTCACAGTTATTTTTTTCTCCCACATTTGCTACCACCTTTGCTCCCACTTTTTGCATGTATATATGCTCCCACATTAAACTATTGTTGTTATTACCAAGTTGTCTTGACTAGAGATTAGTTTGTGCTTGACAGTTGATATGGAAGTATCAGCGACTAGGTATGGTAAGCCTTATGCATACTATAAATGATATTCATATATTGTGAAACGAAGCAATAAAAATGGAACTGTTATTTGGCGCTGTTCAAAGCAACGATCGAAACAGTGTCGAGGAATGCTTAAAACAAAAGAATTGAACGTACTTTCTTCAAACAATCATGAATGTAAACTTAATAATCACGCTAGTCTAAATGTAAGGAAAACCCAAACCAAAGCAAGAAACCAAGTCCAAGAGAAAGATAGTACTGCTCAAGATAATATTAACCTCAAGTTTAATACACTACAACGCACTCATGCTGTTAGCGAGTTGTTTAATGAGAAACCTTTAACACCTCCTGTGAAACCCATGTTCAGACATGCACCCACATCTTAAAAGATCTCAACCCTATCAGAGACTATATACCCCATCAAAAAGTTAGTGGGGAAAGGTAATAGTGGTAATAATAACATAACAATGTTAAAGCATTGTAGCACATCTAAAAAGAAGCTTTCAACACTATCAAAGACAACTCAAACCATTGAACAGACTGTGGACACAGGTGGAAATTATCATGGTAATGATACCGATGATAATGATCATCATTATGAAAATGATTATAATAATGAGGATGATAATCATTTTAATGGTGATAATGATGAACTGCTTCCCGAGATTCTGAAACCATTCATAAAAAATAGCAAATGGAACGATCCTAATATATTAGTCGAACGTCTACAGCTCTTGCATGCCTGTAAACAGCTTGGTCATATTGGTTATGAGAAAGAGCTATTAAATATAGAAAATGAACTTCGTAAAGCTGCTATTATTGTGTGATGGGTCAACGTAGCAACACCCCCATCCCCTAAAAAATAATTTTCAACAAGTGTTATGTTGAAAAGAACTGATAAACCAAAAGAGCTATTCTATGTGTCTATCTCTTGTAAAAAAAAAAAAATGATTAAATTGATAAACATAGTTTGTGTATATTTCTTGTTTTCATGCATGTTCAAGCAATAGTTATGTCAGGGAAGGGATTCGAACCCTTGCTTCCTTATATATTTGGAAATTTGATCTTAAGTCAAACGCCTTAACTACTCGGCCACCCTGACAGTTACTGATTTAATTAGTCTTGTTGGACATTAGTGTTTACAAAACTTTTCTTTTCCCCACTATATATATGCTCAACCACTTTTTGGTTTTTCAATGCTGATTTTGGTTTTGTTTCAATTTTTTTTTCAGTGACATTGCAGTTATCAGTATTGCAAACTGAGTGTTTAATATAGGGTTAAAGGCATTAAATAAAACACAAGCCTTACAGTAGTTGCATATGATGTATAAAATGCAACATGTTATTCAAAATTTCAAATAGAGCTGTGCCTTGTTAACATTGAACTCTGTTGGTCATTAAAAAAACTACTTGTAAAATAATTCCAGTGTCAAATCCTATTAGCAAATAGCATATATTAAATTTATGTTTGAAGAGTTTTTTTTATAGCACCAACCATTGACCAAAGGGGTGGGAAAAAGTGGGTTTTTCGGGAAACATTAATCATATCTCTCTTAATAGGCACAATATCAAAACCATACAAAATGGACAATATTCCCCTAATAATTACTTAAAACTTTTGTCTGAAAGAATTTTTGATATGACACGCCATTACGCCAAGGAATGAGAAAAATGATTTCGGAATTATAAGAAAATGCCAAGAGCTATCAGAGGTTGCCATGGCAACTCTACTAAATTGATGAGGGATGAGACATCTGACGTTGCCATGACAACGCACTTGCACGAGATCAGATTCAGTATTTCCATCTGACTAAGCCGGCCCCGTGGTGTTGGGGTAGCGCGCCTGCCTCTCACCCGGAGGCCCCGGGTTCGATCCCCGGCTCCGTCAGGGATATTTTAACTGACGTGAGGGTTGGAACGGGGTGCACTCAGCCTCGTGAGGACAATTGAGTAGCTGTCTGACAGTGAGACAGCACCCCGATCACGAATACCAAGATTAACGGCCGAGGGGACCCGACGCGCTGATCACGCGTCACCCCAAATATCTGCAGGCCAAATGGCTGGGCAGCGGTCGCTTGGTCGGCCTTAGCCCGTCATGAGCTGGATGGTGCCAGGGGTTGACTTTGACATCTGACTAAGTGGGAAGCGGCTTCGGTGACGTAACTGGTAGCATGCAGAATGTCTATGCCCAAGGTCGCGGTTTCAAAGCCAGCCGAAGTCTTCGGATTTTCTAAGAGCGCTAAAAATCCCTCAGTATGCTTTCCTTTGGAGAGGAAGTTCCAACGTTCGTTACGAGTTGCTGGTTGCGGTGGCATCTAGTAGCCAAGTTCACATCTAGGTGCATTGACGGTAGTAGCTGGTAGCAACATTAGGAACTACTGCTTGAAATTGACCGTCTGCAGTCCTTACCTGAATTACAGACTAATACAGCCATTACAATTCATACCGTTTATCAGACAGATTCTACACTCACCCAAAGTACATGGGGTTAAATGACCGCGTTGTCGCAGCCCCTACACTGAGGAACCAACCAGAGGTAGATTTCATTAGAAAGCTAACTATTGCAATGGGTACCATGTTTCGACTTCCGAAAAATTTCGACATATCTTCGCGTTTCACATCCCCCAGACCCCAAAACCACCGTCAGTTCAAAAGTTTATATATAATTTATGTATGTATATGTGTAATGTGTATCAGTTTCTTGTGGACACGATAACTGACGTAAATTTACATCAATCACTTTGAATGTTTTACCGAATATGTATACCTATAAAATATCGGTCGAGTTCGTTACTGGGCTAAATCGGTCGAAGGGGGTGAAATTGGGGGGGCTTTTTTCAAAAGAGTGAAATATTGCTATAACTCTCTTAATATGTGAAATATCGAATCCGTTCAACGTTCATACTATGTGTCGGATAAAGCCCAAAAATTTATGTTTGAAGACTTATTTTTATAGCACCAACCATTGACCAAAGGAGTGGGAAAAAGTGGGGTTTTTCGGGAAACATTAATCATATCTCTCTTAATAGGCAAAATATCAAAACCGTACGAAATGGACAATATTCCCCTAATAATTACCTAAAACATTTGTCTGAGAGAATTTTTGATATGACCCACCATTATGCCAAGGGATGAGAAAAATGATTTCGGAATTATAAGAAAATGCCAAGAGCTATCAGTGGTTGCCATGGCAACACTACTAAATTGATGAGGGATGAGCCATCAGACGTTGCCAAGATAACGCATTTGCACGAGATCTTATTCAGAATTCCATCTGACGAAGTGTGAAGCGGCTTCGGTTACGTAACTGGTAGCAAGCATGCTGAATGTCTATGCCCAAGGTTGCGAGTTCATAGCCGGCCGAAGTCGTCGGATTTTCTAAGAGCGCTAAAAATCCCTCAGTATGCTTTCCTTTTGAGGGGTGGTAGCATCATTAGGAACATACATAAGTACACGGGGTTACATGTCCGCGTTGTCGCAGCCCCTACACTGAGGAACTAACCAGAGGTAGATTTCATTAGAAAGCTAACTCTTGCAATGGGTACCATGTTTCGACTTCCGAAAAATTTCGACATATCTTCGCGTTTCACATCCCCCAGACCCCAAAACCACCGTCAGTTCAAAAGTTAATATATAATTTATGTATGTATATGTGTAATGTATATCAGTTTCGTGTGGACACGATAACTGACGTAATTTTACATCAATCACTTTGAATGTTTTACCGAATATGTATACCTATAAAATCTCGGTCGAGTTCGTTACTGGGCTAAATCGGTCGAAGGGGGTGAAATTGGGGGGCTTTTTTCGAAAGAGTGAAATATTGCTATAACTCTCTTAATATGTGAAATATCGAATCCGTTCAACGTTCATACTATGTGTCGGTAAAGCCCAAAAATTTATGTTTGAAGACTTATTTTTATAGCACCAACCATTGACCAAAGGAGTGGGAAAAAGTGGGGTTTTTCGGGAAACATTAATCATTTCTCTCTTAATAGGCACAATATCAAAACCGTACAATTTGGACAATATTCCCCTAATAATTACCTAAAACTTTTGTCTGAAAGAATTTTTGATATGACCCACCATTATGCCAAGGGATGAGAAAATTGATTTCGGAATTATAAGAAAATGCCAAGAGCTATCAGTGGTTGCCATGGCAACACTACTAAATTGATGAGGGATGAGCCATCAGACGTTGCCAAGATAACGTATTTGCACGAGATCTTATTCAGAATTCCATCTAAGTGTGAAGTGGCTTCGGTGACGTAACTGGTAGCAAGCATGCTGAATGTCTATGCCCAAGGTTGCGAGTTCATAGCCGGCCGAAGTCGTCGGATTTTCTAAGAGCGCTAAAAATCCCTCAGTATGCTTTCCTTTGGAGGGGTGGTAGCAACATTAGGAACTAGTGCTTGAAATTGACCGTCTGCAGTCCTTACGTGAATTACAGACTAATACAGCCATCCATAAGTACACGGGGTTACATGTCCACGTTGTCGCAGCCCCTAAACTGAGGAACCAACCAAAATCTCTGCGGGAGATATAATTTTGCGTAAAGAAGTAACAGACCGTTACATAGTTACACATCAGTGTCGAAACCTTGCATAAGGACAGTGTGACCACAAGTATAAAAATGGACCCCAAATGACAAAAAGGTTACCGTTCCACATAAGACAATAAAATGTTTAAAATAAGCATAAAATGACGAAAAACAAAGTTAATTAAGCTCCAATTATAAAATACCTTCTCGCAATAAATGAGGTCTGATCCTTCTACGAAAACCTGCATATTCTGCCTATTTTCGCCTATCCCCAAGTTTGTCCGGTGAAATCTACCTCCGCCTTCCGGCGTGCCGAGAGGACTTTTTTAAAATTCAGATTTGTGTTTCACAGTAAACACAATTATTCTCCGTTTAAAACAAGCCATACAATTCTTTTTCTAACATGATAGCTTATACGTGGGCATGGAAAGTAGTATAATCATCAGCTAAGGATTCAATTTCCATTACCTACACCTCTCATGGTATGGCAATTCGTTAAACTATAGAAAACGTTTCTATATGTTCTGTTACATTATTATTTGACCATCTCACCGTGTAGTGGTTAACCTACTTGGTTGTCAACCCTAAGGCCTTGGCTTCCAACCCCGACTATACCATGACATTCATTTCAAGGTTGCAATAAGCTTCACTAAGCCTTTGTCAAACCTAACAACGATCTAGTCATGTGCAGAGCACGTCCGCTATCAAGCAGATGAGTAATATGAAACTTGCTGACAAGATCGCTGTGCTGTTATCACCAAGGCACACTACGCAAACCAAAGACAGTGTCTCTGTGCAGATTCAATCCAGCGGTAGTATGCAAGCCTATGTTTGTTTAAAAAGCATCATGAATATAAGTCCACTGTCACCACAGAGGCCCCGGTTCGATTTTTTTTTCTAAAGGCTGCAACAGGATATACAGGTAAAACTTTTTGGCAAAGGGTTGGCCATCCTGACTTCTTCAACACCTCAAACCAATGTTTACTGTTACTGCTGAGTTACCATTTTTCTTCTTCTTTTCCCAATTAGTTTGAGTCGCCGGAGCCAACCAGGCTCATTTTGGTTTTGGCCGGGGATTTAAGGCCGAATGCCCTTCCTGACGCCACGTGATTTTTCAGGTGAAAATTCCAACCCCTGCTGTCACCGGGATATGAACCCCAGCTGTCCGGGTAAGGACGAGCAGCTAAGCACCTGCGCCATCCACGCTCCCCACTGGTTAGTTATCTATACACACATTAATCCATAATTACCTAATAATAATAATAACCATCATCCTCCATACACATGTCCATTAAAGCATGGTTTCACAAAGATGCTTATGCTTTTAGGTGTATAACATATTTTTTCCTCATAACATGACTATTTACTGTTTTAGGGGTGAAATGACCTATCCAGGTAAAAGCATATGTCATGACCTATTTTTTAAGCTATCACACCTAATTTTAGGCTTCTTCGTTTCCTAGATATGGATTTTTCAATTTGGGGGGTTGTTTTCACCCCCCTGCTATTTTTCATCAAAAACAAAAGATCTTAGGTTCATTTATCATTTTTAGGTGTTTAACACGTTTTCCCCCCATAACATGACTATTTACTGATTTAGGGGTGAAATGACCAATCGAGGTAAAAGCCCTAATCATCCCCTATTTTTTAAGCTATCACACCTAATTTTAGGCTTCTTCGTTTCCGAGAAATGGATTTTTCAATTTTGGGGGTGGTTTCCACCCCCCTGCTATTTTTCTTCAAAAACAAAAGATCTCAGGTTCATTTATTATTTTTAGGTGTTTGACACGGTTTTTCCCCATAACATGACTATTTACTGTTTTAGGGGTGAAATGATCAATCGAGGTAAAAGCACTAATCATCCCCTATGTTTTAAGCTATCACACTTAATTTTAGGGTTCTTCGTTTCCTAGATATGGATTTTTCAATTTTGGGGGTGGTTTCCACCCCCCTGCTATTTTTCATTAAAAACAAAAGATCTTAGGTTCATTTATCATTTCAAAGTGTTTAACAGGTTTTTTTTCTCGTAAAATGACTACTGTTTTAGGGGTGAAATGACCAATCGAGGTAAAAGCCCATATCATCCCCTATTTTTTAAGCTATCACCGATAATTTTAGGATTTTTCGTTTCCAAGATATGGATTTTTCAATTTTGGGAGGGGGTAGTTTCACCCCCAAAGGGGGGACGTCACCCCAAGTCCTAGGACCCCTCATACAAGTCCCTAGCATGATTGGTTCGCGAGATATGAACAAAAGTGTAGTTAGGCCCTTTCGACAAAAACGAATCATACATTCAAAAACGGGGCGTCACCCCCAGGGTTAGGACACTGTCTATGGCAAAATCCCATCAGGGGTTCAGAAAATATTAACAAACGTATAGTTAGGTCCTTTTGACAAAACCCGTCCGTGCGCGCACATACAAAAAAAAAACTATTTCACCCCCCCCCCCCTTGGTAAGGGTAGTTTTTATTTTGGTGTGGATATACCCCGTCCATAGAAAAGGGGAGTTCACCACGAGTCCTAGGACACCCCATATGTTTAAATCCGATTATTGGTTAGCGAGATAGTAAAAAGCCGATGACCTATTAGTTTTTTTGGTTTATTTCAATACATATTAAAAAAACACTCATTTATATATCATCATTTAAAAAGCCCGCCCTCTTACAAAAGCCGCCAAGTTCGTAAGCATACAAAAATAAATTACTATTTCATCCCCCCGGGTAAGAGTAGTTTTTATTTTGGGGTGGATATACCTCGTCCATAGAAAAGGGGAGTTCACCACGAGTCCTAGGACACCCCATAGGTTTAAATCCGATTATTGGTTAGCGAGATACTAAAAAGCCGATGACCTATTAGTTTTTATGGTTTATTTCAATAAATATAAAAAAACACTCATTTATAAATCATCATTTAAAAAGCCCGCGCTCTTACAAAAACCGCTCAGTTCGTAAGCATACAAAAATAAATTACTATTTCATCTCCCGTGTAAGGGTAGTTTTTATTTTGGGGTGAATATACCCCATCCATAGAAAAGGCGAGTTCACCACGAGTCCTACGACACCCCATAGGTTTAAATCCGATTATTGGTTAGCGAGATAGTAAAAAGCCCATGACCTATTAGTTTTTTGGGGTTTATTTCAATACATATTAAAAAAACACTCATTTATAAATCATCATTTAAAAAGCCCGCCCTCTTACAAAATCCCCAAGTGCGCAGGCGTACAAAAAAACATTCATCGCCATAATGTCAAAAAACAAAATGTTTACCCGAAATGGCGTTTCCCAATTCCATCCATTTTAAAAAATAACCTCACCATCACATAGAGCGGAAAAAATACCATCCAAACGACCCTACTCCTCCCCCACCACCTAACCCTTTCCCAACATAGCCATACATATTCAAGCACGAGCGCGACTTGAGGAAACCAACACTACCCCACTACTCGCGAATGACCTTTTAGTTTTGGTCTTTTCATTAAATTAAGAGGCTATAGGAAATTAGGGGGCATTACTAGCAGTGCTAGGACACCCTGTATGTTCAAATCCCATGATTGGTTAGCGAGATATCAGGTTCGGGGCAAATACGAGGAGGGTTCAAAAAGAAGTGTAGTAGCTCCCCTGTTACCACACTACTAAACTGATTACGGAAAAAGAGTGATGTACTGTGAATGGTTCCAGCATCTGTTATGAATGACTGTGGGAGGTACAAAGTTTACTGTTTATTTTTTATGATGCAAGTGGCAGCCATGCTACCAACGTAACTGCTGTAGCTAGCTCTCGCAGACGCATGTAGGCCCTGCGGAGAACATTCCCGGACTCACTGTACCAGCAATGTGTTACATGCACCGTACAAAAAAACATTCATCGCCATAATGTCAAAAAACAAAATGTTTACCCGAAATGGCGTTTCCCAATTCCATCCATTTTAAAAAATAACCTCACCATCACATAGAGCGGAAAAAATACCATCCAAACGACCCTACTCCTCCCCCACCACCTAACCCTTTCCCAACATAGCCATACATATTCAAGCACGAGCGCGACTTGAGGAAACCAACACTACCCCACTACTCGCGAATGACCTTTTAGTTTTGGTCTTTTCATTAAATTAAGAGGCTATAGGAAATTAGGGGGCATTACTAGCAGTGCTAGGACACCCTGTATGTTCAAATCCCATGATTGGTTAGCGAGATATCAGGTTCGGGGCAAATACGAGGAGGGTTCAAAAAGAAGTGTAGTAGCTCCCCTGTTACCACACTACTAAACCGATTACGGAAAAAGAGTGATGTACTGTGAATGGTTCCAGCATCTGTTATGAATGACTGTGGGAGGTACAAAGTTTACTGTTTATTTTTTATGATGCAAGTGGCAGCCATGCTACCAACGTAACTGCTGTAGCTAGCTCTCGCAGACGCATGTAGGCCCTGCGGAGAACATTCCCGGACTCACTGTACCGGCAATGTGTTACATGCACCGTACAAAAAAACATTCATCGCCATAATGTCAAAAAACAAAATGTTTACCCGAAATGGCGTTTCCCAATTCCATCCATTTTAAAAAATAACCTCACCATCACATAGAGCGGAAAAAATACCATCCAAACGACCCTACTCCTCCCCATCTTCTTCTTCTTCTTCTTCTTCTTCTTCTTCTTCTTCATCTTCTCTTCACCCTTTTCCGTTACGCGGGGTCGGCTTTCTTAATCCTGAGGCGCCAGTCGTTTCGTTGTAAAGCATCATCAGCAGATAGACCCAATACTCTCATGTCCCTTTGGACATTCGTCATCCAAGTTGTTTGAGGTCTGCCACTCCCTCTCTTTTGTGCAGCCATGGAAATGCACTTCTTCACTACATGATTTTCCGGTCTTCTCATAACATGTCCACACCACCTTAGCCTGGACTCCATAAGTTTCTCAGTTATACGCGCTACTCTGAAACTGCCTCGCACACGTCCAATTCGGATTTTATCTTTGAGGGTAACTCCACCTGCCCAACGTAACATACGCATTTCAGTGGTATGTAGCTTTAGCTCATGTGCCTTTGTAGTAGCCCATGTTTCACGACTATAGAGTAGGATTGTTCTTACGACAGTTTTATAAACTTTACCCTTCGTTCTTATGGTTCTTATGGGTATTTTCTGATCACACAAAACTCCTGTTAGTTCGCGCCATTTGTTCCACCCAGACGTGGTCCTATGGATTATATCGGCGGTTATCATGCCATCTTCAGCAATGACAGAACCTAGGTAATTGAATTTTGCTACTCTTGGTAAGGTTTCACCATCTAGTTCAAGTTCCATATTTGTCATACTGGGTTTATTGTGATGGAAGTCACATACCTTTTATTCAGTCTTGGTTCTACTAATGCGCAGTCCATTAGACTCAAGAGCTCTTCTCCATTGGTCTAAACTCTCCTGTATGTCATAAATACTGTCAGATATTAGTGCCACATCGTCCGCGTACAAAAGATTCCACGATAAGGGTTTCTGAATCTGTTTTGTTAGGTAGTTTATAGTAATATTGAATAACAGTGGACTTAGAGCACTTCCCTGATGAACCGCTACTTTGATATCCAAGCTTTCGGACGAACCAGCTGGGCTTCTGACACATGTCTGTATATTATTATACATATTCATTTTGAGTTTTATGTATAGTTCAGGAACGTTTTGCGACCTTAATGCTTGCCATACTAATGGTCTTGGCTCACGATCGAATGCTTTCTCGAGGTCTATAAAAACCATACATAAACTCTGCTTGTTTTCACAAGCTTTTTCAATTACCAGCCTTATCGCATGGATTGCGTCAATGGCTCCTTTCCCAGCAGCGAAGTCAAACTGATTATCCGTTAACTTTATCAAATTTTGAAGGCGCTCACAAAGGACTCGTTCCCAGATCTTGAGTGTGTGTGATGTAAGTTTTATACCGCGGAAGTTTCCACAAGATCGAATATCTCCTTTGTTTATGTAGAGCGGGACCAACGTACACTTTCTCCATGCATCTGGCATCTGTTCGTGAACTATGATGTCATTGAATAACCTTGAAAGCCATACAGTTCTATTCGCTTCAAGAGATTTCCAGAGTTCTGCTGGTATCTCATCTGGCCTCATTGCTTTATGATTCTTCATTTTAGAGATGACTTTCCTAACTTCCGCTTCTGTGATTTCATTAATAGGTCCTTGCGTCATAGGTATTTCCACTTCTTGTCGCCTGGGAAATTCTTCATTTAATAAATCATAATAATACTCATGCCATCTTTCACAAATGTCCTTGTCGTTTGTTAATAACTTGCCTTCTTTATTTTTAATGTATTTTGCGGTTTTAAAGTATTTGCAGTCATTATGTTTGCGCTTGGCTATCTTACATATATCATTGCTATTGGCTAATTCTCAACGCTGGTAGAAATCAAAATCAGCCTTTTCTCTTTCAATTGCAACTGTTTTCCTTGCAGCTTTCTTTGCCTGTTTGTAATTCTCTTTATCTTCCCAAGCAACAATATTCTTCAAATTCTAAACAAGCGTTTCTTTTCAGCTACGCTGTTCTTGGCGTGTTTGTTCCATCATATGGAATCCTTAGCATTATGTAGGGCACCTTTGCTAATACCTAACTCACGTTTCGCTGTAGCGACACAAAATCTTCCAAAGCCTGACCATAGATGGCGGCCAGCAGTTGTGTAGCAGTTAGTGCTCCAACTTTTCCTCGTGTTCTACCTAGTACAAAGCTCAGTGGGTGCCTCGAAAAAGATCTTGGATCATTCTAAAACAATAGACGACTCGTGTGTGGACTTGGACCTGAAGGAACACCTCATGGTAGATTGCAAACTCAATATATTTTCATCTCTCACATGGTGTGCAAGTGAGGGCTGATGATAGTCCAGGCAGCCGGTAGAGGGCGCCCAGCGTTACGTGGGGTTGCCAGACCCCCCACTACATTATTACATCTCGTGGTGCTGTCTGTGGCTCTCAGTGGAGATGTGGAGATGAACCCAGGACCGAATAAGGCGTGTACAATTTGTGATTCGAATGGTCATGTGAATCAGTTATTTGTGACATGTACATCTTGCCTCTCTCACGCGCACAGAACTTGTGTCAAAAGTCAGTGCTTCAAAACACAAAATAATCACCTCTGGGAAACAATCGTGGCTGTGTTGGAACTGTTCTTTACCCCAGTTTTCTAACTCATTTTTTAATACGTCGACAGAGAATGCAAATAGTGTAGATAGTGACGTAACACCCTCGGATGGCAAGGCATTGTCTATTTTTTCCTTCAATGCCCGAAGAACATGCCCCTCCAAACAACCGGACCTGCGTTCTTGTCTCACAACACTTAATCCGTCAATTGTGTGTTCAGGGGAGACATGGCTGAAAAAATCCACTAACGACCCAGAAATATTTCCGGTAACATACACCATGTTCCGCAAAGATCGAACCTGGACATCAGAGGGAGGGGTACTAATAGCCATGAAACCTGAGTTAAGGCCTGTTCGCCAACGGGAGATTGAAACTGATACTGAGGCTGTGTGGGTGGAATTCACGTGTGCGAACAATACATTTCTAATAGGCTCTGTATACCGTGCTCCAAATTCAACTCGGAACATCAATGATGAACTTTTGGAGTCCCTCCGTCGTGTACAATACATCCAACACAAATACAAGGCCATTTACATACTGTAACAGGCGATTTTAATTTAGAAATAGACTGGCAAAACTCTCCTCCCATTCCCAAGGATCCCATAGCTAATGAATTCCTTACCGCATTCTACGATTTCTTCCTTGACCAATTAATAACCGAAGCAACTCGAATCACACAAACTACACGCTCCACAATAGACCTATTCCTCACAAGCCTTCCTTCCTCCGTACAGAACGTTGAAGTCATACCCGGTTTCAGTGATCACGCAGCCATCTTTACCACATTGCGTTACAACAAACCACGCAGCAAGAGCACAGTGAGGACAGTATACAATTACAAAAAGGCAGACTGGAAACTGTTATCATCTTTATTCCTCAAACACATTCCCTCCCCCCCCCCCCATGTATTTTGTACACCAGTGACATCAACTCAGTGTGGCACGCCTGGCGAAATTGTTTCTTTGAATGTGTGGATATAGCTATACCGAAAATAACCATTAGTGGGAAGAAAAATTCTCCTTGGGTGACGAAGGAAGTTATTAAAATGATTAGGAAAAGGAACATTTAATACAAGAAATGGAACATTTTCTCAACTGACATCATGTGGGAAAAATATAAGAACATCAGGAACCAAACAAAGAAATTAATTCGCGAAAAATACGACAATTATATTAAAAAAAAATAAGCAGCACCAGTGAAATGTGGAAATTCTTGTCCAGAAGAAGTGGCACCGCAGCGCCAGCCTCCTTTCACTGTAACGGTACATTCCTCAGTGCACCCCAAGATATTGCAACAGCCTTCAGTGACAGTTTCAAGCAGAACTTTTCCAAGCCAGATATGACCATGAACCTGCTTCTGCCAAGGTCATCACTTCCACCCCTCCCTCTCTCCAACCTGTACTTCACAACAACTGAGGTGATTCAGAGCCTGAGGAAGATTAGACCACATGCGGCGACCGGCCCAGATGATATTCCCGGACTGATCCTGCTGCAGTGTGCGGAAGCATTAGCGCCCTCTCTGTATGCGTTATTCAACCTGTCTATCAACCAAGGTTCTGTGCCGTGTGGGTGGAAATGTGCTAACGTGGTGCCAATCTATAAGCAAGGTGACAGAGAAGATGTTGCAAATTACAGACCGGTGTGTCTAACATCTATAATTTGTAAATGTATGGAGCGGCTAGTAGCAAACAGTGTGCTGGAATTCCTGCGGGAGAACAATCTGCTCGACCCAAACCAGCACGGTTTTCTTCCTGGTTGTTCTTGCACTACTCTATTGACAAAAGTCATTGATGAGTTTCAGTTCTACTTGAATTAGCCAGAAGTGAAACAAGTGGACTGTATTGCACTGGATTGGGCTAAGGTCTTCGATCAAGTGTCTCATGAAAGACTTTTATTAAAGCTACAACAGCTTAACATACGGGGTAGCTTACTTGCATGGGTGAGGTCATTCCTAGAGGGTCGAATGCAGTGTGTGGTGTACGGAGGCGCTCGATCACAGGCTGTTCAAGTTACTTCTGGAGTGATTCAGGGCTCTGTGATTGGACCCCTTCTCTTCACTGTATATGTGCTCGATCTTTCTGGCTGTGTCACCTCATCAATGTCACTATATGCAGATGACACAGGTGCATTAAGAGTGAAGAAGATTCCCTCTGTCTTAAATCAGATCTGGACAACTTATCGCTGTGGTATTCTGTGAATAATTTAAATGTAAATGTACAAAAATGTAAATACATAAGAATAACCAGGTCAAAAAACCCATTGAGAATGAATACAAAATTATGAACAGTGTCATCCAAAAGTGCACAAACTTAAAGTTATTAGGGGTAACAATCTCAGACACCATGAATTGGAACATTCAAAGAGAAGAGGCAAGATGTAAGGCCACCAAAGTTCTGGGTTTCTTGTACAGAAACATGAGAGGTTGTAAAGCTAGAGCCTTCAGGACGGCTTACATATGCATGGTCCATCCGATATTAACGTACGTCTTACCTGCTTGGCATCCCACTACAGCGGAAAACATGAACAATCTCCAGCGTGTACAGCGCCGCGCAGAGAGGCTAATAGCTCGTTATTCTCCTTCCCCTTTGTCAAAATTTCCATCTATAGAGGCAACAGCCAAACAAATTATTCTAATTTTTCTCAAAAAATTCCTTACAGGTTCCATTAATATTGACCCCTTTTGCCGACCGTCATTGGCATATCGCTCAGTTCGGAGATGACGAGGTGTAGGTCTCGTTCCGCCCTTCGCACGTAGCAATGCTTACCTGACAGGTTTCTACGGCCGCTCTGCGCGGTTATGGAACGCGCTGCCAGGGGATGCCAAGATCTTGCCTCCTCGGAAATTCAAGCCGTACGTAAAAAGGTACATTGTATACATAAACGTACGTTTGAATGATTGATTGCCTCACAGAATGAATGAGTATCTGAATAGAATGAATGAATGTATCGAGTCAATGAGGTTTTGAAAGTGCGTGCGTGAGAGAGTGAGTGAACAGGAAATATGTACTATGTCAATATTCTAAATATGTAAATACTGCATATATCTTTGTAAAACATGTAAATATTGTTAAAACAAATGTAGATGTAAACTGTGCCTGTGAAGCATGAAATACGTATGTGGGGCTTGCCCTTTTTCACGAGGCCTTCCATACTTCTTGTATAATGAAAATAATAAAGCAATAATAATAACAGAAGTTAAGGAAATTCTTGCGGAAAATATTGCTACCAAGGATCTTGCCAGATGGAAGACGATGGTACAAACCAAATTGCGAACTCTACAAACACCAGGAAAACCTGACCGATGCCATCAGAAGGAGACGCCTGGCTTTCTACGGCCACCTGTACAGAATGAACCACCACAGACTGTCTTATAAGATCTTCAAGGCCGCCATGAAAGGTAAAGCCACTGGGTCCTTGAGGATCAAAAAAGCCAGAGGGATCTTGCTGAACTTAATAATCAGCAAGACGCAATAAATGACAGGAGTCACTACCGTCTGAGAGTTAAAATTAGGCCTTTCCTCACATTAATTACAGGAAATGGTGCGAGTAACGTGAGACACAGTTCAGCAAGAAAATGGAAGATTACTTGTCCGATAGAAAGGCTCCAAATTCAGCACAAAAGCAGCCACCAAGCAATCCACCAAAAATCATCAGAAGTGGCAGACAACAGCTAAGGCACAAGCACCGTGGTCCACAGGTGGCCCAAACGACTAAAGAAGAAAAACGTTAAGGTTCGTAAGTTTAAAGGAAGTCATTTTTTCCTGGGTTTATTTTGGCCCGAAATTAGGAGAATACTGTAAATGCAAATGTAGGGTCTCTGACTCGTATTTGTTTTGCCTATAAATGAATGGTTTTTGTCACATTTTGCTCAATTTAGTGATATTAAATTGTATTTGGTTATATTTTGACAAGGTACATGTATTACTGGATGACGTCAAGACAGATCTTTCCAGAAACTGAATGTTGTATGATTGCAATAATTCAAGACCAAGTCATCCCTACAAGGAACAACCTCAAGATCATTGTAAAAGATCACACTGTACAAGATGATATGTGCTACTATGGTTGTCAAGAATCAAAAACAATACAGCTTATTACATCTCGATGTAGGTATTTCCTGGTGACGGAGTACAAACAAAGGCATGATGCAGTTGCTAAAATCTAGCATAAGGAGTTAGCTGATAAGTTTCAGCTCCTAGGAGGAAAGAAAGTTCCGTATCACCAATATCAGCCGGAGAGTGTTCTTGAAAACATTTCTTTTCTTTTTAGCGTATGGCTTTTAGTGCCGGGAGAGTCCGAGGACATGTCCGGCTCGCCAGATATTGTAACTGCTTTTATGCGGACACCCATGGGGTGAGCTACAAGTACCGTCGCGTGTGGAGTGTTGTCTGGGGAGGAAAGTGTGAATGTAAGGACGAGGAATTGGATGGTAGTGGCTGTGGCCTATACTGAGGGACCAATCCCGGCATTTGTCTGGAAGCATATGGAAAACCACAGAAGGCTATCTTCAAGGTTCCCGGCGCAGCGGGGGGATTCGAACCTCCTCGCCTCCCGGATGTGAGCGACTGCCTGCATCCACGCCGTAACGACCACTGCTAATTCACCTGGTTCTTCAAAACAATGACTACACGTTGTATTGGGACCAAACTATTCTGACTGATTAATTCGGTAATTCGGTAACACAACAGGCCGCATCTAGTGGTTGTCAATCTCGATTGATGTTGCGATCCCTAACAACAATAATCTCCAATCAAAGCACGTTGAAACGAACAGCAAATATAATGAATTTTTCGGGCCGATCCAAAGGCAATGGCATGTAGAACGGCTAAAGACCATACCTATCATTGTCTAGAGTTCAGGTGTTATGGGATATTATAGCGTGAAGTTAGGAAGAACAACACCGTGACTTTTACTCCTTTATTCCATTAGCTACTGCAACATGCAACACTCTCTAGCGGGAAGTTACATATATACATTGTCCTTGTTTCATTCCCCAACATGCTCCCCACCCTGGTCAACCTCTAGGGGGATGACCAGCTGGACAGGTCGGGCAATCTGGGTCCCCTCTGGCGTGGAAAGAATCACCGTACGGACAAGTCCATCTCTGCCTGGTTTCAGCTCCTGAATCCGGGCCTTCCTCCACAGATGTCGAGGCCGCACCTCGTCCTGGAGTAGAACGATGTCTCCAAGCCTCAGTCGTGGTGACGTCCCTTTCGGTTGCTTCACCTGGTGGAAACTCTGAAGCTGAAGCAGGTATTCCTTGCTCCATCGTTTCCAGAAATGGCCCGCCAGTTGTTGCTGAAGTCTGTATTCTTTAATGGGGGAACCGGGCTGAGGTTCTGGTCCAGAGGGCAGTGCATTGAGTTGTCCACCGACAAGGAAGTGAGCTGGGGTGAGCACGTTGGCGTCGTCATCTTTGGTGAGTGGTCTGGAGTTCAGCGCGGCTTCGATAAATGTCAGTATCGTCTGCAAACCATCTTCATCTACAGAAGAGCGCCCAAGTGTCTTTCGCAAGCATCGCTTGGTGGAGCCAACCATTCTTTCCCACCAGCCTCCCCACCAAGCGGCGCGTGGTGCGATGAACTTCCACGTGATATTGTGTCGTGATAGGTACTGACAAGTCTTCGTATCGGAAACGGTAGCCCATAGTCCCGCCAATTCTCGATTTGCACAGTGGAATGTCTGGGCATTGTCAGAATAGATAGTGTGAGGAATGCCACGTCTCGCCACAAACAGCTGCAGTGCTTGCAAAAACTTGTCAGTGCTCATATCTCGGCAAAGTTCTAAGTGAAGAGCTTGGGTCGTTACGCACGTGAAGAGCGTGATGAAGCACTTTTTACTTGTATGACCTTGCCTTGCGTATAACGGTTCAGCAAAGTCAGTGCCTGTTACTGCAAAGGCCTTCTGTGGAATGACACGCTGCGGAGGGAGTTGCGCCTCAAGTACTTGACTGGGACGATTTCGGGCCATTTTGCAAGGAAGGCAGCGTTATAGTATCTTCTTAATGACACGACGAGCACGCAGTATCCAGAAGGTCATCCGAAGGTCTGAAAGAACAATTCGCACTTCTAAGTGATGGAGGCGGATGTACTCTAATCAATTAAAGTAGCCGCTGGCTGCGCGAGCGAAGCGAGCGAGCCAGCGGTGTGTGGACCAGGTACGCGGTGCGCCTAAGCGCTCCTTAGCTTGGGTTATAGCTTGACAGGGGTTTTTAGCATAATTTGTTAAATTGGATTGAGTGTTATAAAATTAAGTTGAAATATAGAGGTGCCTGCCGGGGCAGCCGTCGGTCGCGGAGCGACCGACGGCCTCCCCGGAGGCCCCTGGCGTAGTTTAAAGTTGTTGAAGTATTTTAACGTTGGGGAATTTAATGTTGAAAATAATACTGAACTGTTATTAATTAAGTTGCGTTGTCTAAACTTGTTATATCAGCGAAAAAAAAGTCTCGTTTACCAGACCGCCACACGCCCTCGCGTCCAAGGCACGACATCAGCAGTTGCTTCAGCTTGTTAATAATAATAATAATAATAATAATAATAATAATAATAATAATAATAATAATAATAATAATAATAATAATACTAATAATAATAATAATAATATTAATAATAATGTAATGATGATTGAAGTTATGTCTTTAAAAACTTTAGGAAGGAAGGCAGACCTCTAGTGGGTTGGCGTTTGATAGTATGAAAGATGGAAAGACCTGTAGTAGGTTAGTTTGTTTAAAAATAAAATAAAATAATAATAATAATAATAATAATAATAGTGATAATATAATAAGCCTCGCTATTGGGAAAGATGGATAATTTAATGATTTTGTAAGCTGTGTATGGGCTGTGCAGAATGGCTGTATTTGAATATGCCGGCTGAGCGGGCGTCTGTTCTGGGCTGTGATTGGTTGTTAGGTTTTGGTCTGTTTTAAGTGTTCCGGATGGTGAAATTTGTAGTTTTTGGTTTGAAAAGTGTGTTTTGGAGTCTTGACTATGTTGTAGAGTAGGTTTGGTTTAAATGTATGGCTATTTGAGTGAAAAAGTTAGTCGGACGTTGTATCAAGGCTTGTGATTGGCTATCCGAGTTCTGCAGTCTCTGTTCTGTTTTTCATTGAATATGCAAATTTGTGTTTCTAAATGGAGTTGAAAGTTAAAGCTTTAGCAAGTTAAGTTAAATAATGTAATTTTGGGTTTCGGAAATATGAAGTTAAGGTGTATGTGAGCTGTATGTGACCCATCAGCCCGCAGCGCGCCATCCCCAATGGACAGGCTTTCACCTAGTCCCCAGGCTGGCCCACTACGAACCAGTGGGTCCTGTGTTCGACTGCAGTAACTGTCGGATAGACTTAAGGGTTTGAATGAAGTTATGTATAAGAATATTGTTGTTTGAGTGATTTAGTGTTGCGGGATGTGTTGTAAGTTATTGAGATATGCAGTTTTTTGGCCTGTAGTGTGCTTTCTGGTCCGCCAAGCGCCATCCCGAGCGACCGGGTTCGGACCCAGCCCCCAGGCAGGCACCTAGTGGTCCCAGAGTCCATGGTTCGGTTTTGACTGAGTGTTTATGGCAGTGGGATGGCTGAGAGTTGGGAAAGGAGCTGTAGTAACTCTGTGAGGACTGAGTTTGTGTTAGTAGGAGGGGGAGAGGTTTTAAGAGACATGAGGGATGGGATGTTAGGGTGTTCGCGTTGTCTGTATTTCAACTGCCGTCGCCTGATAGCTGTTTTGATGTAAGCGCAACCGGAATAAGAGGCCGCATGCGCACCACCACAGTTGACACACCTTGGTTTGTCTCTGGCTACATTACAACCGGCGTGGTGATGGTTACCTCCACACCGATTGCAACGAGCCTCGTGGGGGCAACTAGCGGCATTATGTCCTAATCGCTGGCAGTTAAAACATTGGAATATGAGTGTAGTATGTGGTTTGGGAGGAGGGCGACGACTCGCCCGTGATTTTGGATGAGGATTTGATTCTACTGTGTCAGGGGGAGGGAAATTGTCAGGTGTGACATCGCCCTCTGATGGAGGGGCGACTTCCTGTGAGGGAATGGTGTCTTGCATTGTTTGAGAGCCATTGTGTTCTTGCGTTGTTGGCTTGGTACTTTGTTTGGTGTCTGTAGTATTGTTTGCAATGATGTGATTTATTGGGCTGGTGAATTGAGTGCATTTGTGTTTGCGTTTAGGTCGGATGTGCGCAAGTTGTGTTTGTGTCCATGTTTCGGCTACGTTGGGCTCGGTTTGCGAGTGTTCGCGAAAGAGTTCTGGTGAATATGTTTGGGAAGCCTTTGTGTATTTGAGAGTAGGTGGCAGAGGCGGTGGGTGGGGAATTGTGGCTGTTTTGTCCTCCTGTTTGGGCTCGAACGTGTCGTCTGTTTGTGTCTGAGATGTGTCGTGGAATGGGATCAGTGTGAATGTGGGAATGGCCGGATGACTCCTGAGCGCTCTCAGGATGGTGTTTAGGCGGTTGTTTTTCGTGGGAGTGATGAACTTCGCAATAGGTGTGAGCACGCTGATTACTGCTCCTCTAAGTGAGCTCATGTAGTTGTATTTTTGGGGCGGGCGAATGACAATCAGCGTGCTCTTGGGGGCTCTCCGTGTGGGTGATTCATACCATAGCCCCTGTCCAAAATCATAGTCCGGAAAGGAGCCATGGCACGGTGTTGGTTGTGGTGGACTACAGGTGTATTCATGGTTCGGGGAACTTGTAGCCACTTCGTATACTTCGCCCCAGAGGGCGTCGTAGTTGGCGTCCAAGGTGGCGTCCATGTTGTGAGTGATAGTGGAAGCTGGGTCGAATGAAGAAGAATGAAAAAGAATGGGGTGGTCAAATGCTTTTGCAGACCTTTGAAAGTTAAGTTGGCTCACCCAAGAAGTTTATGCCTGTCGCACAAGGTTAACAGTTGTTCGGTTGTAGCCGTGACAGTGTGCGCGCAGGCGAAAAGATTTAAATAATTAATTAGTATAATTAATTATTTGGCTGCTGCAGGGTTGGGGGGATGAGTTTATCTTTGCAGTAACTCGAGGGAGATAGGATTTGCTTGACGTGGAATGGTGCGGTAGGTGTGCTGGCGACAATGGCTTGGTTGCAACAATGGTTAACGGTTGGAAGGGAAGGGGATTGTTAACTTGAATTTGGGGATGGGTAGAGGGTTATAGGTTCGCTGGAGTATCGATGATTGCTATGGTGTAGCGGCGTGGAAGATGTATCATCGACTTGGCATCAGTTTACGCGGAGCTCGGAGCAGCGACGTCTGACCTGTTCAGATGCAAGGCTCAGAATACCGAGGCGGATGTGTGTGTCTCTGATCATAAGTTGTGTAAAGTGATGGTACCCATCGAGAATTATGGGATGCCTCTGCTGGTGAGTAATGCCAGCACACTCCAATCGCCATCCAAGCCGCAGAACACCGTCTTCTAGAAAGGGGTTGCAGCATCGTAGTTTGGATCGTACTGGGAGAGGGACGTTGGACTGTAGCGCTCCAAGTTCATCAGGAAAGCAGTCTTTCTGCACGACCTTTATCCAGTAGGTACGCGACGCAATAAGTTCTTGAGCAGTGAGTTCCCTGTTTCCATGGTACCTGTGGCGAAGGATTCGCTTCAGACGAAGTATCCAAGCTGTAACGCGTAGAAGGCGCGTGTAGGAACTGAACTGGTTGGAGTCTATGATCGATTCTGGCAAATCGACGTGAAGGACAGTCTGCACAGTGTTCTTTGTTTCTGGGAGTGATGGAAGCGATGGTGCGTCCTGAGGCCAGTAAGAATCTTCCTTTGTTAACCAGGAAGGTTCGTACCACCATATATCTAAGGACCGGATCTGACCAGAAAGAAGTCCCCGTGAGAGGTGATCTGCAGGGTTGTCAGATCCGGGGCAGTGTCTCCACTGGGATGGTGTTGTGTAAGACTGGATCTCCATTACACGGTTGCAGACGAAGTTCTTCCATTTATTTGCGTTCCCTCGTATCCAACCCAATGTCACAGTGGAGTCCGTCCATAAAGTAGCATGGGAAATGTCGAAATTGGTTGCTTTTGCAAAATATCGTAGAAGCCGTGCTTCCATTAAGGCTGCAAGGAGTTCAAGGCGTGGTAGTGTGACTTTCTTAACGGGATTTAGCCTGGACTTGCTGTCGGCTAGGTGAGTGGAGATAGTGTCCTCATTAGTTGCGCGAATGTACAAGGCTGCTCTGTAAGCTCGCTCTGAGGCGTCGCAAAACACATGAACCTGAGTGTCTTCTTTATTTGAAGCGTGGAGCCAGTGCGGTATGCATATTGGCGAGAGCGAGGAGAGCGTAGATATCCAAGCATGCCAGTGTGCGGCAAGATCGTGTGGTAACAGTTCATTCCAATCAATTCCCCGGCACCAAGTATCCTGAAACAATCGTTTAACCACAAGAAATACCGGAGAGAACAAGCCAAGTGGGCCGTAAAAGCTGCTAACGATCTTCAAAAGCTGTCTTTTTGTGGTTGGCCCTTCTGGGATTTTATCAAGGATCTCCTTCGTGTCCACCATAAAAGAATCACTTGAAGTGCACCAATTTATTCCTAGCACCAGAGTCTGCAGCGCAGTCTATCGTCCTTCTGCCTTCCAGACGGCTCTCAATACATCGGAATTTGTTGCCCATTTTGCAAGACGAAAATTGATCATCTTCATCAGGGCAGTGAGTTCATAATACAAGGTGACTGCCAAGTTGTCATCTGTTGCTCCCACAACAATATCGTCCATGAAGGTGTTGCTGTTGATTAGTGGTGCAGCGTTATGAAAGGAGAGTGTGTGTTTGTCCGCATGTTCCCTGATGGTTGCTGAGAGGAGGAAAGGACTGCAGTTCAGACCGAAAGGGAGCCTAGTGAAACGATAAGTACTATGTCATTTGTTGTGAAGTGTCCTCCGTCGTCTTTAATCACTTTGTACTAGAGGAATCTGGTCAAGTCTCTGTCTTTCTTGTCCAGGGTTAGCTGGAGAAAGGCTTGTTGTATGTTGCTGATGATTCCCTGTCGATGACGTCTGAAACGTAGGAGAATTGCCACAGTCTCTGGTAATAAATTTGGTCCCATCTCCAGCATGTCATTAAGAGAGGGTGACTTAACCTGATGAGATGATGCGTCGAATACTAGTCTCCACTTGGTTTTTCCATATCTTTCTTTCTTCACAGCTTGATGAGGAAGGTAGAACATGACGTCGGGTGAGTTTTCCGTGTTGACTTCTTCCACGTGCTGATTGTGAATGTAGCCGAACATCTGGCTACAGTACATCTGGTTGAAGTCGTCATTGCTTTGAAGTCTTTTCTGAAGGTTGCTCAGACGCGCCTCGGCATTTTGTAGATTATGGGGTAGTTCCAGAATGCCTTGCTTCTTTGGCATCGAGACTACGCGTCGCTGTTTTTCGAATCGGAAAGATGATTTGAAGTCCTCAAGGATTCTGGAATCCTTCGGCGTATATGGGCGTTATTGATCAGCAGTTATACCTATAGTCTCGAGGTCCCAAAATCTTCTGAAGTCTTCATCTGAGTGGAAAGAAGCCTGCTCGAGGTTAATGAAATTGACTGTGGCTGAATTCACGTGCATACTGGATCGGTCCCCACTGAGTATCCAGCCGATGGTAGAAGGAACCAACACGAGTGACGTGGAGATACGTAAGGGAGGACTGTCTATGATAATTTTCCAGTAGTGGTCACTACCGATAAGGAGTCCAACCGGTAGATCTTCATGGGAATCCGTCCTAGGATCATCTAACTGTAACTTACGAGAATGTGCCAATGCCGTAATGTCTTGTGGAACCGACGGTTGTGGTGAAAGAACGTGAAGACTTTCGAAACCAGAGAGAGAGAGAGACGCTCGTGTTAGTCCAAAACCCTTTCATATTGAAGCATACGAGTCGTCTAGTGTTGGGGCTCGTAGAGTTTGACTCAAAGGCACAAACAGTCAGTTCTTTTCGTCTAATTACTTCCAGCTGAAGATCGTCTACCAGTGACTTGGAGATGAAGGTCGACTGACTTCCTGCGTCGAGAACACAGCGAGAAAGTTTGCTTGAACCTGTGGGTCCTGTAATCCACACCTGAGCGGTCTGTAGGTAAGTAAAGCCGGAGGTTGTTACGCTTATTTTCCCTACTGCCGTTTGAGATGACGAAGTAGAAGGATTTCTCTGTTATCCATCACAAATAGATCTATGGTGTAACTTCTTATATGTAGCACACTGCGTTTGACCTTTCTTGCTGCAGTTCGAAACAATGTGTCCTTGATTTAAACAAAGAAAGCAGCGCTTGTTCGATTTTAGCTTCTGAATGCGATCATACACGGTACTTATGGTTTTACAGTCTTGACCCCAATGACCTCGTCGGTCACAAAATACGCAGAATGGAAGTATCGTCTTCTTCGCTCTTGGTGACGATTTGCTTGATTTGGCGTGAATTTGGAGTGCAGCTGTTGTGGGGATAAGGGTTGCTGAGGCTATAGGATTTCCTCTGATTTTCTGTGTGGTTAGAGCACCGTCAACCGCATCAATTTAGTAATGTGGCTTTCCGTGATATTCTCTCTCTTGGCATGAATAATCCAACGGCGTACAATGTCCTCCGGGAACGCGCGCAGAATTTTCGGAGCTAGCATACGACCGTATTCGTCAACATTTTCTCCCAAGGCCCCGAGGTCCTGTATCCGCCGGTTACATTCGATGAATGTCATGTTTAAGGCGTTAGGCGTGACGTGTGATATAGGTTGTAGAGTCTCCAGGTAATCCAGATGGGCTTGGATTATTCTGTTTTGTCACCGTACCGTGAAATGAGAATCTGTTTTGTCTCCTCATATGCGTCAGCGGTGATTGGAATTTCGTCGACCAAGTTCTTGGGCTCGTCCTCCAAATAACCGCGAAGAAAAGCGTGTTTATCGATACTGGAAATGGAAGGGTTGCCATCAATAGATGATTGGAATTGTTCTCAGAAACGGGACCACTTCCCTACGTCTTCTGAGAATGGTTCCAAACTGATTACAGGAAGTTTAACTGTGTGCATTAAAGGTGGAAGGGGCAGAGCGGCGTCCTTGGCAGACGCGAGACTTACATTATCGACAGAAGGTGTTTTTTCTCCAATGGTACGTGTCGCCTTGAGAATAGCTCTCTTGGCAAGATCGGTATATTCTTCGCACGTGATGACGTCAACGTTGTATTCGGTGTCAGGAAGGAAGTCGTGGATTTGTTGATCGAGAGTGGTTAGACGGTCTAATGATTCTTGAAGTCTAATCTGATTGTATTCGTAGTCGATCACTGAGCTAGGTGGTGCATCGTTTATTACCGTAGTGAATTTGGTAATAAGTGTTCTTACCGTCTTTCTGAGACGTTTCAGTTTCTGTAATTGTGAAGTCTGGTCCGGGTTAGACATATTGGGTAGGGTATTGTAATACTAGTCAACAAGCGAAGACACAGTTCCAAATGTTGTTCCTAGAGTGCATTCGTGAGCTCGTGATGACAATTTTAGGCTACTAGCGATCTCTATAGGAAATTCAGTATTAGTATCAAATTGTGTTCATAGATGCAAGCGTTAGTTCGTGATGACAATCTTAGGCTACTAGCGATCTCTTAGTATCAAATTGATAGATGTCACTGTCATCTCTTTGAGTTGAAAGCCTGCATCCGTAACATAATCCAATAAATATTATTGCTCTCCTTTGGCATGCGGGTCTCATGCAAATTTCAGATGTCATACATTATACACTGTATTTCAAAAGAATGAACGTGAAGGAAATGGCGGGAACGATAGCAAAATTGTCGCCGCGGGCTCCTATTGGCTGGATTTTGACAATTCCGCCGACACGTTGCCAGAGCATTGCTCACGATTCAGTCGCTTGTTAGCCGCTGTCGGTGTCTGAGTTGTATAGTTCCACTGTCATCGTTTTGTTTACTTTTTACTTTAGCATCCAGTTTTAATATTTTTGTTCCCATTTACTTCGTTATGTCTTTTATTATTGTTATTATTATTTTCTTGTTTCATCGTGTTCTTAGCTAGTTAGTTTTTATTATATGTAGGTTATAGTCTTGCACTTCGACGCCACACGAAACAAGTTTGCTGAGAGCATCAAATTTCGGAGCGTAATGCAGAAGCAAGGAGAAGCCATCGCCAGCTTCACCTTAAGACTGCGTGTTATGTCTTGGTGGTCGAATGCACACTTGATATAATTGAAGTAACAACACACACTAAATACTTATTAAAGTCTATCCCTTACTCTAATACAATATAATAATCAAGGAGCAATATTCTTTGATAATAATAGTTACGTATCAATAACACCATGACAACTGTTGTGCCTTGGTAAGCTATTTGAAAAGTCAGGGAAAGTCTATCTTTATGTAACTTCCGCAACCGTCACCCAAACTCTTGTTTCATCTTGAAGGATATAATCATTGCATGGTGAGTGTTGATATAGTCATCATCAGATTACTTTGTGTTTGTATTTTGTATTATATTTGTATAGCTGTCGAGTGTTTGGCCTCTTTCTCCTATTTATTGAATAGCGGTGTCAAAGGAAGCATAGCTTCGGTGTGTTATTTATTTATTTATTTATTTATTTATTTATTTATTTTATACCGTATTTCTCTATTTGAATGTCCTCGGCATTGACTTAGGAACGACATTTGCATTATATTGCGCATAATAGTATCGAAATAATATCTGAAGTGTAGCCCTGTGTATTATTCGAATCAGCTGTTTTACATCAACTATAAAAACTTGGCAACACAGCTCAGCTGTTCCAAGCTCCCGCCAGTTCCTTCACGTTCATTCTTTTGAAATACAGAGTATAGTTAGCGAAAGTGATGACCAATAGCTTCTGAATCTCGCAGACAGACGAAGGTTAGTACCCAGGGTTGCGTGTTTGTAGAATTTTACGCAGTGCCCCGTAGCACTGCTTTGAATGTCCAATATCAATTTAATGAAAACGATATTGACAATATGATATATGTTTTGCCTTTATAAGCATGCAACGTGTGCTAGATATCACAAAGCAATATTAGTTAGTATAATTTTCAATAGATCATCTGTATGATGGTGCAAGGTAATGGCGTCTTCAAATGTAACTGGTTGGTAGCTGGTCCAATACTGTTGGTCGTTCTTCCTCATGTGTGAAGCTAGTCCGTAGTGTAGACTGCTGGCTTAAACTATTCGCCACTATGACGTAATTCTCACTATCACTTAAAATCGGAGTTTTCGGCACCAAGTGTGGGATATTATAGCGTGAAGTTAGGAAGAACAACACCGTGACTTTCACTCCTTTATTCCATTAGTTACTACAACATACAACACTCTCTAGCGGCAAGTTACATATATACATTGTCCTTGTTTCATTCCCCAACATGTGTGATCCCAAGTACCTTGCTCCAAGGACTTAGAGAACTGGATCTTGATACTCAACTGTACAAACTAATAATGAAGGCAGCAGTTCTCTCAACATACCGAATCATTCGGAAGTTCATGGGTAGCGATTTCAACTTTCCAGCTTGGAGGTGACAGTTTTAGCAACTATACTTTGCTTTCCTGAAGCCTGTATAGTTACGTTGTGATGTATCAGCAATGTGTTATGTGTATATGACGATGATTATAATAATAATAATAATAATAACACTAATAATAATAATAATAATGACAATAATAAGTAATACTAAATTAACAATAATTATAGGTGCTACCAACATAACAATCGTTATTAAGTAACTCATCAGTGACTGATCTAAATTTGCGTAAACTTAAATTGCAGTATTTCTGCCCTCTTTTAGGTATTGTTGTAAGCAACTTCGGCCAGACATTAACCTACAGTAGCCTAGGGGAAGATGACCTCGCTGTTCCGCCCCTTAAAACCTTAATAACTAACTAACTACAGTAGCCTATACAAAAAATCCAATATACAAGGAACTGTTTTGAAGTAAATTAAACATATTAAGTGCCAGTATAATTTGTAATTTTGTTATTTATATAGTTAATTCAGTTTCAGGTACAATGGTCTTATTGGTTGCCGTGCTATCCCTTGTTCTCCTTGCTGTGTTCTATCTCTATTCCACGTGGACTTACAACTACTGGGAGAAGAGAGGCGTCCCCCACACCAGGCCTCATGCACTGTTCGGGAACTTCCTCAGTGGTATATTCCTCAGGAGGGCAATTCCTGATATTTTGATCGATATGTACAGGTGATCATTACTCTTAAGGTGTTCTTTATTTATTATATTGAAACCTGAATTACTTGAAAGCGAGGATTAATTTGTACATTCAAAATCACAGGTTTATTTTGGGGGATTACAGGCTAAAACATTCCTGTCCCCAGGTGAGAAGGTCCGCGACATCCCGCGAACATTCTTTAAAAGTTATATGCTTAAATCTTAGCAAGTAGTTCCGTGAAGAATTAAAGGGCTTACGTTTCAAAAAATTTAAGATTCGTGCAAATTGTTAATCTAAATAGTCCTCTCTAGAATAATGATGAAATTAAATTGGTAATACTGTCATTTATATTTAGTTCAAAATATACCTGATATAATGTAGCCTAATAGAAGCACTACAGTTGGCGGCCCTGGTGACTTAGTTCTTAGTTCCATCTCTTAAGGTACAGAATGCACATACAAAATTTGGGCTGGCAACTATTAATAAATGCTCTCTCTATTTTTTAGCCTACTTTCGATTTTTGAAAAAAAAATGCAAGTAGACTTATGATATCCACACAGGGCCAACTATTGTATGTCTGTCTGTGTGTGAGTGTGTGTGTATGGGATTTGGTATGTCTGTCCCACCCAATCATTTAAAACACGGTGAAACCGAATTGAACGAAATTTGGTACACAGGTAGCACTAGCAAAGGACACCTCAGTGTCATGTTTTACATCGCCGCCATCTTGACGGAAACGTGAAAGAGGCCACCCAAATATTCAAAGCTTAAATCAAATTACGACTAACCTAATCATCTGATCTCTACCGAATTTTGCAACAACATACCTTGACGTGGGAAGCGTTGCTTGACCAAACTACAAGGTCATCAGCCCTGTAGTGTGCAGATGGCGGCTGTATATTTGTGCAAATCGATCCCCCCAATCAATTCAAATACAACGAAACCAAATCAAACCACCTTTGGTACAGAGGTAGCACTAGCAAGGGACAACTCATTGTCATGTTGTATATCGCCGCCATCATAACAAAAAAAAAAAAAAAAAAAATGGTGCCCACCCAAATGTTCTGAGCTTAAATCAAATTACGATTAACCTAATCATCTGATCTCTATCAAATTTTGCAACAACATACCTTATTGTGGAGAGCGTATTTTGCTCAATCTACAAGGTCATCAGCCAAACAGTTTCAAGATGGCGGATGTATGAATCATACCAGTATTACAGCTAAATCGTAACTTACGATTCAACAACGCCTGGCCTTACCATATACGCTCATCGTACACAGGGAGGTTTAATCAGTCCTCAGGGATGTGATCGGTAGGATGTTGGCATTTTAAAATAGAATATGTAACTGCACTAGTGGCTAACAGTTCAGGCTGACCGTGCCATATCGTGGTTGTCCGTGCCGTCCCGTTGGATCAAAACGGCAGCTTTGTTTGTTCATAAATCCATATATTTCCGTAACTTCGTAAGTTTATATCCTTTTAGGAATGTACTGAACAAAATAACACATATTTAGTATCACATGGTTTATAGAAACGTCAGAAAATGCTAACGAAATCGTTTATTGCAAGATAAAATATTGTGGAGTTGTACTAAACCAGTCGTTAACCTTGCATTAATGAACAGCATGCGTGGCGTTCTAGTAGCGACCTGGACTCTTAGTCTAGAGGTTCGTGGATCAAATGCCAGCAGGTAATTTTTTTTCACTTCACTTCTTTTTGTATTTATTGATTTAATATTATGTATATACTTATAACACCACATACTTCAACACTCGACTACAGTGATGAAAATTCGTTGTCCATGATCCGCGGTAGAGTCTATTGTTGTTGATGTTTTTGTTGTTGATTATTTAGGCGTTTTGTGGCATCATGATCTTGTAGCCCCGTGTACTTGGGTGTGTGTAGAAGTAGTCTGATAACCTGTGTCACTGTGATGTCTGTAGGCTTACTAGTGTGCGTACTATTATACGTGAAAATATTTGTGTAGGAAGCTGTTGTTGTATATGGTCGAAAAACGTTCTTTGTTTTAATATTGTTTTAATAAATGGTAAAATCAACTAACTTCGAGTAAACCAGAGGATTCCTATTTGTTGGTTAGCTCCGTAGAACTGTCTGTTCAAATGGGTCTCATAACATAACTCAATTAGCCAAGTATATTTATAGGTTGAATGAAATGCTTGGATATTGATAAATCAAATGTAATATATGGATAAGTCGAGAATAAACTCAACTAAGTACACTCATGAAACATTGTGCACCGAAATGGAACATGCAACTGCAATGTAATGTAATATGACAATAACGAGATTCAAAGTGAAATTGTGATGGGATTGAATACACGATCTAAGAAGCCGAGCGGAAGCAAAGGTTATACGGAGTAAAACCGCATATGCTTAGTTTTCTTAGCGATCGTTGTTGTTATAGGTCGTGAAACGCCACATGTATAGTTTTAAGTGACGTGTAAAGTATGTTTTTACCCTAATGCACTTCCCACACCGTAATAAATACTTAATATCACTCCATCTCACTAAGACCCATTTTTATAGCCAAGCTTCAACAAACTCTATATTTTGACGCACGATATGTTTCTAAATATGTAGTTTATGTTCCTCTGGTTTACTCGAAGTTAGTTGATTTTACCATATATAAACATTTTTACGATGTTCGACCATCTGGAAACAACATAATTGTAAACGATAAATAGGATTCAACAGGATTCTTTTCAAGGTTTGATGACTTCATCTTTAAGAAAAGAGAAAAAAAAACCGCATTGTTTCCATATCATTACACCTGGCTGGAAGCAACATCCCATAGCACTCAGCAGCGACGTCCGATTCACTATATTATTGAACCATATTGAAGGTATAATATAGGCTGTCCCTTAACCGAAGATTTGGATTCAACTGGAACGTTTTTCATGGTTAGAGGATTTTGTCAGTCGTAAATTGTTACGCATTTCAGCACTTCTTTACACATCGAAACAACATCTTTTTGCACTGAACAGGAGGTCCGATTGATTATAGTTTTGAACCATATAGAAGAAGTGTAATATAGACAGTCTTTTAAGGTAGATTTATATTGTTCCATATCATTATAACTGGCTGGAAGCAACATCCCATAGCACCCAGCAGGGACGTCCGATTCTCCATATTATTGAACCATATTGAAGAAATATAATATAGGCTGTCGCTTAACCGACAATTTGGATTCAACTACTGTAGAACGTTTTTCAAGGTTAGAGGATTTCGTCAGTCATAAATTGTAACGCATTTCACCACTTCTTTATACATGGAAACAACATTTTTTGCACTCAACAGGAGGTCCGATTCGTAATAGTTTTGAACCATAATGAAGAAGCGTTATATAGACAGTCTATTAAGTTAGACTTATATTAACTTTTATCATGATTCTCTTTTGTATTTTCTATTTTTGTGACCTTTCATTTTATTTAAATTCTAATGGATTATTGTAAGGATATCCATTTTCTCTTTGGTATTTGTTAACTTAGCTTTAAGATTCATTTATTATTTAATCTACGCTGACGAGGGTATCATTGTATACTGGAACATGTACGTATTAATTTAATTATTAAACTTCTTTCTAGTGTTTGCCAAGGCGGATTTTATAATTTGAGATTAATATTCAGTGAACACGGATAATATTTAATACCATCTTCATAATGGTTAATGTCTGTGCATTTTATTTGGTATGTAGTCAAGCCACTGATCCGGACAAGTGAAGGGTGGGCGATTCTGACTTTTAATCTATTAATTTCAGTTATCGAATACTCCATTAATCGAAAAGGAGAAGCGATTAATTGCCACAAAACGATTAATCAGTTTGTCGAATAATCGGTCAATTGTTTTTTCGATGAATCCATGCACTTCGCTCCTTTCACTACGCTCTCACAGAACAGACATTTAATTAATTAAAATTATTATTATTATTATTGATTTAAGCCCACTACGGAGCGCTTATAACTAGTTCTTATCCGATGCTCTTTTCCGTTCCCAATAACTCTTGAGCCATGCTGATAATTTCGCCTTTCTCTCCTACGAAAGGGGCTTCCGACATTTAGGGACTCTAGGTGGTGGGGTCCAAGATTCTACCATAGCACACAATTTAGAACGATCTTCTACATCAAGGTCAGCAATTCCAGCCGAATCCAAGTCCTTTAGTACTTTAGAACAGCCTTCCAGTCTTGTAGCTTTTAACCAAGGAGAAGATCTTTTTGGTAAGTCTGTTGCTGTTCATTCGTTTTAGGTTCCCGTAGAACTTTAGCCTCCTACGTCGCATACTGGTATTGGCTGATTCTAACAGTCGATACAGGCTATCATATATTTTCAAATAATGTGTCATCTTTGTAAAACTAGGCTAAAACAAAGTAAAACAAAAATGCTCCAGTTCTAGATCGTAAATATTGAAGAAGGATTCAAAATCTTTGCTGAAAACTCTTTGTTTCAATTTTTTTGAAACCCTTCCCAATTTGAATGATGTTTGTACTTACACTGACTCTTATTTGGTTACTAGCAGAAGTACCCGCTCTTCGAACGGTCTTCGGTATTAATAACCAGACGTTATCATTTGAGCTACTGTTGCAATGGTTAGGGGCTTGTCATTCCTTCATAAGTTTATCAGAACGAAGTTAGTTTTCTGGGTATAAGGCAGACACTGTTAATTTAAGGGCCATAAAATGTGGTTTTCGGAGACCCTTTATAAACTCCCTAGTATTATGTCACACATTGAGATGCGCAACATATGCTTTGGTCGTCCTCCTAGGATTATTTTTATTTTTCGCCTATTTTAGCATGTATTTTGAAAAGTTGTTCCTTATACCGACCCTTCTATGTGAAGAGTTTTACAAATGATTGGTGTATTGACTCATTGTTAAAATACCTAATTTCACGATGCTCCAAGCATCCGAACATGAATTATAGGCGTACATAAACATAGAGATATATTAACCACACAGTATCAAACAAAATCAACTTTACGATGAACCCGTTTGTCGACAAAAATATGATTAGTTAAAATGTGCTCTCAAACTAAATTCATCTAACGTGTACTTCCTGACGTGAAAATAATATTGAAAACCTCGCAGAAGAAACGCAATATATGTCAAATTAAAACTGACCCTCACAGTTGTGAAAAGTCCCCATCCCCAGGAAGACCCCTTTAATAAATTATAAAGGCTTGTGGTGCATGAAAATTCTGGATTTTTAGCCTCCAATGGCCCAAATTCCCAAAAGCTGCGAAGACACTATTCCAATCCAGGAATTTTTGAAAATAATGTTGCTGTTTGGAGATATAATAGACCTTCTGTACAACATATCACATATCGCACGTGTAAGTCACGTGTAAAAACTGTAGGGTACCCCTTGACCCCCTTAATCGCATTGTTGAATTTTACAGTCTATGTTTGATTCCACGGTAACCTTATAGCCATTTGCAAACTTTCACAGAAATTTAATAAATTGAGTGGCATTGCTTCTTACAGAAATAGATGGAAAGTTGGATGTCACTTCTTGTGATAGGCCTACTGTTGTCATGGTTACCGGCTTGCATTACTTCATTAGTTTCTACTTGTTCTTCTTCTTTCGGATGGGCCAGCTAAGGACCACGACGTTCAACTTTTCAGTTTGGCGAGGGACTTGATGCTTGCCCAATATTCGCGCATTCTCTGGCTATGTTTCTCCTCTCTCTCTTTTGTCCAGATGATGCCGGTTTTCTTACAGGGTTATCTCTCCTGAAAACTCTTCTGTTTAAGTATCTTTCTGAGATGTGATCGGCTTCTACTATCACTTTTCATTATCTTCAGTTCTTGGATATCCTTGTTAACTACTGTTAGCGACGGTGTCACGCTCTTTCTATTCCCCCTGTAGTTGAGAAGCCGGTTGGTTAGTCTTGTTGGGTTCATCCATGAGGCATGTCCGTAGAAAGCCAGCCGTCTCTTCCTGGCCACATCTGTGATTTTCTCAGTATATCTATATAGCTCCTGATTTGGTCTTCTTCTGTCCTGGTCATCTATTTATTAGTTTATTAAATGAAATTATTTTTATGGGATTATCTCAGTAACGTGGTTTTAGAGCCTTAAAACATAGTAGCCTCCGAGCCACCGAGGGGCTAAAAATGAGTTTTGTCTCGTCCTTGTACGTCATAATATAATAATAAGCATAATAATAATTTAATAATATAGGGATAGTGATATAACAGACCTTTAGTACCACACCCGACCGTGTAAATCACGTGAAAAATTTCAAGAGTACCCCTTGACCCCCTTAAGCGCATTATAAACGTATTTATGAATTTTACAGCTTATGTTGGTTCCATAATAACCTTATAGCCGTTTGCGAACGTTCACAGTCATATAATAAATGGAATGGCATTGCGCCTTACAGAAATAGATGGAATTCAGAGATTGTGTTGCCATGGTTACCGGATTGCATTCTTTCAATAGCTTAATAAATGAAATTAGTTTTCTGGGTATATCTCAAAAACTGTTGGTTTTAGGACCTTAAAATGTGGTTTTCGGGGCCCGTAGGGCTCCCAAGTTTTGTTTCTCACATTGAGCCGCTGAAAATAAGCTTTATCTCGTTTTTCTACGCCCATTTCAGCATGCATTTTAAGGGGGTAGGCCCTCTTTTATGAGAGGTATGGAGAAGAGTTACATCAATGATTATTTTTATGCCTCTGATGGACATCTGTACCAAATTTTACGTTGATCCACTCAGCCGTTCTCGAGTGATGGGCGTGCAAAGTTGTACACAGACAGACAGACAGACAGACAGACAGACAGACAGACAGACAGACAAAAATTTTGTTTTTGCACGCAACCGTCATAAACAAGTCTGAAATGCATTAATAACTCAAATTTCCGTGGAAATTCAGAAGAAACAGACACACTTTCATTTTTATATATAGAGAGATTGTTAACATAAACGAGGAAGGACACTTTCTATATTCAGGCAAAAAGTACCTTTTATAGATCTCTATACATCATTCCGAAAGTAAGCGTAACTCAAAAAAGTTTAAATGAGAATCATCGCTTAAGTTGAGTTACGCTTACTTTCGGAATGATGTATAGAGATCTATAAAAGGTACTTTTTGCCTGAATATAGAAAGTGTCCTTCCTCGTTTATGTTAACAATCTCTATATATATAAAAATGAAAGTTTGTCTGTTTCTTCTGAATTTCCACGGAAATTTGAGTTATTAATGCATTTCAGACTTGTTTATGACGGTTGCGCGCAAAAACAAAATTACCAGCTCCAATTCAGACATTAAACTTTCAACACTCTGCAAAAGACGTAAATGGCAACAAAATATTATTCACAGCGGGACTTTAGTTGAACATGATCATGGTGATACTAAGTGTCTTCAGTATCAAGTATCACACTTCTGTCCCTCTCTCGTTAGTGGAATTTGTATAAGATGCGTTCAAAAAGTAACGAGCCGGAGGCATAATTGCAGGAACCAGTACCTGTATGTTAGAAGTATTGGACCTGGCTGTTGAGGCACTTGTCCCACTGTGACATGAGGCGGTGAATGGCTGTCTCATAAAATTTCCTGGGCTGCGATGTGAACCAGTTCCGCACGTACAGCTGGGTGTCGGCGTCCGAGGTGAATCGTTGGCCCCGCAGAGCCCTTTTCAGGGGACCATACATGGCGTAATCACAGGGAGAGAGAGAGGTCTGGACGGTATGGAGGGTGGCTGAGAACCTCCCGTTTGAATTTCTTCAGGAGTGCCGCGACTGTGTTGGCCGTATGAGGTCGTGCATTGTCGTGGAGCGACCACGGCGGCCATGACGTTCACTGTCACTCGGCGGTCCTGGGTAATGAGTGCATCAACCAGCTGGACGTTGTCATCGGTAATGCAGGGAGGTGCCCCAGACCAGGCATCAACGGCTAATGACACCCGTCCTTCCCTGAAGCGCTTATGCCACGCCTTGACCCTTGCAAGGGACATGCAGTGTTCGTCGTACACACGCCGGCGATGAATGTCCGTTCCCCCTACTCCTTTCGCTATCAGAAACCGAACAACACCTCTTTGCTCTTCGGTTGACGCCTCCATGTCACAATTTTCAATGCGACTGGCAGCGTTGGACGATTGATGAATGCTGCTGCTCGCTTTGTATCACCACGTGACGTACATGCGTGCCCTCTAGCGACGGGCTGTGACCTTCCACGCTCTGGTGGGAACCACATATCGTTACACACGCCACGATTAGCCGATGTCGTCACCGGTTTGCGCATTCCAGCCTCCGGCTCGTTACTTTTTGAACGCACCTTATAATTCACCTCCTCAACTCACCGATTCTCGTTTTCCTAGGGCAGGTGCCGGATTTCCACTCCTGGGCTACTACCAGTTACGGACACCTGCACTGCTCGTTCGTGATCCAGAGATAATCAAGAAAGTGCTTGTTACTGACTTCGACTCGTTCCATGATACATCATACCTCGTGGACCCCAACTTGGATCCACTTTTAGAACAGAACCCCATCATTCTTGGTGGAGCTGTGTAAGTAGGGGAATAAATTTCCCGTTCTATCTCTGCTCAACAATTGATCGCTGGGTAAGATGGGTCTGTTTTCTGGGTGTGTATGGTAAGGTACCAGTTCTCGACTTCCAGTTTAGAAGATATTTCACCTCTGAAACTCTCAGACCTTTAATAATATTTAAATACACTGTTGGAAAACACAATCCCAACACCAAGAATACATAGGATGAGAGGATTGCAATTGTCTAGGTCTCATATTTATTTGATTAATGATTCCAGGTCACAGGTCAAGTTTGAGCGAGGAGGCACGTGACATGCTGGTACATTAATAACCACTGTCCAATTCACGCCGCGGATTTTGGCCGGTCATCCCCGGTTGCGCAGTCGTACAGAGTACAGTCAGTGAGATTCAGACATAGCCAACTGATTCGTGAGTTGTTAGTTTTGCGGAAAGCAACTCATGTATTATTTGTACATTCCTGAGGTTCACCGACTGTCCTCTATACGTCTATGTAAACGAGGATGACTGGCCAAAAACCATGGTGTAAACTGTTGTTGTTGTTGTTGTTTGAATCTTCATTCTTTTGACTGGTTTGATGCAGCCCTCCATGCTTCCCTATCCTCAGCTAATCGTTTCATCTCTACATAGCTACCACACCCTACATCTAAGGTAATCTGTTTAACATATTGTAGCCTTGTACTACCTTTACAATTCTTATCCTCAACCCTTCCTTCCATAACTAAGTTTGCTATTCCTGGGTGTTTTAGAAAGTGTCCTACCAACCTATACTGTAGTTGCCACAATTTTGAATGCAAGTATGAAAACGTGCTGACCTTGTGTAGTACAGGTGCCGTATGTCATTTTGAGGGATGGAGTTCCACACCTGTTGCACTTGGTCGTTCAAATCGCTCCCTTGGCCATAACTCTTGGTGTAAGGTCAGTGTGTCGACGCCGTAGACAAGCGCCAAGCGCTTACGTGGCCTCTTTCTTACCAATATATAGCCATCACTGGCACCATGACAGAAACGGCTCTCATCGGAGAACACAACAGATCTCCACTCCGCTCTCCAATGAGGTCTATCTCGATACCACTGAAGTTGCATATTGCACTGATTCGGAGTTAGTGGCATGAACGCTACAGGACGTCTGGCTCGGAGTTGTCCCCCAAGTAATCGATTTAGTAGAGTTATGCTGTGTCACTCTGGTGCCAACTGAAGCTCTAATGACTGCTGCAAATGCAGTACGATCCACCACAGCTTATACGGTGGTCTTCCCTCTCCGTAATGGCCCGTGTGCGGCAGACCCCGGTCTACTTGAGACAGTGTCTTCCTGTGACCATTGTTTCTAACTCTGATGATGCACTGTGGATACATTTCTGCCAAGCCTTTCTGCTACATCGCGGTAAAATATCCATCATTTTTCAGAAGTGCAAACATGCCTCCCGAATTTCCTTTATATAGCACAAACCCTTCTTGTAGTTGGGATTTCATTATCCAGTCTTAATCAACTAATATGACCGCTCTTCCAAGGGACGTTATGCTTCAACCAATTCTACAGTATGTTCAAAAAATAATTCTTCCCAGTTAGGTTCAGACTTCGTCACACAATTGTGTCTGTGAGTGTCGTCTAAGTCATCAAGGATATCTTCACATCATTCCGGAAGCTGTCACAACAACACCTCTCCTCATAAGTCTGGAAACTGTGCCGCAGTAGGAGTGTGCCCACATTGGGGAAGTGGCTAAATGCACCTGCTTGGACAGCAGAAGATTCGGGTTCGAATCCCGTCTGCAGTCACATTTTCAAGTCTTAAGCAATATTAATTTTCACATTTCATGGTCATAAAGTGGGACATCATCTCCACATAGCGAATTATCTACTGACAACGACGATAATACATGAATTGAGATATTTGCCGATGCAATAAATTACTTTAAGCAGTTAGATCATTGTTGACACCAGCTTTCACTGCGACCAGAGTGAAGTACCAGTTTCCCTTAATGGCTTTGGAGTGCAGGGAAATGATACAATACCTGGAGAGAGAAGCAAGAAACCAACGATCAGGTTGTAGACATATATTTAATTACATTATTTTACTTTTGGGTAATGTTTCATATCTGAACATCAAGCCGTAGATACACAAGTAGCCAAATTATTTTGGAAGAGCTGAATATAACCAAAGTCTTTATTGTTAATTGGTTCACAGAATCTTCAATAATTTGTAGATTTCCTGTACCCCGATGAAATGAATGGGTATTTGTGGAATCTTAACCAGATCAATCATGTACACCAATAGAGCTAACGTATCTGGAAATTAATAAAATTAATGATTTCCAATCGATGATTTGCTGTAAAATAATTCCTTCTATTTAAGATATTCGTATGCCATACACTACTCGTAACAAAAGAAGAAACGGCGGCAAATTTCATTTTTGGATGTGGTGAGTTCCGACACCAGACGTTTTGATTTTTTAAAGATTGGTCTTTTAATGTCAATAATTGTCTAATAGAAAATAAAATAAGATAAAAGCGCTTTAGGGCATTAGCAAGAAATATGCAAATCACAGTATGCCAGCAATGCTCAAATCGGGATTTTCGGGGTTATGGTATGTTCTCCCACTCTGTGACTTACACATTTTAGATTAAATAGAGGATACACTTTCAAAATAAAAACAAAATCAACTCCTATTATAAAACATTTAATTAACCAAATATATGGCGCTACAAACAAACTAAACAAATAAACTACTGACCAATCCTTCTAACTTGTTCAAAGTGAACAAGGAATACATAAAATCAAACAAATGTTGTATTAAAATACATGGTTTCCTACAAACCAACAAACTTATAATTCTTTTCACTTCCATAAAGTATCCCTTTTAAAATTCATTACAATCACGAGCTATGGAGGACTTATCATAGCTCAATTACCGCAATCAACTATCCCTCATAATTAATTTACCAAGTATATTTAGGTTCAACGCCTTCCTAGCGTGACAATTTACTTTAATGCGCTACATTGCGCTATACATTACTTTAAGGAGCGTCTTCCAAAGAACTGATAAATTCAATATCAACATTTGATCTACATCTCAAATTTTTATAGTAATCCTCTCCCGTGACAATAATCGCTATACTTTAAGAACATGTATTCACACCATGTCTTTATTCTTTTACAAGAGCTCAAAAAGCTACTACTTTCATATAATTCAACTTAATCTTCATTTATATACTTTTTATTATTATTATTATTCCGCTTGTTTTCATAACATTTATCAAATACACTGATATTTATTTCTTACATTTCCTCTAAAGGTTTTATTCATTTCACAAAATTATTTTATAATTTCTCAATTTTTATTTTTTCAGATCGCGCTCTTATTCTGTTATTTGTTATTCAAAAACATCCCTATTTCTCAAACTCAGGTGGATTGCATACAAATATTTCCCAACACCTAACATAATGAAAATGGTTACTTACATGCTCGGACGGTCCCCCGACCGTACTTTCCAACGATGTTTCATTTCGCCCACTATTTGTGATTAAACCATCTTGCTCAAATTCATTTCATACACTGACATATATTGACACACATATAACTTATATACCTTAAACACTGGTAGCATTTTAAAATACAATTGTGTATTCTTCTATTACACACAATAAAATCACTGAAAAATTACTATACTAACACAAATTTTATATATTTACACTACACTGATTCTAATCACTGAGGCTTTGATTAGGCCTTGCACACGTGATTTCTTGATTCCCCGTCTCCAAGGGTGAAACTAGTAGATGTCGGCTTCCTATCTGACCAGAATATGAAAGTCTCGAACACTCTACCCCTCCCTGGAATGGTACTTCTTCAAATCCGGTTTCCTGACGATCGGCTATTATTATTATTAGCTCGAAAATGCTTCTTTCTTGACCCTATTAGTTTGTCTAGCGAAAGTAGGTCTTGTTCACGGTCTCCCAGATAATCTATCGGTGACCTATTATTTTCTAGCATCTGATGCTCCTCGTAACTTAGTGCTTTTTATAGTTCGTTTGTTTCCTTGAAACAACGTCTTGAATTTACTTCTCCCTTCTGATTATTCTGTTCTCTAATTCCTATGTTTTCAAAATACTATGCGGACCTTATTTTGTCCGACACTGATCGGGTTCTTCAACGTTGATAGAATGTTTATTTCGCTGTTATGGTACTTCATAACGTTACGATACTTTCGGTCGTTTAAATGAACTGTATTTTGAAGACCTATCGCCTGTTCTTTAAGTTCGCAGCCTACTTTGACTGTAATACTGAACTTTTCACTGTAAGACTGATATTGGCGGAACTAAATCCTGTATTAGAATTTTCCTTAGTCTCCACACGGCGATACTATAATGATACTTCTAGGCCACTCCTTACGGGTGCACGTTGGTTGTCGATACAGCGACGCCCTCGGGCTGTCGGATACTGTCTATTCGATGTGATACAGCGTCTCCCCTCAAGGATTCCTAGTAAACTGCATTTGAACTGCTTATACTTGTTGTACTGTATGACCTCCCCTGAGGTTCATACGTCTGAATACTGCGTGATGCAGCACCTCCCCTCACGGAGTCTGTTGTGAACTGCATTCGATGTGATGCTTCAACGTCACGCCCCCTGGACGGACTAATACTGCATGATGTGATGTAGCACAGTGACGCCCCCTCGGGCTGTTTGAAACTGCATGATTGGCTTGGCTCTGCCAGGACTTTTATACTCTTTGGCTAAAAAAGATAAAATCCACGCCTTTTCCTGAACCAACTTTTCAAGTAATGGTCGCACACTTTTAAAAATTATATCTCTGGAAAGCCCGTTTGCTAAACGTAAACTGACTTCTTTGCACATGAAAATCGATCGGGCAGTTCTGAGATATTAAATAAAATTTGGTCTTCAGATGTGTGGGTGTTACAGTTGATTTTTAATTCCCCCCTCCTCGGGTCTCGGGGAACTCCCAACGACGTATGGCCACGTCGGCACTTCTTTCCTGGGCATTTATTATAACATCTTTCTCCACACGAAAATCTCTATTCCGAAATGATTCACAATGCTGTATTTCTTTAGTTAATTTTATTCTTGCAAATGGGTTAAATCTCATTATTGTTCTTCTGGCACAGCTGCGCGGTTGCCATTTTCCTGCAATGTAAGGGCGATTTCCGAAACACGCTCTTCGTCACTCGCTTGGAAAGTTCCACTCGTTCTATTTATATTTGTGACCGGTTCCTTATCAATGCGTCATGCATGATCTCATTTCCTGGCCACCTGGGCTTCAGTTTATTACACAACGTTATGCTAGCCCTCTTGTATAAAATCTTTCTGTGTTCCTCTGAAGACTGTATATTTCTCTCCTTCCTTTTACCAAAATACATGGATTCGACCCCTTGAACCATTGGTGCATGGGTTCAGTACTGTGCCCTTTTAGCAAGAAATATGCAAATCACAGTATGCCGGCAGCATTTCTCAATTCGGGATTTCGGGGTTGTAGTATGTTCTCCCACTCTGTGACTTACACATTTTGGACTAAATAGAGGATACACTTGCAAAAATAACAACAATTCAACTCCTATTTTAAAACATTTAATTAACCAAAATTATGGCGCTACAAACAATAAAGCAATTAAACTACTGACCAAAATCTTCTACTTGTTCCAAATGAACAAGGAATAATATAAGAATAAAACAAATATTGTATTAAAACACATGGTTTCCTTTAAAACCAACAATTCATAATCTATATATTTAAAACAGTAAGGTGATTTTTGTTATCACGAGATAGAGAGAACGACAGAACCAATTTACTTCGTAGAGCACTCTAACGAAAGCTCTTGGCCTGTAGATTTGCAGAGTGTCTCTAAAATAAACAAATATAATACGGTATATTTTTAAATAAATATAGAAAATAGCAGAATTCTTGCCACTCGCGCATGCGCACAATCCGCCTGGGCTCATGACAAAATGGCGGTGAGAAGTCCATTAAAATGTAAGTTATTTAATAAGCTTCCATGTAATTGAAAACATACATTAACCAAGTTCTGACAATACAATATAATAACAGTATGAACATATACGAATGTATATTGATTTTATTGATAATGAATTGGATTATTTTCTTCAGATAGCGGCTTTTGAAGATAGTGAATGGTTGCGTCTGCATCTATATGTGAGTGCGCGAGTAGCTATTTGGTTAAGGCGATTGACTGTGGATCCAAGGATCGCAGGTTCGATCCCAACTCCCGCCAGTATTTTTTTTTTTTTTTTTTGCCACTGAAATATTGTTTTATCAAGGAGTATTAGTAAGGTTTTATGTCAGTTAAAGATACATATTTCTACACATTTTCTCAACACGTTTTATTTCCGTTTTACCATTGCATTACAGCATGTCCTCAATACGTCGTTTGAATATCTGCAATCAGTTCCAGTAACTGACAACAGATGGCAGTACCTCGCCAATATAGTTCCAGTAACTGAGAGCAGATTGCGTCGATATATTTAAAACACAAGGCATGGCCTTGATGGCGAGTTTTCGCGTGATAGTTAAATATTGTTTTATCAAGGATTATTTGTAACGTTTTATGTCAGTTAAAGATTCCTACATTCCCTCTCAATAAGTTTTATTTCCGTTTTACCATTGCATTACAGCATGTGGTCAAAAGAGCTAATATCTGCCATCAATTGCAGTAACTGACAACAGATGGCAGTACCTCGCCCATATAGTTTCAGTAACTAACAACAGATGGCAGCACCATTGCATCGATATATTTAAAACACAAAACATGGCGCGTTTTCAAGTGATGGAGAGTTATAGAGGGGAATTTTTAAGAAGGGAAACGCTGAAGAACATTAACTGACAGTTGAGTGTGTAGGCTATGTTGTTTATGTACTTTAATATTGCAATTTCTTCCCAATGCTTCGGTGGTCAAGTTGGTAGCATCCTAGACTAAAAGTTATAAATTATGCATCGTCGATATACTCTTAAATTATTAGTGAAAAGTTGTTTTCCAGGCCCTGGCGCGTGTCCACAATTGCTTTCGCCATGAGAGACACTTGGCAAACATAATTCGTTTGAAGGGCTCCGACATCGTTGTCACTCAGCCCCATGTACTTTGGTGTGTAAGTGTAAAATTTTCTCTGATAACCCGTATTATTGTGATAGCTGCATTACTTTGTGTATTTGTAATTAAGGTGGGAAATGGCAAGGTGACGGCCGAGGCCTTAAGTTAGGAACCATCCCGGTATTTGCCTTGAGTGGAAGTGGGAAACCTCTAGAGACTGAATGTGCCCCGTTTTTGCCCTCAGACCAGAATTAAATTTCTTGGCAGAGCAGGAAATGTAACCCGGGTCTCCGAGGCGATAGCCAAGAATGGGTGGGCTTCCATGTGTTAATACGATTTTTGACATGGAGAAATGGACTATAAAGAGGATAAAGGAGATGTACAAGGGAAGCGTGAGCTGTGTGAAAGTGGGAGGAGAGAGATCTGACTGGTTGGAACAAAGAAACGGCCTGAAACAAGGAAGTGCACTGTCACCGTTACTTTTCATTGTGGTGATGGATGACATAATGACCCGAGTGGCACAAGTAATTGGGGACGGAAAGATGAAAGCAATGGTGTTTGCAGATGATTTGATGATTTGGGGAAACAAGGAGGAGGAGGTACAGGAACAGTTGGACGTGTGGGAAGGAATAATACAAGGATATGGGATGAAATTTAGCATAAATAGGAGTGAGATGGTGATCACAACAAGGAAGAAGGAAAGAACCACAACGGGAATAACAATTGGTGGGGAACAGCTGAAGAAAGTGGAGAGTTTTAAGTATCTGGGAAGCCTGATACAAGATAATGGAAGAAACGATAGAGAAATAAATGAGCGGGGGAGGCAGGCAGAAGCATTTCGGAGGAGTGTGAGAAGCATGTTATGGAGCAAGGATGTCCCTCAGAACAGCAAAAAGATCATATATCGGACGTACTATGTCCCTATCCTGACGTATGCCTCGGAGACCTGGGTTATGAAAGGAAGGGAGAAGAGCAAAATACAGGCCAGTGAGATGAGGTTCTTGAGAAGCAGTATTGGAGCTACAAAGATGGACAGAATAAGAAATGAGAGGACCAGAGAATTAATGAAGGAGGAACCATTACAGGATGGTATAGAGAAATCTAGACTTAGATGGTATGGACATGTAAAACGAATGGAGGAGAAGAGGATACCCAGGAGAGTACATGAGACGAAGTGGGAAGGAAAGAGACCGAGGGGAAGACCGAGAGACAGGTGGTTGAAGGGGGTGGAAGAAAGCGTGAAGAAGAGAGGAGAAGACTGGACAAGGGTGGAGGCTGAGAGATGGTGGGAAGACAGAAGACGTTGGAGAGGCTTGTGTTCCAAACAGACCCGGCCAGTGGCTGGAAACTGTGCAAGATGATGATGATGATGACGGGACATAGAATTCTAAAACAGCCTCCATTAGGGTGACTGCCGAAGTGAGTATTGAGTATATGCCTAAGCTCATTCCAGTAGTTGGCGAAGTTATTTTATGTTCCCCTGCAAAATGTACTGCCATAAACTATAACAGGTGATGGAAATAGCTTATTTAGAGCAGTTTTGTACTGTTTATATCAAAATGAAGAACGTCATTCTGCGCTGCGTTTTCAAGCTATTGCCAAACATTTCGCTGGCAGGAACAATTATAAGGAATTTATTGTAAGCGATCAGTCTCATCGCATTCTCCTCACCAACCAACTTGAGTATGCGAGTCTCTGGACGGTCATGTTGAACTTCATTGTATAAGACAATTGTTTAATGATTATTTGTTTAGAGTACTGAATCTAACTACGCAGTTGATTTCGGCAATGGAAGTATTTTTTGCCATTTAATATTTAGCGGCTCCGATATTGCAGGTCACTATAGTGTTATCGAATAATACGAAGCCACATTTAAAATCCAATATAAATAGGCCATTTCAGAAACAATTCCAGATGTTATGCAGTACAGTGAAAGGTCTTTGACGATCAAATGTAAACATTGTTCTACATTGTATTTCTCTTGCGTAAAATCTACGCGCGGTTACTTTGGCCTTTACTGTTGTGATGGTAAAATTGATCTGCTGAAATATAAAATATTTGCCAAGCTGCAACAATGCAATGATATTAATTTTAAAGTCTGTCTGTCTGTCTGTCTGTTAGGTAGTCAGCCCGAAGGCTGATTGGATCCTCAAAAAGTACCGCCGTTACGTTATGTGAGTAGATACCCACAAAAACCCAAGGCAGCGCTATTTTGAGGCGTTCTAGGCAAGAAGAGGAGTGAGGTAGTTTGCCATTGCTTTCCTCACTGAGTCAAAACAGTAGTCCTAACCCTATGAGTTGAACCTTTCACAGCATTCACAGGCACTGACTGTGCCCCGAATGCCATTACTAAGCACCACCCATACCTCAGTAGCTTCCATATAATCACAGCCATGAGTGAGACTGAGACATCGGTGAAAAGCCACCTTTTACTCTAACCTGTGCCAACTGACAAATGCAAAAGTACTGTATTCATCAAGAGATGGGGAACATTGAACTTATATCCAGTAGTTCAAACACATACATCAGCGTTAACATATTGGCGAACAGGTGTGCGAGTGTAAACTTTTCTCTGATAACCTGTGTTAATGTGATGGCTGTGTTGATGTGTGCATTTGTAATTAATGTGGGGAATGGGGAGTTAACGACCGAGGCTTTAAGTTAGGAACTATCCCGGTATTTGTCTGGAGTGGAAGTGGGAAACCACGGAAAACCAAATCCAAGATTGTTGAGATGGGAATCAAACTTTGCTCTTCTTAGTTTTGCCTCACGAGTGCGCCCCGTTCCAGTCCTCAGACCAGAATTAAATTTCTTGGCAGAGCGGGGATCGAACCTGGAATCCGGGGCAATAGCTCAGAATGTAGCCTTAAGAATGGGCTTCCCTGTGTTAATACGATCTTTGACAAGCACTGAACATATAATTCTAAAACTCCCTCCATTACTGTGGCTGGCGAAGTGAGTCTATGCTCATTCCAGTAGTGGCGAAGTGATTCTATGCTCCCTTGCATAATTTACTGTCATGCAAATACAAAGTATTGTACCTTCAACAGGTGATGGAAATTCATTATTTACAGCAATTTCATTCTGTTTATTTCAAAATGAAGATCGTCATCCTGAGTTGCGTTTGCAAGCAAATTGCAAAAATTGCAAGGATTTTATTATTGGCGATCAATCTCATCGCATTCTCATCAGCAACCAACTTGAGAATGGAAGTATTCATTGTATATGTGAATATTATTGTTTATGGATTATTTGTTTAGAGTGCATAACAATGGGTCTAACCACGCAGTTGATTTTGGCAATGGAAGTAAGTTATTATTTGCCATTTAATATTTGGCGGCTACGTTGATGCAGGCCACTATAGTTTTATATAAAATGACGTTAATTTGGGCAGAAATGCTGCTATAAATAAACCCATTTGACGAAATAGAACATTAGCCGCAAAAAAGTGGGAAATCGGAGAAAAATACGAAGCCACTTTTAAAATCCAATATAAATATGGCATTTCAGAAACAATTCCAGATACTATGCCGTTACAGTTTAGGGTCCTTGACGAACAAATGTAAACATTGTTCTGCACTGTATTTCTCTTGCGAGAAATCTGCACTTGGTTACTTTGACCTTTGCTGTTGTAATGGTAAAATTAATCTGAATAAATATAAAATATTTGACAGGCTTTAACAATTATTTTTCACTGGAGATGATATCTCAAGGAATTCCAGAGGGACTAATCGGCAGTACAATGCTATGTCCTTCGTTTCATGGCGCAGCGGTCAAGCTGTATGCCTCTCACCAAGGCGGATCGGGTTCGATTCCCGGTCAATGCATGTGAGATTTTTGATGTGAAAGGCCATGTCCTGTGGTTCGGATTCCACGTTAAACGGAGGTCCCGTGGCTTATGATCGCTAGATTAACGGTCACGTTAAACTGCAAGCTTCCTTCCTTCCTTCCTTCGTTTCATTTGGTGCCAATGTTACTGTGCCACACGCACACGGTCCACATTGTTTTAAAATGTATGGAATTGCACATCATCGCATTTCTTCGTTATATTCCAAAAATATAAGCGATGGTTTGCGGCCAGTTGTATTAGACTCATCAGAGTTCTTGAATCCCTTGGAACTAAACGACTGGCCGCCACATACTCCAAACGCTTGGCCCGTTATGCTGCTTAGAAATCTGAACGGTTCCCAAGGACTCCTAAATGCAACCATATTGCTTGGATTTGGAAATAATAGGTGCAGTTAAAATTAGGCAGAGATGTCTAATCCTTCGACTTGATTTAACACCATCCGATAAAACACTATCATTTTCTCTTAAGAGGCAATATTTTCCAATTAATTTGGCATACTTTATCACAATCAATAAAGCTCAAGGGGAAACTCTGGAACGTATAGGCCTCAATTTGCCCCAACAATTTTTCAGTCATGGCCAGCAGTATTTTGCAATGTTGAGAGTGCAATCTTTTGACGCCCTAATAGTTTCAATAGAGTCAAAAAATAATCGTACAAAGAATGTACAGTAGGCCTATATAAGAAAATTCTTCAGTAAATATTTTTCTATTGACCGTCATGTTTTGACGGGTTTCAACTAGTTATTTTTACTTCCATAAAGTACCTATCTTAAAGTTCCATATAACTACGAGCTCCTTTGGCTCGATATTTTCCAATAATAATAGTGTCATTCCTTTGTACACCTCAAAAACTATTTTTATCTTTTCTTATCATCAAAACAAATATATAATTACATTTAAAATTACACATTAATTATTTACTTCAATATATGGGCACTTCACATGTTCTCAGCATTTACTATCTCTCTCAAGTTTTACAAATTCATCACGGTGATCGGGAAAATACTTGTGTACTCCAGAGTTATAAAGATTACTTGACAAAGTCAAAAACTATGATTACTCCCGGAACCTAGTTGTCTTCATTTAACTCGTGGAATCCTACTTTCATACAACAATACAATAGGGATCGTTATTTATTTTATTTGTCTTATAAGACCATTATCACACAAGAAAACTACGATCTGAACTGGCAAGCGATAATTTCATCTACAAGGACCTCGGTTCAATTCCCGGGTCATTAACAACTTTAAACACTCACGGTGTATTCATTCCTTCTTACAGACGGCCTCCACCAACCCTCCTGCTATTAGAGTCAGACCGTATACTTGAGCGAGATTTATGACTGGGGGTGACTTCCAGTCTAGCCTATGGTTGGAGCTCTTCTCAATGCTTTTAAAACAAGTCTTCCTTTCATTTTCAGTTCTTTGGGGAGACCTGGCTTTTACTTCACTTATTTTCTTTCAACAATATTATTGGGCTCATAAACCATTTTTGTAACCTTGGCATTTATTAATTATAAAGGGTCCTCATTGATTGGGAAGAGTAATACACATTCTACGACGAATAATTAGGGGCTTTAACCACAAAAGGATTCTAGGTTTGAATCTCTTAACATGCCTCGGGAACCATTCCCATATTGGAGGACTTATACAAAATGCGATTTAAAGTCAGCCGTGGCCTACATGACCTACGCTCAATAATACCATACATTTGCTCCCTTTTACATAATAACACACACATGGCCTCGTGATCTACGTCACAATTAGAGGACTTACAACATATCTCAATTCACTGCAATCAACTACCCTTCATAAGTAACTTACCAAGTACTTTAACTTTTACGCGTTCCTAGCGTGACATTTTATTTTAATTGCGCTCCGTTGCGCTATACATTATTTTTAAGCCTATCGTCTTCCAAAGAACTGATAAATTCCATATTAACAATTGATACATATCTCAATTTTTATATTAATCTTTTCCTTTGACAATAATTGCTCTATTTTAATAACATGCGTTAATATCATGTCTTATACTTTTTATTAAGGCTCCAACGCTCTTATGTTCATATCATTCAATTTGATCTTCATTTATATTTCCTTACCTTGTTATTATTATTATTATTCATATTATATCTTCATTCCTTACAGAAGCTCAAAAGCTATTTCTTTCATATAACTCAAATTTACCTTTATTTAAATATCTTTCATGATAATTATTATTATTACGCTTGCTCTTATAACATTCGTCAAATACACTGACATTTTATTCATACATTTCCTCTACAGGATTTATTCTTTCAAATAATTATTTATAATTTCTCAAAATTCTATTTTTGTTCAGACCGCGTTCTTATTCTGAATTTAGTTATTTAGAAACATCCCTTTTTCTCAAAAACTCCGGTGGATTTGTACACAATCATTTCCCGACACCAAAACATAATGAAAATCTTTACTCACATGTTTAAGGTCGTCTTTTGACCCTTCTCCTCGTGCGATGTGTCATTTTTGGCCCACTTTTAACTTACTCCATCGTGTACAACTTCATTGCATGTACAGATATATCTTGACACATATTTAACACGTATATATTTAACACTAATAACATTTTAAATACACTGGTGTATCCGTTTAGAACACACAATAAAACACTGAAAATATATTATTTTTAACACTAAAATCTTGATATATTTACACTTCACAATTTTTGATCACTAGGCTGCTATTTAAGCCTATCACACGTGACCTCTTGATCTCCCGTCTCCAAGGGTGAAATTTAGTAATGTCGGCTTCCTATCCTCTCTGAATGTGAAAGTCTCGAATCATCTACTTCCTTCCTGCAATAGCACTCCTTCGAATCCCGTTCTGGACGATCTGCTATTCCTCTGACACGAACGGCTCCCCTTTTAGATTCTGTTTATTGATCTTAATGAAAGTCTGTTCTGTTCACGGTTCCCTTGATAATTTATCGGTGACCTATGGATTTTTTAGCAACTAATACTTCTTGCGTCTTAGTGCTTTTGAATAGTTCGTCTGCTTTCTTGAAACGAATGTCTATAGTTTCCTGTCTTCTCCTTTGCTTATTCGGTTCTAGTACTTCTAATCTTCGAGAATACTTACGAACCTTATTTCTCTGTCCCTGCTCGGGTTCTTTAAATTAGATAAACTGTTTATCTCTCTGTTACGGTACTTCCGTACGCTATGATACTTTTGGTCGTTTACTTAAAGACCTATCGCCTTGAGTCCTACGTTCGCAGCCTGCTCTGACTATATTTTACGAACTTTTCACTGTAACCTTTTATACTGTCGGACCTAAATCCTGTAACTAGGATTTTCCTACTTTTTCAAACACGGCGATACTGTACTTTTACTTCTTTACAACTCCTTACGGAGGTACGTAAATTATTGATAACGCGACGCCCGTGGCTATCGGATATTCTTCACTCGGTGTGATACAGCGTTTTTCCCCTCAAGGAAAGCTGGTATACTGTCTTCGGTGTGTTTCAGCGTGACGCCCCACACGGACTATCTGAATTCGATGTCTGATGAAGCAGAGTGACGCCCCCTCACGGATTGTCAGAATACTGCTTGTACTGATGCAGAGTAACGCCCTCCTAGGCTCTCGGAATACTGCATGTACTGATGCAAAGTGACGCCCTCCTGGGCTATCGGAAACTGCATGTTTGGTCTGGTGAGGCCAGGAGTTTTATACTTTTTAGTCACAAAAAGATAAAATCCTAGTCCTTTTCGTGACCAACTTTTGAACTAATTGTCGTACAATTATAAAAATTATATCTCCAGAAAGCTCGTCTTCTCAATGTCAAATGATCTCATTGCGCATAAGAATCGATCGTGCAATTCGGAGATATTAATTAATTTGTAGTCTTCAGCTGCGTGGCTGTTGCTGTTCATTTTTAATATTCCCCACTCCTCTGGTATCAGTGAATCCCCAATGACGTATACTGCGTTTGCAGTTTTTTCCTGTGCAATTATTACAAGGTTTTTCTTTACACAAAAATCTCTAATCCAAAATGATTCACAGTCCAGTGATTATTTACTTATTTTCATTCCTGTAAATGGGTTAAATTTAATTATTCCTCTTCTGGCACATCGGCGGTGTTGCCGTTTTCCTGCAAGCTAAGCTGGATTTCCGAGTCACGCTTCCTTGTTTTACAGTAAAAATTTTCCACTCGCTCTATTAATATCCATGACCCGCTCCCACTCAAGGAGTCAAGAGGCATGATCTCATCTCCTGAACACCTGGTCCTCGCCGCTTGCACAACGTTAGGCTAGAATCCTGGCTTGAAATTTCTCTGTGTTACATTAGAAACTGTATGTTTCTTTCATTCCTTCCCCAAATACATGGATTCGACCCCTTTTGAGCCAATGGTACATGGGTTCAGTACCTAGGTATATACGTTTGAAATGGCATTTTTGACAAAACATTCAATTTTAGTGTTTTCATTGCAAATGGAAATGCGTAGACATTAACCATTATGAAGATTGTATTAAATGTGGTCCGTGTTGACTGATATTAATTTCAAATTATAAAAGCCGCCTTGTCAAACACTAGAAAGTAGTTTAATAATTCAATTAACACGTACATGTTTCGTTATAACAATGATAACGTCGTCAGCGTGAACAAATCTTAGGAACTATCTTAAAAAAAACCAAAAAGATAATGGATATCCTTACAAAAAGTCATTAATTTATATAAATGAAAGATCACAAAGAAGAATTAATAAATAATTATAGGATGTGTGAAATACTTGGATATTGATATTCCGACCGAAAATGAAACGATAACATTGCATCATATCCAACTGAGATATCTGTCACTTGAATAATAATAAAACAAGTAGTTCCGTGAAGAGCTATACAGCCTATTTTCATATATCCTACTTATGTTAATTGCCACTATCAACATACACAATTTCAGTTTGATTGCTGTAATAGATCCGTAGATATTGAGAACCGACTAAATATTTCGGATGGTCGCCATGTTGGATTTTATATATGTAGGTCCTAGAGTTATGGACTGTTACATGCAGATTATTGTGTACGTGTAGTATTCAAACTTCAATCGCATAATTAGGACACAAGAAGTAACAAGGAGATTTTAAAATTTCCCACAGCCGCCATCTTGAGGTTATGGAAACAATTGAAATAAATTAGATGCCAGTGGATTGCCATTCATATAAGGATTTAATGTTCCATGTTTCACTGCACTCGGATGGTTAAATTGCGAGAAACGTCCATGTGAATATTTATACTTCGCGTCACCGCCATGTTGGATTTGTGATCACCAGGTTATTTAAAGTCCTATAGGTGAACTTAAGTTCATAGCCCCTATGAACATTAAAAATGCAGTTTGATTGCTATAATAGATTCATAGATATTCAGAGCCGTCTAAATATTTCGTATGGTCGCCATGTTGGATTGATAAATGTATAGGCCATAGAGTCATGTACCATTAAAGGAAAATTATTGCGTAGGGTCATTATTCAAACTTTCACGTCGATCGCATGACTACATCACAAGAAATAAAAACTTAATTTTAAAATTCGCACAGCCGCCATCTTGAGGTTATGTAAACAATTGAACTAAATTAGATACCAGTTCATTACAATATGTATATATATTTCCTATACCAGATTTCAGTGCGTTTGGAATATTAAATCGCGAGAAAGGTCTATTTAAAATTTTCAAATTCGCTTGGCCTCCATGTTCGTTTTGTAGTTAATCGGTTTTTGAAAGTCTTATAGATGGACTTTCAGTAGTGCCCTTTACCTCCGTACAAAATTTCAGGGAGATACCGCTAATAGTTTCAGAGATATAGAATGCCGGTGGAATATTTCGCACATCCGTCATCTTGTGGTTATGTAAACAAACGAACGAAGTTAGATGTCGGTGCATTACAATGTATATAAACATATACTGTACCAAGTTTCATTGCGTTTGGTAGGTTAAATCGCGAGAAACGTCAATTAAAAGTCTCAAATTCGCTTGGCCGCCATGTTGGTTTTGTAGTTACCAGGTTTTCAAAGGTCACATATGTGACCTTATAGTAGTTCCCTTTATCACCATACAAAATGTCAGGGTAATATCGGTAATAGTTTTGGAGATATTGAATGCTGGTAAAATATTTCGCACAGCCGCCATGTTCGATTGGTGAGTCGTAACAAAATTTGAAGGGCACGGTCGGGGTCACCCGGATTAGTGCTATAAACTTACCGGGTTTCAATAAAATCGCTCCAGCCGTTTAGATTTTATTAGGGGGGGGACACACACACACGAATCACACACACACACACGGACAAAAGGTGATCTCATAAGCCTATTTTTTTCAAAATTGAAAATAGGCTAAAAAGGAACTAGAACCGACAGATATTTAATAAATCTAATAAACCTTAATCAATATATTTTTTAAAATTAATATTTATTATTTAAATACCGGTTTCAGCCATATTATGGCCTTTCTCAGTTTTTCAAAGGAAAGAAAAAAAAACGAATGTTAAACTGCGAGCAAAGCTTTGAAAAACAATATTAAAACTTGGACTTACCAATTTTAAATCTTTATACAAAATATATTATAAAACAGATCTGTCACAAAATTAATGTGGGTTTCAATTTGATAATATAAAATAATTTTGTGAGAAAATGACATAAATCTAAAAGAAATGTTTTTAAAAAGATGGTATATTGGCTTTCGCGGCCCGTGAATTAAAATTCAGTAATTGTTCATGCCGTGTCTTGTGTCTCAAGCAGCCTTTCACCTCCCAATGAAGGCTTTCATTTGTAATGTTCATGGACATTACAATGCTCAATGGTCAAATGAATACCAACGAATACAATAACATATATTCAATTCAACCACTTATTCCTACACAACAGTTATTAGTCAAGGACCATCAACATTTTTCATGGGAGCGGAGGATAACTACAACAAACATTAAAACCTATGCTAGGCCTACACTCAGCAAAGAGTTTTTCATCTCGTAGACCAATATCAAGATTCTTTAAAAAGCATTTTTAGTCTATTTATGGGAACATTTTTTAGATTTATGTCATTTCCTCACAAAATTATAGTACATTTGTGACAGATCCGTTTATTAAATATATTTTTTTTTATAAAAATTTATAATAGGTAAGAATTCAGTGCTTTCTTTCAGGGGGAACGCGGGGGGTAAGCGTACCGCTTAAACATTTGGAAACTGTTTAAGAAGAAATATTGGTACATTTGTATCTAGTCTGGCAAATATAACTTCCAACTTGACAGTTCATCGATCAGCGGGCGTCTACGCGCTGTTCACAAGAGTTGGAGGAGATTTCGAGTAATTCTCGATTTAAATCGATCTATCGAATCAGTTTCCTTTGGTTGGCAACTCGACACTTCGTTCTTATAAGTGTTTGGAGGCGGGGTAGGTTGTTATTTTGTGCGGCATCGAAAAAGCTGAAAGTTAATGATTCAATCACAAACAATGACTGGACTTTGCAAATTGCCGAAAATAGCAAGATCGTGATGTTTTGTCGACTACAACTGAGAGTACTACTTAAATTGTTTTTAGAAAAAAAAATCACTGGGTAAGATCAAAATTAAATATTGTTTTTCAAAAGCTTTGCTCGCAGTTTAAGATTAGTTTTCTCTTTTCATTGAAAAACTGAGAAAGGCCATAATGTGGCCAAAACTCGTATTTAATTAATAAAATTAATTTTAAAAAAATATTTTCTAAGGCGTAGCTTACTAGATTTATTAAATACCTGCATTTGAACAAATAGTATTCATATGAGTATCTCTAGTCCTTAATATGCCTTTTCCTACGCGACAGAAGATTAGATACATTTCTATCTGGAGTATGGGTTTTACTGCTGGATGCCCCTCCTAACGCCAATGTCATTAGATGAGTTATTTACAGATGGACTGATTGAAGTTAAAATATAGACTACACGTACATCTGCCTGTATTGCACCGACCACATAGACCGGATAGACGGGATACATTTTTTGTGGCTTCGCATATGAGAATTGGAACATCTGCATTTCTGACAGGAGACCACCTTCCCAGTTCTTTGTGCAACGACCGGAAATCCCGAAGACTTTATCTGCTCTGTGCGGCTTAGCTGGATTGAATACCACTCCATGAATACCTGTCGACATTGCCAACATCTGATACGTACGATTCAGACAGGTTAGCGGGTTTGTGGCCTATTTGCATTTGTTGTCCTGACATGGAGTTGAAAATGGGAAACCAAGAAAACCATAAACGGTCAACGATGGGGTTCGAGCCTACTCACATATCAAATACTGTATTGCCTCAGCAGCCTGGTGTAATTTTTTTGGAGTTAGGACCATTTAGGGTAAGTACTCTACAATTACAACGTTCCGCTTGTACTGCTACCGAGGAGTGAAATCAAACTCTATTGGTGGGTGAGATTTTAATTAGGCCTAATTGTGTCTTGTAATCAAGAAAGACCCCACGATCTGTCATATACCAGCCAACATAGTGCCGAGAAATTTTCACATCTTTCAAAAATTCACCTTCGTCATCCGGAAATCGAGCTCACAATTTTAGGATCTTCTGTGTAAGTTGGTCAGGATGTAACTGTTCTAATCGGGGTCGTTGTCATTATAGCATAAGAGGGAGATGAATCATTATTATTTCCACTCCTATTCTTACTGCAGTTTCCGTCTTAATCGCTCTTCACATACACTTTTACTTTTCATTAAACATTTTATTTCAACTAGGCTATCTTTCCTTCCGTTATTAATACTACTTCTTTCTTCACTTACATAACCAACGCATAACTCTAATAAGACTCCATAACCTCTCTTCTCTTATGTAAAACATCTCCTCCTTTTCATATTTCTTTCAACTAACAGAACAAACCAATACTCTCCACAGAAAATCACAACAGATACTCACTTCCTCTAACCAAGCACCTACACAATAATCTCCATGGATAAACAAAACAAATATCAAATCTTCCAGTATGGACTCCTAACAAGAAGTCAAAGATATATATATATATAAAATCATGGAATAAGAAAAACAAAAACAAAACAACATCAAAAAAGGAACATAGAAAATGCATAGAGATCTTAAAATAGGATAGTGTCTCAAAGAACATTGTAACCACATGTTACAAGGAAACTTAGAGCATAAATACAATAGAGGGCGCATTGCCACACTGCGCCTATACTGTGACGTGAAACCAACATCTCGATCAGCTGACTGAAGGGTAATGGCTCAAGGCCGACTACAATTGGCTAATGGCGAATGCTAAGCGACGTCAAGGAATCCAAAAGGAGCTCCATATTGGATAATTCTATTATCCCTATCCGCAGTTCCCTTCAGTCAGCTGATCGAGATGTTGGTTTCAACAATGTGACGTCATCAGTCATCTATTGAATTTATGGTCTAAGCAAGGAAATAGCCTGGCTATTCCAGTCTGTCAATAATAGTATTAATTTGAATGTGTCATAATAGGTGTGTTCTCTTTCAGACGGAGTGGATGTTAGAGACGTCATCAGTAAATTAGCTACCGATGTCGTTGTAAGATGCGGATTCGGAGTGCATGGTAATTCCTTCAGTGAATCGCAAGGCGTAATGAGTGATTTGGGAAAGGATTTCTCCACCATCGGAACATGGAAGAGCTTCATGTTCATGATTTACATGTGTGTTCCGCAATTACCAAAATTTTTAAGACCAAGGTAATTCAGAGGACAATCTGTATATACACAGAGCTAATCAAAACAATTAGGAGACTCTCCCAAAACTGAAAATTGAAATATTTGTATTCTCAAGTCATTAATTGTAATTAATATTATTATATAATGAATATAATTATATTTCAAACTTCACCAGAGATCAATTCACATACATTACAATGTTAGTATATGATGTGGCCACCTTTGGCCATCCTGCATGCTGAAACACACAGCATCATAGTCAATAAGGCTGTAGCATTCTTCCTTGGTCACCTTTCTCCAAAGCTTGAGCAGATTGAGACGCAACTCTTCCTAATTCTTTGGTTTCTCCTTGTTCAGCTTTAGCCGAATCTTGTTTCAAAGGTTTTCAATAGCATTAAGTTCAAGGCTACTTGCTGGCCATGCCAGCAGTTCCAAGCCATTTGCCTCCATCCAGGCCTTCGTAACGCGGGATTTCTGGCATGGTGCATTGTCTTGTTGGAAGATGAATTTGAAGAATATCGTAAGTTGTTCAGAAAACAAAGCAATCAGCTGATTAAAAATGTCATTTTCCGCCTATACAGACGTGTATCAAATAGTCCGTGAAAACATTTAAACGCTGGTGCCAAATATAATATTTTAAAAAGACCATAGAAAATTGAAGTCTTTTCCTGTATGGGTAGTGTCCTTATTGTTTTGATCCGCGCTTTATACTTACAAGGGAACATAACTTTGACCTGATATTTTAATGAGAAAGATAGCTCACATGCATTGTATCAGATTCAGTAATCGGTCGCGTGAAAACATTTGGACCATAATTCAGTTCCAACGCGGTAAGGACCCTTTGATTGTACAGGCCATCACTAGAATTGCGTAGGTTATATTGCGAGAATGTATCAGTCGTCAGTTGTTGATACACAATCGCAAATGCAACGTATAAAGTTGGAGGTTATGATCCTTCTAAAGCACTACTGGAAATAATATTACAAAACTGTTGCCAAGGCTCGAAGAATATGTGAAGTGGAAGTAGAAGGAGTCGTTTGTGAGCGTGTGGCACAACGATGGTTTCAACGTTTCAACATTGGAGAAGAAAACACTAAAGATATACCGCGGCCTGGAAGTCCTAAACTATAGGATATTGAGAACACACGCAGAGCTTTGGAAGAAAATCCGCAAAGAAGTACTCGTAGGCTGTTAGAAGAATTTGGTGCATCAAAAGATACCATACATCGCTAGAAACTTGGAAAATCAAAGAACTGTAGATCTGTATCTCATATTATCCCCTGAACGGACTCAATGTAGAGTGGAAATCTGTCGTCTGCTTATCACTAACCCCATGGATGATAGACTTATCAGCAGAATTGTCACATGTGATGAGAAATGGGTCTATTACCGCAGCACTGGCGCCTCGACACAGTGGCTCAGTCCCCGTCAACCTACCAAACTCATCGTTAGGAGGATCGGTTCGACCCCAAAGTGATGTGTGTCTGGTGGAATTTTGAAGGAGTAATTCACTGGGAGTTTGTTCCAAACGGGAGTGCAGTCAATGCGAATCCTCGTTCTCAACAGCTGGAACGAATTCATGAAATTTTGAGACGGAGATGCCCAGTATTGATTAAGCGAAATAGAGTTCTCTTTCAGCAGGACAATGCAAGAACTCATACTGCACGAACAACCATGGCAAAAATTCAGGAATTTGGAGGAGTCGAACTGCTACTACACCCATCATTCAGTCCTGAACTTGCGCCTTCAGATTACCATATTTTTCAATCCAGGGTCCATTTCTTGCGTGGAAGAAATTTTGAAAAAATTAAGCTATGGAAGAGGGTCTCGTCGAATTCTTGGCATCAAAATCCAGAGACTGGTACCGTCACGGGATAAGAAACCTCGCTGAAAGATCTGATTGAATAATAGTTTAATTTCTTGTCAGAAAATTTTCCAAATAAATTTTTCTTAAAAAAACTACATTACTTATGAGACATCCCCTGTAATATAAATATAACATAAAATTAATATGCTGAAAGAACCAAGAAAGTGGTTCCTGGTGTTGTTGATAATAATAAATTAAATATACCATCATTATACATGCAGTCCTAATAGTCTATTCATATCGGTAATAACTGGGAGTATGAATAATCCTGTTGTTTGAGTCTTCAGTCTTTTGATGCAGCCCTCCATGGTTCCCTGTCCTGAGCTAATCGTTTCATCTCCACATATCTACCACACCCTACATCCGAGGCAATCTGTTTAAGATAGTCTAATCTTGGTCTACCTCTACAGTTCTAATCCCCGATCCTTCATTCCATAACTTAATTTGCTATTCCTGGGTGTTTTTATGTGGCATACCAACCAATCCCTTCTCTTCAATAGCAGTCGCCACAAACATCTCTCCTCTCCCAGTTGTCTTAATACCTCTTCATTTTTGTAACCCAATCTACCCAGGGGACCTTCATCATTCTCCTGGAACACCACATTTCAAACGCTTCGATTTTGCTCTTTTCTTCTGCTCCAACAGTCTGCGTTTCACTTCCATATAGTGCCATGCTCCAGACAAAGGATTTCAAAAATGACTTCGTAATACCTAAATCTATAGTCGATATCAACAGATTCCTTTTCTGTAGAAATGCTTTCCTTGCCTGTGCTAACCTACGTTTTATATCCTCTTTGCTTCGCCTATCACTGGTTAATTTTCTTCCAAAATAACAACAGTCTCCTACTTCCTTTAGCTTTTAGCCTACCTTTCCCTTAGGTACAATTGACCATGGTGAGGAAGCCATGCCAAAGTGCATTCTTCGCCAATATACACCTGGATGGAACAAAGAACGCATGCGTGTACTGGGGTCTTGTTATCTGGACGAGGCTCTGCAGTGAAGTTCTACAGGGTATTTCAAATAAAATAAGAGCGCCAAGTGGCGGCTTTATTAACCACAGCTTCGGTTACCTTGGCCTAGCTTGTGGCGCGCCAAGGCCCCCTGCTTTAAGCGTGTGTACAATCCTATGATGCAGCGGCCTTGCTAGCATGTGTACAATGCTGAAATCTGACTTTCGTAAGTTAGTTAGTTAGTTAGTTATTGTTGATGAAACCGAAATCCCTACTTGTGCTAATTTTGTGAGTGATTTATTCGGAGACCGTTCAAGATTCTCGCCAATGTCATCTAGCTCATCCTCTGTTAAAAATGTTCGTGTGCGGGCATGTCTTATTATTGAGCACCGAGCCAGTAGTGTCAAACTTATTTGCAATTACGTGAATCTGTGCTAATGAAGGTGGCACTTCATCAGGAAATTGCTGAACAGATGCATCACGTACCCGCCGAGCCGACTCGTACTTAAAATAAATTTTACATAAAAAATATGATGTTGCAATGATAACCATGCATTAACATTTCCAGATAATCGTTCCGAAATACTCGATTCTTTTCCCGGTATCGAATGAGTTCTGTGATAAGTTGTCGGAAGAAGATTTGACCATTCAAGTTAATGAGGTTTAGACTGGCGACTGAGCACCTGCACGCTTATTGCAAGGTCAAGTTTGGTAATATCAATCTGTTATTTTTATACAGTCCATCGGAACTTGAAAAAAAACCAGCTCTCGTATGTACTATGCGCGCGCTTTCAATACTACAGCAGGGGGCCGTAGCGCGCCACAAGCTCGGCCAAGGTGACCGCAGCTGCGGTTAACAAAGCCGCCGCTTGGCGCTCTTATTTTATATGAAAGAACCTGTATTTGGTATCCTAGTTATGAATTACTGTATATGGTTTGATTTTGTTACAGGGTCCTGGACTTGAATGGTCAAATCTTCTTCCGACAACTTATCACAGAACTCATTTGATACCGGGAAAAGAATCGAGTATTTCGGAACGATTACCTGGAAATGTTAATGCATATCAAGTATATGGGGAACACAGTGAAAGGAAAGAATACAATTCGAGTCGCTGGTGTTAATATTGGTAAGTTAGTTTGTTGTTCCATTTGAGGACCTTCGACGTTGTGGTAATGAGCACTGCCTATTGGGGTGTGTGTATTTAGTTGTGGAGTCTGTGTGAGAGCCTGTATTTTAATAATGTCTGTACTAGTGTGTGCATTTGCAAATAACATGGCCGGTGGTTCATTTTACGTAAGGTGCCTTGAGTAGAAACGGGAAACCGTCCAGTCTCGATTCCTGGCTTTTCCATAAAATTTAATTCTGGTCTGTGGTATGGGACACTTCTTGTCCAGCCTCGTGAGGCATAACTTGGAAGAGGTTGGCTCGATTCCTACCACAGCCATCTTAGAAATGATTTTCCATAGTTTCACCACTTCTACTTCAGGCGAAGTATATAAATTGAAGCCAAGGTCGCCTCCTACCAAATGTTAGACCCAATTACAAATAAACACAGTAGTATAAATAATACAACAGCCCAGGTTGTCGGACAGATTCCCCTTCACACATACAAGTTCACGGGGCTATATGACCACGATGTCGTAAAGCCCCTAAATGAATCAACAAATCCAAACCACCAACCGTCTCTCAAGAGACACAAGATCTGATCTTTTTGTTTCTTAATCTCATCTTCTTCTTCGTCTTCTTATTAATATTTTTAATATTATTAATTTTAGAGTCTTTTTTAATGACCCTTTCCAAAGTATTGAGAATGATTTTGATTTTCTAGAGTTCACTGACGAAGCCATAGTCTCTCATGCTCTGACGTGGTTCTTCAATGGATTTAGGTTGCCATCGTACGTCATGAGTTTTGCTCTTTACGAGCTGGCTATGCATCCTGACGTTCAAAATAGACTCCGCGCGGAGATTGATCGAGTACTTATGAGATTTAGTGGTGGACTGACGTACGAAGCTGTTCAAGAGATGTCTTACCTTGATATGGTCCTGAAAGGTGAGTTTAGCCTAGGGAAAATTCTTACTTAGCAGCACAGCCTTGTTTGTTAGGGTTTCCTCCACTAGTTCAATGCATGAAACAGTTCATAATAATAATGTTATTAATGCAGGCAATGGCCACATTAGCCTATTTTCATTTCTGAAAAAAAAAAAAAAAAAGCTACCGTATGAGATCACATTTTGTCCGTGTGTGTCTGTGTGTCCCAAATATAATCTAAACGGCTAGAGCGATTTCAATGAAACTCAGTACGGTCATAGTACTAGTCTGTCTTACTGATATCACCCTGAAATTTTGTACGGTGATAAAGGGTACTACTAGCAATTCACCTAAGTGACTTTCAAAAACATGTTTAAGTACAAAACAAACAAGCAAAGTTGAAACATTTATATAGACGTTTCTCGCACTTTAACAATCCGAGAGCAGTGAAACATGGTAAAACAAATGTTCATGCACCTTATAATGCACTGACATCTAATTTAGTTCAATTGTTTACATAACCTCAAGATGGGAGTTGTGCAAAATTTTCAAATTAAGGTTTAATTTCTGTTTCCTAATCATGCGATTGAAGTCTACGTTTGAATAATGAACCTACGCAATAATCGTCATCTAATAGTACATAAAACTCGGTCTGCGGCAACCATGGGGCGAGTTGAGTAGCTCCATGGTTGTGGTTGCCGGTTCCAAGCAGACAATCTATCTATAAAGGCATGTGCTTAGGTGAAATGTGGCAGCCCCACTAAAGCACTCGGCGACTGTCGGCTAACAAACTGCATCTCTTAAAATATATATTGTGAAAGAAACTTCGAGAAGAAAAAGCCGGACGGACAACAAGTTGAAAACTTTTGGATTGAAGTGGGCCACGAGGATTGGATTTTGGAATGTATGGGCACTTTACGAGAGTGGAAAGCTACATCAAGCTGTAGCAGAATTTATCAACTATAAACTGGACATAGGCCTAATGGGAATGAAGGAGGTACGCTGAAATGAATTTGGAGAAAATAGACTATCAGAGGGGATGATTTTTCTGTATTCAGGCAAACCAAATGCTGAGGACGACCATGTTAATGGTGTTGGCCTAGTTCTAAATAAAACGGCAAAGACGATTCTGCTGGAATGGAGACCGATATCTGACAGAATCATAACAGTACGGTTCAAAGGACGTATACGTAATGTAACTATCATCCAATGTTACGCACCAACTGAATAAGCAGATATAGACACCAAAAATTACTTCTATACAAAGTTGCAGGCAACATTGAATGGGGAGAAACGAGATATTGTCATTGTTATTCGAGCCCTAAATTCAATAGTGAGCACAGAAAACCTTGGGATAGAAAATACAATGGGGAAACATGGAGTTGGAGAGGAGAATGAAAACGGAGAACTATTTATGGAGTTCTGTGCGAGCAATGAGTTAAGTATAGGAGAAACGATGTTCCCACATAGAAAATGTCATAAAATCTCATGGGTATCACCTAATCACAGGACGCAGAATCAAATTGACAACTTTGTCAAGAGTGGGAAATGGAAAAGATCATTGTTGGATGTCAAGAAACAAAACGTTAGGTGATATACGCAGTTAATATTAATATCGTATGGCCTCGGGTGCCTGGTGCAAGCAGTGATCACCATTTGATGTTAGCCAAGGTGCGCCTGAAAATCATAGCTGCAAAGAAGAAATTTGATGTTTCAAAGAAGCGGATTGATGTTCAAATATTGAAGGACCCTAGCGTCAAACAATAATTTAGATTAGAACTGCGGAATAGTTACGAAATACTAAATATAAGGGAAAATGGAGTAGAAGAAGAATGCCAGAAAATCAAAGGAGCAATCCTAGAAACTGCAAAGTAGTGGGATTCAGGAATAACAAAAGGAAGGCTTGGATGAGTCAGGACACCTGGGAATAGGTGGGAGAGGGGAAGGAACTCAAAAGCAAAGATGAATACCATAAAAACTAGGAGACAAAAGATGGAGCTTCATACAGAGTACACGAGAGTAGACCGAGAGGTGAAAAGGAGTGCAAGATCAGACCGAAGGAAGTGGACAAGTGGTCTCTCAACAAGGGCGGAGACGACTGCAAGAGAACGAAACATGAAGGAACTTTACCAGACAACAAGACTGCTAGGAAAGAGAAAGGGACCTATCGACCGATCGTCCAGTGAGAAGTAAAACGGGAGCGTTGCTGACTACCGAAGGTGAGCCATTGGAAAGATGGCGTGACCATTTTGCAGAAGTGCTGAATAGAGAGGTACGATCAGAGGAAGAAGAACAACAGGAAGGAGAAGATCAGGGAGGTATAGATGATAATGCAGAGGAAGATGGAAACCGAAATGAATATGAGGCTCTTGGTAGAATCAAGAGCGGAGTGCCTAGTAGAGAAGAGATCAGAGCTGCTCTAAAGCAAACGAAAAGGAACAGATAACATCCCACCAGAGCTCTTGAAAGGAGATCTAACAACAACAGTAAATTTCCTTTACCCCCTGTTTGAAAAAAATTGGAACCAGAAGAATGGAAGACCGGCACTTTAGTCAAACTTCCTAAAAAGGTCGACTTGACAAATTGTAATAATTGGAGAGGAATAATGCTGCTATCTATTATTAGCAAAGTGTTGTCACGAATCATCCTAAACAGAATGAAGGACTACCTTGAAATCCAGCTAAGAAGAGAACAAGCTGGGTCTCGCAGAAGTCAATAGTGTGTTAATCAGATTAATACACTGCGCATCATCCTTGAGCAGAGCATGGCATTTATGGCCAGTCTATATCTAGTGTTTATAGACTTTGAAATGGCTTTCGATTCAGTGGGTAGAAGAGGCATGTGGAAAATAATTGCAAATTATCGTATTCCGGGAAAGGTCATCAGAGTTATGCAAGAAATGTATAACGGCTACTCGTGCAAAGTATGCACCAAGGGAAATTGACATTGTCTATTGACGTGAGAACAGGGTTAAAACAGGGGTGTGTTCTCTCTCCATTAGTCTTCCTAACTGTCATAGATGAAGTGATGAGGAAAACAAATGAAGGTAAAAGACTAGGAGTAAGTTGGAATTTAACAGATCAACTAGAAGATATTGATTTTGATGTGTGTCTCCTCTCACAAACCTTTTGGCATATGAATCCCAAACTGGAAGATCTACAGGAACAGGCGAGAAGGCTAGTTAACTGTAAATTCAGGGAAGACCAAATCACTAAGACTAAACGTAACAAGCGATAGGAAGTTTCAAATAAAGGGAAGAAATGTAGAGGATGTTAATGAATTTACGTATCTTGGTAGCATAATTTCTAAAACCGGAAGAGTAGAGGAGGATGCCAGCCGTAGGATCAAGAAAGCAAATGCAGCCTTTATCCAGTTGCATCCTATCAGGAAAAACAATGCGATTTCCACAAGAACTAAACTCCGAATATTCAATAGCAATATAAAATCAGTGTTTCTATATGAGTGTGAGGCTGGGAAAGTAACAAAATCAATGATAAAGAAAATCCAGACCTTTATAAAAAAATTCTTACGAAGAATCTTGAGAGTGTTTTGGCCAAATGTTATATCCAATGAAGAAGTATGTAATCTTACAAACGAGAAGCCCATGGATTTACAGTTAAAGGCAAGAAAGTGGAAGTGGGTCGGTTATACACTGCGCAAAATACAGATGGCAATAGAGGGCAAGCCCTGAGTTGGAATTCTCAGGGACATCGCCGGAGAGGAAGACGGAAGAAACTTGGAGGAGGACAGTGTAGAGGGAAGCTGCAGAAGAGGGGAGAACGTGGGAAGAAGTGAAGGCAATGGCACAGAACCGAGTCCGATGGCGATGCTTCTTTGAAGCCCTATGTTCCAGCGATGTGTACAACAGGACATAAGTAAGCTAGTTGGGCTGCACAAAACAATGTTACTAGGGGCAGCTGATTTACCTGGTATAAGAATTACAGCTGAATGGCCATAGTAGGGTATTTTAATTGAACGACCATGGGTTCCCAACAAGTTCAAGTTGGCTACCAGATGCTACTATCACCCACCTAGTGGTGAACATTGGAACTTGATAGAGCGTTTTCAACCAGCCAAATATAACCTAGAAATTTTGCTACTCGCTTCCAATTGTAGAGGTAGGTTCTTTTCATTGCTATAAATCTATGACATTGGTCCGTCGACTTTACCTCCTCTCCGATGGAAGGATACTGAAGGATTTTAACGCTCTTAAACGCTCCGATGACTTAGGCCGGGTTTGAACCCACGATTTTGGGCATAGCAGTTCAGCATGCCACCGACTACGCCACCAAAACCTTTTAAGATATTATTTAATTGTATGAGGCAAAAACGTTAACCATAATGGATAATGCGTTGCTTATACGTATTAGCGTTGTTAATAAAATTAAATACAGTTTTGACACCTTAATACTTATACGTAGGCCTATGTAACAGGTGTCAAAAGTGAATTTAATCAAATTATTTAATTCTTTTATTACCTTCTTTTAATTTGATAAATTTCATTTCGCTTCATAGCTTTGTGGATTTTATACGCGCATAAGTCTTATAAAAATGTCAAATTAATCGGAGTCGCAGTTCCTAATAAAAAGGCGCATAACTTTGAAAATTTAAAGTTTTGAGAAATTTTCAGCTAAATTTATACTCTAGCAGAGACCTGGATGTTCCGCCCCGTACTTACAGTCCTTGTTAAAAATATATTTTTTGTCTATTGGCTAATAATATATAAAAGTTAATACAACAAACAGTACCAATTTGTACATTTTTACAGGCATAAAAAGTATTTTTCTACACCACAACCTTAAAATATGAGTAATGACGTAAAAAATACGTTCTATGTAATTATGTTATCTCTCTATAATATAAAAATGAAAGTTTGTCTCTTTTTTCTGAATTTCCACGGAAGTTTGAGTTATTAACGCGTTTCAGACTGGTTTATGACGGTTGCGCACAAAAACAAATTTTTTGTATGTCTGTCTGTCTGTTTGTCTGTCTGTGTACAACTTTGCACGCCCATCACTCGAGAACGGCTGAGTGGATCAACGTAAAATTTGGTACAGATGTCCAACAGAGGCACGAAAGTAATCATTGATGTAACTCTTCTCCATACCTCTCATAAAAGAGGGCCTACCCCGTAAAATGCATGCTGAAATGGGCGTAGAAAAACGAGATAAAGCTTATTTTCAGCGGCTCAATGTGAGAAACAAAACTTGGGAGCCCTACGGGCCCCGAAAACCACATTTTAAGGTCCTAAAACCAACAGTTTTTGAGATATACCCAGAAAACTAATTTCATTTATTAAGCCATTGAAAGAATGCAATCCGGTAACCATGGCAACACAATCTCTGAATTCCATCTATTTCTGTAAGGCGCAATGCCATTCCATTTATTATATGACTGTGAACGTTCGCAAACGGCTATAAGGTTATTATGGAACCAACATAAGCTGCAAAATTCATAAATACGTTTATAATGCGCTTAAGGGGGTCAAGGGGTACTCTTGAAATTTTTCACGTGATTTACACGGTCGGGTGTGGTACTAAAGGTCTGTTATATCACTATCCCTATATTATTAAATTATTATTATGCTTATTATTATATTATGACGTACAAGGACGAGACAAAACTCATTTTTAGCCCCTCGGTGGCTCGGAGGCTACTATGTTTTAAGGCTCTAAAACCATGTTTCTGAGATATTCCCAGAAAACTAATTTTATTTAATATACTAATAAATAGATGACGAGTACAGAAGAACACCAAATCAGGAGCTATATAGATATACTGAGAAAATCACAGATGTGGCCAGGAAGAGACGTCTGGCTTTCTACGGACATGTCTCATGGATGAACCCAACAAGACTAACCAACCGGCTTCTCAACTACAGGGGGAATAGAAAGAGCTTGACACCGTCTCTGACAGTAATTAACAAGGATATCCAAGAACTGAAGATAATGATAAGTGATATTAGAAGCCGATCACATCTCAGAAAGATACTTAAACAGAAGAGGTTTCAGGACAGACAACCCTGTAAGAAAACCGGCATCATCTGGACAAAAGAGAGAGAGAGAGAGGAGAAATATAGCCAGAGAATGCGCGAATATTGGGCAAACATCAAGTCCCTCGCCAAACTGAAAAGTTGAACGTCGTGGTCCTTAGATGGCCCATCCGAAAGAAGAAGAACAAGAAGAAACTAATGAAGTAATGCAAGCCGGTAACCATGACAACAGTGGGCATATCACAAGAGGTGACATCCAACTTTCCATCTATTTCTGTAAGAAGCAATGCCACTCAATTTATTACATTTCTGTGAAAGTTTGCAAATGGCTATAAGGTATCGTGGAATCAAACAGACTGTAAAATTCAACAATGCGATTAAGGGGGTCAAGGGGTAACCCAGAATTTTTACACGTGACTTACACGTGCGATATGCGATATGTTTTACAGAAGGTCTATTATATCTCCAAACAACAACATTATTTTCAAAAATTCCTGGATTGGAATAGTGTTTTATGCAGCTTTTGGGAATTTGGGCCATTGGAGGCTAAAAATCCCGAATTTTCATGCACCTCAACCCTTTGTAATTTATTAAGGGGATCTTCCTGGGGATGGGGACTTTCCACAGGGGTGAGGGTCAGTTTTAATTTGACATATATTGCGTTTCGTCTACGAGGTTTTCAATATTATTTTCACGTCAGGAAGTACACGTTAGGTGAATTTAGTTTGAGAGCACATTTTAAGTAATCATAATCTTGTCGACATACGGGTTCATCGTAAAGATGATTTTGTTTGATACTGTGTGGTTGATATATATTTATGTTTATGAACGGCTATAATTCATGTTCGGGTGTTTGGAGCATCGTAAAATTAGGTATTGTAACCATGAGTCAATACACCAATCATTTAGAATACTCTTCAACGCATTTCTCATAGAAGGGTGGGTATAAGGAACAACTTTTCAAAATACATGCTAAAATAGGCGAAAAATAAAAATTATCCTAGAAGGATGACCAAAGCATATGTTGCGCTTCTCAATGTGTGACCAAAACTAGGGAGTCTATAAAGGGTCTCCGAAAACCACATTTTATGAACCTTGAATTAACAGTGTCTGCGATATACCCAGAAATATAACTTCGTTCTGATAAACTTATAAAGGAATGACAAGCCCCTAACCATTGCAACAGTAGCTCAAATGATAACGTCTGGTTATTAATACCGAAGACCGTTCGAAGAGCGGGTACTTCTGCTAGTTATTTATATAATTGGGAGGAAGAGGAGGATATTGTAAAAATAAAATTGAAAATTTCTACTTTCGTTCGTTCCACACTACCCGGTTCGTGAATAAATCTATGTTCATGTGAAATAGCAAGGCAAGCGCACTTACGTTGACTTTTGTATGTGCGTTTATAATAAAGATTTTTCAGAGAGATCTCAGTTGGGCTCCTGTTAACATGTTTACCAATGTAAGAGTAATATAAAAAACTATTTTTTATAAACACTGAAAGAATGTATGGCTTCCTGATTTTTCCAGAGACCATGAGGAAGTACCCTCCCTTGCCAGCCCTGTTCAGGATATGCACGAGGGCCTGCCAGCTGCCTCTACCCAATGGAGGCTCCTTCATTTTGGAGATAGGAACTCCAGTCCTCATTCCCATGGAGGCAATTCAAATGGATTCTCAATACTTCACAGAGCCAGACAGGTTCGACCCAGGACGATTCTCTGAGGATCGTATTGCCACTATCAAACCTTTTACCTACCTTCCCTTCGGTGAGGGACCACGCCAATGCTTCGGTGAGTAAATTACTGGCAACCATTGTCCGTAAAAGGATTGTTTGTTGTTGATTGATTTAGGGACTTTACAACATCGTAGTCATGTAGCCTCATGTACTTGGGTTGTGTGTGTGTTGAACCGGTTTTCTTTTCCACCTGTAGTCTTCCCTTTCTTTCTCTCTTTTCTTCGGCGTGTCAATTGTCGGAATTGTTCTCTTTTCTTCTTGGTTATTACTGGCCAGAATAGCCGAGCAGATCAGTGGACATTTCTATAATTGCTGATCAAGGTTCGTTATAGTGATTTCTTGCTATGCCGAATTGTGATTAGTGACACCTTTTTCCTTTTTATCTTCTTTTTTCCGTCTCCTGGGACAACCCCTTGTTACACTCTAGGCAGTTTTCTGTTTTTTCTATGCTGATAGAACCTTTTTGTTTATGCACCCGCTCTCATTTTCGAGATGTCTTGATTTTCTATCCGTTTTTTCCCGTTCGTTTGTGTTTTTTATAAAGGTGCGCGTAGAGGTGCAAATCTAGTTCATTTAATGTAATTCCGTGATGCCGGATTAATGCTGATACCATCAAGGTAGGTTACGTATTTTTGTCTTTGCTCATTGTATGGAATACTAGGGCGTTTCGCCTATTCTAGTATATCCATGGAGTATCTGTTTCGTTCCCGTTATCTTTGCCCCCCTTTCGTCGTATCTTTTGTGTAGGTATTGGGTCCGGTTTACTGAGTAACGTGTCTTCAACAGTAAGACCTATGCCATATCTCTTATCTTTTTGTTTGCCTCTTATCTTAGGATTGCGTTTTCATATGCAAGTCCATGAGTTTGGCTTAATCCCTTTCTGACGAAACTTATTTTGATGGGTATCTTTTATTTTGTGTTGCAATAACTTTCTCGTAATTATTTTAATATCGGTTACTTGCCCCTTTTTGTGTTTATTCTTTTACGTCATATCTACGTGCGCTTTTATTAACATTCCGTCCCCCTCGCACTCCCTCATCTCCTTCAGGGCTATTTGAGCTACCGTTCGCTCCTTTGACGATAGACTCACTTTCCCCGACTCTTTGTATAGCCCTTTTAATCTTTATTTTTCACAATGTAATTTTACTCTTTACGAGTATACTTTCCCAGATGTGTCCCCCCCCCCTCTATCGTTTCTCCCTATCGATCTTGACATTTACCTAGTATCACATGTTTGTCGTCCACTTAACCTCATTCATAGCATGTAATGCTTCCTAGTCATTCCTTGATGTTATCTCTTTGGTCAATACATTACCTCTTCTTTGCCTATGTGTTGAGTATGTGTACCTTATTTAGTCTTTATTTCTTTAGGCTAAGCTAAGCTAGGCCCATAATGTATAGCGCATTCGAATAGAACTTGCATTCACATGGCAGTGAATGTACGTTCAATCCATCGCCTCTGATACCTTCATAACCTTAGTCCGGTTTAATGGGCCCAGCGCCAAGCTAATCGGTACACACTTCTACTGCGAACTACATCTTGCGAAAGGCTAGACGGCACAAATGGCAGGCAGAGCTTGGTTGCTATTCGAATGTATCGCTCTACATGTAACTACACCTAGTTTCATTCCCCAAAATGACATAAGAGGACCGCTTAGCCCACAAATACGTCCAACTGTATGTGTAAGTTGGCAATATGGTACTTATCGTTTGTTTTTTGTTTTTCATGTGTCGAGGCAAAAGATGGCTGGAGTTTTGTTGTGAATAAAAAGAAAAAACTGTTGTGGATTTCGTAAGAAATTTGTAAAAAATTATCATCCTGGTGATAATTTCTTGCCGTAGCAAACTCTTTTGGGCTTCGTTGTTAAAGGTAAGGCCTGTATCAATTATATTATCGTGCCATTTCTGCGAGTGTTATGACAAATATGAATAACGACATCAAGTGGGAAATCGAGTCGACTACCAATAATGATGCGTTGCATTTAGCCAACACCAATGCTTCGACGAAACTTGATTGGTTGGAATTCGACCCCCTAGTTTCTACATTGCCCATTCCGGCAGCACATAACTCAAACTTCCATAGAGGAAATGTTGGTAACATCGTGAACAAATGGAATGTCCGATATTCGGGGGAGGAAGGCACTTCCTCGGTATTTGAATTTACTACCCGTATTGAAGAATTGTGTGCATGCTATGGTTTGGTTCCTGACAGTATTGTTCAATGCCTCCCTATGCTATTATGTGGGAACGCTTTAAAATGGTACCGTCTAGTCCAGTATCCCTTCAGTTCATGGGTTAGTTTCGTGAATGCTTTGAAAAGGAGATTCACGCCATCTGATTTTGAGCATGCCTTAAAGCATGAGATTTTCTCCCGTACCCAAGCTCTCGGGGAGAATATTGATGATTATGTCACAGCGATACGTATCCTAATATATCGTCTTCCAGTTCCACTGCCTTCTAGTGAAATTATTAATACTGTTTATTGTAATTTACATCCCTCCTATACACAGTTTATTCGCCGCTCTTCAGTATTAGATACTGAAGATATTCTTATTCAAGGGCGTGAATTTGAAGCAACTGCCCGACTGTGTAATCGATATATCCCCCTCCAGAGCCTTCTGAATGTATGTTTCCTGAATTAGCTTTCAAAATGAATGAATGTAGTAATAAGATCCATATGCCTGCATGTGGAGAACGTGGCAATAATACTACTCCTGCTCCTTGGTCGACACGACACTGCAACAGTCGAGGCAATACCTTCGCCTCTGTTAATTCACATAGAACTAATGTTCGCGTTAATGCTGTGAATCATGTCCAACGTAGTATCCCTCGTTCCCATAACCTTGATGTAAATGCCCCTCCTCATGTGAATGCTTCCAGGTCCCCAGTTCGATGCAGGAACTGCTTAAAATAGTCACATACCTACCGAGATTGTTTAGTACCGCTAAAAGGGAAGTTTTGTTTTGGGTGAGGTTTACAAGGAGTAATCAAACCAATTTGTCCTTGTTGCAATGCTACTAATCCCTTGGAAAACTAGTGAAGCTTTGCGATAATGAATCCAATCGTGAGGCTAAGAAGATTTATTTTGGCAAGGAGTATGATTCAGTGATATCCGATGTACCTTTTTCCAAAATAATTCAACCGTGGGTTCACATTTCTATTTCTCAGATACATTATTCTGCCCTTTTAGACAGTGGTGCGGGTCAAAGTTTTATACGTAGGTCGGTGATTGAGGAGATCCCTGACGCATGTAAACCTCAGCACCAGTCCCGAAATAATTTTGTCTCAGCCTCTAACAATCCCATTCATGTCTACGAATCAATTTCATGCCATGTTAAAATCCACGATTTTTCTTGGGATCATGAGTTTCAGGTCATGGATAATATTAGCTGTACCTGTCTTGCTGGGTGCCGACTTTATGAAAGAAACTGAATTAAGGTTAGACTTCAGTGATGATACCTACAGTTTTCTTTTTTCATCTAACCAGAGGTTTCCTTTTGAGAATTTTATGCTCGGAGTGTTTAATATTCTACCTGACTGTGTGATGCCATTACCCCTTTCCTTATTATCTGATCAACGGCAAATTTTATATGATTTGGTGAATGAATTTTCTGATGTGATCACTGATCAACTGGGAAGTGCTGTTGGGTATGAATGCCATATCGATTTGACCGATTCTATTCCTGTGAGATCTGCTCCGTTCCCTTGCTCCTCTCCCAAACTTTTAGCCATGAAGAGACATGTAAGTGATCTGATATAAATAAATGTAATAAGACCTTCCAAGTCTGCTTATGGCTCACCTGCCTTCTTAGTTCCTAAGAAAGAAAATGAGTTTCGTCTTGTGGTGGACTATCGACTATTAAATAAGAAGGTGGTATTCGATAATTTCCCACTTCCTACCCTGGAATCGGCGTTTCAACACTTTCACAACGTGAAATTCTATTCTATAGTTGACTTAAATTCCGCGTATTATCAAATTCCTTTGGATGAACAGAGCCGCAAAGTTACTGCTTTTTCTACCCCCTTTGGGTTGTTTGAATATTTGAAGTTACCTATGGGAATTGCTATTGGAGCCCAAGTGCTCAGTCGCGTATTGGAAGACCTATTGGGAGATTTGAAGTTTCAGTACGTTTTCAATTATCTTTATGATCTCGTAATCTATAGTAACACTTTTGAAGAACATGTTGGTCATCTTCGTGAAGTTTTCGGGCGTCTAAGACGAGCAGGTTTAACCGTAAATCCTGGGAAAAGTTCGTTTGGGTGTTTCCAGATAAAGTTTCTATTTCACGTGCTGTCCGGTGAAGGTATCTCGGTTAACCCTGAACGTGTGAAATGTCTACAAGAACTTCCTCGTCCTACTTCTTTGAAATCCTTACGTCGTATGTTGGGGATGTTCACCTTTTATTCCAGGTTCATAAAACATTTTTCTGATGTTGCCGCCCCTTTAAATGTCTTGAAGAAGAAGAACAGCACTTTCGTTTGGGGACCTGAACAAGAACGTGCGTTTGTAAGACTAAAGAAATGTTTGTCTAGTGCTCCTGTATTGCAATCCCCTAATTTTAATTCGGATTTTTTCTGCATTGTGATGCTAGTGATCTAGCAGTTTCGAGCTTGTTGAGTCAACAAGTGGATGGGAGATTCGCCCCCATTGCTTTCGCTAGTCAAATGCTGAATGAACATGAAAGACGTTACTCCATTTCTGAGAAAGAAAGTTTGGCGGTAGTGTTCGGATGTGAACGCTTTAGGAGTTTTCTGGAACATAGACGTTTCACTGTGTATACAGATAAAGAAGCTTTAAAGTGGAGTCTGTCACATGTCCAGAAATTAGGTCGTATTAACCGATGGATCATACGACTATCTTCCTTTAATTTCAATATTGTACATGTGAGAGGCAGCGAGAATTCTGTTGCCGACTGTCTCTCACGTATGTTTGAGGAAAACGTTACTATCCCCGGTCCTCCTCCCTCCCCTCCTTCAGAACCTCCTGAACCTATGTTTCTACTGCAACACTGTCCTTGGTCTTTTGTGGATATCAGGACCTTACAAGCTGAGGATCCATATTGTATGGAATTGCGTGACAAAATGTCGAACAAAGATCCTTCCTGTTCCGAGTTTTGTATTCGAAATTACGTTATCAGGTACACGTTACCTAAATCTTCGAAATTTACGACTTTTTGGTCCTGAGGCTGTTCGCGACATGCTTTTAACATATTACCATTCCTCCGCCTTTGGTGCACACATCGGTATGCACAGGACCTTCGGAAAGATCTCGAGCGAGTTTTATTGGCCTTCGATTAAGTCTGATTCCTTTAGTTTTGTCCGGAAATGTTTAACCTGCCAACGTTGCAAACCAGCGCAAAACACCAAGGTCGGTCTGCATCAAGCAGATATTGTGATTCGACCAGGAGAACGTTTGTTCATAGACTATTTTGGTCCACTCGTCCGATCAAAACAGGGTAATCAGGCCATTCTCACTGTTATCGACGGTTTCTTTAAATTCGTTTGGCTTTTTCCAGTGAGAGAAATTACGTAACGAACTACCGTAAACTTCCTGAGTAAATATATACTTGGTGTATTTAGGCCACCCAAATATCTTGTATCCGATAATGCTACTGTGTTCATATCTAAGATTTTTGAGACTATGGTTTTCAATTGGGGTATTCGTCATGTGTCCCTGTCTCCCTTTCGTCCCCAAGGGAACCAAGTTGAACGTTTCCATAGAAATTTTAAGGCTTGTATTTCAGCTTTTCACAACGTGGATCACGTTTCCTGGGACGTAAACCTTCAGTATTTCTGTCTGGGATTCAATACGTCGTTCCCCTCTTCAACTCAAACTACTCCTGCAGAATTATTTCTCGGTAGGACACTTGTGGATCCCCTACTGCTCAAGTGGAACATAGAGCACTTATCTGAACTTTCGAGACATTCTTCCGTGTCCCAAAAATGGGAGATTGCTGTTAAGCACTTAAAAAAGGCTCGGACCAAAGTAGCTGAGAGGTTCAACGTTGGAAGACGTACCATTACTTTTCAGGTAAACGACAAAGTACTGGTGAAGCTTCACCCTGTGAGCAATGCGGTGGCGCAGATCTCGAGTAAACTGTGCATGCGATGGTCTACTCCGTGCATTATCACTCGTTTCCTCACACCTGTCACTGTGGAGCTTGTGAGTGATGACAGACTGCAGCAAGTATCTACCGCTCATGTCACCCAGCTGAAGCGTTTTGTAAGTTAAGTCCATCTATCTTTGTCACATTTGTTCTCTTTCCCTTAAATGTTTATTTTTCTCTTGTGACATGATTTTCAGCTTATTTCTTCAAGTTTACGTGGTTTGGCGCAAGATGGCATTGCTATCAATTTTAATTATCTACTTCTTTTCAGGTGATTCCTTCGAATAATATTTAAATAGATGACGTCTAGTCGTTTTTCCTCGTCCCTAATTAATCTTTGACGGAGTATCGTGGTTGTCGCCACTCAACGTTATCCCATTATTAGAATAAGATAATATCGCTCTCTATTAATCGTTCTTTCTTGTTTTAGTTAATGAATATATCTGCTCTCTGACATCCTACCTTGAGAGATTATGGAAGACAGCTTTTGTGTACTTATATTTGTTATATATTGTAAATCTCTAACTTTGTAACTTTTGTAAAACATTTTAGCGAGGAAGCTAGGGTTTTTATTTTGTTTTAAATATTTTGTTTTATCTGGTTTAACTTAAGTTCTTATTGTGAAATTTTCGTACCTTGATTTTTATATTTATCTTCATTGAAGTACATTCTTTTGAGTCCTGCCCGTCTTCCCCTACTTCTAGGCTCCCTCCCGTCACATTTCCGTGATGTACCTTTTTTACTCCCTTCTCCCTTCCTTGTGTTTGTTTCGTTAAAATTTTTGTTCGTCTATTTTGGTGGACGTAACAAAAATTTTGGGGGAGTGCGTGGGAATCTGAATCGTTTTTCTTTTCCACCTGTAGTCTTCCCTTTTTTTCTCTTTTCTTCGGCGTGTCAATTATCGGAATTGTTCTCTTTTCTTCTTGGTTATTACTGGCCAGAATAGCCGAGCAGATCAGTGGACATTTTTATAATTGCTGATCAAGGTTCAATATAGTGATTTCTTGCTATGCCGAATTGTGATTAGTGACACCTCTTTCCTTTTTATCTTCTTTTTTCCGTCTCCTGGGACAACCCCTTGTTACACTCTAGTCAGTCTTCTATTTTTTCTATCCTGGTAGGACCTTTTTGTTTATGCACCCGCCCTCATTTTCGAGATGCCTTGCTTTTCTATCCATTTTATCCCGTTCGTTTGTGTTTTTTATAAAGGTGCGCGTAGAGGTGCGAATCTAGTTCATTTAATGTAATTCCGTGATGCCGGATTAATGCTGATACCATCAAGGTAGGTTACGTATTTTGTCTTTGCTCATTGTATGGAATACTAGGGCGTTTCGCCTATTCTAGTATGTCCATGGAGTATCTGTTTCGTTCCCCTTATCTTCGCCCCCTTTTCGTCGTATCTTTTGTGTAGGTATTGGGTCCGGTTTACTGAGTAACGTGTCTTCAACAGTAAGACTTATGCCATATCTCTTATCTTTTTGTTTGCCTCTTATCTTAGGATTGCGTTTTCATATTCAAGTCCATGAGTTTGGCTTAATCCCTTTCTGACGTAACTTATTTTGATGGGTATCTTTTATTTTGTGTTGCAATACATTTCTCGTAATTATTTTTAATATCGGTTACTTGCCCCTTTTTGTGTTTATTCTTTTACGTCATATCTACGCGCGCTTTTATTAATATTCCGTCTCCCTCGCACTCCCTCATCTCCTTCAGGGCTATTTGAGCTACCGTTCGCTCCTTTGACGGTAGACTCACTTTCCCCGACTCTTTGTCTAGCCCTTTTAATCTTTATTTTTCACAATGTAATTTTACTCTTTACGAGTATACTTTCCCAGATGTGTCCCCCCCCCCTCTATCGTTTCTCCCTATCGATCTTGACATTTACGTTTCGGTCCTTTCGACCGTTATTTTACCTAGTATCACATGTTTGTCGTTCACTTAACCTCATTCATAGCATGTAATGCTTCCTCGTCGTTCCTTGATGTTATCTCTTTGGTCAATACATTACCTTTTCTTTGCCTATGTGTTGAGTATGTGTACCTTATTTAGTCTTTATTTCTTTAGGCTAAGCTAAGCTAGGCCCATAATGTATAGCGCATTCGAATAGAACTTGCATTCACATGGCAGTGAATGAACGTTCAATCCATCGCCTCTGATACCTTCATAACCTTAGTCCGGTTTAATGGGCCCAGCGCCAGGCTAATCGGTACACATTTCCACTGCGAACTACATCTTGCGAAAGGCTAGACGGCACAGTGTGTGTGAGAGGAATTTAACTGATAACCTGTGTAATTTTGACGGTTGTATTAGTGTCTTCTTCTTGCTCTCCTCAACCTAGCGGTTGGTGGGTAGCATGAATATCTTCGTCCAAAGGTCTTCTATCCTGAGCTCGCTGTTTGATCAGGTGGTAAGGACATCTACCTCCGATGTCATCAAATAACTTTGCTCTTGGTCGTCCTCTTCCTGCCTTGACTTCCAATTTCCCTTCAAGCAGTGTGATGCACCATGGTGAATGCCGGAGTAGGTGGCCTATCCAATTATTTCTTCTTTTTTGATTGTTTCTGTCAGATTGATGATTTCCTCTGCTCTTCTTAGAACCTCTTCATTAGTTGGCCTTAGGGTCCAAGGTATCCGTAGCATTCATCGCCAGCACCACATTTCAAATGCACATAATCTTTTCTTGTCGGCCTTCAATAGTGTCCAGGTTTCGCAACCATAGGTGGTAAAGCTCCAAATGTAACTTTTAATGAAGTGTTTTTTGACTTGTAGGGATATGGCTTTGGATGTCAGGAGACTTCTCTTCTTGTGGAAAGCTTATTTAGCCTGGACTATTCGAGAGCGGATGTCCTTTTCACACCTTCCATCAGAAGTAATAATGCTTTCCAAGTACTTGAAAAGATTCACTTGAGCCACTCTTTCCCCTCCCAACCATACATTACTTTTCTGACTACCATCTCGACTACATCTCATTATCTTGGTTTTTGTTTTGTTAATATTCATGTTACATTTTACCCTTAGATGATCATTTAATTCATGTGAGTATTTGTAATTCAGATTATGGGAAGGAGGTGGCCGTGGCCTTAAGGCATTTGCCTGGAGTAGAAGTGGGAAACTACGGAATTCCACTTTCAGCGTGGCTGAGATGGGAATCGAACCCACCTCTTGTCAGTTTTGCCTCACGAGGCTGAGTGCACCACGATCCGACCCTCAGGCAGAATTAAATTTCTTTGCAGAGCCAAAATCAAACCCGGACCTCCGGGGTGACAGTCAAGAACGCTCGCTGCTACACCAGGAGATGATCTGACCTTATGTACGAATGAATGTATGTTACTGGAAACAATACTGATATTAACACTCTTGTTCACAGCAATGAAGTTCGGTGAAGCGGAGATGAAGGCAGGACTAGTAGCCATTGTTTCACACTTCGAGATCTGCACAACGCGGAGAACTCCTGCAATAATTGTGAGGGACCCATACAATTTCTCGATGGAGATCAAAGGTGGACTGTGGTTGGATTTCGTACGGAGGCACTGATTAAACCTGCTTTTAACCTATTTTCATTTATGAAAGAATAGGCTTATGAGATCACCTTTTATCCGTGTGTGTGTGTGTATGTGTGTGTGGTTGCGTGTATGTGCTCCCTAATAAAATCTAAACGGCTGGAGCGATTTAAATGAATCTCGGTAACCCGATTGTGCTCTTCAAATTTTATTACGTCTCACCAATCCAACATGGCGGCTGTGTGAATTAATTCACCGGCATTCTCTATCTCCAAAACTATTACCGATATCACCCTGAAACCGAGTGGAAAGATGTTACACATCAAAAAGTTAGTGTGTATTGTTCAGACCCTTTGTGTGGGGTGGTTGAACTGGGGGATGAGGGTGTGTGTAGAGGGCGGTGTTTAACTGGGGGAAGTTTAATGGATGTGTCAGATCGTTGGATGGGTGTCGAAAGGTGCTGAATGCAAAGGGGTAGCGGGTGAAGCTCGGTGAATAAGGGTGCGCAATTAAGGGAAGTGACCTCAAGACTGAGAATAATGTCGTGCGGGCTGGAAGCCGCGGTGAACAATCCAAAGTGTTGCTGACGACGCGCTACTACAATAAGCTCTCAACCGTGCTAAGTGAGCAAGGCCAATGTCAAGGATCAGTCTAATGTTGCTGGCTCAGCAGTTATGAGGTAGTGTGATGACTGGACAAGGTGTGGGTGGGGCAGTAAGCAGTAACAAGGATAATGATAAATAATAAATAACAATCGGGTGTTTTGGGGTAAGAAGTAATTATTTACTAAGGCTTATCTGGGTGTACTGAGTCCCTTGCAAGTCGGGAGAGTACAACAATGTAACAATTTACAAGTGTAAAGGGTGTGGTAAGGGGTTGGATGTATAAAACGTGTATGGGATCTGAGATGCACACTCACCTGAGGTTTGATGTCTGGATGCGGTTGGACAGAGTCTCCGACGGAAACAGATACCTTCCCCTTGGAAGGTGGTCCTTTTATACATTTCCGAAGTGCCGACTCTGCAGTATTGCTGCATAGCTGTTTTGGTAGCAGCTTCTGTGTACATGTAAGCGAAGTTATGTAAGCATTAGCGCAAGAGCTGTGGCTTCAGCTCTGCTAGCTTTGTGTAATGACGGTGTGTTGTAGTTGCTGTTGTTACCAGCTTGGATGTGTTTTAAGGGGTGAAAACGGTGTGGGGTGTGGGACAGATGGTTTGATAAAATGTAGCTGTTGAAGGAGTATAGATGTCTGTAGAATGGTAGTTGTATGTGTGTACACATCCTAAGGGTGTTATACACCCTTGGATGTTTAACAGTATTTACAAAATATAGATTACAACACAATGCGTTTTATATATTAATTATTAGGGAATAATGAACACACTAAAATAAAAACTATAAAAAAGAAAGGGGTGGGGTGGGGGTTGCTACAGTAACCGGGAACGTTTAGCAAGGGGGATTGGGTGGGCTGACTCTTCGGCAGGGTCTTCGCCGAATGGTATGAAGGGGTCGTCGATGTTTTCCTCTTCCTCGTCAGCGACTATCAGGGGACGGTTGTCGCAAGACTTTCCGCCGCAGCAGAATTTGCAGAAAGTGGAGCAATGCAGAACGGCTTTTCTGCATCCACATGCTGCGGAACAGCCGGTGACACACGATTATTGACAAGATGGCTGACGAGGATAGTCAACAAATTGGAGTCATGCTGAATGAATTGATTAGTGTGACGGAAAAAGTAAAAATCTTCGTCACGATCTGAAGACATGTATTGCAGATTCTGTAAGTAAGATTAGGAACATATCTGTTGAAATGAAAAATACTATTGAACAGACCAAAGATGATATATTGAAACTCTTGGATGAGGTTAGAAAGCTCAAAGGTGACTTGCAAGCTAGATGTTGCACTCCAGTAACAGGACTGGTGGCGCCATCTGTCGGTATACAGCAGTCGTTACTATTAACGAATGCGCAACAAACTTCCCAGTCAGGTGGCGACATTCGGAACTTGTACTCGGAAGTAGTGGTTACAGAGAAGAAATATAAATTGTTCTTGAAATCCAAGGCCACCGAAACTGCTGAGCAAATTAAAACTCGCATTAAAAGTAAGATAAACCCAACTGAAATGAAAGTAGGGATTAATGCAATGAAGACACTTAGGGATGGTAGAGTTTTACTGGAAACTGGTAGCAAACGAGAAATTGATGTTTTAAACGAGGCAATTAACACAGAATGTGGTCAACACGTTGATGTACAGGTACATAAATTACGGAAACCTCGAATGATTGTATATGATATACCGGATAATATTACGGTGGAAAAGGCTTCTGAGGCAATCAGAACACAAAATCCTGAACTAAATTTAAAAGAAGATGATATTGTTTCCAAGTTCAGTTTCAAGACACGAAAAAATATTAGTAATTTAATCATAGAAGTAGGTCCACAAACTCGAAGACAATTACTTCATACGAAATTGAAGGTTGGATGGGTAATTTGTAATGTGGCAGATTATCTAGTTGCTAATAGATGCTACAAATGCAGCAGGTACAATCACCGGTATCAAGCATGTAATGGCGATGAAACCTGCCCTTTATGTGCAGGTAATCATAAAATGAAAGATTGTACAGCTCCTGAAATTGAACATTGTTGTATTAACTGCATCAATTATAATAAGTATAATAAGAAGGAAAATATATGTGTGAAGCATTCTTCTTTTCACCAAAGTTGCCCAAGTTTGCGTGCTGTTTTAACAAGGTACATGATGAATATAGACTATTAATGTTTATTCTACAATATCAACATATATGACATCAATTCGAGGAACTTACATAAATTGTATTCAAATAAATCTACAGCATTCAAGGGCTGCAACAGCCAACTTAATGAAGATCATTGAGATAAATTCATCGGACATAATATTTATTCAGGAACCATATACGTACAACAACCAAACTGCAGGTATTTCTAAACGATATCGTACATTTACTTCTGGTAATGAAAAGAGTAGAGCTGGCATAGTAATTATAAATAGGGGAATAGACGCTTTACTTATTGAACAATTATCAGACGAAGATATTGTTGTCATGCAAATAATATACGGGAAATTTCAGTTCTTCACAGCAAGTGTATATTTAGATTATAGTCGTCCATTAGAAGAAGAATTAAAGAAAATAGACCAGCTTTTAAAATTTACTAACGGAGCCGGGGTCATTTTAGCTATGGACAGTAATGCCAGATCAACAACATGGCACGATGTGCTAACGAATTCAAGAGGTAGAATACTAGAAGAATATATTGCTAGTAAATCACTTCATATAATTAATGAAGATAGTGAAAGAACTACATTTCAAAGCAGCAGAGGTTCTAGCAATAATGATCTTACTATAGTTAATGATCAACATCTGGCAGTAATGCAGGCATGGAATATTAGCGAAGAGGAGAGTTGCTCAGATCATAACATTATACAATTTGAAATCAGGACTGAAATACCGATACGTAACAAGCAAGAGTGTAGTTTTCAAGGTGTAAGGTTCAAAGTGCAAGGCGATAAATATAAAGAATTTGATAATAACCTCGCCAAAAATCTTTCTAGAAATTTTAACAATGCTAATTATATTGGAGACATGAAGGAATTAGATCAGTTTCTGCCCCAGAGTGTGGAAAGAGAAGTAGAATTAGAATCTATTGTTAACAAATTTGCTGAGATATTACAGTCAACTTGTAGGCAAACATTTATAACACTTAAGGGACCAAATATGTCAGAAAGGAAGAAATCAGTTCCATGGTGGACTGACGCCCTTACTATACTTAGGAAAAGAACGCCAGCCTCAATACGGAGATTCCAAAAAAACAAAAATAATGAAGAACTCAGAGAGATCCGTAAGCAAGCGTATTTTGTTGAGAAGAGGAAGTACCAAGCAGCTATCAGAAAAGAGAAATTTGACTCCTGGAAACAATACTGTACCACAACATCATCTGTAAATCCGTGGAATGAAGTGTATAAACTGGCTTCAGGAAAAATAAGGAACAGCATTCTCATGTCAACTCTTCAGAAACTTGACGGAACGACAACATTAAATATGGAAGACACTATAGAATATATTATGGATTATCTTATTCCGGAAGATAGAGAAGAAGATACAGATCACCATAAAACATAAGGAGGTTAATTAATGAATTAATTAATACTTGCGATGATAGATATTTCACCCAGGAGGAGATTCGTCAAACCATTAGTAGCTTCAATCCAAAGAAAGCACCAGGCGAAGATGGAATAACTATGGAAATACTCCTACGAACTTTCAATAATTTTCCTAAGTTTTTAACGTCAATATATAATGAATGTCTCAAAAGAGGGTGCTTCCCTAAAATTTGGAAGAGAGCAAAAATAATTCTCATACTTAAACCAGGAAAAGAAAAGGGTACAGATCCATCGAAATTTAGACCAATTAGCTTGTTGAATCTAGCGGGCAAGGTACTGGAGAAGTTATTGATTAGTAGAATAATGCATCATATGTACAAAAATAAATTAATGAATAATAATCAATTTGGATTTACACCACAGAAGAGCACAACCGACGCAGCAATGGAAGTGAAGCAATTTATAGAACCGGAATTAGAAGAAGGGAACGTAATAATTATGACCAGCTTGGACGTTAAAGGTGCTTTTGACGCCGCTTGGTGGCCTGCTATTCTAAAAGGACTAAAAGATATGGAATGCCCTAGAAATCTATACAAACTCTCTCAAGACTATTTCCAAGGAAGAACAGCTTTCATGTCCATTAATAGCAACAACACTGAGAGAAGACTTACTAAAGGTTGTCCGCAAGGTTCACGCTGTGGTCCTGGTTTTTGGAATATACAATATAATTCTCTTCTTACATTGCAGTATTCAAATCGCACGAAGGTAGTTGCATTTGCAGATGACGTATTACTGCTTGTTCAAGCAACATCTATTAAAGAGGCAGAAACTTATACTAATATAGAAATGGACAAAATTTCAATTTGGGCTAAACTCAATAAGATCAGATTTAATGAATAGAAATCAAAAGTTATGGTCTTGTCGAGAAGAAAAAGAAAAGAAGAAAAATAGATTAAAATTTATCTTAATTACAAAAGCTTAGATCAGGTGGACACCGTTAAATATCTTGGAATTATTTTCGACCACAAACTTACATTTAGAGAGCACATTAACTATATGACTGAAAAATGTAGGAAACTGATATTTAGTCTCTCAAGATTTGCAAAGCTAAACTGGGGTTTAAAGCATACAGCTCTGAAGGTAATATACAAAGGTGGAATCTTACCTCTCATTTTGTATGGAGCACCGGTATGGAGAAAGGTTATAGAGAAAACTTGCTATAAAGTAAAATTGATAAGAGTCCAAAGGCTGATAAATATCAGAATAGCTAAAGCTTATCGCACTGTATCTAATGAAGCTCTCTGTGTGATATCAGGATTAATTCCAATTAATATTCAAATTGAGGAGACGGTAGCATACTACGATCTTATTAAAGTTAATAGTAAAGAAGATCGCTCAATTGACATGGACATGGAAGTAAATCAATGGTCTCACCCTGCTGACATTGTTAAAATTATTGACGTAAATTATGAACAGATGCATTCTTTCAATGTTTACACTGATGGAAGTAAAAGTGAGGATGGAGTAGGATCAGGAATTGCCATATACAATTGAAACGAATTCATTCAACAGCTGCAATAAAAACTAGACAAACGATGTTCTAATAATCAAGCAGAACAGCTAGCTATCGTTAAGGCATTGCAACATCTAGAATGCATGGACAGGGAGCAGAGAACCGCACTCATTTTCACAGACAGCCAAATTACAATAGATGCACTTAAAAACTACAAAAACCATACATTTCTCATAGAGAAAATTAGAAGAAAAGCAATTGAAATGGAGAAACAGAATTGGGTGATTGTCTTCAGTTGGGTTAAGGCGCATAACGGAAATGGGGGAAAAGAATTAGCGGACCAGCTGGCTAAAGAAGCAGCACAAAGCGGCTTAAGTGAGTGCTATAATAGAATTCCAAAAAGTAATATGCTAAAAGAATTAAGTGTGTTTAGTTTGAGAAAGTGGCAGAATGAATGGGACAATACATCCAAGGGCGAAATTACAAAATCATTTTCCCCCAGTGTACAGGACAGACTAAAATTGGAAATGAACATAACGCCCAATTTTACAGTTATGACAACAGGACACGGCAATATTAAATCATACTTATTCAGATTTAAAATTATAGAAGGTCCAACATGTACATGCAATAACGGTCACCAGACTGTAGATCACTTACTATATGACTGTAAGTTATTAGGGACAGAAATATGTATATTAATAGCACATGTTTTAAGATCAGGCAACTGGCCTATAAAGAAAGATGAACTTGTTAGAAACTACCTTAGGGAATTCTTTACTTTTGTAAGCTATACCTCATTTGAAATACTAAATAGATATTTTTTATTTATATTTTCTTAACTGTCAATCATTTTAGTGACACACATTTCATTTAACAGGCCATAGATATACAATATTTATAATATAAATTGTATAGTTTTAATCTGAAATGATTAATAAGTAATAATTAAGCATGTAGTATTACTACATTGTAATGGGGGCATGCTGTAAATAAAATAAATTTAAAAAAAGCCGGTGACACACCTGCATGTGAACCCGATGGGGTTATGCTGACTGGAATCGAACATGGTTCTCAGAGACTGTGATCTCAGTATAAAGGTTCCACCAGGAAGCGAACCAGAGATCTGTACAGGGAGTTTCTTGGTAAAAACCCCTCGAAAGAAATGTATATTTAATCACTGGTGTGATTTTTGATGAAATGGCATTATTTATTAAAATAATGTAGGAAATAATGAGCAGATTATATCATTATAAGACGATTTGGTGTACGCTATTGGAGGCTTGAAGCACGGAGAAGGGCAGAGCTGACATTTACTAATTGGCCCAGAATTGTGGGTTGGTCCCAGTGGAGCCACGTCCATCTCAGAGACCCCATTATGTCGTCTGGAGCAGGGGTGAGGCCTGAATAATGACATAGTTATTCCCCGACGGAGAATGGATTTGGAGTAGGGGCGGAGAAATGCCCAGAGAAATCATTGATTACTCGTGATTGGAGTAACGAATCGAGATGAGAGTTGCACACAGGTGAATAGCTTGGCAAGAAGATAATTTTAGAGTCTTTTACCTGCGAAATTGGTGCATATTTAGTGATGTGCGTAAGGACTGTAAAACGACCATTGTTCGCGGATGGATGTGAAGATGTTGCCGGGGGTTTCCCGTTAGGTAGCGTCCCACGCCATGGAGAAAGGAATTAATATTAATTAATTGAACGAGCGATTCCTTTGCACACAGATAGTTTTGGGACCTGTGAAGAGAGAGGAACACAATGATCATGGTTTGAAGACCTGAATCATGCTGTGAGAGGAGCCAAGATTACGCGGGAAGATGTTGCTCTACTTTCTGTGGAAATCCGATATAAGGGAGTAGACCCCAGGAGGAGCTCTCAGCTATGCTCAGTTGAAACTCAGTTGTCACGCAGTCTACATGCCGCCAAGCGCAGTTACAGCCAGTTACAGTCTTACTCAATTGTCAATTGTAGCACAATGGCAATAAGTTTCAATCAGTATGCAGCAAATATGAAGCAGTACGAGACAGCGTGTAAGCCGCATACAGAAGTCTTCAAATAAGTTACGTGCAGTCTTCGAGTGAAACTTCAGTCAGCTACAGCCAGGTTGAAGCAAGTTCGTCAAGGCAAAACGCATGACGATTCTATTCATCAAGACGCCGAACAAAGACTGGTATGTGTAATAGAAACAGTAAACATGCTTGTATGAATAATAGTCGTGATACAGGCATAATCAGCAGCACGAACTATGACGTGTTCAGTTACGAAGCACCGTATAGACTAACGGTAGAACTATTGTATATAATTATTTGTGAAAGTGTTGAACTTTATTAAGCGCAGTGTGTATAGTCTTAACTAATCGTGTATGTGTAACTACGATAGAATGCGCGAAAGAAACTCTACTAAGTGTTTGGTATTGCCATGAGAGTACCAGATGTTAACGCTCATGTTTGGGAGCCAGCGTATTGATGTAACGCAGGACGCTTACTGTAGGAGTAATGATCGTCATAAAACTGTTGGAGAGTTCCGAGAGCAGATAACCAGACTTTCAATCAGGAGTTGGTAACGTAAGATGCCGTCAACACCTGCAATTTCGATCTCTGCTAGGGAATTTCAGCATTGAAGTGTGTATAAAGTGACGAGTGTTCAGTGTAATGCATATGTAAAAATATCATTTAAAGTAGTGTTTGATGAAGTGTTTCACATGTTTGGGGAGTGATAACTTCCTGAAAGGTATGCAACGTGTCGTGTTGGTGATAGAAATTATGTGTAATCAAATGTGTGTAAACAAGAGAAATATGTCGCGTTAAACCCATTATGGCGGGCGACATGGAAGAATATGATTGGTCGGAGCCACCTTAGATGCCTATAGAGATGTAAGTACCCCACAAATTATGGTTATGATTATGTAGAAGTATGGACCGCTGCATGTCTGTGATTCCGTAAAGATATTGTGAATTCCTTATAGATGCCAGTAAAAATCAGTTAGGAGGCTGATCCTCCATGTTTAATCAGTATTGAGTTGATTTTGATAGAGTTGAGATGTTGATGTGCATCATTAAGTGGAGTAATTATTCCCACTATGAATTAAGAATGGCAATCAGTTATGTCAATGCAACGAACGCGATTGTTCGAGTTTAAAACGTCTAGCTATGTCGGAAATTTTGGTAATTTATGTGAGAATAATAATAAATAATGATTTTGGTCATTTATGTCAATGAGATTTATATGAGAATAATAATAAATAATGATTTTGGTCATTTATGTCAGTGAGAAATGATGATATAATAATAATGGTTATTAAGAGTATGAATGAACACATCAGGAAACAAATAAATGTTGTAAGCGAGAATTATTAACGCTAAGTGCAAGACTTATCAATCTAAGCAGGAAGATGTTACAGTGAGATTACATTACAGTAACTATGGAAAGAAGTTTTATATCAGAATATTGCAGATATTCAGTAATGATACCAGTAATGAAAGAGCTTTTAGTGGATTGAATTTGCAGCTTAATTGAGAAGCTTATAGAGTAAATGTTAGATTTCTCTTAATATTATAGGTCGGAGTGTCGTAGCATGGAGCATTAGGGGCCAGATAGTCTATTCTACGTATGAATTCTCCTATGTCGTGGACATTGTTGGAGATATTATTTATTCCAGAGTTGTAGTGTTGGACCCTAACTCTGAAGAAAGGATTGAAATGTGTTCCGGATTGGATTCTTGACAGAGTCGAGGAAACAAGGACACCTCGCAGCTCTATGATTTCCCGAGAACTTATTGATGAGTTATTTACGCTCGTTGGCAGCGAAAACTCATGGCGACAGTGGTTTTCTGCGCCTATATTATACTTGAGACATCGGTCAAACCGCCAGGCTCATGCATTGCGAACCCCGAACCTTCATGTTGAATGGACCCATGTGAGGCCATTAATTAATCATTATCCTCGACGTAGGAATAATTACAAAAGCTCATTCAATACCTGTTGGCAATATAGTCAATTAAGATCCTTTGGGAACATGTGTGTCGGTCAGGACACAGTTTTTGTCTTGTAAATCTTCACTGCTTAGAGAGAGGGAGGCTTTCAAACTTTTAGAAAGGTCGAGATAATTGGTGAAACGACCCATTCCACTTTCTATTGTGTAGCGACTTCCTTAGCCGAGGGTCGGTGCTAGCCACCCGGGCCGCTCAGGCAAGTTATAGAGGGAAGAGTCTAGACCTTGTTGAAATGACATATAATGCAAGATTGTTATGTTGAGTATTATAGCCATGTGGTTTGTGAACACATGGATAATTATAGTTCATCCTGATGGTTCATTATTTTAGCTATCTGACGAATAGTTACATGATATATTTGTACTGTCACTGGAGCCAAGTCATGTAGTTGGTGACTAGATGCCAATCGCCATGAGCGCGAGGTAGTCTATCGTACAATCCGACATAAGCTATAACGTAACGTTTTATCTAGGAATCACAGACAGCATGCGGCGAAACCATATAATTGGAGGATGTGTAGGGGGTAGCTTACATAATTATGGAGTTGCACGTCGATTTTGGTGCAACGTCCAAATAGGTAAATGCATGCAAAGCATTTCATTGGTGAGAAGAAAAATATTAAAACACGCACGGCACACATAATTGTTTAACATAAAGAGGTTTAAGGAATAATCCTTGTTGTAATATTAAAGAAGTCACATTGTATGACTGTTATGTTAATGTACAGTTTGTTTTGAAGTCGTAGGTGCATCAGCGCACTAGTATATCCTTGTGAAGTTCACAGAAGGGTAAAGCCTTATGGCTAGGTATGACTTTGTTGTGATTTTATATTTGTTTACTTATGGATTGTGGAAGTAAAAATTTTGTTTGCTTTATTTTATGCTTTTTTGAGTATTGTTTTGTGTTTGAAGCCATGATTTATTTTAATGAATTAAAGTTTTAGAATAGAGTTGTGCCTTATCATTGCAGAGTTGATACCTTTTAGCCTCAAATCCAAAATATGCACTGCTAAATTGGGGTTACCGTACACGCCTGAGAGCTGATGCTAGTTGGAGGCAGATGCATATTATCCACCGAGATTACTCACATGGGTACATGGGAATTGATGTCCTATACTGTGATTTGAGCTAAAGGTACGACTAAAGTCGGTCAGATTTAATGCACACAACTCTATTAAAGTAAGAATTAACGAGGTAGGGTGTGACCGCTCCTAATCCATAGCTAAGTTCCGATACGTATATATAAATTTTGATAGATACCGATAGATACTACCAATTTATCATGGCGCCCAGAATACGTGGAGCTTATGGGATTTAGGGAAAACCCATAGATTTTATGGTATTTCATGGGGAAAACCATAGTAATTGTTTTGCCTCAAACTGTGTTTGAGTGATTTTTGAATTCAGTAGGCTTTTGAGGTAACGCAGAATCTCTCTATTGAGAAGAGAATGGCCTAAGGGTACGAGCGTTACATACCCAATCCACAATCTACCATAATATTATCAGGTTTTGTACGACTTCACAATATGTGTGCAGTGTTTGATGTTTCTCTTCGAAACGTATCCACATATTTTTCCAGGAAGCCTGCCTGCATATTTAAGTGTGTTATTGGAAAATGTCAGGTACGCAGGAGATCTTGCAAGTTATTGCAGGACTGAAACAGCATTTCGATGCTGCTCACGAGCAGAGTAAACTGGAAACCAAGGCGTTCCAGGATAGTATAAACACTCGGTTAGATGAGAACCAGATTGAATTAAACAATCGGTTAGAGGCAATTAATGCAAATCAGGTTGCAATGGATAATAACCAGATTGAATTAAACAATAAGTTAGGTCAAATGCAAGAAGTCATTAAGACCGAAGTAACAGATACTGTTGTAAGCATTGTATCGGAAATGCAGGTAAATACTGACAAACGTTTCGAGGCTATAGAAGCCAAACTTGAGGGTAATTTGCAAGCGTGTAGGCATGCTCAGGAGCAAACCAACAGTAAATTAGAGGCGTTGTCTAACGATATTAAGGATATTCAGATCCAAAATGAGGCGAATCTCGAACGCCAAGCGAAACAGTTCGCAGAGTTTACGAAAACAGTAGACCAGAGATTAGAGGAGAACGACTCCAAATGGGACCAGAAATTGAAAAGCTACGCTAGAGCAATTAACGGTGACCTCAAGAAACAGGACCAGAATATATTAGGTCAATGCCAGGAAATAGGCGAAATTAAGGCTATCGCTCATGAAAGTAAGGAGCTGGTAGGCAACGTGAAAAGTCAGATGGGTAAAGTTCATAAAGAACTGGACCAAGTTCAGAGCGATATTGTCATGGTCAATAAAAGGCAAGAGAAAAATAGGGGCGAGATCACCAAGGTCCGGAATGAATTGTCTAAAGTCAATGGACACATTCAAGATGAAATTAAAGGTCTGAGAGAAGAACTCGAAATAAGAGAAGGCCAGAAAACAGAGGCAAGCGACAAGACCCTTGCTCAAATTAAAGAGGACGTAGAGGATGAAATATCCCATATCAAACTAAGTCTGAAAGAAGACAAGGTGAAAATTTTTCAAGTAGCCGAGGAAAACCGAGATAGGCTTACGAGAATAGAAAAAGAAGTCATTACTCGCCTAGAAAGAGCAGAAATGCGCCATAACCAAATGGAGACTAGGATAATAGCACAGGAGGAGACACTTCTGAAATATCCTAAGTCAAGTGAAGGCAGCATAGAGGATATGAGAAAAACAAGGTGGGCAGACCTAGAAACCCAACCTATAAGCAGGAATGCTGCAGGCGCAGGAGAAAGTCCTTACATGACGCCAGGTGTACCAATTGCGGCATCGACGCCACATGAAAACGCGATGCACACCCAGGTGATAAACGTCATTAGGGCAAGCGAAGAAAAACCTAGGAAATTTTCAGGTAGTCACTGTAGTATGACACCAAAATATTGGTTAAAGGAAGTGACTGAATATCTCAATGATGCACGAATACCGCAGGAGCGTAGGCTACGTGCTATAGAGAAGTTAACAGAGGGGGAGTGCGCATTATGGTTTCGCAGCTTCCGTTACACTTTTGATACTGTTGAGGAATTCCGCGAGGCATTCTTGAAGAGATATTGGGACGCCGCGACTCAGCAGAACTTACGGCTGGATTTGTATGCCAAAAAGTACAGCACGAACAACCCGACGAAGTACGCAGAATTCTTCATATCGCAGATGTGTCGTTTTAAAGAGCTGGATCAAAAACCTAGTGAACTGGAGCTATGCATTGCTATCGCCAAACAGCTTCCATACGAGATCCAAAGGCTACTAATCTCGGCTAATGCGAAAACGGCTATGGAAATGGAGACAGTTCTAAGGCAACTGGACCTCACCACAGCAAATACTATGCGTCAGAGTCGAACCGTGGAACAAGTCCACGTGACCAACACACAGACTGACCAACAGCAAGCTCCAAGGAACAACAAGGCCACGAGCACAGAAACTGTAGATTCCTATGGACGGCAATGGGAACAGGAACCCAGAAAATGGCAGTCAAGGTACAAAGGAAATGCTAATAAAGCAGGAAGAGGTCGAAGTTCGTGGAATAAACACAATAACAGGGGCAAACCGTACCATAACAATGGAGGTAATAATGGCCAGGAAGGCAATAATAGAAACTGGAGACCCCAAGAGAGAAGAAATAACTTCGATGACGAGGCAGAAGAGCGATATCATGCTTCTTTGCGATACCTCGAAGAAAGGGGAGATGAGCCCCAGAAACCACAAGTCCGCTGGCAAGAAGTCATGCAGAACAGGACATCGCCAGACAGATATGGAGATGGAGCTAAGAGTTTGGAACTACAGCGCAGCGAACAGGAGAGAAGGAACTCCAAAGGGGCGGGCGCTGAAGAAAAAAAAAAACGCCAAAATTAGAAGAGCTCGAGACTGATGGATGGAAGTCTATTAACATCATCAATTGGATAGCCAAACCAGAAGAATTGATTGAGGATACAGGAGGACCACAGGTCATGGTCAAGAGAGAATTGCCTATTATAATTGTGAGAGTGGCAGGATTAAAAGTCAGAAGTCTGTTAGATACTGGATCAACAGTAAGCCTGATGACACAAGCTCTATATAATGAAATAGCCCGGAGAGAGAATATTTTGAAGATACCGATCTCCAGTGTCAAAATTAAAGGGGTAATTCCAGACAGAACAATGATATGTAAATACCAGGTATTCCTAGATTTACAGATAGGAGGCTCTATTTTCTCACAGAGTTTTCTGTTAGTAAACAAACTACCTTATAACCTACTTATTGGGGCAGAGTTTATAAGGGAATACAGAGTGATAATTGACCTAGCACAGGACAGGGTTATGTTCCATGTGAATGAAGAAGCTGAAGGCTTAGAGGTCGCACTCAATGAAATTGAACCAGGATCCAGTGAACAAGCATGGCATACATACAGAGATGTGGCTGATGAAGAAGTGTTAGCTATTGAGCAGTTAGAAGCGGAGCTCAAAACACTAGCCACAGACTTGGAAAAAGATCTGGAACCCAAATTGGAAGAATACATTTCGGAGAAGCTAGAAGAAGCGAAAATTGGGCTAAAAGAGAAGGAAAATTTAAAGCAGTTATTGCTGGAACAGAAGGAAGTCTTTGATTCGAGACCTGGTCGGATAAAGAACTTCACTTATGCTTTTCAAGTCAGTGATTGGACACCATTTAGGCAGAAACCCTACCCTATAGCTGAAAAGCATTATGCTAAAGTGAAAGAGGCAATTCAGGAGATGTTGGAGGCCGGCGTTATTGAGAAAACACCTACGGCTTATGTAAGTCCATTGGTAATTGTACCAAAGTCAGACGGATCTGTCAGAGTCTGCTTGGACCTGAGACGCTTAAATTTGAGAGTTATTCCGGAATTTGACCAAGTGCCACCTATTAAAGAGATCCTCAGGAAGTTTAGAGGGAAAACTATATTCTCAAATTTGGATATCACATCCAGTTTCCACCATCTTGAATTAGAGAAGAAAACTAGTCTGTTGACAGGATTTATGTTTGATCAACATACATTCACATTTTTAAGGCTACCTTTTGGGTTGAAAACAGCTGGTTCAGCCCTGATAAGAGCGTTAGATCGCAATCTATCAGATGAGGTTAAAGAGAGTACCATCAGATATGTAGACGACATTCTACTCACATCAGAATCTCTGGAGGAGCACATGAGAGACCTGAAGAAGTTGCTAGATGACCTTCGAGAGGCTAACTTTAAGGTCAATATCAAGAAATCGCACTTCTGTCAGAGGGAAGTTAAATTCCTAGGGCATGTTATTGATGCAAATGGAGTGAAGCCTAACCCAGATAAATTGGAGGTAATTCGGAATTTCCCTCGACCCACGAAAGTAAAGCACGTCCGACAGTATTTGGGAGTAATTGGATTCTTTTCGAACCACTGCCCAAACTATACTGCGACAGTAGCACCACTGCAGGACCTATTGAAGAAAGGCGGCAGATGGAATTGGACGGAGCAATGTCAGGAAGCATTCGTGAGGTCAAAACAAATGCTTTTGGAATATGTGAAACTGGGATACCCAGATTATACCCAGAAGTTTATCATACAGACGGATGCATCACTTATTGGGATTGGAGCGATGCTATTCCAGGAAAATGTTGACCAGCCTGAGAAGAAAGTTTTTATCGCCTTTATAAGCAGAAGACTGAGAGCCCATGAGAAAAACTACACGATCACAGAGATAGAATTGCTCGCAATTTTGTACGCGTTGCAATCGTGGCACAAACTCGTGTACGGCTTCCGAATAGTTCTGAGAACAGACCATAAAGCTTTAACATTTTTGTTAAAGACGGATTTGTCTAGTCAGAGATTGACAAGATGGTCCCTGTATATCCAGCAATTTAATGTGGAAATAGAATACTGTCCAGGGAAAGAGAATGTAATACCGGACATATTAAGTCGTTACCCTAGAGAAGAAGAAGTGCTAGCGGTCCAGATTGAGAATCGAGATCAGAAGACGTTGGATGACTTAAGGAACATTACCAACCTACAACGCGAAGACCCATGGTTGAAGATGATAATCGATTACTTCGAGGGACGCTTAGCAAGGGGAACTGCGATATACAGAGAGGCGGAGGCATTGGCAACAGATTATGTATGGTATAATCAGATATTACACAAGTGGGACGATGTGGATCACACACGTCAAAGGATTGTAATTCCTGCATCTTTGCAGAGGAGATTAGTATGGCTAGCCCACAGAGCATTTGGACATCCTGGAATAGATAAAATTTGTGCTCTGTTGAAGGAAGCATTTACTTGGCCAAAATTGAGAGAAACGGTGAGAAATGCTATTAGAACATGTGATCTTTGCCAAAGGGTAAAGCCGAATCCCTTTTTAATGAGGCAACGACCTATCCCGTTATTGCCAGAGAAGCCAAGGCAGCTATTGAGTATCGACAACTTTGGACCATTGCCTAGAGCGCGTAGAGGCAATAGACACATTTTTGTAGCCATGGATGTATTTTCGAAAATGGTGGTGTTGTGCCCCATTCAAAAGACAAGTTCAAAACAGGTCTTGAAGCGCCTGAAAGAGAGAGTTATTCCGATTCTTGGGAAGCCGGATAACATTCTCTCGGACCACGGAAGTTGCTTTACTAGTGCAGAATTTCGTCGAGAACTGGAAACTCTAGGAATTAGGCAGATTTTATCTACCATTCGCCATCCTGAGGCAAGTCCCGTTGAAAGAGTAATGAGAGAGATCCAGAAATACATGAAGATCTACTGTTCTGAAGCGAATTGGCGTTGGATTGAATTTCTAGAAGTCATTGAATACTGTATAAATAATACTGTACATGAGGCGACAGGTCAGGTTCCCGTTACTCTACATCTGGATCAGAGACCAGAGAGACCGTGGAATGGTGTTATTCCATTACCAGTAGACGCACAGCCCGGTAGAGAATTGAGGATCCAACGAACCTTTGAATATCTCAAAGCACAGGCGGAGAGACGTCAGAGAAGGAATCGTGCGAAGAGGTATCATAAACCGCTTCTCGTGGGACAGAAAGTTTTAATTAAGAAACCCGCCAGTTCAGATCCAGAGGCACGGAAGTATAAAAAGTTTATTTTTGCTTACCACGGCCCGTTCGAGGTGATAAGAGACCTCCAGAACAATGCATACAGGTTAAGGCATTTAGAGAATGGAAACGAGGTCGTTATGAACATAGCCAACTTAAAAGTTTATTACTCGCCAGAAGAATTCGACGAACCAGAAGAAGAATTAGTAACGCACACCCAACTCAACGGGGAGAGCGGAGGCAGCCAAGCAGGCAGACCTGAATGTTGGAACGGCGAGACGGGACGAGAAGCAGACAGTTTACCCAGTGTAAGCGGAGAGCAGAAAGAATGCCAGTGTTTGCGAGAATTCTATGAAGAAATGGTCAGAGTGGCCAGAGAGGTTGAGGCTGTAAACGCGACCCTTCGCAGGGAGAATAGACAGCTCAGAAACAAGGCCGAGTGTGGAAGGGGGAACACTACTAACCCACTCGTAGCCAGACAAGGTGAAGGACCCCAGACGTAAACACAGACGGTGGTCGACAGTCAGCTGGTTACTTATATAAGCCACTTGCATTGGACTTTTATAAGTTTTGCAAGGGGAACATGAACCGATGGGGTTATGCTGACTGGAATCGAACATGGTTCTCAGAGACTGTGATCTCAGTATAAAGGTTCCACCAGGAAGCGAACCAGAGATCTGTACAGGGAGTTTCTTGGTAAAAACCCCTCGAAAGAAATGTATATTTAATCACTGGTGTGATTTTTGATGAAATGGCATTATTTATTAAAATAATGTAGGAAATAATGAGCAGATTATATCATTATAAGACGATTTGGTGTAAGCTATTGGAGGCTTGAAGCACGGAGAAGGGCAGAGCTGACATTTACTAATTGGCCCAGAATTGTGGGTTGGTCCCAGTGGAGCCACGTCCATCTCAGAGACCCCATTATGTCGTCTGGAGCAGGGGTGAGGCCTGAATAATGACATAGTTATTCCCCGACGGAGAATGGATTTGGAGTAGGGGCGGAGAAATGCCCAGAGAAATCATTGATTACTCGTGATTGGAGTAACGAATCGAGATGAGAGTTGCACACAGGTGAATATCTTGGCAAGAAGATAATTTTAGAGTCTTTTACCTGCGAAATTGGTGCATATTTAGTGATGTGCGTAAGGACTGTAAAACGACCATTGTTCGCGGATGGATGTGAAGATGTTGCCGGGGGTTTCCCGTTAGGTAGCGTCCCACGCCATGGAGAAAGGAATTAATATTAATTAATTGAACGAGCGATTCCTTTGCACACAGATAGTTTTGGGACCTGTGAAGAGAGAGGAACACAATGATCATGGTTTGAAGACCTGAATCATGCTGTGAGAGGAGCCAAGATTACGCGGGAAGATGTTGCTCTACTTTCTGTGGAAATCCGATATAAGGGAGTAGACCCCAGGAGGAGCTCTCAGCTATGCTCAGTTGAAACTCAGTTGTCACGCAGTCTACATGCCGCCAAGCGCAGTTACAGCCAGTTACAGTCTTACTCAATTGTCAATTGTAGCACAATGGCAATAAGTTTCAATCAGTATGCAGCAAATATGAAGCAGTACGAGACAGCGTGTAAGCCGCATACAGAAGTCTTCAAATAAGTTACGTGCAGTCTTCGAGTGAAACTTCAGTCAGCTACAGCCAGGTTGAAGCAAGTTCGTCAAGGCAAAACGCATGACGATTCTATTCATCAAGACGCCGAACAAAGACTGGTATGTGTAATAGAAACAGTAAACATGCTTGTATGAATAATAGTCGTGATACAGGCATAATCAGCAGCACGAACTATGACGTGTTCAGTTACGAAGCACCGTATAGACTAACGGTAGAACTATTGTATATAATTATTTGTGAAAGTGTTGAACTTTATTAAGCGCAGTGTGTATAGTCTTAACTAATCGTGTATGTGTAACTACGATAGAATGCGCGAAAGAAACTCTACTAAGTGTTTGGTATTGCCATGAGAGTACCAGATGTTAACGCTCATGTTTGGGAGCCAGCGTATTGATGTAACGCAGGACGCTTACTGTAGGAGTAATGATCGTCATAAAACTGTTGGAGAGTTCCGAGAGCAGATAACCAGACTTTCAATCAGGAGTTGGTAACGTAAGATGCCGTCAACACCTGCAATTTCGATCTCTGCTAGGGAATTTCAGCATTGAAGTGTGTATAAAGTGACGAGTGTTCAGTGTAATGCATATGTAAAAATATCATTTAAAGTAGTGTTTGATGAAGTGTTTCACATGTTTGGGGAGTGATAACTTCCTGAAAGGTATGCAACGTGTCGTGTTGGTGATAGAAATTATGTGTAATCAAATGTGTGTAAACAAGAGAAATATGTCGCGTTAAACCCATTATGGCGGGCGACATGGAAGAATATGATTGGTCGGAGCCACCTTAGATGCCTATAGAGATGTAAGTACCCCACAAATTATGGTTATGATTATGTAGAAGTATGGACCGCTGCATGTCTGTGATTCCGTAAAGATATTGTGAATTCCTTATAGATGCCAGTAAAAATCAGTTAGGAGGCTGATCCTCCATGTTTAATCAGTATTGAGTTGATTTTGATAGAGTTGAGATGTTGATGTGCATCATTAAGTGGAGTAATTATTCCCACTATGAATTAAGAATGGCAATCAGTTATGTCAATGCAACGAACGCGATTGTTCGAGTTTAAAACGTCTAGCTATGTCGGAAATTTTGGTAATTTATGTGAGAATAATAATAAATAATGATTTTGGTCATTTATGTCAATGAGATTTATATGAGAATAATAATAAATAATGATTTTGGTCATTTATGTCAGTGAGAAATGATGATATAATAATAATGGTTATTAAGAGTATGAATGAACACATCAGGAAACAAATAAATGTTGTAAGCGAGAATTATTAACGCTAAGTGCAAGACTTATCAATCTAAGCAGGAAGATGTTACAGTGAGATTACATTACAGTAACTATGGAAAGAAGTTTTATATCAGAATATTGCAGATATTCAGTAATGATACCAGTAATGAAAGAGCTTTTAGTGGATTGAATTTGCAGCTTAATTGAGAAGCTTATAGAGTAAATGTTAGATTTCTCTTAATATTATAGGTCGGAGTGTCGTAGCATGGAGCATTAGGGGCCAGGTAGTCTATTCTACGTATGAATTCTCCTATGTCGTGGACATTGTTGGAGATATTATTTATTCCAGAGTTGTAGTGTTGGACCCTAACTCTGAAGAAAGGATTGAAATGTGTTCCGGATTGGATTCTTGACAGAGTCGAGGAAACAAGGACACCTCGCAGCTCTATGATTTCCCGAGAACTTATTGATGAGTTATTTACGCTCGTTGGCAGCGAAAACTCATGGCGACAGTGGTTTTCTGCGCCTATATTATACTTGAGACATCGGTCAAACCGCCAGGCTCATGCATTGCGAACCCCGAACCTTCATGTTGAATGGACCCATGTGAGGCCATTAATTAATCATTATCCTCGACGTAGGAATAATTACAAAAGCTCATTCAATACCTGTTGGCAATATAGTCAATTAAGATCCTTTGGGAACATGTGTGTCGGTCAGGACACAGTTTTTGTCTTGTAAATCTTCACTGCTTAGAGAGAGGGAGGCTTTCAAACTTTTAGAAAGGTCGAGATAATTGGTGAAACGACCCATTCCACTTTCTATTGTGTAGCGACTTCCTTAGCCGAGGGTCGGTGCTAGCCACCCGGGCCGCTCAGGCAAGTTATAGAGGGAAGAGTCTAGACCTTGTTGAAATGACATATAATGCAAGATTGTTATGTTGAGTATTATAGCCATGTGGTTTGTGAACACATGGATAATTATAGTTCATCCTGATGGTTCATTATTTTAGCTATCTGACGAATAGTTACATGATATATTTGTACTGTCACTGGAGCCAAGTCATGTAGTTGGTGACTAGATGCCAATCGCCATGAGCGCGAGGTAGTCTATCGTACAATCCGACATAAGCTATAACGTAACGTTTTATCTAGGAATCACAGACAGCATGCGGCGAAACCATATAATTGGAGGATGTGTAGGGGGTAGCTTACATAATTATGGAGTTGCACGTCGATTTTGGTGCAACGTCCAAATAGGTAAATGCATGCAAAGCATTTCATTGGTGAGAAGAAAAATATTAAAACACGCACGGCACACATAATTGTTTAACATAAAGAGGTTTAAGGAATAATCCTTGTTGTAATATTAAAGAAGTCACATTGTATGACTGTTATGTTAATGTACAGTTTGTTTTGAAGTCGTAGGTGCATCAGCGCACTAGTATATCCTTGTGAAGTTCACAGAAGGGTAAAGCCTTATGGCTAGGTATGACTTTGTTGTGATTTTATATTTGTTTACTTATGGATTGTGGAAGTAAAAATTTTGTTTGCTTTATTTTATGCTTTTTTGGGTATTGTTTTGTGTTTGAAGCCATGATTTATTTTAATGAATTAAAGTTTTAGAATAGAGTTGTGCCTTATCATTGTAGAGTTGATACCTTTTAGCCTCAAATCCAAAATATGCACTGCTAAATTGGGGTTACCGTACACGCCTGAGAGCTGATGCTAGTTGGAGGCAGATGCATATTATCCACCGAGATTACTCACATGGGTACATACATTGTAATGGGGGCATGCTGTAAATAAAATAAATTAAAAAAAAACCGGTGACACACCTGCATGATACCGTGTGAATTATGCAAACTTTATAATCCATAACAAGGGACCCTCCATTTCCGATTATCAAACAGGGAATCATTTAAACTGTTCTAAATGACGTGGCCCGTTCGAAATTAAAAGTTTATATTGTAATATCATAGTGCAGAAGTGGCTTTAAAAAGCTGAGCCGTCTCGGTTACAGACAAGATGGCAGCTGATCTCTTGTTCTGAACTATATTTCACTAATTTGAGTATGTTGCATGCAATATAGCCTACTGATAGAAATAATATGAACTTTGTATGAAATGAACTTTGTTTGAAATATACTCCAGTGAAGAAATCGTTTCGTCAAAGTCATTATTTGCTAAGACGTTGTATCTAAATCGATTGATAACATTGAACTTGGGAGGACATAATTAGGTCTGTGGTTACAGCGTTGGTCTCTCACCCGGCCTGGGGTTATAATCCTAACAGACTTGTATTTTTTGCACGATTTTTTATATGTAATGTTTTCGAGTACTGAGGCGTTATGCAATTGAGCGTTATATTGTGCATTTTGCAATGAAAAATATAAATTTAATTGAAACAATGTTCTCCATTGGATCTGCAGGAGTGACATCTACTAGCAACCAATTGAACTACAGTATGCGCGAGCTATCCGCCGCCTACTAGATGCGAGCTGCACTCTATACCGGCCAGTTAGTGAACCCATGCCAATGGTGTTATTGAAAATTGCCTCTTGTTGCCGATAGAGCGCACTGCCAAGTATATGCGCGATTAAAATTATGTGTGCAGTAGGTATATTGAATGTGTTTCTCCCAGTGATACGTTTAGACCAACGAAGTTTCAATTATTGTTAGTAGTCGGTGTTAACATACTGAATTCCTACGTCGTTTGGAGTGTTTGTTGATGAAATTGCAAAATACTGGGGTAAATTATAAACTATGTTTGAACGCCGCTGCTCAAATCCGGTGTGCCAATTTGCATTTCGAATAGGAAGAACATAGGAGGTGATCTGGACAAAGAGTTATAACTATACCCATACATTTACGAGAAAGTAGGCTATATGTTCTTTCCTGAACATCTTGTTTGTGCTGGATACAGAAATAATAGTGAAGAGTTTCCATCACCCTTTGTTTACCCGCCAATCACACATTGAATATTTTACTCTTAAGTTTCTTTTAACATTACAAATTATAATGAAGATATCAAGGGCGCTGGGACGTTAACATGATGGCTGGCCATTGTTGGATGTTAAAAGAGAAAATCCTCAACTCCAAAGCCGGAAAAGTACAAAGAGAAGCGTCGAAAGAAAAATAAAACATTGCTAAGAAGACTTGTAATAGTTTTGTAATAAAGCCTTATCAACTTTTCTTACTCTATGTTAAAGAGTAATCTATGTTTATTCCGCTATCGTTTTACCTCCAGGGTTGGCTTTTCCCACGGACTAAGCGAGGGATCCTACCTCTACCGCCACTGAGGGCAGTGTCCTGGAGCTTGAGACTCTGAGTCTGTGACCAGCACTACGCCCAGGCGGCCTCACCTGCAAAGCGAACAGGGGGCCTGGTGATGGGATGGGAAGAGTGGGACGGTTAGGCAAGGAAGTGGGAAGGAAGCGGCCGTGGCCTTACAGTAGGAACCATCCCAGCATTTGCCCGAATACGAAGTGGGAAACCACGGAAAACCTCTTCCAGGATGGCTGAGGTGGGAATCAAACCCCCTCTACTCATTTGGGCCACCCGAGGCTGAGTAGACCCCGTTCCAGTCCTCATACCACTTTTCAAATTGTGTGGCAGAGACGGGAATCGAACCCAGCACCTCCGGGGCGGCAGCTAACATGTTGACCGCTACGCTACGGAGGCGACAAACAATGTTTAATGTGGTATATTAACATCGTACATAAATAATACTGATATAAAACTGGAATTGTTAGGATTTTCCTAAATGTTTTACCTCAGTTTGTAGACAAACCTTACGTGATGGATAAAGAACAATATCAGTTCTGAAATCAGCGTCAAAAACTCCATAAAAGTCACTTATCAAAACTAAAACAATTTTCAAAAGTTTTTTTTGTCAAACCTGTGTTATGGATGGTCATTTTGGTTACTGTTAGATGAACACAGTCAGAATAATTATATGCATTGAATAATAGACTCAAAACAAAATGTTTTGTTCGTTAAGTTGTGTTATAAATGCTGACGGGGCCAAAATGTGCATCTGGTATTCAAACGGTCGTGAAACACAAATTTTAATACGTCTGACAGTGGGTCTTACCGCCACAGTGCTGTTGAGGCAACAGTAGTCCCCTTCGTCAGGCTGGGAGAAAGAGTATGTGCGTGATAGCTCTGTTCGTGTCCGGCCCCGTAGCTGATTGGCTAGCTTGCTACACTGGTCTGAAGGATTCCGGGTGGGTTCGATTCCCGGCCGGGCCATGGCGATTTTAATCTCCTGTAGTTAATTCATCTGGTTAAGGGATTGGACAATGTCTATTTATTCTATTTTCAGTTTGTTTTCACGAAGACGTGAAAATCGATTCCTCTCTACATAATTAACACATTTTACATCCTAGGTAAAGAAGGGTCGAGGATAAGAACTGTAGGGGTAGACCAAGGTTAGAATATGTAAAACAGACTCTTTGATTTTGAAAATTGGGGACGGAAGTGGATCGGAACGATCGAGCTGACAGTGGTGGATCAAACGGAAGTATGCACTGCCCGCTCGATCGATCAAACAGAAGTTTACTAGCTGGCAGTGGTGGACAACGGAAGTATGCACTGCCCGCTCGATCGATAGAATGGAAGTGTGCCCTAGCTGGCAGTGGTGGATCGAACGGAAGTATAAGACGCAGTGCCAACTCGATCGATCGATCCAGCTGGCACTGGTAAGAGAAACAAGCACCGCGCGGTGTCGAAAATTGATACCATGACGCACTCTCGGCCACGTGGAATGTATATGACATACTGAATGGAAAACGCTCATGCGAACTCTGCTGTCAAGTAATTTAAACAAATGACATGGTACATGTTCGTAGTCTTCGTATCAGTATTTAAATGGTAGAATGCCTTAATATCAAACATTGTAAGTAGTCGGCATTGCATTGGCATAAGGCATTTTAAACTCAATGTCACTCAGGAACATTATCGAAACAAGCAAAATATAAATGAAACTTAATTCCGTAATGCAGAATTATTGGAACGTGGAAATAAGTCGCCATCTTGTGCACAATAGTTGCGTAGTCGAAATAGCCGTGGGGTTATTGCGTCTGACTGTGAATCTAGAGATCTTGTGTTCGAATCGTGGGCGGGGTAGGTATTTATGCTACCAGATTATCATTTTAAACGATATTTGTCATATCAATATGACTCATTTTAACAGAATTCATATGAAATTGCGTGTTGGTCTGTGAATCAAGAGGACCTGTTTATAAGGAATTTAAGGTTATGAGCGGTGTCGCGTCTATTAATCTAGTTGATCCATATCGTATTCTTTATTTAGGCTAGAGCTGGTGGAACCTACAAATCATCTAATAAAATGAGTTCCGTATTATAAACTACAATATCTGTAAAACACCCCCTTTTACAATAGATTAATATTTGTGCCAATCATACTAATATAATACAGTGTGGTCCACCAGCCCCTTATTTTTTTGAAGGAAAGCAACCCAACTAACGCGTATATCACAGTCATCCTAAAAACATTAGTACCTGCTCCTTTACGTCCATTGTACAACTCTACCGTTGAGTACATCCTCGCGAATATAGTAGAAATCAATAGTGGCAGGGTTCTTTCAATGACCTCAAACATAATGCATGATTGAAACGATCAGAGCTCCAAATGACACCATCTTACATTTGGACAGGAAGTGTCTACGAATAGACTCAATACGTGCCAGCAATAAACGAAGGTTCTCGGTAGCTAAGGTGGCTAAATCAAGAAGTGCTAGAGTAGCGTCAACGAAGTCGCATTGTAGTAGGTTTGATCCTTGAACTAGTGCATTTTTTTTCTTAATGTGTCTTATTGTGGATGTATTATGGACGCATATCTATCTGTTCCAACGATTGTTGTTTTATTTGGTCCTCAAAATGACCGTACTTATCCGATGGTACGCAGCCAGATTGGACGACGACATAATGATCTGTAGAACGAAAGCAAGGTATCCTGTATATTCAAGGTAGCAAGTGTTTGACCACCTTTGTTCAAAGGAAAACTCCGACTCACTCAGACGACCCACATAACAAATAGATTTGTTATGTGGGTAGGCTCACGAATAAATACATCAGACCGAAACTATAATTTCTTTCAACGGCGTCTGTGCGAAAAGCGCTTGCTATACACTTAGAGTAATAGTTAGTTAGTGAGGTTTTAAAGGGTGGAACTACGAGGTCATCTGCCCCAAACATACAGTAAATACAGATAATTATAACATTATTGGTTTTACGCCCCTTTTAACTGCTCTGGCTTTTAGATACGCCGGGGTGCCGGAATTTAGCTCCGAAGGGGATCTTCAACGTGCCAGTAAATCTATTGACACGGCTCCCTCGCATTTGCGTACCCTCAAATGCCAGCTGACTGCGCCAGGTTACGAACCTGCAACCTTCGGCACAGCAAGCGAGAACGTTAGCGCTGAGCCTCGTATCAAGGCAGTAATTATAGAAAGTGTCATATTATGATTCTGGGATAAATATTGAACTATTAAAATTCTAATTATCACGAATAGAGTCGACTCCGTTGCGTAGTAGTAAGCGTGATTAGCTGCCACTCCGGACGTCCTGGGCTCGATTCCCGGCTCTGCCACGAAATTTGAAACGAGGTATGTGGACTGGGACGGGGTCTACTCAGCCTCGGGTGGTCCAAATGAGTAGAGGTGGTTCGATTCCCACCTCAGCCATCCTCAAAGTGGTTTTCCGTGGTTTCCTACTTCGCCTTCGGGCAAATACCGGGATGTTACCTACCGTACGGCCACGGCCGCCTCCTTCCCTCTTCCTTGCCTATCCTTCCCGATCGTCCCCTCCCTTCCTATCCCTCAAGAGTACCCTGTTCGCTTTGCAGGCGAGGCCGCCTGGGCGAGGTGCTGATTCCACCTCCCCAGTTGTATCCCCCATACGTGATGTTTCAAGCTCCAGGACACTGCCCGTAGAGGCGGTAAAGATAGGATCCCTCGCTGAGTCCGTGGGGAAACCTATCCTGCAGGGTAAAATCGACTAAAAAAATAATAATTATAACGAATAGTATCCATCCATGGTTTTGAACAGTATTTAGGGTAAATAACCATTTAAATGAGACAAGAAATAGCTTTCCCTATCGTATTCGTAGATAATTTGAACAAAACCAAGTTGAAATCTTGCTGTACGAGGTAGGGAGGGTATAATAAAATAGTTAAAAAGAATTTAAAAATTCTGCGTTGGATAGTCTTGAACCCGGGATCTTCGAAAGAGCGAGCGGGCGCAATAACACTTGCACACATTTCCAACACAATCTCGAGGTTTTTGTTGCGCTTCTTATTAACACGTATGGTAAAATATTCAATTATTACAGTTAGATCCTAAATATTGATTGGAATTCATTCATTCAGTACCTGGCATGTTTTCTAATTTTACTTAAAGCAAGTTTCGCGGCCGCTTTGCGTTAATAAGGCGAAAGAACTGCAAATAATGCCCTCATACGACAGCCCTTCGGTTTTATTTCATACAACTTAGCGTACAAAGTGCTAGCGTGTGATACTCTTCGGTCATACAAGCAGGTGTACTGACGAAGAGAACAGAATCATACAGGATTTTGTACCAGCGATCACAGCAGCTTCCTTGCCAGCGAGTGTCGTGTGATACGGGCCTAAATATATGCTAAGACTTTTTGTTAAAATTTAATAACAAAACAAAATGTTCGGTAAAGAACGTATAGCCTACTTTCTCCTAAATGCATGGGTATTGTTATAACTCATTGTCCTTTTCACGGAGTAAAATTGAATGTTGGTTGTAGTAGCTTGTTGAAATACAACGTGCTATACTGATATTAAACATGAACATGAGTCGCCCATTGATAGTGCTATCTCTGTAAAAAAAACCATTCAATTCGGTTTAACCGTGATTGAATTGATATGGGGAATCGATTTGCACACATACATGGCCGTTATCTTCAAACTATTGGGCTGACGACCTTGTAGTTCAGTCAAAAGATGCTTTCCACAAGAAGGTATGTTGTTGAAAAATTTGGTAGAGATCAAATTATTAGGTTGGTCGTAATTTGATTTAAGCTTTTAAGAATAGGGTGGCCGTCATTCCGTTTCCGTCAAGATGGTGGCGATATAAATCATGACACTGAGGTGGCCTTTGCTAGTGCTACCTCTGTACGCAACTTCGTTCCATTCGTTTTCACCGTGTTTTAAAAGATAGGGGGATTCGATTTGCACACATACCTGGCCGCTATCCGTACATTATTGGGCTGATGACCTTGTAGTGTGTTCAAAAGAATCTCTATACATAAAGGTATGTTGTTGCAAAATTGGGTAGAGATCAGATTATTCGGTTGGTCGTAATTTGATTCAAGCTTTTAACATTAGGATGGCCGCCATTACGTTTTCATCAAGATGGCGGCGATATAAAACATGACACTGGAGTGCCCTTTGCTAGTGCTACCTCTGTACCAAATATCGTTCAATTTGGTTTCACCGTGTTCGAATTGATAGGTGGGGGAGACATTCAGAGTACACACAGTCACACACAGACAGACACACAATTTTTGCCCTGTGTAGATCTCATAAGTCTACTTTCATTTTTTGCAAAAATCGAAAGTATACTAATAATACCATGGGAATTTCTGAGGAATACGTATACTTCGATGCAAGCACTGGCGATCAGAATATCCTTCGATATGTTGTTTTGTTTCATTTGAGGGGCTAGAAAATCGCGGTCATTTAGCCCCGTTTACTTGGATCTGTGTGTAGAATTTGTCTGATAACCCGAGTTATTGCGAGCTTGTAATGATGTGTGTATTTGCAAGTAAGGATTGGGAAGGAGGCGGCCGTGGCCTTAAGATAGAATCCGTCCCGGAATTTGGCCGTAGTAGAAGTGGAAAACCACGGAAAACCATTTCCAGGGTGGCTGAGGTGGGAATCGAACCCACTTCTTCTCATATTTGCTTCACGAGGCTACGTGTACGCAATTTCAACCCTCAGACAAGTATTACATTTCTTGGCAGAGCTGGGAATCGAACCCGGACCTCCGGAGCAACACTTCGATATGTTATGTTAATATTCATGCCAGTTTTTTAATTTTCTGCCATTACTGGTCACGTGGCATTACGTACCAATTCGATCGTATTATCTTTATAAATCATCAAAATTCAACGTGCACTTCACAAAAATACGTCGTAAGGCAATAAATGTGGCAATGTAGGTACATCCCGACTAAAATGGAATGTGGGCTTTCGTTCAAAAAAGTATGCCTGCTACTGTATTCGAAGCAGCATTCTACCCGTTCGCGCCCACCACATACGGTCAGGCTTTAACCCTCTCAGCCACAAACACATCGTAGATAGCGCAAGCTAAATATGCTTTAGTTACTGTAGCCGTCCCACCTCAAACGTTTAAGTCCATCTCAAGGTCTTCAATCACGGTTTATGGTGTTGATTTAACTTTCTACTACTACAGATCACGTGGCGTAACCTATTAATTCGATCGTATTACATGTATGTGTGTTATTTCAGGGAGCAGTAAGTCAGATGTTAGTAGAATGGGCCATAGTATTTGGCGGGGAAAAGTTTAAGGTCGGTTTTTCTTTGCTAGACCCATGACCCAATAACATTGCTGTCACACAGTCAGAGCGCAGAGCAATATCGACCATCGGGAGAAATGTGATGTTAGTTGGGTTTCATAAAACTAAATAATAAGGGGCGGGTGGACCACACTGTATAAATGAGATGGTGTGTGTCTGTCTTTCTGTCTGTCTGTCTGTGTGTTACTCAATAACGCAAGAACCACTGGTCCGATTTAAATGAAATTTTGCATGGATGTAGCTGATTTACCATGTTTACATATAGGATACTTTTAATTTCGATATTTTTTACTATTAAAAAATGGCGACCATTTTAGTGACGTCACTACACCCTTTGGTTTCAAAATTTCATATTTCCATATCAAATAAAAAGAGAATTCTAAGAAATAGCAAACTTTTGATGGCACATGTGAGCTTCAAAATTTAATTTCCTATCCGAAAAGTCCTTATCACTTTTCGTGTATCTCCAACGGTTAGCGAGTAAAACCCACATATGTGACGTCACTACACCCTTTGGTTTCAAAATGTCATATTTCCATTTCAAATAAAAAGAGAACGCTAATAAATAGCAAACTTTTGATGCATACACGAGATTGAACATTTAATTTTTTCTATCCAAAAGGTCCTTATCATTTTTCGTGCATCTCCAACGGTTAGCGAGTGAAACCTAAATTTGTGCAATAAAACACGGTCAACACCGAGCGGTGCAGTATCTCTACATACATAAAAATTAAAGTTCGTATGTTTTTTTCGCAATTTCTACGGAAATTTGAGTTATTTACGCGTTTTAGACTGTTTTATTATGGATGCGCGCGAAAATAATATTAGGTCTGTCTGTCTGTTTGTTTGTTTGTCTGTGGACAACTTTGTTCCCTTATAACTCGAGAACGGCTGGATGTATCAACGTAAAATTTGGTACAGATATCCATCAGAGGCACGACACTAATCATTGATGTAACCCTTCTCCGTACCTCTCATAAAAGAGGGCCTACCTCCTTAAAATACATGCTAAAATAGAAGTAGAAGGACGAGACAAAGATCATTTTCAGCCCCTCAATGTGAGAGACAAAACTCGGGGGCCCTACAGGGTCCCTGAAATTCACATTTTAAGGCCCTAAAACCAACCATTTTTGAGATATTCCCAGAAAACTAATTTCATTTAATAAACTAATGAACGAATACAAGCCGGTAACCATGGCAACAGATTCTCAGAGGTCCATCTATCGCTGTAAGAGGCAATGCAATTCCATTAATTACATTGGTGTGAAAGTTTGCAAACTGCTAGAAGGTTATCACGGAACCAAATTAAGCTGTAAAATTCATCAATACGTATAATGCGCTTAAGGGGGTCAAGGGGTTCACTAGAATTTGTTCACGCGATTTTCACCTGCGGGTGTGGTACGGCCGGTCTATTATATTCCTATCCCTATAATATATTATTATTATTAGTATTATATTATGGCGTACAACGAGGAGACAAAGCCCCTCGGTGCCAGAAACAAAACTTGAGGGCCTCGAAAACTACATTATAAGGCTCTAAAACCAACAGTATCTGAAATATTCACAGAAAACTAATTTAATTTAATTTAACAAACTAATGAAGGAATGGAAATCGGTAACCATGACAACATTATCTCAAGGGGTGGCATCCAACTTTCCATCTATTTCTTTAAGAAGCAATGTCACTCCATGTATACCTTGCCACGGTGGGTGAGTGGATAGCGTGTCGGTCTACTAACCCCAAGTTTGCAGGTTCACTCCTGACCGTGGTACAGGCCGGACGTTTGTTTTAGACGATTGAAAAATCTTAATGGAAGCCTGGAGGCGAGTTACTACAGTACCTGTGTTGTTATCAGCTGCCCCAAGCACTCCGATGATTGATAAAGCTGTTTCACACTATTGCTGAAGTATAGTCACTGGCAAATATAATGACGTTCTGTTCGTAACTACGTAACGTGTACTTCCGTGTCACACAATACTTCGACGTGGACTGTACTGTCTGCTCAAGTCTGGAATTCCATTACATCAGATCGGTGGTGACAAATGTGAAGTGATAGGTTGAGAGAGTGACTGTGTACAGGCTCACCCGCAGGCTTCAAGGTCAAGGTCAATCGTCTAAAACAAACGTCCGGCCTGTACGTGACTTTTGAAAGGCGGCAAAAATACGACTCGCATGTCATACGATGTTGGCATGACAAAGAACCCATTTGAATTCAGTAGGCCGTGTTCATAATGGCAAAATTAACCTCAGGAGTTTCCGCCAACACAAAGTTCCTCATTTCTCTACTAGAAAGCGCTATAGTGTTCAAGGAGCTTTGATATCTACTCTCCTTGACTTTCATAGTGATTCAAGGAACAACGAAATTTCGACACGCAAGCTACCCTCTGGGTGTCAAAATACGAAGCTTGCACCCGAGGCCATACGATACTATTATTAGGCTACTCCATTTATTACATTTCTGTGAAAGTTTGCAAATGGCTATAATGTTATCACGGAACCAACGTAGACTGTATAATTCGTCAATGCAATTAAGGGGGTCAAGGGGTAACCTAGAAATTTTTCATGCAATTTCACGTGCGACATATAGTACAGAAAGTCTATTATATCTATAAACAGCAACATTATTTTCAAAAATTCCTGAATTGAATCAGCATTTTTTGCGGCTTTTAGGAATTTGGGCCATTTGAGGCTAAATAACCTGAATGTTCATGAAAGAGGTCTTCCTGTGTATGGAGACCTAACACAACGTAGAGGGTCATTTTTTATGTGAGGTGTATTGCGTTTCGTCTACAAGGCTTTCATATCTATTTCACGTCAGGAAGTACACGTTAGGTGAATTTAGTTTGAGAGCACATTTTAACTAATCTTTTTTTTTTTGTCGACATACGGATTCATTGTAGGGATGATTTTGTTTGATACGTATGGTAGATATACCTATATTTGGATATCTGGGTGGTATGTTGTAGACAATAGAATTGTCTGTCTGTCTTTCTGTGTATCTTTATGTACGCCTATAAATCGTGTTCGGATGTTTGGTGCATCGTAAAATTAGGTATGGTAAACATGAGCCAATACACCAATCATTTATAAAACTCCTCACCGTACTTTTCATACAGTAGAAGGGTGGATATAGGGAAAAACTTCTCAATACATGCTAAACTAGGCGAAATATAAAAATTATCCTAGAAGGACGATCAAAGCATATGTTGCGCTTCTCATTGTGAGACACAAAATTCGCTAGTCTATACGGTGTCTCCGAAAACCACATTTTAAGGCCCTTAAATTAACAGTGTGTGTGATATTCCCAGAAAACTAACTTCGTTCTGATAAACTTATGAAGGAATGACAAACTGCTAACCATTGCAACAGTAGCTCAATTGATAATGTCTGGTGTTAATATATAACACCGTTCGAAGAACGGGTACTTCCGCTAGTAATACTATAAAATACCGGTGTATCAATAATTTCACGTGAGGTTTCTTCTATGTCAGATGTTACACATCATATGCGACTACTGTAAGGCTCGTATTTTTAGCCTATTTTCAATTTAAAAAAATAGGCTTATGAGATCACCTTTTGTCCGTATGTGTGTGCGCGCGTGTGTGTGTGTGTGTGTGTGTGTGAAGTGTGTGTGTGTCCCCCCCTAATAAATTCTAAACGGCTGGAGCGATTCCAATGAAACTCAGTAAGCTCATAGCACTATTCCGGGCGACCTCGACCGTACCCTTCAAATTTTGTTACGTCTCACCAATCCAACATGGCGGCTGTGCGAAATTTTTCACCAGCATTCAATATCTCCGAAACTATTCCCGATATCACCATGGAATTTTGTACGATGATAAAGGACACTACTAGAAGTTCACTTATGTGACTTATGAAAAACTGGTAATTACAAAACCAACATGGCGGCTACGCGAATTTGCGACTTTTATATAGATGTTTCTCGTGATTTAACCAACCAAACGCAATAAAACTTGGTACAGTATATGGTTATACACATTATAATGCACCGAAATCTAACTTGGTTCAATTGTTTACATACACACAAGATGGCGGATGTGCAAAATATATCACCGGCATTCTATATCTCTGAAACTATTAGCGGTATCACCCTGACATTTTGTACGGAGATAAAGGGTACTACTGGAAGTTCATCTATAAGACTTTCAAAAACCGGTTAACTACAAAACGAACATGGCGGCCAAGCGAATTTGACAATTTTAAATAGAACTTTCTCGTGATTTAATGTTCCAACCGCAATGAAATCTGGTACAGGAATTGTTTATACACAATGTAATACGCTGGTATCTAATTTAGTTCAATTGTTTACATAACCTCAAGATGGCGGCTTTGCGAATTTTAAAATTAAGTTTTTATTTCTTGTGTCGTAATCATGCGATCGATGTGAAAGCTTGAATAAAGAACCTACGCAATAATTTTCGTTTAATGGTACATGACTCCGTGGCCTATACATTTAACAATCCAACATGGCGACCATCCGATATATTTAGACGGCTCGGAATATCTACGAATCTATTATAGCAATCAAACTGAATTTTTTTATGCTCATAGGGGCTATGAACTTAAGTTCACCTATAGGACTTAAAATAACCTGGAGATCACAAATCCAACATGGCGGCGACGCGAAGTATAAATATTCACATGGACGTTTCTCGCAATTTAAGCATCCGAGTGCAGTGACACTTGGTACAGTAAATCCTTATACGAATGTTAATCCACTGGCATCTAATTTATTTCAATTGTTTCCATAACCACAAGATGGCAGCTGTGCGAAATTCTAAAATCTCCTTATTACTCCTTTTGTCCTACTCATGCGATTGAAGTTTGAATGCTACACGTACACAATAATCTTCATGTTACATTACATAACTCTAGGACCTACATATATAAAATACAAAATGGCGAACATACGAATTATTTAGTCAGTTCTCAATATCTACGAATCTATTACAGCAATCAAGCTGAAATTTTGTATGTAGATAGAGGCAATTAACTTAAGTAGGATATATGAAAATAGGCTGTATAGTTCTTCACGGAACTACTTGTTTTTGTTGATATGAGATGTGTCAGCTATGTGGAGATAAAACGGGAACGAGTGGGAGTGGAGATGCTAATGAAGAGAAGAGAGCGGTTGGTAAAATATGTAAAACCGATTGCCTCTGATGTAACGTGTGGTAGCTATATAGAGATAAAATGGGGATTATTGATAAAGGAGAAATGTTTTAGAAGAGTTAGGTTGGTAGACACGTACTAAAACAGCCAGGAATAGAAAACTTAGTTATGGAAGGAAGGGTCGAGGAGAAAATCTGTAGGGCTAGAATATGTAACACATATTGCCTCAGATGTAAGTAGTGGTAGGTATATAGATATAAAACGGTTTTCACGTCTTCGTGAAAACAAACTAAAAATACAATAAATAGGAAATGAAAAGACATGTGAAGTAAAATAAGAAAAAGTTCGTAAAAGCGTTGGACTGGAAATTCGAAGGTCCTAGGTTCGAGTCCTGGTCATGTCAGATATTTTAGCTCTGTGTTCAACATCTTGTTGGCTGGCTTGTACTTCATGTATAAAACATAACACAATGGCTGAGAAACTGCACTTGGTAAGCAACCGATTGTGACGAATACAAATTACATGAAAATAAGGCTTCGGAAGTAGGGCAATTGGAAACAGACCATTCGAAACCATTGGAAATAAGACTATTGGGAGAACAGTTTTCGGAAATACATGCGGAATCGTAAGATTGGGTTCTGTTTGTGTAGCCATTCATTATTTTGTGTAGAAAGCCCGGCATTGAAAGAACCAGCAAGTAATCCCTGCCCTGTATAGTGATTCAACGTGCAGAGTTGTATGTATTAGCTCTACTTGCACAATATGCAGAGATTTATTCGATATGTTTAAAGTAGGTTTGAGATCTCAAAGGCATTGTGCAAGAGTATTAACATCAAAGCTATAGATGTTCGTATCAGAACGCTGGCGTATGTTCCATATAAGCTGGTGAACCATCAACTCATTCAAGCAAATAAGCTATAATTATTCTCCAAAGCCTCTGCAGCTCCAAATGTACTGTACTTGTAATGTAATACGTGGTGGAGGTCGGTTCATTGTATTGTTACTAGCGCAGGCAATGCCGTTCTAACTCCTCTGCTGCCAAGCTTATGCCAAGAAATTATAATGATGATGATGATAATTGTTGTTTTAAGGGGCCTAGCATCTAGATTATCGGCCCCTAATTGTTTGGGTGATCGTGAAGATGATAACGATATGTAAGCTATAACTAAAAAACTACTAACTTATATACTAAAAGAAGAAATGGAAAACAAAAGGAGAATAAGGCAAATAAAAGACTGGAGGAAAAGAAATGTCCTAAACCCTCGAAGAATGCGGATTGAGGGACTTGGAAGGAGGGAGAGCCATGAAAGGCAGATAGGAAAGTGATAGAGGAGAGGGTCCGCCCCAGAGGTAATGTATAAAAGGGGGAAAACAGGACCCAGCTCAGGAATCCCTCCGGGTCGCTGACTCCCGAACTCACCAGCCGTTAGCCCCTGAGGGTGTAGCAATATCCAGGGATAATTAGAAGTGGTGGGGCTACATACACCCTGCCTCCTTGAGGGCCTTGAGCAAAAGGCTGGAGATAACATGAGAAGAAAATGAAGGCTGACCCCTCGCAGAAGGAGGGTATCAGAAAAGATGAGACAAGAACCAATTAAGGCGGGAAAGGAAGAGACTCCCTAGGCCTCGGATACCCTAATACCGTCGGGTTCGGAAGATAACAAGAGTAGACCAAGTGAGGTCGACAGGAAAGAAGACGGAGAGGAGCCCGGCAAAAGTAAGCTGGGGCCCCGTGGTCGCCAACCCACGTCCCACTAGATGTGAGCCCTTGGGGGAGGGGGGGGGGCAAGAAATTAATTGTTATTCACATGTACTCTTCTTTTGTTTCGTTCCAAATGTAAGAGAACATCTAATGAAGCCTATATTCTTGATCCAACCATTCGCTTTTAGAAGAATGCACCAGATCAGGCTAAAGAGGTTGACCAGGAGAAAAAAAGCCGTCTATGAAGATTGCTTTCCGTTATTTCGGGAAAAACACGAAGATTGATACAGGAATCACACCTTCAATGTGCGAGGAATGTTATTTGGTGCCAGGGTCACTATCAATCGAGAAGTTGTGGAACTATTCCAGAAGCTCGGCTTAGAAAAGAATCACCTGAACACTCTTGCTGAAAACATCATTGCTGACTCTCGGGCTATATTGCATGAATGTCATTACTGATAAGAAAATACCACTAGATTTCAAGTTATTTAAAAACGAATTTTGTTAATGAGATGTCCTAACAAGGATTGAGGGGTATGCTATGTCTTAGGCATCTTGGGAGAAACCAAGCAGCTTCAGCTTTTTATTACTTTGTGAATAAATAGTACATTATGCAACAAGCCTATAATGGCAGTGATTAAGACACGATTATGTTTATAAAACGAGCGTAGCGAGTTTTATAATTTCCATACGTGTATCTTAATTTCCATTATAGGCGAGTTGAGTACGACTGTTTATGTTCGATGATAATTATAACTTTATTATATGTTTTAACATAAATATTCATAAATATTTGTGGGATTCAGTAACTTCAGTTAGTGAACAGAGCGCGCTGGGTGGTTTGCTGACTGAACAGAGCGCATGCGTGGGTCAAAGAATTTCGAAAGCAGAGACCATTTACTTTGCTTGGCAATGCTATTGTTTACAGCCTGCATGATGTCTACTGCCGATCAGTGCTAGCATTCACCAATATTGTCACCGAAGTCGTTTGAAAGCAATGCGCTGTGTAGAAATTGGAGTTGGGGATATTAAGGAACAGTGCTATTTCTTGTCTCATATTCGCCAGTTTTTTTTACGCGAACATATGGGACGTTGCACTTTCCATGTCGGTAATTAATGCAGAAGGATGCTGTGTTGCTAACTTCTGGACGTAGATTCATACATTTCTTGCATATGTCATAGTATTTTCTTGTTACCTTAAAGGTTCGTGCTGATTTTGTCTTTGTGTTTGGGATTGTAACTACAATGGTTGATCCGATATCCAATTTAAACTTTGAAATCATGTAATTCATGTCCGATATGTTGGATTTTTAGCGCATGCGCGAAGCTATCCTTACCTAATTGGTCAATGAATGAGTTCTGATTGGTTGGAGAAACTGTCTCATAATGAAGAATAGTACTATAATGACCCTCATTATGATACAGTTTTCAGACATATAATATTTACATGTCGACATCGTCGAACATAAAGTCTGGTAAGTTAAGTTGTTCTTCAAGTATCTGTTAATCGTAAGAAACATACAGAACGTAAATGATTTAGTATTATGAGTAAATTTTTAACTTCCATGTATGGTAGGTAGTCTCGTTACACCGCTTGGGAATCTTTGACATGAAAGGAAGGAAGCTTGTTGTTTTACGTGAAATCTGAACCAATGGACGTGATATTTTAATTCCCAAATCTCACATGCTTTGACAGGGAATTTAACCCGGTCTGTTCTTGCTGAGAGGCAAGCAGCTTGACCACTACATCATCACGCCCCAGACTTTGGCATCAATAATAATAATGATAGTTATAATAATGATAATGATGATAATAATCAAATTAATAATAATAATAATAATAATAATAATAATAGCTTATTATTTTGTGGTTATACGAGTTTCATGCAGCTTGTATTGTCTTGGATCCAACAATGATAATAATACAGAGAGTATTATATTATATTGTCAACGTGCTAACACCATGGGACTGTATGTTACGCGCACATGCCATCTTGAAATTATAAAATATAAATAACTTTTACTACGGACTATCATATGGGCATTGCAGCGAGACTGTGTCTTGTTGACAAGGAATTCATGGTAAAGCCGTTTCTTCTTTCGTACTACATTTTTGACCTCATCACTTCAGAGACATGTGCATAAAATTCAAAATAGTGAGAAACACAAATTACATTGATTATTCTATCATGAAAAAGTAACGAGCATTTCCGTTACTTTGATACTTTGAAAATGACTGCATTACAGTTACCTAATGTAATTGATAATGTTGTTAACCCTAAACAATATAACACACACGTTAAAAAAGGACAAAGCAGTGCATCCTGTAGGGAAAAAGGGGAAGCTTAGGCTATCGATTTACTTGCCGCGCTATATCAGTGCATTTACAAAATCTTGCTGTTGCTGATAATTCATTTATGTGATCAGTCGGCCAACACGATTGTACTGGAACGTTCCGGTTGGGGTAGAGGATGTTTAGCACACAAAGGAAAACATGCTCTATTTTCATATTCTATATTAAATACCATTTACAATAAGCATCCTCTCCAATATAATCAACACATAACCATGGTATTTCAAACCAGCATCTCATCCAATAACCTTCACACATATCATCTCTTCTTCTCTATTTCTTTAAAAACCAGCCTTCTTCCAACCATTATCATCAACACAATCAATATTCTTTTAACCAACAAGCATCCCATAACCAACATAATATCATCCATTACTCATCCTTTCCACATCGCATCACCCAGTCCATTCTTAAACATAACCCCTAACATTCTTAACAAAAAGAAAAAGAACAACTAACTATACAAAAAGAATATCTATACAGATATGAAACTCCATAGTGCAAGGCCCCCTACTACCTCATTACTAGGACATCACAAAGAATGCCATAGCCCAAGTGCTAGACTCTTTGCAATGCCAGCAAGAGGTGGCCATGCTTCGAACTATATATATATATATTCCCTTAATAAAATGAACTGTTTCATTACCCAATTGTAAAGGGTGTTTCCCTAATCCTGAAAACATTAGCATGATGTTAATTCACTGAGTGGCCAGAAGTCACGAGAAGAGTAGTCCCATTAGAAAATGTGACGTGTGTAACTCCTGAGAGTTGCGGAGCAGTCTGTCACAGACAGGAGTGTAATGAAGATGGCAACACGTCGCGAGTTATCTGCCTTTGCACGTGGGATGATCATCGGCGCGCGGCGCATGGGTCATAAAATGTTTGGAGATTACACGCGAATTTGGGTTTTTGAGTACTACAGTGGATCTTCATTATCGCAGAGATTGTGTTACCATCCGCGTAAACCGCCACAAGGGACGACCACAGGTGTTTAGCGAACATCACGCCACCTCAGCAGAACCATAGATATGACTACTGTGAGTTAAATGTTGGGAGTCAGGAACCTATTTCTTGTTGAGTCGAGGGTTCACGGAGGAGAAACTCGTTATTAACATCGTATGAAACAGTATCTAATGTTCGAGAGCGCTGCTACATGGCGCTGTTCTACCTGATGGACCCTAGTATTGATCGGAAGGATCTTGTACTTCGACAGGTGAGTAGATCGATTGGTGCGTTACCATTGGAAACGATTTAGAATTGTTTGTTGGAATCAATTATTACTGTGTAGCTGCATGGCGTTAGTTAGTTAGTTATTGTTGTTTTAAGGGGCGGAACTACGAGGTCATCTGCGCCTAAAGCTCCATGAAGCAAGTTGTACTAATCTGCTAGTAATAAGGTAGGTTAGCATACCAGGCTAACCTACGAAGACTTGTCTTCATCGAAGCTCCTTTTATTAACATGCTCCCACGAAGGTTAATACAAAAATTTAAGTTTTAAAAACATAACTGAAATGACAAGCACACAAGGTAATGAGTAATTGTTATTGTGAAAGGTAACTTGTACTATCGTAGGGTTGATCAGATGTCTTGAGTTGTGTTGTGTTTTGATGTATGTGGTTTAGGTTTTGAAGTGTATTTAGATCTTGTTCTTTCTATATTATAGTTGCTGTATATTTCAGCTGAGCATTGGCCTCGTGCATATGTATTGGCGTGTTTGTAAGTGAGGTTAGTTGATAGTGCTGATCAACACTACGTAGTACAATTATGAAAGTAACTGTTCAGTTTCCTATATTTTAATTTGCATGTGACTTATTTTCCAGGGGATTTTTAACTAAGTCGATCCAGGAAAAGCAGTCCTGCGACAACGGCGAACAATTTGTGTGTGTCCAAGTTCATTTTAATAACCTTCACTATAATTTATTTATTTATTTATTTCATTTAATTATTTAAGTTTCCCTCAAAACTTAGACACGTCGAATATTCGTTATGAATTCTGTTTAAAACACAATCTCCGTGATGGGTGTTTATTTATGTCTTCTTATGGTTTCCATGTGAACCATCTGTATTGTTCACATATTTATTATTGAAGTAATTATCCTTAGTTATTTTTCTTAACATAAAAGAGACATGTTGAATTTGTAGGAGTTGGAAGTGTTTGAGATCTGCTCTTGGGTTAATGATGTTTAATGATTATTTCTGTTCTTGATTGGTGTCTTCGTTTGGACTTTGAAGTTTTTGACTATTGGGGTACGCAAACCTTTAAAGGTAGTTTATCCTTTTATCGTCACTTGACTTTAATTCTTTAATTTATGATATACAAGCTGTACCCGGCATGCGTTGCAATGCCAATCAAAGAAAGTGTTGGCGTTGAAATTCTGTTTCTTGAAGTGCTTTTGGATACACAACATGTTGACTGCCTCTAAGGTATCGTAAAATGGATTTTCTAATTTAGAACCATTCGTGGAAGCGTGCACAACAACTTTCAAAAGTTTCATCGCTGTCACTCATTTGTTGAATCTACTCGTACGCTACCTGTTGTGAAATGGATTTACTAAGTCGAAACCCTTCCCTGGCGTGTACACAATAACTCATCAATGATTCATCGCAATCGGATGAATTGTATATGCACGTATACGGGGTTTTGTTTAAACGATTCGTGCGCTGTCACTCATTTGTTGAATCTACTCGTGCGCTACCTATTGAGAAATGTATTACTAAGCCGAAGCCCTTCCCTGGCGTGTACACAATAATTCATCAAGGTTTCATCGCAATCGAAGAATGTTATATGAACGCAATAGGGGAATTTGTTGAAACGCTTCGCGCGTCGTCACCCATTTGTTGCATCTACTCTTGCGCTACTTATTGTGAAATGGATTTACTAAGTCCCCTTCCCTGGCGGGTACACAATAACTAATCAATGTTTAATCGTAATCGGATGAATAGTATATGAACGCATACCTGATTTTGTATAAACGATTCGCGCTCCGTCACTCATTTGTTGAATCTACTCGTGCGCTACCTACTGTAAAATGTATTTACTAAGTTAGAAACTGTCACGTAAGTGTCCACAACATCTCACCCAAGTTTCATCGCTATCGGACTAATGGGATATGAAGACATAGGGGACTGTATTGAAACCCTCCGCATGTCGTCGTTCATTTGTCGAATCTACTCGTGTGCTACCTACTGTGAAATGTATTTACTAAGCCAGAAACCTTCCTTGGAGTGTCCACCATATTTCACCCAAGTTTCACCTCTAACGGCAGAATGGTATATGACCTTATACGGGACTTTGTTGAAACGCTTCGCGCGTCGTCCCTCATTTGTTGAATCAACTTGTGCGCTGCATATTGTATAGTGGATTTACTAAGCCAGAAATTTTCCATGACGTGTACACAACATCTCACCCAAGTTTCATAGCTACGGACGAATGGTACATGAATGCATACGGGACTTGGTTGAAACGCTTCGCGTGTCGTCGCTCATTTGTTGATTCTACTCTTGCGCTACATATTGTAATATGGATGTACTCAGCCAGAAACCTTCCCTGGAGTGTACACAACATCTCACCCAAGTTTCATCGCAATCGGATGAATGGTATGTGAACGGGACGTTGTCGAAACGCTTCGCGCGTAGTCACTCATTTGTTGAATATAAACGTGCGCTTCGTATTGTAAAATGGATTTACTTAGCCAGAAACCTTTCCTGGAGTGTACACAACAATTCACCAAACATTTATCACTATCAGACGACTGGTATATGACTTTATACGGGACTTTGTTGAAACGCTTCGCGTGTCATCGCTCATTTGTTGAATCTACTGGTGCGATACCTATTGTAAAATGTATGTACTAAGCCAGAAACCTTCCCTGGAGTGTACACAACATCTCACCCAAGTTTCATCGCTATCGGATGAATGGTATATGAAATTATATGGGACTTTGTTGAAACGCTTCGCGCTGTGCTCATTTGTTGATTCTACTCGTGCTCTACCTATTTTTAAAGGATTTACTAAGCTAGAAACCTTCCCTGGAGTGCACACAAAATCTCAGCCTAGTTTCATCGCTATCGGACGAATGGTATATGAACGCAAACGTGACTTTGTTGAAATGCTTCGCGCGTCGTAGCTCATTTGTTGAATCTACTCGTACACTGCCTATTGTAAAGTGGATGTACTAAGCCAGAAAATTTCCCTGCAGTGTACACAACATTTTACGCAAGTTTCATAGCTATCGGACGAATGGTATATGAATGCATACGGGACTTTGTTGAAACGCATTGCGTGTCGTCGCTCATTTGTTGAATCTACTTGTGCGCTATCTACTGTGAAATGTATTCACTAATTTTGAAACCTTCACGTAAGTGTACACAACATCTCACCCAAGTTTCATCGCTATCGGACGAATGGTATATGAACACATACGGGACTTTGTTGAAATGCTTCGCGCATCGTCGCTCATTTGTTGAATCTACGCGTGCGCTACCTATTGTAAAATGGATTTACTAAATCAGAAACCTTCCTTGGAGTGTACTCAACATCTCACCCAAGTTTCATCGCAATCGGACGAATGGTATATGAACGCATAGGAGACATACACACCCACAGACAAACTATCACGTTACATTGATTTTTATATATATAGATTTCGTTGGATTATATTATGTTTTTCCCTGGTTCTGTAGTCAGTTCACTTTCAATTAATTTCTTTATTGGGATTTTATCCTACTACGTGATTTATTCTTCACTTAATTAATTTGTTTCTTTAATTATTGCTTTTCATTTGACATGATGTTATTTTCTGTGTTTGTGCATGTGTGTTATTAGATTATATGATCCCCTAAGATTATTTCTCTGGTGTTATTAATCCACAGTAATATATGAAAATCCACAGCCTGCTTCCAGTCGTCCGACTGGGTCAGGGAATGGAATGAATGTAGCCCCCATCTAGCGGAGAGGATATGAACTGTGCCGGCTGCCAAAGCCTGTCGCACTTCCCTGGGGCAATGATTAAATGAATGACAGATGAAATTAAATGATAGCGGAGAGTGTTGCTGGAATGAAATTGTGGCAGGGAAAACCAGAGTACCCGTAGAAAAACCTGTCTGCCTCCGCTTTGTCCAGCACAAATCTCACATGGAGTGACCGGGATTTGAACCACGGACCCAGCTGTGAGAGGCCGGCGTGCTGCCGCCTAAGCCACGGAGTCCATTATTCCACAGTAGATACTGTATTTCAGGTCTCTAATTGTAGCTGGCTTATGGTAGTCAGATATTCAGCACGCATTCCTTCCTCACTTACCGCCGGTCTTAAATCTTTTTGATCGTGGTTAATGTGCTTCGGTAGCAACAATAATATAGAAATGAAAGTTAGCTCATGATCTGTCACTCCAGAAGTCTGGGTTCGATTCTCACCTCAGCTATCTTTGAAGTGGTTTACCGTGGTTCCGCACTTTTACTACAGGAAAATATCGGGATGATTCCTAACCTAAGGCCATGGCCGCCTCCTTCTTAATCCTCACCTGAATAACAAATTCTCACACATTAATACAGCCATCACAATGACCCAGGATATCAGACAAAAATGCCGCATACACACACCCAAGTGCATGGGGCTGAATGAAGACGATCGCCAAGCCCTTCAACAACTAACTCATGTTACTACGCTGCAGTACATAATCTCATGTTTCCTGACAGCTTCAACAGAAATTCAATTACTGTACGGTACTTTGAATTGGCTGGAAGTACGAGTAAATACTACATTTGGTTTCCCGTTTGTCCCATACGCACCACAGAACAAAGAGCTTTGCATTGGATTGTCTAAAAGTGGCATAGGTAGGAGTTGACAACACTGCTTTGTTCTGACAGTATGGAGAAAAGCTACGGCATGCACGGCCGTTAATACAAATGACTCTGTTTATTTCCAGTCCTTGAATAGTACATCATGCAACAAGCCTGTAATGGCAATAATTAAGACATGAGTATGTTTATAAAACGAGCGGAGCAAGTTTTATAATTGAAACGGTGATTTCAAAACATTCCAAGTCCAGAGAGCAAAAGTTTTCAAGACGGCCAAAACACCGTATGCTGTTAAATATACTAGGTAGTTCTTGAAGCCCAAGTGTGAAACACCATACATTAGTTGTCCATTCGATGTGTATTCCTAGAAAGGGAAAATTGTTCACCATTAATTGACAATATGGTTTGCAACACTGGGACCGTGAAATGACTTGGGACGTTTTTGAAATCACCGTTTCAATTTCTATACGAGTGTCTTAATGACCATAAATAAATAATTAATTTCCATTATAGGTGAGTTGCATACGACTGTTTATGTTCGACGATATATTATAACTTCATTTTATGTTCGAACATAAATATTCACAAGTATCTGTCAAGATTCCGCCAGTTTCGTTTACTGAACAGAGCACATGGGGTGCAGAGAATACCTTGTATTCAATCACAGCTCCTTGAATACCCCACTATGACACTAGCCACGCAGTGAAATTTAAATTAGAAGGCCTTGGAACTCAGCGCAGGTGCGATGCCATCCTTACCTAATTGGTCAAACAACTGTTTCTTGAGTTCTGATTGGTGTGAAAAAACGGTACTATAATGAGCCTCGTTATGGTAGAGTTTTCTGACATATAATATTTACATTTCGACTTCGTTCGAACATAAACTACTTTAAATGACAGGATTTTCCTTTGAGTATTGGAGCATTAACTCTTGCTGCGAGAGTGTCGCGTATAAATACAGCTGTTCTGTAGTTATTAACCAAAGTTGGAAAGTCAAAATAAAGTGAGGTCTGTTGATCTATCAAAGAACTGCCTTATATACAACGATGCCAATATTTGGTTGAGGTCGTATTTATAGCAACATAGAATGGTATGTGAAAACTAATTTTATTCATTTCATTCGCATCAGTTTACACAAGATGAAAATTATTGCCACTGTACCAAAATCAGTAACGATTGGGTGTTTTTGTTCATGTAAAAATTTCATTGTTCAATAGTGTAATCCCTATATCCCTATATCCCTATATATATTATAATTGTGAAAATCTGTGTGTCCGTGTGTGTGTGTGTTAGTTTGTTACCTCTTGACACTAAAACGGCTGGACGGATTTGGATGAAATTGGAAATGGAGACAGCTTATACCGTGGGATAACATATAGGCTGCCTTTCGTCCGGAAATAAATCATTGTTCCCGTGGAACGGGCAACAAAACTGAACAGTCACCAAAAATACTCAACCAGGACAAAATATCGAAGTTGTCGCATAAAGACCGGACAAAGCTCATTTTACTCCCCTCGATGCAAGATACAATACTCGGTATGTCCCTTTGGGACACCGAAAACTACATTTTAAGGTCCTAAAACCAACAGTTTCAAAGATATTCGCAGAAAACTATCTTCGCTCTGATTGATGAAATAATCGCAAGTCGGTTTCCATGGCAACACAACCTCAAGGTATGACATCCGATTTTTAGCCTATTTTCAATTTTGAAAAAATAGGCTTATGAGATCACCTTTTGTCCGTGTGTGTGTGCGTGTGTGTGTGTGTGTGTGTGATTCGTGTGTGTGTCCCCCCCTAATAAAATCTAAACGGCTGGAGCGATTTCAATGAAACTCGGTATGTTTATAGCACTATTCCCGGCGACCTCGACCCTGCCCTTCAAATTTTGTTACGTCTCACCAATGCAAAATGGCGGCTGTGCGAAATATTTCACTAGCATTCAATATCTCCGAAACTATTACCGATATCGCCCTGAAATTGTGTACGGTGATAAAGGGTACTACTAGAAGTTCACCTATGAGACTTTCAAAAACCTGGTGACTACAAAACCAACATGGCGGTCAAGCGAAGTTGAGACTTTTAAATAGACTTTTCTCGCGATTTTACTATCCACACGTAATGAAACTTGGTACAGCAAATGTTTATACACATTGTAAAGCACTGGAGTCTAATTTAGTTCAATTGTTTACATAACTTCAAAATGGCGGCTGTGCGAAATATTTCACTGACATTCTATATCTCCGAAACTATTACAGATATCACCCTGCAATTTAGTACGGTGATAAAGGGTACTGATACAAGTTTACCTATGTATATTCCATAAACTTGAAAAGTAGAAAACGAACATGGCGACCAAGCGAAGTTGAGACTTTTAAATAGACTTTTCTCACGATTTAACCATCTAAACTTAATGAAACTAGGTACAGCAAGTGTTTATACACATAGTAATGCACTGGAGTCTAATTTAGTTCAATTGTTTACATAACCTCAAAATCGCGGCTGTGCGAAATATTTCACTGACATTCTATATCTCCGAAACTATTACAGATATTACCCTGCAATTTTGTACGGTGATAATGGGTACTGGTTCAAGTTTATCTATGTATATTTCATAAACTTGTAAAGTAAAAAACGAACATGGCGACCAAGCGAATTTGAAATATTTTAATAGACTTTTCTCGTGATTTAACTCTCTGAGCGCAGTGAAATGTGGTACAGTAAATGATTTTGCAGATTGTAATGCACTGCCATCTAATTTAAATCAATTGTTTACATAACCTCAATATGGCGGCTGTGCGAAATTTTAAAATTAAGTTTTTATTCCTTGTGTCGTAACCATGCGATCGAAGTGAAAGTTTGAATAATGAACCTAGGCAATAATTGTCCTTGAATGGTACATAATTCTATGGCCTATACATATAACAATCCTAAATGGCGAGCTTCCGAAATATTTAGACGGTTCTCAATATCTATTAATCTTTTACAGCAACCAAACTGTTTTTTTTAATGTTCATAGAGACTATGAACATATGTTCACCTATAGGACTTTCATTAACCTGGTGAGCACAAATCCAACATGGCGGCGACGCGAAGTATAAATATTTAAATGGACGATTCTCGCGAATTATCTATCCGAGTGCTGTGAAACGTTGCACGTTAAATGCTTATACAAATGTTGATCCACTGGCATCTAATTTATTTCAATTGTTTGCATAATCACAAGATGGCTGCTGTGCGTAATTTTAAAATCTCGTTTTTACTTCTTGTGTTCTAATCATGCGATTGAAGTTTGAATACCACACGTACACAATAATCTTAATGTAATAGTACAAAAATAAAAATCCAACCTGGCGACCATCTGAAATATTTAGACGGTTCTCAATATCTACGAATCTGTTACAGCAATTAAACTGAAATTTTGTATGTTGTTAGAAGAAATTAACATGAGCAGGATATATGAAAATAGGCTGTATAGTTCTTTACGGAACTACTTGTTATATATCCCTGTAGGAGGCAATGCCAATCCATTTATTATCTTTTTCAAGATATATATAAACACAATAAGAACAGTGTAGCACGCCTGCCTCTCATCCGGAGGCCCCGGGTTCGATTCCCGGCTCCGTCGGAGATTTTAGACACTGACGTGAGGGCTGCAACGGGCTGCACTCAGATTCGTGAGGACAATTGAGTAGCTGTGAGGCAGGGCCCCGGTCACGAAGAACAAGATTAACGGCTGAGGGGACACTATGCACTGACCACGCGTCAGCACAATATCTGCAGGCCAAATGGCTGGGAAGCGGTCGCATGATAGGCCTAGGCCCTTCATGGGCTGTAGTGCCACTGGTAAAAAAAATAGAGGAAGCGCCTTCTAATACCACCTTTAATTTTTAAACACTACAGTAGCGGCTATTAAATAAAGGTAGCGATATAGCTACGTACAATTTCATAAACACTGGGCTCACAAATCCCGTATAGGTAAGTACAAAATCAGTCTGGTCATTATTTCAGTAGCAACGAAGCTCTGAGGCGGCTATTGCCGTTTCCTTAACACTTAAGGCATCCCGCCGTCATATACCTCAATGTGCACTTACCAAATTGTGAATCAGTCTATTTTACTGAAAAGAATTTCTACTAGCGAGTATCCACTCCGGCAAAATCCACACTCACTACCTTTTCCAAAATTTACACAAGACATGATTTTTAAAGCACTCTTCTGTATGTTGAGGTACAGAGACATACCACATGGAAAGATACAATAAAATGTTGGCAAATCTGAGTTCAAGGAACTGCTGTCCAGAATAGGCTTTCGGTACAGGTTATGCGGCCCATGTTCGTAACATGGAATGTTTTCCATTGACAATGCATCTGCACCATGTGCGAGGGCAACGCATTTCAAAGATCTCTAAAAACACAATAATCAGGAAATTGGAGACAAATTTAAATTCGGAGTGAAGATTCAAGGAGAAATAATTTCATCTCTGAGATTTGCTGATGACATCGTCATCTTGGCCAATACGCCAGAAGAGTTGAACGAGTTTATGAATGGTATGGACTCCGTCTTGACGAATGAATTCATGATGAAAATCAATAAATGTAAAACAAAATTATTGGAATGCAGCCGAAATAAATCAGAAACCTCTATGGACATCAAATTGGCAGGTGAAACGCTACGGGAAGTAGGAGACTTCTGTTACCGGTACTTAGGAAGCAAAATAACCAGTAATGGACGAAGCAAAGAGGATATAAAAAGCAGGTTGGCTCAGGCAAGGAAAGCATTTCTACAGAAAAGGAATCTGTTGACATCGAATATACATTTAGGTATTAGGATGTCATTTTTGAAAGCTTTTGTCTGGAGCGTGACACTATAAGGAAGTGAAACTTGGACTAATGGTGCTGCAGAAAAGAGGAGAATAGAAGCGTTTGAAATGTGGTGTTACGGGAGAATGATGAAGATCAAATGGGTAGATAGGCTAACAAATGAAGAGCTATTAAAACGAGTGGGAGAGGAGAGATGTTTCTGGCGACTGCTAATGAAGAGAAGAGATAGGTTGGTACGACACATATTAAGACACCCAGGAATAGCAAGCTTAGTAATGGATGGGAGGGTCAAGGACAAGAACTGTAGGGGTAGACCAGGGTTATACAGATTGCCTCAGATGTAGGGTGCGGTAGCTATGTAGAGATGAAACGATTAGCTCAGGAGAGTGAGGCATGGAGGGCTGCATCAAACCAGTCAAAACACTGAAGACTCAAACAACAACAATCGGGAATTTTAATTACTTAGACAGGCATGTGAGGCAAAAGGGATGTTGGAGCCTTTCAATCCCTGGGATGTAACACGGGAAGAGACTGCATAATGTACATCAGCGGCCAAGGTGAGAGATATTTTACTATAGGTCTATTAATAGCGACATGTTGACGTTCAAATCATCAAGAAGTGTGGCAAAATTATACCCTGAATAGTTTAAGGAAAAATACTATTAATTCCCCATATTCCGATAGATTTGCCATTCCAGGACGTGTACTGTACGTTTAGACAAAACCATTTTTTCCCACGCGCAACTGTATGTGGCGTGCTCGCGATTATCCGGACAACAAAATCGTTATGTCTCAGCAGAAGATGGCAAAACCAAAACCAAAATTTTCAAATGTGTTCACATAATGTAACATCGTACCCTGCAGACTTTCACAACTCTATAAAAGTCCCACTTTTGCTGCTCATATCAATATACTGTATGTATCAGAATTTTCAGAATTAGAATCGACTCACCTGTAGCCGCAATTGCTGTAATAGAATAAACCAATTATCAGCAATAATGCATCGTCCCTATTGTCTTGATCGCGAGCGAAGCCGCGGGTACCTGCTAGTTATTAAATAAAGCTTTCCAATCGGTCAACAAAAGTTGTGCCCAATTATATGGATATAGCAGTGGCTCATTATACAATATTTCATTTCGGTCGTGAAAATAGGATAAAAAAGTAAGAATAAGTTTTTATTGTTCCGCGCAGCTGCCATATTGAATGTTCTACAACAATTGAATAATTATATTAGATGCCGATGTATTTAGCTCCAAATATAGATTTTCTGTGCCGAGTTTCATTGCATTCGGACGACCTAGCCGCCAATAAAGTTCATTTAAATATTTGAAATTTGCGTTTGTTTTTACTAGGTTTTAGAAAAATCACATAACGCAATCAACGCAAATCACAGTCGTCTATCACCATAGCCTTTTGTGATCTCGGAGCAGGAATGGAGACTTTGGTCCCAGAGGATCTGGGTTCGATTCCCGGCTCTGTGAATAAATTTAATTCTGGTTTGAGGGTTCGAATGGGGTCACTCAGACACTAGGATGTTAGAATGAAACTTATTTAATATGTCCGTAAATCTACAGTCACTAGGTATTCACAATTTTGAACTATCGGGCAAAGCCGTGATTGAACTCGCAATCTTGTGAGATTTGAAGAACGGCGCTTAATTAACTGCAGAATTCCAGCAGTGCCTAAGATTGTTGTTTCAAGAGGTGGAACATTGTGGTCATCAAACAAAGTATAGTACAGCAATGTTCAAGTTCTTCGGATGATCTCCGGACTGGTGGAGGATGTACACCCGGGTGAATGGAGGATTAGACACAATCATGAAGTACCATGATGCCAACATAGCTGGAACCATCAAAACCAGAAGACTGCAGTGGGCTGACATGTAGCCCGGATGGAAGACCACCGATGGCCACGGATGCTACTGGATTTCACCCCCACAGGAAGAAGTCCAGCAGGGAGACCAAGGAAGCGGTGGAGTGATGGACTCCATGAAGATCTGCAACAGGCACCGATACGTGTGGACAGTTGGCGGATGGCAGCTATGGATAGGAGACGATGGAGGAGGAAACTTGTAGCAGCGCGTGGTCCACTGGGCCTGATCGCGTAGAAGAAGAATGTACAAGTTCTCCGGACTTGTAGGCCGAGGTCCAGGTAGGATGTTTGCACTCGACGTTTCACCGAAAACTGAATTTGGCATTATCAACGGTCAGCTCCTTCCGTTAGTCGGCAGTGGTCCACGTCATGAGCAAACGTTCTGTCTGGAGCACGGCCTACAAGCCCGGATAACTTATACATAGTAATGAACACTGGCCGTGAATGCCAACTGCAAATGTGCATGTACCTGATGTCCAAAGAAAAATGTTCGACAGCGAGAGTTGATAGCTGATGTTCATTGGTTATTGTGAGAATAGTTCTCAAAATGGTCTGATTGACTTGAACAAGCCAAATATATTATTACAGCAAGAGATGTAGTAATATTTTATCCTATTTTTCACATTTTGCAAAAATGGAGGAAAAAATAGACTTATGAGATCGATCTGGGAAAATGAGTGTGTGTCTGTCTGTCCTTCTGTCTGTCTGTGTGTGTATGCTCCCCCTCTCGCCCCCCCCCCCCCTCCCTATCGACTCCTAACCGGCTGTAGCAATCGAAACCAAATTTGGTATGAGTAAAGATATATGCCTGAATAGCATATCTCAAGCCCATATTTAAAAATGATGTCAGTGCTGCCAACTACTGAAATCCGCACTTGAAATTTGAGCTCCATGTTGCATATCTTTGAAGGTATGCATGGGCGCTATTCCAAAACTAACACACATATAGACAATGATATTTCAGTTTAATTTCCAGGAAGCCATATATGGCAGTGTTGCCAAAATGATTCTAAGCCTGCTGATAGGTCCTATTTTTAAATGCATATACCTTCTACACTATCAATTGAATTTCAACCAAATTTCGTATGTACTATGAGTACATAAACAGATACGACTGAGAGTATTCTTAAAAGCCACCAGGACTGCCAAATGTCAATAAATGTTCTCTCTATTCTTTTATCCAAATACCAATATACCAGAAAGTATGCAATCCGACATCTTTAAACTATAGACACCTATATAGTACCTGCCATTCTAGATTAATTTGGAGTAACTAACATACGTCAGTGTTACCAACATGATTCTAAGCCTGATGATAGGACCAATTTTAAATACATGTAACTTCTTACACTATCAATTTGATTTCAACAAAAATTCGTATGTAATATGTGCACATAAACAGATATGACTGAGCATATTCTTAACAGTCATCAGGGCTGCCAACTGTCAATAAATGCTCTCTGTATATTTTTAGCCTATTTTCAATTTTTGAAAAAAAAATAGGCTTATGAGATCACATTTTGTCCGTGTGTGTGTGCGTGTGCGTGTGTGTGTGAGGAGTGTGTGTGTGTGTGTCCCCTAATAAAATCTAAACGACTGGAGCGATCTCAATGAAGCTCGGTAAGTTCATAGCACTGTTCCGGGCGACCACGACCGTGCGCTTCAAATTTTGTTACGTCTAACCAATCCAACATGGCGGCTGTGCGAAATATTTCACCAGCATTCAATATCTCCGAAACTATTACCGATATCACCCTGGAATTTTGTATGATGACAGATGGAACTACTAGAAGTTCACTTCTGTGACATTTGAAAACCTGGCAACAACAAAACCAACATGGCGGCCAAGCGAATTTGCGACATTTAAATAGACGTTTCTCGTGAGTTAACCAACCAAACGCAATGAAACATGGCACAGTATATGTTTATGCAAATTGTAATGCACCGACATCTAACTTCGTTCAATTGTTTACATAACCTCAATATGGCGGCTGGGCGAAGTATTTCACCGGCATTCTATATCTCTGAAACTATTACCGGTATCACCCTGAAATTTTGCATGGAGATAAAGGGCACTACTGGAAGTTCATCTATGAGACTTTCAAAAACCGGTTGACTACAAAACGAACATGGCGGCCAAGCGAAGTTGAATGTTTAAATAGACTTTTCTCGTGATTTAATGATCCAAACGCAATGAAACTTGGTACAGCAAATGTTTATATACCTTTTAATGCACTGGTATTTAATTTAGTTCAATTATCTACATAACCTCAAGATGGTGGCTGTGCGAATTTTTAAATTAAGTTTTTGTTTCTTGTGTCGTATTCATGCGATCGAAATGAAAGTTTGAATAATGAACCTACGCAATAATTTTCCTTCAAAGGTACATGACTCTAAGGCCTGTAAATATAACAATCCAACATGGCGACCATCCGCAATATTTAGACGGTTCTCAATATCTACGAATCTATTACAGCAATCAAACTGAATTTTTTAATGCTCATAGGGGCTATAGACATAAGTTCACCTATAGGACTTACAATAACCTGGTGATCACAAATCCAACATGGCGGCGGAGCGAAGTATAAATATTCACATGGTCGTTTCTCACAATTTAACCATCCGAGTGCAGTGACACTTGGTACAGTAAATCCTTTTACAAATGTTAATCCACTGGCACTAATGTTTTTCAATGGTTTCCGTAACCACAAGATGGCATTTGTGCGAAATTTAAAAATCTCGTTTTTATTTCTTGTGCAATAATCATGCGATTGAAGTTTGAATATTACACGTACACAATAATCTTCATGTAACAGTACGTAACTCTAGGACCTACATATATAAAAGTCCAACATGGCGACCACCCGAAATATTTAGACGTTTCTCAATATCTACGAATCTATTACAGCAATCAAACTGAAAATTAGTATGTTGATAGAGGCAATTAACATTAGTAGGATATATGAAAATAGGCTGTATAGTTCTTCACGGAACTACTTGTTTTAAACCAAATACCAATATATCAGAAAATACAAGCCGACAGCTTTAAACTATACACACTTGTAGTACCTGACATTCTAGATTTATTTGGAGTAATTAATATACGTCAGTGATACCAACATGATTCTAAGCCTGCTGATAAGACCAATTTTTAAATACATGTAACTTCTGTACTATCAATAGGATTCCATCCAAAATTGGCACAACAATAGAACAAAATATTTCAGATTATTTCTGACCAACACATGCATGACATTGTTGCCAACATGATTTTACTCGCGCTGATAGATCCAATGTCTATCTGCATGTAACGTCCATGCTATCCATTGGACTTCAAACAAATTTTGTATTTTGTACCTTAAGAGATGGAACTAAGATTATAAATTCAGTCACTGGGGCTGCCAACTGTAGAGCTCTATTTGGCTATATTATACCAGGTATATTTCGATATTTCCAACTTAATTTCGTCATTATTCTATAGATTAATCATTGGCATGATTCTTAATTTTAAGAAAAGTAGGCTCTTTAGTTCGTCACGGACTTCTTGTTAGAACATGAGATGTTTTGTAAAAAATCTGTTCATGAGAGTACAATGAGAGTAATGTCCCTGCCATTGAGAACATTGTATTGCCATATTGAGATCCGAATACTTCAAGTCCTTACCCTAATAATTACTTTTTCACACTTTACTACCATCACCACAGACGCACAGATTATCTAAACTTTTCTTAAAATTTAAGATTCATGCCAATCTATATAGACCTATCTAGAAAAATAGCGAAATTAAGTTGGTAATATCGAAATTTCTAACTGGTTCGAAATATACCTGTAGCCTAATAGAACTCTACTGTTGGCAGCCCTGGTGACTGAATATATTCTTAGTTCCATCTCTTAAGATACAGAATACAATATTTGGTTGAAGCCCAATGGGTAGCATGGACGTTACATGCAGTTAGACATTGGATCTATCAGCGCGCGTAAAATCATGTGGCAACAATGTCACGCATGCGTTGGTTAGAAATAATCTGAAATATTATGAAATCTTGCTGTGCCAATTTTGGATGAAATCCATTTGTTAGTATAGAAGTTACATGTATTTGAAAATTGGACCTATCAACAGGCTTAGAGTCATGTTGGCAGCACTGACGTATATTAGTTTCTCATAATTAATCTAGAATGTTAGGTACTATACTCGTGCAAAGTTTGAAGCTGTTGGCTTACATACTTTATGATATATTAATATTTGGGTAAAAAAAAAGAGACAGCATTTATTAACAGTTGGCAGCCCTGGTTGCTCTTAAGAATAAGCATAGTCATATCTGTTATGGTACACATAGCACATAGGAAATTTGGTTGAAATCCAATTGATATTATAGAAGTTACATGTATTTAAAAACTGGTCTTATCAACAGTCATAGAATCATGTTGGTAGCACTGATGTACATAAGTTACTCCAAATTAATTTAGAATATCAGTTACTATACGTGTGCCTAGTATAAAGCTGTCGGCTTGCATACTTTCTGATATATTGGTATTTGGATAAAAGAATAGAGATAACATTTATTGACAGTTGGCAGCCCTGGTGGTTCGTACGAACACGCCCAGTCATATCTGTTTATGTAAACATATTACATACAAAATTTGGTTGAAATCCAATTGATAGTATAGAAGTTATATGCATTTAAAATTAGACCTATCAGCAGGCTTAGAATCATTTTGGCAACACTGCCATGCATGGCCTCCTGGAAATGTAACTGAAATATTATTATCTATACGAATGCCAATTTTGAAATAGCTCCCATTCATACCTTCCAAGATATCCAACATGGAGCTCAAATTTCAATTGCGATTTCTCAGCAGTTGGTAGCACTGACATCATTTTCAAATAAGGCCGTGAGATATTCAGGTATAGATCTTTACTCCTACCAAATTTCGTTTGGATTCCTGCAGCCATTTAGGAGTTGATAGGGGGGGGGAGGGAGACAGACAGACAGACAGACAGACAGACATTTGCCCGATCTCATAAGACTACTTTTTCCTCATTTTTGCAAAATGTGAAAAGTAGGCTAAAAATAACATGAAACAACAGGATGTTCAGTGAAGAACATATAGCCTACTTTCTCCTAAATGCATGGGTATTGTTATAACTCTTTGTCCTTTTCAAGGAGTATAATTGAATGTTGGTTGTAGTAGCTTGTTGAAATACAACGTGCTATAGGGATATTAAACATGAATATGAGGTGCCCTCTGCTAGTGCTACCTCTGTAAAAAAATTCATTCAATTCGGTTTCACCGTGTTTGAATTGATATGGGGAATGGATTTGCACACATACATGGCCGCTATTTGCAAACTATTGGGCTGATGACCTTGTAGTCAGTCATAAGATGCTTTCCACAAAAAGGCAAGTTGTTGCAAAATCTGGTAGAGATCAAATGATAAGGATGGTCGTAATTTGATTTAAGCTTTTAACATTTGGGTGGCCGTCATTCCGTTTCGGTCAAGATGGCGGCGATATAAAACATGGCACTGAGGTGCCCTTTGCTAGTGCTATCTCTGTACCAAATTTTGTTCAATTCGGTTTCACCGTGTTTGAATTGATAGGGGGAATCGATTTGCACACATACTTGGCCACCATCTGCAAACTATTGGACGGATGATCCTGCAGTTTGGTCAGAATATGCTTCCCACATAAAGGTATTTTGTTGCAAAATTTGGTAGAGACTAGATTGTTAGTTTGGTCGTAATTAGATTTAAGCTTTTAACATTTGGGTGGCCGCGATTATGTTTCCGTCAAGACGACGGCGATATAAAACATGACACTGAGGTGCCCTTTGCTGGTGCTACCTCTGTACCAAATTTCGTTCCATTCGGTTCCACCGTGTTCGAATTAATAGGGGGAATCGATTTGACACAAAGATGACCGCCATCCACAAACTATTAGGCTGATGATCTACTAGTTTGGTCAAAGGATGCTCCCCCCATAAAGGTATGTTGTTGCAAAATTTGGTAGAGATCAGATGATTATGTTAATCGTAATTTGATTTAAGCTTTGAACATTTGTGTGGCCGTCATTACGTTTCCGTCAGGATGGCGGCGATTAAAAACATGACACTGAGGTGCCCTTTGCTAGTGCTACCTCTGTACCAAATTTTGTTCCATTCGGCTTCACCGTGTTCGAATTAATAGGGGGAATCGATTTGACACAAAGATGGCCGCCATCCACAAACTATTAGGCTGATGATCTACTAGTTTGGTCAAAGGATGCTCCCCCCATAAAGGTATGTTGTTGCAAAATTTGGTAGAGATCGGATGATTATGTTAATCGTAATTTGATTTAAGCTTTGAACATATGTGTGGCCGTCATTACGTTTGCGACAAGATTGCGGCGATATAAAACATGACACTGAGGTGCCCTTTGATAGTGCTACCTCTGTACCAAATTTCGTTCCATTCGGTTTCTCCGTGTTCGAATTAATAGGGGGAATCGATTTTGACACAAAGATGGCTGCCATCCGCAAACTATTAATCTAATGACCTATTAATTGAATCAAACGATGCTTCCTCCATAATGGTATGTTGTTGCAAAATTTGGTAGAGATCGGATGATTAGGTTAGTCGTAATTTGATTTAAGCTTTGAACATTTGTGTGGCCGCCATTAAGTTTCCGTGAAGATGGCGGCGATATAAAACATGGCACTGAGGTGCCCTTTGCTAGTAGTATCTCTGTACTAAATTTCGTTCCATTCGGTTTCTCCGTGTTCGAATTAATAGGGGGAATCGATTTTGACACAAAGATGGCTGCCATCCGCAAACTATTAATCTAATGACCTATTAATTTAGTCAAACGATGCTTCCTCCATAATGGTATGTTGTTGCAAAATTTGGTAGAGATCGGATGATTAGGTTAGTCGTAATTTGATTTAAGCCTTGAACATTTGGGTGGCCACCATGACGTTTCCGTCAAGATGGCGGCGATATAAAACATGACACATAGGTGTCCTTTGCTAGTGCTACCTTTGTACCAAATTTCGTTCTATTCGGGTTCACCGTGTTCGAATTAATAGGGGGAATCGATTTGACACAAAGATGACCGCCATCCACAAACTATTAGGCTGATGATCTACTAGTTTGGTCAAAGGATGCTCCCCCCATAAAGGTATGTTGTTGCAAAATTTGGTAGAGATCGGATGATTATGTTAATCGTAATTTGATTTAAGCTTTGAACATATGTGTGGCCGTCATTACGTTTGCGACAAGATTGCGGCGATATAAAACATGACACTGAGGTGCCCTTTGATAGTGCTACCTCTGTACCAAATTTCGTTCCATTCGGTTTCTCCGTGTTCGAATTAATAGGGGGAATCGATTTTGACACAAAGATGGCTGCCATCCGCAAACTATTAATCTAATGACCTATTAATTGAATCAAACGATGCTTCCTCCATAATGGTATGTTGTTGCAAAATTTGGTAGAGATCGGATGATTAGGTTAGTCGTAATTTGATTTAAGCTTTGAACATTTGTGTGGCCGCCATTAAGTTTCCGTGAAGATGGCGGCGATATAAAACATGGCACTGAGGTGCCCTTTGCTAGTAGTATCTCTGTACTAAATTTCGTTCCATTCGGTTTCTCCGTGTTCGAATTAATAGGGGGAATCGATTTTGACACAAAGATGGCTGCCATCCGCAAACTATTAATCTAATGACCTATTAATTTAGTCAAACGATGCTTCCTCCATAATGGTATGTTGTTGCAAAATTTGGTAGAGATCGGATGATTAGGTTAGTCGTAATTTGATTTAAGCCTTGAACATTTGGGTGGCCACCATGACGTTTCCGTCAAGATGGCGGCGATATAAAACATGACACATAGGTGTCCTTTGCTAGTGCTACCTTTGTACCAAATTTCGTTCTATTCGGGTTCACCGTGTTCGAATTGATAGAGGGGGACACACATTCAGAGTACACACACTCACTCACAGACTCACACACACAGACAGACAGACAGACATACACACACACACAAACACACACACACAAACACACACACACAGACACACAATTTTTCGCCCTGTGTTGATCTCATGAGTCTACTTTCATTTTTTGCAAAAATCGAAAGTAGGCTAAAAATCAATTGATCAACAGAAAACTCTGAGTATTCCTTAAATTCTGTGGCGTCATTAAGTAAGCGTCCATGAATGAGTGCATTAAAACATCCTTCTGTACGCCTAGTTAGCCTACTTTCGATTTTTGCAAAAAATGAAAGTAGACTTATGAGATCAACACAGGGCGAAAAATTGTGTGTCTGACTGTGTGTGTGTGTCTGTGTCTGTGTGTGTGTGTGTGTGTGAGTGTGTCTACTCGGATTGTCTGCCCCCCCTCCTATCAATTCGAACACGGTGAACCCAAATTGAACGAAATTTGGTACAAAGGTAGCACTAGCAAAGGACACCTCAGTGTCATGTTTTATACCGCCTCCATCTTGACAGAAAAGTAATGGCGGCCACCCAAATGTTCAAAGCTTAAATCAAATTACGACTATCCTAATCATCCGATCTCTACAACAACATACCTATATGGGGGTGCATCCTTTGACCAAACTAATAGGTCATCAGCCTAATAGTTTGCGGATGGCGGCCATATTTGTATGAAAATTGATTCCCCCAATTAATTCGAACACGGTGAAACCGAATGGAACGAAGTTTGGCACAGAGGCACCTCAGTGTCATGTTTTATATCGCCGCCATCTTGACGGAAACGTTATGGCGGCCACACAAATGTTCAAAGCTTAAATCAAATTACGACTAACCTAATCATCCGATCTCTACCAAATTTTGCAACATCATACCATTATGGAGGAAGCATCTTTTGACCAAATTAATAGGTCATTAGCCTAATAGTTTGCGGATGGCAGCCATCTTTGTGTCAAAATCGATTCCCCCTATTAATTCGAACACGGTGAAACCGAATGGAACGAAATTTGGTACAGAGGTAGCACTAGCAAAGGGAACCTCAGAGTCATGTTTTATATCACCACCATCTTGACGGAAACGTAATGGCGGCCACACAAATGTTCAAAGCTTAAATCAAATAACGATTAACCTAATCATCCGATCTCTACCGAATTTTGCAACAACATACCTTTATGGGGAAGCATCCTTTGACCAAACTAATAGGTCATCAGCCTAATAGTTTGCGGATGGCGGCCATCTTTGTGTGAAAATCGATTCCCCCTATTAATTCGAACACGGTGAAGCCGAATGGAACGAAATTTGATACAGAGGTAGCACTAGCAAAGGGCACCTCAGTGTCATGTTTTATATCGCCACCATCTTGACGGAAAGGTAATGGCGGCCACACAAACGTTCAAAGCTTAAATCAAATTACGACTAACATAATCATCCGATCTCTACCAAATTTTGCAACAACATACCATTATGGAGGGAGCTTCCTTTGACCAAACTAATTGGTCATTACAATTTCAACCAAGCGAGCAAGGTGAATAGACGTGCAGTGAAGTGTAAGGAAGAATGGGAATCGCTATTCAGCAGTACCGGGCGGTCATCGGCCGCTGGCAGGCTAGAGTGAAGTGCGATTTCGGTGTCGGGAAGGTGATAGTGGGCAACGTCACTGAACAGATGGGGGTTTTGGCCATGGGGATGGTAGCGCTGGTTGTGGCGACGCTACTATTAATTGGAGGAGTGGAGTCAAACCCAGGGCCTGGTCATCTGGGATGGCAAGAAATGGAAAAAAATAAGAGAAATTGTAAAGGAAGTGTCACAAATTGACCAGATCCGGGATATTCTTCGTGAGCAATGTAAGGAATTCAAGGAGATGAAGACATGTATAAGAGAAGAGATGGGAATAGTGACAGAAAGGCTGACCGAGAATAGTAGAGAGATAAAAGACCTAAGAGAAAAGGTGAAGATATTAGAGGTGGAGGTAAATTAATTAAGGAAGACCAAGCTGGATGAGAGAAAGAAAAACGTCTTCATTTACGGAATAAAGAAAGATGCCAATGAAAGCACCGAGGATCTAACATCCAAGGTGCTCCAAGTGATTAGTGAAGGCATGCGGATACACATTAGAGTTTCAGAGATTGACAATGTGACCAGGATAGGGTGGGGAAAGGACACGAGGCCCGTGAAAGTGTCATTAGTTTCTTCGCTGATGGCTCACAGAATTCTGGCGAACACAAAGAACCTGAAAGGGGAGAGAATATGGGTAAGGAGAGAAATGAGTAAAGAAGAGGCAAGCGAGCAACGGACCTTGCAGTTTCATTTAAGGAAGGCAAGAAACTCGGGTCTCAAGGCTTACGTAAAAGGCAATAGACTGGCGGTTAGCGGCAACAACTGGGATCGGGTTTGGACAGTGGCACAACTCCAGGATATGGAGAAGCAACAGAAACAGGAGACAGTTAGACCTAGCAACCAGGTGGAAGCAGGTGTCGATTCAGAGGGAAGAACGGTGGTGATTCAACAGAGAGCATCGACCTCCAAGTCCAACACGGAAGTGGCGCGAGCAGGAACGACTAACGTCAGCGCCAGGAACACCGGACAAGTGCGTGGTTTGCAGAAAGGTGAGACTGGCAAACAACGAGTTACTAGTCTAAAAGAACTTTGGGGCAAGGAAACCTTGACAGAGCAGTTTAATGTGGAGAAGGAGGTCATTTCTTCTCCAGGTGGCAGTATACTAGAAGTAGTGTGTTTTGATCGGTTCTAGCACCTCCACCTCCACACCCTCCACACAAGATGGCGGCGGTGCGATATCTCTCGAACTTATGGTCGGATTTTGACAAATGAGGTGTCATTGAACTCGGGCTGACACCCCCTTTCCAATGGACAACATATTTCAACCCCAAAAATAAAACCTACCCCTACTAGAGGGTGAAATTGCATTTTTTAGAGAATCTCTCTTTCCAATTGCAACATGTGAGAGTTTGAATGCCGATATGGAATGTAACGTTGTTCTGCAAACCAATAATCAAAGAGGGGCATGTTAGGCCTTGAGGTGAGAACCCCTGTTATTGTTGACGAGCCCCCTGCTGTCGGGCCCGTGTTGATGGGTTATTGTTGACAGGTCCTTGTGGACGAGTCCTTGTGGACAAGTCCTTGTGGACAGGTCCTTGTGGACGAGTCCTTGTGGACAAGTCTGTGTGGACAGGTCCTTGTGGACAAGTCCTTGTGGACGAGTCCTTGTCCCTTTGGACTGATCCCTTTGGACGGGTCCCTTTGGCCTGGTTCCTACGGACTAGCCCATGAATTTATTTAAATGATGTCAAAGGGCCTAACTACATTTGTGTGTGTGTTGAATTGACGTTGTTCACTAATCCACCACTACTATAATGGGATAACGATATGAAAGGAAGGTGACGAAATACATGTGAACACGTGTGAAATGACCTTATTACCGTCCTCCTTGTGAAACAAGTCACATCCTGTTTTGCTTCATACGTGAGAAAATGTGAGTTCATGTGTAATATGATCTAACACACAGGTGTTCACCTGTACACGCGCACGATAAGAGCTAACAAGTCACAACCTGTTTTGACAGTGGTGGGAGGTGAGGGGGGGGGGGTTAGTGTAAGAGAGAACACAGGTGAAGAGAGAAAGAAATATATATTGCTCATAATACATGTATAGCTGAGGACTGTACATAGGACTGTAGGTTAAGTACAAAATGAGTAAATAAATAAATACAAGACACACAGGTTCACACAACATGTAATTTATTAATCCAAGAATTAAAGGTTGAGCTAAATCCCAACCATTTTACATATAGTTTATTTCCTTTTTGTTTCAACACTTTTTCCACAAGGTAATGTTTAGGAAACGCTGTCTTTTGAAGTTCTTGAAGATAAAACCTGCCTTTTATGGGTTGATGGTTGAGGTCCTCGAGTAAATAGGTGACTGGACTGTTCAGGTTGACTTGACGAATTCGAAATAGTTCAGTCCCTCAATTTGGTGTGTAGCCCTTGTCGAAGACGGACTTGAATTTGCTCACACGAACATGGTCCCCAATGTTAAGGCGATGACGTTTAGGGTCTGCTGTTTTTATGGGGTTAAACAGTTTATCCAGTTGTGGAATATTTTTAGTTACAAGTCGTGGCTTGGTCCCAATGGTTCTGTGTTTGGTGTCGTTGTAACGTGACACTAACTCAGGTAACAAGTCCAACAAGCGATAAGTGCCCTGAGCGGTAAACGCTTTCCTCATATGGGTTTTCAATGTTCGGTTGAACCGCTCGACCACGCTGGCTTTGAGATTGCTGTACGTGGTGTAATGGTGAATATCCTTAGATTTGAGAAAACTGGAGAAATCATGTTGAAAAATTCTTTTCCCTGATCGGTTTGTAGCAGCTGAGGTTGACGTTTGGATTGTTGAATAATATGTTGAAAGGCTTTGGTAACTAGTGGACTAGACTTGCGACGCACAGGTTCAACAAACGCCATTTTGGAATAAACATCAATGACCGTCAACATATAGCGTACACCATCGTTAACGCTAGCATAGGGAATCATTTCAACCAAGTCTGCTTGCCAAAGTTCATCCACACCCTGTGAAATCACCTTGAGTCGCTGATAGTGACGTCTAGCTGGACGATGCAACTCGTGAGCAATACCCATTTTAATGGGTGAGGGTTTAAACAATAATTTTGGCATTTCGAAGTTCTTCCTCAATTTCTTGAATTTCCCAATCGTGACCAGTATGGCCGGCTTGGCGTGAAGCATGCAACAGCTGTAGTCGTTGGACGAGTTTATTTGGATTGTGCCAGTAGGTAACATCCACAAGGGGTTTTAATGGTTTAAATGTCACTCCTGAAGCGGACACTTTACGACGACCACTTTGACTAGTGGGGAACATTTTTGCAATGATGGTTTTATATTTTTGAGATATATTGGCATTCACTTGTTGAGTGGGATCATACTGTCTTTTGTGAGCATGGGTATCCAATAAAATGGATTTATATTTACTAAGGTCCTCTGACGTATAATCTTGAGATGAGGGAGTCCGAGAGAATAGTAGCTTTAACAGTCCTGGTGTTAATTTATAGTTGATCTTTTTAATGACAGCTTTAGTACGACTAAATTTAATCGATGAATCACCAATTTTAAAACTATCATCCTCATAGCGAACGCCATATGTGGTATCTGTGTTTCCAATAAATAGATTGGTGAAATAGGGTTCCAGCGTTGATCCATAATATTTTATTAAAATGTTTTTCAGTTGAGCTTTATGTTGAGGGGTGGCCAAGAGTTTTGAAAATGGAGACGATCTGGAAGGGCAAGGGGTTTCGACCATGGCCAAGGATTTCCTTTTTCTTAAAAACTCTGCAAGGGGTGATGCCTCTTTTGAGGCGTAAACACTTGTTCCTCATTATCCTCAACTTCGCTAATACTAGTTAAATCTTCCTGTTCCTCTTCATCTTCCTCTTTCTCTTCCTCAGAGTCCTCGTGGTGCGTCTGACTGGCTTGTGAAACGGTAGGTAGCGTTTCAGATGGCTTGAAAGAGGGTTTCAACATGGCTTTTAGCGGAGGTGCTAAATGTTGTTGAATAAACAAAGCATGATCCGCACGCGATCGTTTCAATTGACGAAACTTTTGGCAAATATTATTTTTTGCTCTAATAATATGCTTTTTCAATTGACTCTCTGCTAACGCCATGATGTCGTGACAAATGACTTGAGAGGGAATGATACAGTGCCTTAAATAGCAATAAAATGATCAAACCCTAAGCGATACCGCCCTTGGTTGAGTTCACTTTGTTTGTCAATCACTAAACAGGCATGACGTTGTGTGTTCCAGCACTTGCCACACAATTCTGTAAACATTTGAAAGGTCATATCTGGATTCACATGTTCATTATAAATGTAACGACTGTTCCTCTCGTCCTGGCGAAATAAAACAATGACATTGGCATTGTCACGAATCAACTGTTTGGACATTTTAGAATACGTTTGTCCATGATAGAAGCAATCGATATGTTTGTGTCGACCCATGCTGAAATAGCTTTGAATGATACCTTGTCGTTCAGTGGATACATCATCGAAAATCATGAGTGAATCAGGCTTTACCTCATCCGGTGAAATAACATTTTCTTGCGTGGAAAATGTAAAATACCCCATATTCTCATTTTTTAATCCAGACATGACTTGATCCAGAAACACGTAGAGGGGTTGGTAGAGAGATTTTGCGAAAATATAAATATTTTGAAAACACAGACCATTGGGCGCTGTAATAAGTGTCAGCAAAAGATTGGTCTTTCCACAGCCGGAAGGTCCCACAATGATGCAGCGAATGGAAGATGGAAACAGTGAACCATGGCGTTGTTCACGTGATGTGGGGCAGAGATGGGAAACCATGTCCCTCACGGGGAATGACTCTTGCTGCTTAATTAGCTTCATTTCAACTAAGGCTTAGAGAGGCTAGCAGGCTGTCTATATACATCACACCGAGCCTTGTCATAGAAACAGTAGACTCATACTACAGGTTGACGATGGATGTCTTTGGACGTGCGTTGATGGTCAAAGCTAGGTCTGTTCCCATACATGATCCTAAACAAGAAACAGATCCTGCTAATAAACACTATGTGGATAGGTCAGTAGTGCCACGCACAAAACAAGGAGATTATGACTTTAAAGGAAAGCGGTTAACTCATGTAAAACATCTACAGACGTTACTACAAAAAAGTATGTGGATAACAAGGTGTATGAGTTTTATGATAAAGTGCCTCAGCTTACGGTGGATGGCTATAGCGCTAATCATCACCGCATTATTCACGTGGAAGACCCACAAGAAGATGATGATGTCTGTACCAAGCGATACGTGACCTATGATATGAAAAGTCTTTATAAATTTATCCCATCTGTATTTTTAGTGCATCTGACAAATGTAAAACCTGTGAATGAGAGAAACCATATACCGCTAGTTCATGACCAGCACTTGACCTATGTGTTTGCTTCGGGTTTAAGCCACTATCGACTACACTATAATGGAACCATTCACATCAAATATGCCATACCTGATGAGAACCATTTACAAATAGAGATAAATGGTCATAGGATGTTGGTCCATAACCATGAAATGGTCAATGCAGGAGACGAATTATCCTTTCATCTCATGTTGACATGGAATGAAAAGCAAGCTGGAGAAACCATAAATGATTTCCCACTTTATGTAGAATTGGAATATACAGCCATGAAATAACAATCTGATGTTAGTTGTGACTTAAACTTTCTTGTGAAAGGTTGTTGGTCATCATCATCATGGTGAAACAAAGATATGTGGTGAGAAAGACTAAAAATATGAGCCTGTCCTTGGCAAAGCCTGGGCTTATGACATTCGTGGACAAGCCCTTGCGAAAGAAAAAAAGAAAAAATGATGTGTTGACCATAAAGAAAGCTCTTCGAGTAGCACAGAGACATGTTATTCCAAAACGTCAGCGACAGGGTTCAAAACAAGGGCGAGTGATCCCCGTCCCCAAACGAGCGGGATTTTTACCTGCATTATTCGCTGGTCTGGCTGCTCTAGGTTCACTTTTAGGCGGCGCCAGTGCAGTGGCAAAAACCATTAAAGCCGTGCAACAGGGCAAGCAACAACTCAATGAAAGTCAGAGACACAATGAAACAATGGAGGCCATTGCTATGGGGGCTAGAAATGTCAATTTAAAGCCAGCCTTTTATCAACAAGGATTTGGAATTTCACCTTTTCGAAATTAAAAAAAAACATCTTTAACCTCAGCCATAGCAAGTCATGCCCTGACGCATCAGCAAGTGGAAAGCTATGCTAAACAACTGAAGCTTTCTCATTTTCGAGGTGTGTTTATGCGAAACCAATTACCCTCACAACCCGGGAAACATGAATGTGCTGTTGTCAATTTGGATGATCACCGAGGACCTGGAACACATTATGTAGCTTATGTCAAAGAGGGATCTACTGTATGGTACTTTGACAGTTTTGGGAATTTGCCCCCCGCCCATGGAACTAGTGGCCTATTTTGGAAACAGGATGAAGATATATTATAATGTGAAACGTGAGCAAACGTTTAACAGCCAACAGTGTGGACGTTTGTGTTTAATTTTTTTATATAAGACGCAACATAAGCAAAAACGTCAACAGTATGTCGGCGGAAAGTAAGACGTTTACACTGCATGGACGTGGACCTGAAGTGAGTCTAGACTTTTACCCACCTATCGAATTGAGTGAAAAACCTTATGGTTTAGGACTTGTTTCTCTTGAAACGTACAATCGAATATACAACATACGTGAAAATGTGAACAACAAGTTTTACTATGATGATTCTGTGCTCACCCTGAACTCTGGTGGATACACGATAGATGACATTTATGAACACATTTATGTGGTGTTGATCAATGAATATGGTTTAAAGTCATTTCTCGATGGAACGCGCAAGTTTGAACTTGTAGGAAATACCAACACTCATCGCTGCAGTATTTTTTCTACATTCAAAATTGACTTTAAAACTCACCCCGATTCCATTGGTCCTTTACTAGGATTTAACCACGTGTGTTAGAGCCCAACAAAAACATGAATCAGACCATGAAGTGAAATTCATTGAGGACCATCATGTGTCGGTGACGTGTAATATTATTAGTCAAGTGTACACCAATCAAGAACCGTCGCATTCGCTTTATGACTTTATTGTAACATCGCCCAATGGTTATATTATTCGTGAAAACCCTCCAGTGGTGCTTTTTCATTCTGTGGCTGTCGATGGTATTAGTAATATAACATTAAGACTGATCAATAGAGAGCAACAACTCATTGATCTAGATTCTACCACACCAGTGACTTACGAGTTGGTGCTAAAACCACTATGAAGTTTGTATATAAAGCAACAGCACCGTCTAGGAATGGTGTTAGTTGTTTACCACGTGAATACACGTTAACATCTCAGAACAAGCATATTTTACAGCATTTGGGTTACCACATTAACCCCCGCGATGAATTCTATTCTAGAGGTAGCGAACCACATCGAGGAGCAACCAGGAGTGGTAAGTATTGATCTGCATTCTTATCAAGCTCAAACACCTGGACTCAATAACAATGATGAAATTCAATTTGTTATCAACAACCAAGATATTTACACTCTACCGCATGAAAGTGTTATTCAGATTGAAGGTCGGCTCACCAAAGCCGATGGTTCTACACCCACTACATCCAAGTGAGCCAACCATGCTTTCGCCTTCCTGTTTTCTGAAGTACGTTATGTCATTAACGATATCGTGGTGGATAGCACTCGAAATGTGGGTATTTCCAGTGTCATGAAACTATATCCCTCTTATAGTGAGGAAGAAGCTAAAACACTTTGCATGGCGGGTTGGTGTCCTGACTCGACCAATGACTGGATGGTACACACCGATGGCACCTTCACTGGATATTTACCTCTTAAACTGATTTTAGGCTTTGCTGAAGATCACCAGCGCATTGTGGTCAACGCAAGGCAAGTGCTTTATCTAGTGAGAGACAGGAGTGATAATAATGCACTCAAGGGAGTCGACAATGCCCCCATTGATTCAAAAATTCAGCTACAACGCTTGCTATGGAAAGTGCCTCATGTGACCCTTAACGATAGCAAAAAACTGGACATACTCAAAATGGTAAAGAGAGATATACCTCTACCCATGGAATTTAGAAGGTGGGCACTCCATGAGTACCCGTTATTGCCCACCACCAACACACACAGTTGGTCTATAAAAACAGCCCGCTATACAGAGAGACCTCTCTACATGATTGTGGGTTTTCAAACGAATCGCAAGTATCAACAAACCAAAGATATCACGCAATTTGATCACCTGCAATTGAGAAATGCACGTCTTTTCCTCAACGGTGCTGTGTTTCCCTATGAAGGACTGGATTTAGATTTTTCAAAAAATAAGTTTGCCCCCCTGTACGACTTGTTTTCTAAATTTAGATGGTCGTATTATCAAAAAGAGAATTGTCCAATGTTGTCACCCCAAGCTTTTAAGACAAGGGCGCCACTGATTGTCTTTGACTGTTCCTACTTGGAAGAGTCTGTCAAACCATCCAATATTGACATTCGACTAGATTTTGAAACGCATGACAATGTTCCAGCCAATACCACGGCCTACTGTTTGATTATTCATCACAAACAAGTCAACTATTATCCACTGTCCAACCAAGTGACAAGTGTATAAATAGCAGGTCAACACACATCAAACCACTCAGTCATGTCTTGCTTTCAAGCGAGAAGTTACATCCATGAATTTAAAATCTGAGGAACAACGTTTCAAGACCTTTGCGACGTGGCCGGTGCCTTTTATAAACCCTCAAGCCTTAGCAGCCGCTGGTTTCTACTATTTAAAAAGAAGAGATGAAGTGAAATGTGTGTTTTGTCCCATCATCTTAGACCAATGGCAAGAGAGCGATGAACCCATGCAGGAACATCAGCGCTGGTCACCTGCCTGCCCCTACCTGTGCAGAATGGAGGTGGATAATATACCCTGTCATTCAAGTTACCCCTCACTCATGCCTCTGAGTGATGAAAAAAGTTATGATACGTGTGGACTTAATGGTGCCGGCTGTGCTTCAGTGAGCAGCTCACAGTCAAAAACATCCAGTTTAGAGACATTGGGATATCATCGGTGTTATGGACACTATAAACACAAAAGACTTTTTTGTTGTATGAGATGGTACCGCCTCTATCCTAGAATGAAAAAAGAATGTAAAACTTGTTATGCTAATAAAATAATGAAATAAAAAAATTGGTTGTTGTTATATTATTATTTCTTATGCCCCCCTGTCATATCCTAACCTCTATAGTGACTACTCGATGTTTTTCTTTTCTTTTACTAGAATGGAATGTAAGTAAATGACATGGGTACACCTTACTGAACAATTGTCAGTCTGTGGTCAGTTGGACTTGATCCAGACAAGAGTGAACATGTTGCGTACACTGATTGTCGACTGTCAAGGGTTTAAAATTGGAGATAACAAATTTATATTTAAAGAAGTGGCCATCATCGATTGTTCCACTTTTTGGATATCACAAGCTACTCATTTGGTGTTTAAACCACCTTATGCGTTTGATTTGTTGTGTGATAAAGACCGTAAACAAACCCAGTGGATTGAAACTCATATGCAACTAGACTGGAAGCGAGGAACCATTTCATATAAGCACCTGGACATGGTCATGAAAGCCCACTTGTCTTCTGCCCACGTAATATTTGTGAAAGGTAGTGAAAAACGTCAATGGCTACAACCATTTTTAGCGTCTTACTGTCAATGTATCGATTTAATGGACATGGGCTGTCCATCGCTGCAAACACTCATGGATCGCTGCCCCTGTGACAATATTACCCATAAAGCCTTGGCACAGGTGTGGCAATTGTTTCATTGGCTATCCACCAATGCCTGCTGGGAGTTGTTAAATAAAATTAAAACTAAAGATTTACCTGTGAATGACACCAGTGAGATTTCTACAAGCGACGTGTAAACATCAACGTGATACCATGGAGAAAGGGGATGATACCGATAAAGCGATTGGAAAGTTCTTTGTGTGTAAAAAGAAACTAGACAGTTTTACTAAAGAAGAATTATTGGCTCTTCCAAAATCATTCATTTATTATGTCGCAGCAAATGCAGTGAAAGAAATCTGGCAACATGTACCAAAATCATGGACTCAAGACCCTGTGTTAAGTGAATTGCAACCATGTACTGATTATGATCACCATAAGCAAGTGGCTATGGCAAAAATACCCTCTATGCGACAGTGTGCTACTTGTCAGCTAGTCAAACTGTATCATGGTCATAAAAGTCAGTGTAAAGACTTTGTTTCCTCATACCACGGGAGTAATGAAGAAAAAAAGCAACAACAACAAACATCATCCACAGAGGAGGAGGAAGATCAAACCTTTTTACCATCGATGGAAAAGGATATGCCAGACCTGTACTGGCAATGGCGTCATTAACAAAGTAATTCAATACTTGACTTTCGAAATCTACCTACCTGGTTATTATTTGTGTAGTCCTGGAACTTGTCTTGATGAACCTTTGCAGCATAGTGATATACCTATTAATCCTTTGGATCAAGCATGCACCTTTCTTATCACCACAGTCATTCTGCATTAAGACGTGTAGGGGATAAAGTATCGTTGAAAAGCTAAACAACTTTTGACATTCTGTGATGTCTCAGTGGGAGAGAGGTTGGCAGTCGTCATTGTGATTAGTGTTATAAAAGGAAAGTTGATAATGAGTGGACATGGACATTGAAAAGGATTGAGGAATTGGTATTTCTTTGTATTCTATTTTTGTAAAGCTCTATTTGTTGTGAAATAAAAACAAGGTTTACAAGATCACAATGTCTTTTATTTAAAAAAATGGTGATAGCCATTTCATTTTTTTCACACATGAATATTTACAAGTTCCACTTTACATTTTTTTACATTCCCCTTGTTTAGTTTAAACATTCTGTACATTTTTGTTGTTGTGAAATAAAAAACAAGGTTTACCAGATCACAATGTCTTTTAATTCTAAAAATGGTGATAGTCATTTCTTCATTTTCATTTTTTCACACATGAATATTTACAATTTCCACTTTACATTTTTTTACATTCCCCTTGTTTAGTTCACACATTCTGTACATTTTTTGTGAAATATAAATAAGGTTCACTAAATCACTATATCTTTTAATTTTTAAAAATGGTGATAGCCATTTCATTTTTTCACACATGAATATTTACAATTTCCACTTTTCATTTTTTACATTCCCTTGTTTGGTTTACACATTCTATACATTTTTGTTGTTGTGAAATAAAAAACAAGGTTTACCAGATTACAATGTCTTTTTAATTTTAAAATGGTGATAGCCATTTCACTTTTTCACACATGGATATTTACAATTTCCACTTTACATTTTTTACATTCCCCTTGTTTAGTTCACACATTCAGTAAATTTTTTAAAATCTTTTTCGTAATATACAAAAGCAAACATTTTACACTAAAATGTATTACTTATCTTATTTTACTAAACTACTGTAGCCTAACATTATACATTCTACTTACAGTTTTTACAAACAAATATTACAATATAAAACGCACTACAAATATTACAATATAGTGATCATTAGACTTAAGTAAAGTAATAGTCGTCAATACGACTGTTTCCCCAAGCAAGAGTATTAAATGTGTTGGGTATAATGAATCGTTTGTTGTCTTCATTACTTAAAGCAACTTTGTTCAACAAATTGGTATGTAGCTGATGATTTTTACTTCTAAATACACACATTTTCTTATATAATACAGGAGGGTTACTAACTATACAGTTCTTATAATCACTTATATCTAACTCTTTACTAACAACATTCTTTTTCACTCCTTTTAATTTTTTTACTACTACATCATCAATTGTCATATAGCTGTATGATTTAGATTTTGTGCCTACAAAGGTGTCTATAATAACACCAGCACATTCATCCTTAAATTTCCCAAGAACCTTTTTGTTTACTAGAGGTAAATGGTAAATATTATCCTCTGGATAGTCACTGGTATCAAACCTATTTAGCTCAGTTTTGATATCATCATAAAAATCATCAGTTTTAAACTCATAAATAAAAGAATCTGTGTCTGTGTAGAGTAATTTAGCATTATCAAGATAGTTTTTCTTTACATAATCATAGTGAAATTCATACATAAGTGTTTTTGACAATTCCAGAATGGTGTAACCCACATATATGGGTTTGTTGTAAGTTACTTTAAGACGATTCATTTGTATTACAACTAAATCCTCATGAATAATTGAATAGCTATGAAAGTTAGGCTTGCTTATTAAGTTGCTCGCACCATACCTTTTACCATCATTCTCCCACTTTGTTATCAGCTTTACATCAACTCGTTTATCAACATTCTCCATAGTCATTCCAAAAACACTATTATTCATGAGTTTATAAAAATCCTTTTCAATCGCGTTTGTTGACTGTGTTCTTAAATTATTGTTTAGATCAATATACGGTTTGAGCCATGATGACTGATGAAATTGCAATACGCGATGAATTTTAGTTAATTTTAATCCATGCTGTAGACACTGTTTCAAGTTTTGATAATGTATTACATATTTACATTTATCATTTACATTAGCAATTGACATTTTTGTTCGTGATGAGATGTATGGAGATTTCATATTCTCAGGACAAAATGGTAAATCATTATGATCATCATGTAACTCTTTAGGGTACTCAAGATTTACCTCTAAAATATATCCTTTGTCATCGTTATCATTAAGAGTGTCAACATGTAAGACATCAATTTCAGGTTGTGTCAGCCAGCGAAAATCTTTCAGTGGTAGATATTGACTCATAGCCCAACCATATTGGTTATTTGCATCGAGGTAGACAATATACTTTGACTCTTCACAAGGGTTGTAGCTAGGCATGTATTTATTATTCGCTTTAGAGTACCGTCCACTACATTGGCTTAATCCACCTCGAATTGATGATTTTATAAAATTGATCATGTCTATATCAGTCATTAATTCTAAATTTACTTTCGTTTTTTTCAACATTGAACTGAAACTTAACCCAGGAGCAGTGAAATACTGACAAGGATCAAGGTCATAAGTTTTCATACAAACATTTCGAAAATTTTCAAAAACATCTGCTAATAATAACACATCTGTCTTCAAATATATGTCTGAAAATTCTCCTAAAGTTTGAATGTGGAACTGTGTCCATACACGTTGTGCATGTAAATATTCCTGATCACTGATATGACTTGTGTTTAAGGAACTGTAAAATGCAATTTTCGGTGGTAAAGAACACTCCTCAAGACGTTCCACACAGTTAATATATTCATAATTGAATATACCCTTTTGACGAATCAAATTAAAATCATCTTCTTTAGGAAAGACACGATGAATTTCATGAAACTGATCTGATTTTAAATTACTAGCCAGCTTATCAAGACTACTCGGCATAAAGCGGAATGAATCTAAAAATCGCAGTTTAATGGTTTTTTTTATTGCTAGTTTTGATGTATTTTGTGAACGATATGTATTGTTCCTTATTATTCGCAATCACATCAATTTTCACATCTGAAGCTCCAAATTCTTTAACGATAAAGTGGTTATCGTATTTGCTACCGTTATGTAGAATGACCGGAATGAATTTACTTACTCTATAATTTAAATTACATTCTTGGTGAGCAGCACCACGATATTTTCCTGTTAAATGGTTATGATCGCGAACCCTGTTTGAATATAAACATTCACCACATATAAAACAATTAGTTTCAGTTTCAAAATTCATTTGCTCTGAGGAAGTTAGTGACTCCATTGGAATGATCGTATTTAAAATAGAGGATATACGAATGGCATCTTTCTCAAGCCTTTCCATAAAATCTTTAGGTGCATCAGGTCCTCTATAGAGCTCAAACTTATTTAAAGAGTCATCATAACTACATTTAATATAATATGCAAAGCTGAAAGGTTCATGAATGTGAGTTGTGTTGGTGAAAGGTTGGGCTGGATTTGATGAACATGTATTAAATGGTTTTAGCAAAGCCTCGAAGTCAGCATATATAACAAATGGTACTCGAAGCTGTTTCTCATAATCCTTAAATTTTAGAATGTTATTTTTAGGAGTCGGTAATACCGTACGAACATGATTACACCCCCATTTTTGATGTTGAGTTTGTTGATCCTCTTTTGTAAAATAGAGCAAACAGCCTTCACAATGATAGCACTTGAAATATTTTGGTATATATCACTAATATTAGTTGATTCGCTAACAATTATGTTTTTTGTATTAAAGGATTTGATATCCGTAATTTCACCTTCGCTCCCAGTTTTTACATAGAGGCCAGAAAGTTCAAAATTCATTTTAATTGTTTTATGCTCTAATAAAACATTTTCTACTAAGCCAAACACAGTAGGTTGAACATTTTTAAAAAATGATTCAATACTTTGAGTTTTTTCTTCACTATGAAGTCTATAACTAGCAATTCGACTTTTTAAATGCACTACCAATTTGTTGAACATTTCCAGAATTTCTTTCATGGCAAGTGTTATTTTTATGTTGAATACTGCGTAAATGTCCATGAATGATTGAAGAAGGTATATCAATATTACATACATTACAATGTGTTATTGAAGGTTCACCATTCTTTTTTCTTTTTGTTGCACAACTATTTTCACAATCTTGAGAACGTTTACGCTTTTGAGCATCACATTCATTTAAAGGTTCCGTGCTAGTTGATGGTTTTACAGATTTCAATTCCTGTTGTTCTCCATGCACTTCAACCATGTGGGATTGATATCGCTTTACTGCAGAAAAACCAAGTTCGCAAACTGAACACGAAAATGGTGCTGAACCGACATGCATTAAATTTACATGTCGTGTAAGACTATCTTGTCTGTTAAATGTGGTAGCACAATGACTGCACACAAACATTTTCTGATTATGTTTTGTACTTGCATGACGTTGAAGGTTGTCAGGTTTTGAGAACTGTTTCTTACAGTCACCACACTTGAACATGATGATTACTTTCCAAGTTATCTATAAAAGAAAGAAATCATCAATGTTAGTAAAAGATAAAACAAAATTTACAATATAAATAGTTTAATTATATTCCAGTCAATGGTTATAGCAGGGTATTTAAATCGATCTGTGAACTCCTAGCAAGTCTAACTTTATGTAGTTCTAACTGAGGGTTACTATATACCACTGTCACTGACACCTAGCAGTGAACATTAGAACTTGATAGAGTGGTAGAAACCAGCGGTCGCCAGTTAAGTGAGCTAAGTGTGGCGTCATAGCCAGTCTTAAAACAAGTCTAAACTTGTAGAACATATCACGTGATTGAAACCAGCGATCGTTAGTTAAGTGAGCTAAGTGTGACGTCATAGCCAATCTTAAAACAAGTCTAAACTTTTAGAACATGTCACGTGATAGAAACCAGCGATCGCCAGTTAAGTGAGCTAAGTGTGACGTCATAGCCAGTCTTAAAACAAGTTTAAAATTGTAAAACATGTCACATGATAAGGTTAAGTTAGGTAAAGTTAGGTTATGTTAGGTGAACTGAGGTTAAGTCTTTAAATATTCCCTCTGACACTGACACCTAGCAATGAACATTCAGACTTAATAGAGCGGTAATCAAAATCTAACCTACAAAATTAGCTTTACACACCATGGTCAAGTAGTTCCAACGTTTGACGCCAAATATACCATTTTCACTGACATGTAGTGGTGAACATTGGAAAATATCACTCTAACTGTTTAAAAGTTATTAGAGGGGGGCACTTACCTTTTTATAAATGATCAACTGATGCCACTGAATGAACAGATTGTAGGAATCTGGTAACCTACAGGTACCCAATTATCTGCAAACAAATCAATCAATCAATCAATCAATCAATCAATCAATAAATACATTCCAATCAATAACTTCAACATCAATTAGTAATAAAAGACTACAATCCATTAATAATAAGTACTTACTTTGCAAAATAATTTAATGATTTTCTACCAAAACGGCTTTTTTTTTACAACTCTTGAGCAGTAATAGAGCACTGTTCACTCAAAGCGAGTAATAAAGACTGACAGTAGGGAGATATATGACACCCCTCTTATATAAACTCTCATCGCTCGTGTCAGCAGTTTTTTGCAGACCATTGCAATTCCTTTCCCAATACAGTTGAGAGTCCAAAGTACACTAGGAACACCTGTGTGGTATTCAATGACTGCTGACTTTGCATGATCATCACCCATTGTCTTAATCAACATATGGGGTTTCAAATTACTGCAGCGTCAGTCATAGCAACAGCAGTGTGCGCTCTCTGGTATGTCAGCAACATGACACCGGAAGGAACACCTGTGTAATATCCAATAACTGCTAACTTTGCATGATCATCACCCATTGTCTTAATGAACACTTGCGGTTTCAAATTACTGCAGTGTTAGTCATAGCAACAGATCTGCGCGCTCTCTGTCATGTCTGTAATATGACACAGGAAGTAACAAGACGTCTTACTGCACGTGCCATCTCCTCAGTTTTAACATCTTAAGAACATGTATTATTCTCTTTCAACTACAAATGACTTGTTAGAACACATCCATCCACCAAGTTAGATCCCTTGTATGTTCACATGTATTTCGTCACTTTCCTTTCATATCGTAATCCCATTATAGTAGTGGGGGATTAGTGAACAACGTCAATTCAACACACACACAAATGTAGTTAGGCCCTTTGACATAATTTAAATAAATTCATGGGCTAGTCCATAGGAACCAGGCCAAAGGGACCCGTCCAAATGGATCAGTCAAAAGGGACAAGGACTCGTCCACAAGGACTTGTCCACAAGGACCTGTCCACACAGACTTGTCCACAAGGACTCGTCCACAAGGACCTGTCCACAAGGACTTGTCCACAAGCACTCGTCCACAAGGACCTGTCAACAATAACCCATCAACACGGGCCCGACAGCAGGGGGCTCGTCAACAATAACAGGGGCTCTCACCTCAAGGCCTAACATGCCCCTCTTTGATTATTGGTTTGCAGAACAACGTTACATTTCATATCGGCATTCAAACTCTCACATGTTGCAATTGGAAAGAGAGATTCTCTAAAAAATTCAATTTCACCCTCTAGTAGGGGTAGGTTTTATTTTTGGGGTTGAAATATGTTGTCCATTGGAAAGGGGGTGTCAGCCCGAGTTCAATGACACCTCATTTGTCAAAATCCGACCATAAGTTCGAGAGATATCGCACCGCCGCCATCTTGTGTGGAGGGTGTGGAGGTGGAGGTGCTAGAACCGATCAAAACACACTACTACTAGAGCTAGAGAAAGCTAGAGTTACTAGAAGTAAATCCACCAACAGCGAAGAGGGTAGGGGTAAAAATAACTAAACTGGAATATTGCTAGCGTAAATATAGAGGGTCTTTTAAATAAGAGAGGGAACGATGTAGTTTTGACCCTAATAGAAGATATGCAGATTGTAGGATTTGTTGAGAGTTGGCTCCCTGTAGGTTGCGAGTTTAAAATAGATGGCTTCAATATATATACAAAACCTAAGATTAGGAAAGCTCGTACCGGTAGGTTCCCGGGGGGAATTGTTGTTTTAATTAAAGAAGAGGTGAGGGAATTATCAGCATTTATTAGTTCAGAACTGGAAGAAGTAGTGTGGGTAAAAGCAGATATTAGGGGGAGGGGGAAAGGAACGGTATGTTTCGGCTTTGTCTACAACCCTCCAGAGAATTCCCCGTATGCAAGAGAAAGCTTTTTCGAAGAGTTAGCTATTGAAATAAACAGAATTCAAAATATATATGAAGAGGCAGAGATTGTGCTTTTAGGGGACTTCAATGCGAGGGTTGCAGACAGAAAGCCCCTTTACAGCAAGGGGGTTGCCGAGGCCGTATGTGGGGTTAGGAACAGCAAAGACAAGGAATGTAACAAGAACGGAGAAAAGATTTTGGAACTATGTGGTGCAGAAGAGCTATATATATATATATTAAATGGTGTCGGTTTGGGGGGATGAATGAGGTAACCTGACATATATAACATAGATTGGAGGAAGTGTAATAGACTTAGCAATATGTTCCAGAGGAGCACTAGCCCTAATTAAGAGGTTCACTGTTGAATAATGGGGGGAATCACACCACCTACCAATTGTCGTCAACATGCAGGGAGCGGTGAAAAAAACAAATCAAAAGGGAACCCTCAAGTTAAATCTAATGAGAGAAAAGTAAATAGATTCAGATGGAGGGAGGAAAACTGCAGAGAGTTCCAGAACTACTCCCAGGGAGAAAATTTTGAGCTGATAAAGGTAGGGATAAGTTTAATGATCAGTAATGATGAAATTGAAGGGGTAATACGTATGATTGAGAATGCAATTATGATGGCCGGGCGGAAAATGCGCGTGAAGGCTAGGGAAAAAGTAGGGAGAATTAAAGGATGGTACGATGAATCTTGTAGAAGGAAGAAAACCGAAGTTATTAGGGCACTGAAGTTATACAAGAGAGGAGGGGATGATACGATGAGAGTAGAATTTTGTCGTCTAAGGAAAGAATATAGGGAACTGCTCAGCAAAATGAATGATGAATGGCAGGGTAAGGAGCAACAGCACTAAATAAGGATTCTAAAGCTAACGACTGTAGCAAAGTGTGGAGCAGGATACATTCTTACTGTAGGGGGCGCAGAAGCTCTATTAGTGATGAAGTATGGATTGCATATTATGAGAATCTGTTAAATGCTGAAGATAATTGGAGGAAGAGAGATGAGTTTGGTGTCCCGAGGGGGCTGGAAGCAAAAAGTAAAGGAGGGAAGTCAGGTGCTATTTCGGGGATAACAAATGAATTTTGGCAAGAGTTGAGTAGCAATAGGTTCATGATGGACAGCTCGGTAAAAGTCTTTAACAAGATTTTTGAAGGAGGTAGATTTCCGAGGGCGTGGCAGGAGGGGATCATTTGTCCAATATATAAGAAGCGTGGGGACAAACTAGACCCAGGCAATTATAGAGGCATAACTTTGCTTGTTAATTTGAGCAAAATGTACACCGGGGTCTTATCCAAGCGTTTTATAGCATGGGCAGAGGGCTGTTCGGTGTTCTCGAGACTCCAGACAGGGTTCAGAAAAGGGATGAGGACCAGTGACAATATAATGGTGGTGAAAACGATGATGGACAAGTACATAAGGAAGAAAAGAGGTAAGCTGTATATCACAGCTATTGATTTGGAGAAGGCGTTTGATTCAGTGAGCAGGGGAGCTCTCATGGCCAAACTGGGATAAATCGTGGTGTCACATAAAATGATAAGAGCAATTGAGAATGTGTATTCCGAAGTGAAATGTGCAATTAAAACTAAAGATGATGTAATTGTAGGAGAGATAAAGTCTAATATAGTATTAAAACAGGGATGCAAATTATCCCCGGTGCTTTTTTTGTGCTATTTATCAACGATATTTTCAATTCCAAGGGCTTTGAGCAACGGTCCAACCCTTGCTTGGACAATTATGATATCCCGGGCCTAGCTTTTGCTGATGACATCCTTCTGCTTACTCTAACACCCTATAATATGCAATATAGTATTAAAGAGATTGTGAAATACTGGGAGGACTGGAACTTAAAAATTAACCCGTGTAAGACCAAAGTCATGGTCTGCAAAAAGGGAGTTAAACTGGCTAAGAATGAAAAGTGGGTCATGTATGGGTCACAGTTAGAGACGGTGAAAAAACTTGAGTATCTAGGGACGATAATGGCGAGTAATGGTAAATGGACCGAACAAATTAAAAGGGCAAAATCGAAAGGGCAAGCGGCATTGGCGAATGTTAAAGTGTTAGAGCGGAAGTTACCGAATCTAGACTACAAAGTGTATATGAATGTGTTTAACGCACTCATCGTTTCAAGAGCACTTTATGGAGTGGAAGTAGGGGGTTTAGAGGAAGGAACGAAAACCCTGGACAATATTGTAAGTAGGTTTGCCAAGATAATTTTGGGGCTACCTAGTTGCACGGCGAATTGTGGAGCGAGAATGTTGTGTGAGGATGTAAGCATTAGACAACATATCCTAATAAAGGCCATAAAGTCTTGGATTCGTTTAAAAGCAGGTGGAGGGGGGAAATGCTAAAGGTAGCCTACCTGCACCAAATGAAGCATCAGCAAGAGGGCTACTGGGTGGACGGGGTAAGAAGTGTATAGGGAAGTTTAGGAATGGGTTATCTATGGGATAGGGACTTACAAAGAGAGGAAGGTAGGGTGTGTAAAAAAGAGTGTAGAAGGGTTAATGACGTAGAGTTGCAGGTGCTAAGAGAAGAGTGCACCAGTAGGAGAACCTTAACGGAGTTCTGCGAAATAAGGAACTTTATGAGCATAAAGCCTCAATGCCTAATGAAAAGAGAAATGAGAGGGATAATTTGGTGGTTAGTGGGGGTGTATAAGAACAAAGCGTTGAGAGAAGTAGGAAAAGAGGACATTTGCCTGTTTTGTGGGAAGGTTATGGGTGCAGCGCACCTGATCAGGGAATGCAAGGAAATTAAAATGATAAGAGCAAAGTTTGTAGACAAAGCAGATCTAAACAGAATAGAAAATGAAAATGAGTATCACACTTTAATTAAATTACTAAAAAGGGAATGGGGCAAAGCAGGTCAATTAGCAAAATATTTTAATACCATCAGGGCAATGTGGAATAAGAAAGCGTCCGATGAGATTCAGAACAAAGATGCATGTGAATTAAGCATTCATGTGCAGGAGATGGCTTCCTAAGCTATAAATCTTGTTAAGCCTAGGAGAGCCTATCTGTATTAACTAGGTATACGATTACTACAGTACATCCACATATTGCTGTCTGTAGATTTTTCCTGTGAGTTTGATGATTTTTTTCCTTACTACAAAAATTATCAGACTCTTACAGTCAGTAAGGACTCGATAGGGAAATAAAAGTAATTCTTTCTGTGATGTGTCTCCCATGGAGAATTGTCAAAAAATGAAGAACACTGTGTCCACATTTATGATTAGGAAAGAACTTTGTGCAGTCTCCATCAGAAAAGTTGCCCGGTGATATTGTGAATGAAGATAACTACTGCAAAGCATTATTAATTTTTGAAATAACTAGGAAGCTATGAAATGCCGAATGAACATTTGGTTTAATTATTTAATGCCATACTGTAAATTTATGTTATCTATGTGTTTATTGTCTGTATGTCACGATATTACTCTCTGAGTTAAAGTGACAATTAACAAGTAGATTTTGTTTAAAAAATAAATATTCAATGTCATGCTTCCACAGCAGCCATCTTGTGGAGTAACTGTACCTAATTGGTCATTAGCCTAATAGTTTGCGGATGGCGGCCATCTTTGTGTCAAAATAAATTCCCCCTATTAATTCGAACACGGTGAAACCGAATGGAACGAAATTTGGTACAGTGGTAGCACTAGCAAAGGGCACCTCAGTGTCATGTTTTATATCGCCGCCATCTTGACGGAAACGTAATGGCGGCCACTCAAATGTTCAAAGCTTAAATCAAATTACGACTAACCTAATCATCCGATCTCGACCAAATTTTGCAACAACATACCTTTATGGAGGGAGCATCCTTTGACCAAACTAATTGGTCATTAGCCTAATAGTTTTCGGATGGCGGCCATCTTTGTGTGAAAATCGATTCCCCCTAATAATTCGAACACGGTGAAACCGAATAGAACGAAAATTGGTACAGAGGTAGCACTAGCAAAGGGCACCTCAGTGTCATGTTTTATATCGCCGCCATCTACGGAAACGTAATCGTGGCTACTCAAATGTTAAAAGCTTAAATCTAATTATGGCCAACCAAATAATCTAGTCTCTACCAAATTTTGTAACAACATACCTTTATGTGGGAAGCATATTCTGACCAAACTGCAAGATCATCAGCCCAATAGTTTGCATATGGTGGCCAAGTATGTGTGCAAATCGATTCCCCCTATCAATTCAAACACGGTGAAACCGAATTGAACGAAATTTGGTACAGAGGTAGCACTAGCAAAGGACATCTCAGTGTCATGGTTTATATCGCCGCCTTCTTGACGGAACCGAATGACGGCCACCCAAATATTAAAAGCTTAAATCAAATTACGACCATCCTAATCATTTGATCTCTACCAGATTTTGCAACGACATGCCTTTTTGTGGAAAGCATCTTATGACTGACTACAAGGTCATCAGCCTAATTGTTTGCAAATAGCGGCCATGTATGTGTGCAAATCCATTCCCCATATCAATTCAAACATGGTGAAACTGAATTGAATGAATTTTTTTACAGAGGTAGCACTAGCAAAGGGCACCTCATATTCATATAGCACGTTGTATTTCAACAAGCTACTACAACCAACATTCAATTATACTCCTTGAAAAGGACAAAGAGTTATAACAATACCCATGCATTTAGGAGAAAGTAGGCTATATGTTCTTTACGGAACATCTTGTTTTGTACATGCCATTTGTTTGGAGTCTCTTTCGTTTTATGTGCATATACTTTATTCGATCATCATCTTCTTCCTCCTCCTAGAGAAGCACTATGGACGATGATTTCACTCTACTGAAGATCATTCTGGCAACTTTACATTATGTCAGACTATAATCAACTGATTATTGTTTACACGAATAGGGCGCCAGGGAATGTTCTCCGCAGCGATTATATGCTGCTGCCAGGGGTAGCATCTGCAGTTTAGTTGGCAGCACGGTGTCCTTGACAGGGCAGCGGTACAGTGAGGGCCACACATATGGGATGTGGGGTGATGAAATCGTCAGTGTGTATTGCAGGTTTTTTTTGTTCTTTTTTGTGTCGTATGGTCTCCTGAGTGCCCGAGTACTGATCTTTTTTAGTCAACTCCCGTGGGTGACCTGTGCGTCGGGATGATATGGAATGGATGAAGATGAAACTGGGCAAGGATGTGGAAGGAAGCAGCCGTGGCCTGTCAGAAGGTACCATCCCAGCATTTGCCTGCTCTTGTAAATGGACACCCACGGAAAACCTTTCCAATGATGGCCGACGGTGGGGCTCGAACCCAAGCGTCTACCGAGTTAGCAGAAAGCTTGGCCCCATGACCTAACGCTGCGCATTAGCCAGCGTAACCACTGCTGTCGGTACTATATATTGCAGTAAGCAAGTGTTCAGATAGATTATTTGAATAATGCATCAGTTTATTGGCGGTAATGTTTACTACTGAAGAGAGAGCGTTTTTGGTGGAATACGTTTATCGCGAAGGCGATCGGTTTACAAAAAATCTAAAACTAAAATTTCAGGTGTGGTTTCCTAATTCAAAGAGTCCAAACCGGGATACCGTTCAGTATTTGAAAAGTAAATTTCTTGTGACCGGCTCAGTTCACGATGTACCGGGAACAGGCCGGCCTACGCTGTTAACAGACGAAAAACTTGATGAAATCTCCAATATAATGCTGCGTAGTCCAAGAAAATCAACAAGTAAATTAGCTCAAGAAAGTCTTCGACAATATGTGTAGACGTGGTGGTCTATCTTCGAACACTTCCAGCATCTGTATGAATGGACTCAAACTGAACTTTCATTAGACAAAAGTTTTATACCAACCTGCTCCTGGCAACACTGAGGAAGCCCCTAACATAATAGTCAACAGACAACCACTTCAGAATGTTAATTGTTTCCAGTATTTTGGAAGCCACCTCTCTTCTAAAGCTAATATTGATTCAGAGATCCTTCATCGTATGCAATGCCCTGGATCAGCATTTGGAAAGCTTCGTTCGAGAGTATTCGACAATCACGACATCAAGTGTTCTACCCAGATATTCGTGTACACATCTGTTGTACTGTCGGCTCTCTTATATGGCTGTAAGTCGTGGACAACCTTCAGGCGTCACAAAATAATGCTTGAGGAATTCCACCAAAGGTGTCTCAGACATATCTTGAAAGTCACTTGGAGAGATAAACGCACAAATACTAGCGTTCTGGATGACGCCGGTATTACGACCACAGAAGCAAAGTTAGCTTAACACCAACTCCGATGGGTGGGTCACGTGATCCACATTCCAAATGATCGCATTCCAAAACAAGTACTATACTCTGAACTTCGTGAGGGCGTTCAGCGCTATGGAGGACAGTGAAAGAAGTAACCGACAGTAGTGACTACGCTGGCTAAAGCGCAGCGTTAGGTCATGGGGCCAAACTCTCTGCTGACTCGGTAGACGCGTGGGTTCGAGCCCCACCGTCGGCTGTCCTTGAAATGGTTTTCCGTGGTTTCCCATTTTCAACACCAGGCTGGGACAGTGCCTTCTGACAGGCCACGGCCGCTTCCTTGCACATCCTTGCCCAATTCCATTCATCTTCATCCATTCGACGCGCAGGTCGCCCACGGGCATCGACTAGAAAGACCTTCACTCGGCCTCTCAGGAGGCTACACGACAAAAAAAAGTGAATGAAGTGTACACATTGCCTCAAATCCACCCTGAAGAATTGTAACATCAATGATGGTAACTGGGAAATGAACGCGCTGGATCGTCCATCAAGGAGAAGTACCATTCATGAAGGGATTGCTGTTTGGGAAGAGCAGAGGTGAAGAGCAGAACTGCGCACGAGGAAAAACAGCGTGTGATCTTTAGACGGAATGGTCATTTGTCACCTGGCAGCTCAATATATATGTGTCATCACTGCAGTAGAGTGTGTAGCTCATGAATTCGACTGATCAGTCATCTGAGGAAATATCAGTAGGAAGACTAATTCATACTTGGTCGCGAGTGAATGCCAATATATGAATGGGTGTGGTGAGTACAACGCTTACTGTTTGTTTTGATACAAGCGACAGCCGATCTGCCAACGTAACTACTGATGCTAACTCTCGTAGCAGCAAGTAAGCACTGCGGAGAACATTCCCAGACGCCCTGTATATACGGAAGGAGTACATAACTGCCAGAAGTGTTAATGCTGTTGTTGTAGTGAAGAGGTTCATTCCCTAATCTTTGAAAGACGATGATTGCCGGGTTGGGAAACCGCTTTTCTGATGTAATGCGCCCAGCGATGTGTGCCGATAATGTTCGCTGTAGCCAAACCTTAACTTAAGAGTTGACTAAGAGGGTCGCCATCAACAAATTTTAAGCTCCAGAGTGTTTCCTTGGATTCCGCAACCCCATGCTCTTATTGTCCCGTAACTTAGCAACAGAGGTTCACTACTTCAGGAACATTTCCGTTGATCTCAACATGTAAAACGATAACTAGCTACAGTATGATCATGGGGGAGGTACGTGTGAGATACCATCAAATGCCAGCGAACGTTTCGGTGAGTTAAACTGATTTACTGTTTTCTTTGTTTACTTCCTCCTTTGTTTCTTCTATGTTATTTTGTTGTTTTGTTTGGTTCTCTGCTTCTTTCTTTCTTTCTTTCTTTCTTTCTTTCTTTCTTTCTATGTTTATTCCTCTGCTTTCAGGGGCAGATGACCTCGTAGTTCCGCCCCTTAAAACAACAGTAACTAACTTCCTTTGTTTCTTGCTTAGTTTGTTTCGATCTTTGTTTGTATCTTTATTTGTTTCATTCTTTGATTCTTGCATTTTTTTTCTTCGTTACTGTGTACGCGTCATTCCTTGCTGTTTTGTTTCTTGACTTGTTTCTTTCTTTGTTTATTTACTTGTTCTTTTGTATTGTACTCGACGTGTCTTAAGTCATTCGGCTATGTTAGCGGTAATTGTAGAGTCGCATAAGGAAAATGTCGTTGAGATCGGTTGCCGTGAACATTGAGCCGTAATGACGTCACAAATCAGGGGAAGAAAGTCACTCACTTGACTTACGTAACCTAACAGTCCAATGACAGCCGCAGATACTAAATTTAACAGTATAATTAATATAATGGAATACTATGGACTAACATGCCTGGTTTATAAATAATAATTCATGGCACATTTTAAGAAGCCATGTTATGATATTTTATACGCCTGGATTGACAGAGGAAATTTAAATTTTATTATCAGGCGACGAGGGAGAGTATCACGTGCGGAGTTCAACCCCCACCCCTCTGGCCGAGAGACTACTGTAGTTTTGCTGGTGAAGCCGGGTGGACAAGAGAAGGGGTCATTCTAAGTCTAACGCTATGTGATGGACAGTGATTTTGAGTACCGGTACGTAATCGGGACTGAGATTTCATTCTTAGGACCGTTTTCACCAACTCCTTACTGACGATTATTTAGCTAAATACGAGAGTTAATGCCTGATTATCTTCCATGCATTTCACGAGGCCATTCGGGTTCGCAATTACTTAAATAAGCTTCACGGTTGTCACGCATGCGTAGAATCGGTTTCAGCTTGGACAAGCATGGCGGACAGAACATGAAGCGTCTAGCACTGATTGTTGTTTGCGATGCTTCCTTGAGATCTTCTGGGACATAATTATAAAAAAAGAGAAATACAGAAGACCTTATTCGTGGCTAAAGCTTAAAATGATTTAGAAGAACTGGCAGTTGTGTGAATAGATAGCTTAATAGGACGCGCTCACTCAGTTGTCTTCGTAGCGTAAGTGGTTGCGGTGAAGACTCTGAATGTATCATGCAGCGCTGCAAGGAGTTATAATCTCAATTCAGTTTTCATTTTTTTAAATTTCCGTATTCGTCTTTCTTGGTATTACAATTTAGTTATGTGTGTGATCATTTATAATTTCATTGTCATAAACATATTTTATATTCCAATGGATGAAAGTTCGTGTGAAACTCGGAAACAAACCACCATTGTGAGATGCGCAAGGCCCAGTTCACCTTTTTTCCGCCACTTTAACGAAGCTTTAGAGAGTTCAGTGGTCAGATTTGGCCATTTAACGTAATTCCTTGTTAGTGGTAGGTTAACGACCGTTTCTGTTTGGTGCAATGCTCATGTAAAGTTAAATAACCTGTAATGAAGAATAAAGAGATAATTGACGTTGGTGAAAACGGCTCTTAGTTACGAGGCGAAACGTAGTCGACAGTTACGTGCGTGGAGGTAAAATTATAGCGAGTACTCTGCATTACTCTACAGTCGAGTACGTGCTAATGATGATGAATTCTTACCGGATACGCGTGAGTGAGAGATACTTGTATCGTTCGGGTCACGGGAATGCCACTTCTTATGGTTTGTGAGCAGCGCGAAGTGGGCTGTAGCAAATTGAACCCTAGTCGAAAACAGAGCAAAGTTGAACATTATAACTGTGAAGTGGAGACTAGTCGTAGTTACAAAGCGAAAGTATTCTATAACGTGTTAATACGAGACTTTGTCATACCACACAGGGGGGCAAGCTTATCCTTTTTCAAAATTCATATGCGAGCAATATTATACCAGTGTTATTTGACAGTGCAGTAACCAAAAGTGAAACATACGTTATCTAGATTCTGGCTCATTATAAAGGCCATGCATTCTGAACTCTATTATTACGCTAGTACAGTATGGTCCAGCAGTATAGTGAACGACTTTGATACTTCACAGATAGCACTATTAAAAATTAGAATTATATGATTCAGAGACAGTTACGCGCACCCCACGCACGCAGTCGATGGCCAGACTGAGAAACCAACACTGGTTTCCCGCATGCGCGGTAAAGGACCGGCCGTGGATCTAATAACCCAGTTGTGTACCTTTTTCACATTTTGAACTAGATGGAGATACAACTACTAAAAACCACACATCTCCAGTAGAGGTTGTAAACAAAATTTAATATCAAAACAAAAGTAAACGAGGGACGTGACAAGTGCATGAAATGGTAAATGATTGGTGATGGGGCTGTAATAAAATATACACGGTTAACAAAAGAAACAATAACATAAATATTAAAAACACAATAAAGATATAAAAGACGAACAGAGAAGCCTAACACTGGTTAGATTGGAGATCGCATCAAAATTTCAAAATGAAATCAAAGGGAATGCTAAAACTAATAAATAGGAAATAATACTTTCGTCCCACCAAAGGCTGATTACAGAAGTAACCAGAAGAAATATTCTAACTAGCATATGAAGTCGTACAAGCTAATTAAACCCCTTGATAAATTAAAACAAAATGTATCACCAATAAAACTGCAGTAAAGGAAAATCGGTCAAAACATCCACTACTACAGAACGCCATCAACAAAACAAGAAAACCACAAGTTAATAAGATGTAGATACAAACATAACCCTTAAATAAATAACAACAACAACCCCTCAATCAAACATAACTCGACTTCATAAAACCACCTGAATAAATCTTCCATCCGGACGAAGTATGAGATTCAGACATCTTACCAACAGTAAAATGAACATAGATAACAGGCCCGGGTCCATGCCATAAACATCCACGTCACTAACAGTAAGAAAACCTGATAAACCTCATTAATAAACGTAAGAGAGAATACGTGTTAATTCTCAACTGAAAGTTACAAAACAAAACCCAAGAACTACCCTCAACCTTCAGCCAAGCTCCCACTAAAACAAAACATTAACCCACCCTTAAATACATGTCTATAAATGTGATAATAATATGACAAGCCTTTAGGTACATACAGCTTCTACTGTACGTCCACTCCTTATGGGAAACGAAAGAAAGCGGGAAATTCCAAGGAGCACAGGTCGACCGAACAGAAGACAAAAGCAAATATCCTTACGAAGAAATGTCTGCCCAGCCTTTAAGGACGAAAGAATTAAAACCCAGAGGGTTATCCATAAGGCATCACAGTTGACAGACATAGCGTAAAACACTAAATAAAACAACAACCAACATTGTGTGTGTTCTCAATATTATGACTGACGAAGTCAGGCAATGTGTGAACACCACACACTCCTACGTCTAGGCTCAAATTACAATTAAAAACAATGATTACTCACCCCTCAAGGTCGAAGTAGCATCACATACTGATACAAGGGTTAAAGGTTAATAAGAAATACCGCCCATAGATTACGATCACGTTTCAAGACGGATAAAACAAAATCACGAAAAGAAAATAACACTTATAAGAAACAATGAACCGCAACGAACAAAATATAAATAAATACAACCCAAACAACAACACGATTCATCTCTACGTAACGTGAATATAAAATAAGGAGGACACAAATTAATAAACAAACAACAAGCAAGACAATCTCCAATCTAACTTGACTGTCGAAGAATCTGGGACAGTTTAACACTGAAAAAGGGAGGACATGATGATATTCCTTCATAGAAAAGGTACTTCTTAAACCTTTGCAGTAGGTAATATAAGCCGGTTCTGGGGCAGGGGCTAATGGGCAAGATGGCCGCCGCGCGCAATTAGTCCTATGTTATTCTTATGGAGAGGTCATTCAGAGCTGGCACAGGGGCTAATGGGCAAGATGGCCGCCACACTCGGAGACCGTGAATAATGTCACAGGGGGAGTTCGACCGTGTAGTCGTTAAATGGAATATTTATTGTTTTTATTATTATTAATTTTATTAGGTAATTATTTATTGATAGCTTGCCACGGTGGGTGAGTGGTTATTGTGTCGGACTACTAACCCCAAGCTTGCAGGTTCGCTCTTGGTCGTGGTAAGTGATTTTTGAAAGTTGGCAAAAATTAAGACACGCATGTCATACGATGTAGGCATGTAAATGAACCCAGGGAGAGGTCGGCTATGTAGTTGCTAAATGGAATATTTATTATTATTATTATTATTATTATTATTATTAGGTAATTATTGATTGAGTATGTACAATCAAGACCAGCCTTATATTGCCCCACTTTATGGTGTAGTGGCTAGCATTTTTAGCTGTTACTGTGGAGGCTCGGGTTCGAGCCCTGGCTCTGTCAAGAAATTTAATTCTAGGCTGAGGGTTGGAATGGGGTACACTCAACCTTGTGAGGCAAAACTGACAGGAGCTGGCTTTTTGATTTATACCGCAGCCAATCTGCCTAACCCAACTTCCCCTAACCTAACCTAACCTAACCAAATCCCACCTTACCCAACCTAACCTAACTTCAAAGTCAGAATGTACAATACATTTATTGTTTTTTATACCCTCATAAATTAGATATAGAGAATGTCCACCACGATTTAGATCCTCGAGCACACTTTCTGACCTATCATTAAAACGTGTAGAAAGGAATGTCTGAAAATGTTCACTAACACATACAGTAGTACACGTTCACCATACATTGTATCCACTTTTTGAATGTTAATGATACGGATAAGAGTATGCATTGGTAATTCAGTGAGCTTTTTTTCTCTCTCTAATCAACAGTTCTGCCCCCCCATAGCATTGAGAATATTTATTGTAGTAGCCTATAAAGAAACAAAAAAAAAATCATATCTATTACAGTTTAGCTGTAAGTGACCAGAACCACTATAACATTTTATTCTAATAAGGAGATTTCCATAATGATAAGAAAAAAATACTTACCATAATGATGGATTGTGTAAGTAAACGTCTTTTGCTGCTTGACGCCACTACTAAACTGATAGTCATACAACAGACAAGTGAGTCCATGTTTAGCTGACGTAATCGTATGTTCCCACGCACTTCCTGTGTATTGCACGCGCCGTAGTGGCTAAATTTGAAACTAGATGAGATGGTTTGCTGATGTAATCGTATGTTCACCTGCACGCACACGCAGGCCCCTGTGAATGGGTCCCTGTGGACGAGTCCCTGTGGACGGGACCCTGTGGACGGGTCATTGTTGACGGGTCATTGTTGACGGGTCCTTGTTGACGGGTCCTTGTTGACGAGCCCCCTGTGGACGGGTCCTTGTTGACGGGTCCTTTTTGACTAATCCCTTTAGACCGGTTCCTTTTGACTGGGTCATGACCCCTAATGCTATAATGAAATTAAAACGTTGTTCCACATGATACGCAAGCAAAGAGCCGATCGCTACTATGAATTAACATTTATGTTTTTGTTTTGTTTTTACGCATGTGCACTTGGGGTTTTTGTAAGAGGGCGGGCTTTTTGAATACAGATTTATAAATGAGTTATTTATTTTTAAATTACCAAAAGATCCAAAACTAATAGGTAATTAGCTTTTTAACATTTCATGAACCAATAAGGCTATGGGTCTTGTATTAGAGGTCGTTGGACTTGAGGTGACATTTTGTTTTTGAATCTATTATTATTTTTGTTAAAAGGGTCTAACTACACTTTTGTTAATATCTCGCTAACTAATAATCAGAGAGGGTCAAGTGAGGTGTCATGGGACTCAGGATGGTCAACCCTTTTCCATGACCAACGAATTTACCCAAAAGATTCAAAACAGCAAGGTCATTGACCTAGGATTTTATAAACTAATAATTGAATATTAACATGTGAGGTGTCATAGGACTTAGAATGGTCAACCCTTTCCCATGGCCAATGCATTTACCAAAGGTACCCAATACATCAAGGTCATTGACCTGAGAGTTTATAAACTAATAATCGGGTACGAACATGTGAGATGTTTACCATGTGTGATGAAACATAGCTAGGTAGAGAAAGAATTAGTGTAGGCTACATGTATTGTGACTGACAAGTCTTTTACCATTGAAACTTGTTTTCAGATCAAACTGTAGTATAGAGAGAGTATAGGTTGCAGGTATGGGTTAATAAATGAGAAACGGTGTACGCAAACTCTGATTTATCAAGAATTAAGAGTAGACTATCTTTATTTGATTGGTTAAAGAGGATAGCTAAAACACAAAAATGCTCAGTGGTTACCGAGACAAAATGATCGCTACACACAACAAGCTTTAAATACTTGAGGCTAATAATCAATACACACACACACTCGCTTGTTCTAAACTAAACTGTGTTGCTGTCAGTGCTCAGACAGTAGGCTGATGACGAAATGCATTGCTAACAGAAATATAATCATTTCCGGTTGTCTAATGTTACCAGCTATCCATTTATTTATTTTTTGTGTTGCAGTGGTAAGCACTTTTAGCTCTTGTATTGGTAGTATTAACTCGATTTCCAGGTCTGAGGCCTAGAACGAGTTGAACTAAGAAACAAGGGCATGGTGGTGCAGTGGTTAAGCTGTTAGCCTTTTCACCAGAGGGTTCGATTTCAGGTTAATATGTATGTCATAAACATATTAAACAAAACAAAAACAGAGATAAGGTTTAAAACTGATTACATTTGTGACTTTTCAAATTATTACTTGGATTACAAATACAAAAGGTGAACTGGGTTTGATATACAGTTAATGCTGTCTATCACACACTCGACTGTAAGAAAGCCAAAAGAGCAAAAGTCTTAGATAGAGCAGTGGTAAAATTGCTATATGTAGAGAACTACCTGGCAAAGCTATATCGCATAAACAGTGCAGGATACAATCCAGCAATCAAATTTGTATCTTGTGGAACAGAGAAATGCACTTACGTGAGAAAATGCAAGTTCATGTGTAATATGACCTAACACAAAAGTGTTCACCTGTGCACGTGCACAATAAGAGCTAACAAGTCACATTCTGTTTAGTTCGTACGTAACGTTAGGTTAGGGCTAATGCACACACCCTAGTACACGAGGCACATGCCATTTGAGAGCAGGTCAAGGGATCTAACTTGGAGGATGAATGTGTTCTAACGAGTCATTTGTAGTTGAAAGAGAATAATACTTGTTCTTAAGATGTTAAAACTGAGGAGATGGTATGTACAGTAAGACGTCTTGTTATTTCCTGTGTAATATTACAGACATGGCAGAGAGCACACAGTTCTGTTGCTATGACTACGCTGCAGTAATTTGAAACCCTACGTGTTCATTAAGACAATGGGTGATGATTATACAAAGTTAGCAGTCATTGGATATTACACAGGTGTTCCTTCCGGTGTCATGTTGCTGACATGTGAGAGCAGGTCAAGGGATCTAACTTGGTGGATGGATGTGTTCTAACGAGTCATTTGTAGTTGAAAGAGAATAATACTTGTTCTTAAGTGATGATTATACAAAGTTAGCAGTCATTGGATATTACACAGGTGTTCCTTCCGGTGTCATGTTGCTGACATGTGAGAGCAGGTCAAGGGATCTAACTTGGTGGATGGATGTGTTCTAACGAGTCATTTGTAGTTGAAAGAGAATAATACTTGTTCTTAAGATATTAAAACTGAGGAGATGGTATGTACAGTAAGACGTCTTGTTATTTCCTGTGTAATATTACAGACATGGCAGAGAGCACACAGTTCTGTTGCTATGACTACGCTGCAGTAATTTGAAACCCTACGTGTTCATTAAGACAATGGGTGATGATTATACAAAGTTAGCAGTCATTGGATATTACACAGGTGTTCCTTCCGGTGTCATGTGGCTGACATGGCAGAGAGCACACAGTTCTATTGCTACGACGAACGCTGCAGTAATTTGAAACCCAAGGTGTTGATCAAGACAATGGGTAATGATCATGCAAAGTCAGCAGTAATTGGATACCACACATCAACATTGACTAAATCATAAATGTGTTGTCATAACCAGCAGAAACCTCATTTAAAGATTTTAGATTTTACATTTTAAATTTAAAATTTTTTAGATTTTTTAGATTTTACTTTTTACATTTTCCTAAAAGAGTAAACAACAAGGTCACATACCTAACCTCAGTTTTTAATGTCAGTTTTTAGTTTTTTTTTTCAATTTGATAATATGGAAAACATGGAGTTTTGCATTTTGTTGTTTACACATTTATTAATTTCACAATTTCCCATTTTCAGTTCTTAAAATGTTAGTTTAAAGTTTTTCAATTTCATGATATTGAAACATGGATTTTCCAATTTGTTTTGTTCACATTTGTCAATTTACCAAATTCACATTTACAGTTTTTTTAAATTTCAGTTTAATGTTTTTTGTTCTATTTGTTAATATGGAAACATGGATTTTTTTACAATTTGTGTTTTTTACATGTCATGCAATTTTTCTTATGCTAGTCTTATAGGTTACTGTACAACATGATCACTACCCCACTGGTTTTTTTTTTCATTTTGTTGTTTACACATATGCCAATTTTCCAATTCCCCATTTTCAGTTTTTTTTTAATATCAGTTTTAAGTTTTTCAATTTCTTAACAGGGAAACATGGATTTTGCATTTTGTTGTTTACACATTTATTAATTTCACAATTTCTCATTTACAGTTCTTAAAATGTCAGTTTAAAGTTTTTCAATTTCATGACATAGAAACATGGATTTTCCAATTTGTTGTTTTCACATTTATTAATTTACCAAATTCGCACTTACAGTTTTTAAAATTTCAGTTTAATGTTGTTGTTTTTTTTCTATTTGTTAATATGGAAACATGGATTTTTCCAATTTTGTATTTTACATGTTCATTTTGCATTAGGAGTGGAGAGAGGTGGGTAGTAATTAAAAATGGGCAAGCAGTGTCCCATGTTGACAGGTCATTGTTGACGAGTCCTTTTCATACAACAGAAAAGTGAGTTCATGATTCGCATGCATTACCTAAAATGTAATACCATGCAAGTGTTTAACATTTTACAACTAACCTGTTAGTATGATTTGCACACTACAAAGGTTATATCTGTTCTGGTAATAGAATTATTTAGCGTTGGCTTTTATATTTAATATGTACAGTTTAAAGTGATAGAAAAGTGGTAGAAATGTGGTAGCAAAGTGGTAGACAAGTGGTAGACAATTGGTAACAAAGTGGTAGAAAAGTGGTAGAAAAGTGGTAGCAAAGTGGTAGAAAAGTGGTAGCAAAGTGGTAGAAAAGTGGTAGCAAACTAGAAAAGTGGTAGAAATGTGGTAGCAAAGTGGTAGAAAATATTACATGTATTGTTAAGAAATAGTTTAAGCGGTTACATGGATTCATTACACAATAAATTTAGCATGAAAAAGCTCATTTTCTATATCCAATAGTTCTTCCTCATATTTAGTATGAACAGTTTACACATTTATCAATTTCACAATTTCCCATTTTCAGCTCTTAAAATGTCAGTTTTAAGGTTTTCAATTTCATGATATAGTGTGCCCATTTAGCAAGAAATATGCCAATCACAGTATACCAGCGTAGCTCAATTCGGGATTTCGGGGCAGCGGTAAGTTCCCCCACTCTGTGACTCACATATTTTGGATTAATTAGAGGATACACTTGCAAAAATAACAACAAAATCAACTCCTATTTAAACACATTTAATTAATAAAATTAATGGCGCTACAAACATTTTAACAATTTAATTACTGACCCAAATATCAACTGCTTGTTCCAAATGAACAAGGGATCACAAATATAAACAAATATTGTATTCAAAACCTGTGGCTTCCACATAAACCAACAATTCTTACTTAGTCTCACTTCCATAAAGCACTAACATTAAGTTTACATAACTCCGAGCTCGTTGGCTCCATGCATTTACATTATTAAGGTGTCATTCTTGTACACCTCCAACACTATCCTTTATATTTTCTTATTTCTCAAAAACAAATATATAATTATATTTAAAAATCTAGGTTAATTATCTAACTCAATATTTTGGGCATGTCCACACATTCAGTTGTTATCATCTCTCTTTATTCACAAATATCTTAAGGTAATCAGAAAATCAATTGTGTACTCCAGAGCGTGAAGGTACTTGACACAGTCAAAAAACTATAGTTACTCCCGAACTCAGTTGCCTTCAATCAACTCGTGGAATCCCACGTCCATACATTATTACAATAGGGATTGTTATTTATCTCTTATGTCTTAATAGACCATTATCATATAAGAAACTACGATCTGAACCGGCAAACGAAATATCCATCTTTAAGGACCTCGGTTCAACGCCCGGGTCGTTAACAACTTAAACCCTCCTGGTGTATTCATTCTCTTTACAACAGCTTACGAGACGGTCTCTGTTCCTTCTCGCTTTAAGAGAGCTAGACTCTACTACTTGGGGTGCGATTTATGACACGTTAGGGTGACGGCGACTCCCTGTCTGACCCAACGTTGGTAGCTTATTTCCAAGGCTTTCAAAACAAACCTTCCCATTATATCCAGTTCTGGGGAGACCGGGCTTTATTGTACCGTAACATTCAAACAACTATTCTTTGGTTCAAAGACCATTTTCGTATCCTTGGCATTTATTAATTATGAGAGGGTCCTCATTGATTGGGAAGATTAATACACATACGACGACGGAGAATTTAAGGGGCTTTTATCATAAGAAGATCCTGCATTCGAATCTCTTCGTGTGCCTCGGGAACCAATCCCTTACAGAGGACTTGTACAAAATGCGATTTAGAGTCGGCCGTGGCCCAATGACATACGCTCAATAATACCATATATTAGCTCCCTTTTTAAATACATACACAATGCCTCGTGATACTATGTCACAAATAGAGGACTTATACAATTATCAATTCACTGCAATCAACTACCCTCCATAAGTAATGTACCAAGTATTTAACCACTACGCGTTCCTAGCGTGACACTTTAATATTATATTTGCGCTCATTATGCGCTATACATTATTTTAAGCCGAAAATGTCTTCCCAAGAACTGATAAAATCTCTTTAGTAACAATTCATATTATTTTAATTCACATATTAATCTTTCCGTTGTCGATAAATCGCTCCCTGTTTTAAAATATTCCATTGAACCTCATCTCTTACACATACGTTAAGGCTTAACGTCCTTATGTTCATATCAATTTATTTGATTTTTATTTAACATTTCCATATTTAATTATTATTATTATCTTTATTCTTTATACAAGCTCAAAAGCTATTTCTTTCATATTTCAACTTTACTTTATTTCAATATCTTTCATGATAATTAATGATATTTCGCTTGCTCTTATGACATTTGTTAAATACATTAACCCTTTATTCACATATTTCCTCTACGGGATTTATTCTTTACATAATTATTTATAATTTCTTAATTTATTTTATTCTTGTTCAGACCGTGTTCTTGATTATTCAGTATCTATTTATTAAAACACATCCCTTTCACTCCAAAACTCCGGTGGTTTTGTACACAATCAATTTCTGACACCAAAATAGAATGAATTTAGTACTCACATGTTTCCAGATCATCCCATGATCTTTAATCTGGTGCGGCGCTTCATTTTTGGGCCCACTTTGAACTTTTTACTCCATATTAAAGGAATTCATCTTACTTAAAAACACTTTTTGATATACATTTAAAACACTTAACATTGACGACATTTTTATATACTGATGTGTTCCCTTGGAACACATAATAAACACTAAAAATATTAATTTAACACACAATCTTGATTATTTTACACTTCACAATTCTTAATCACTAGGCCGTATTTCTGAGCCTATCACACGTGATCTTCTTAAATTCCCGTTTCCAAGGGTGAAATTTATTCGATGTCGGCTTCCTATCCTGCAGAATGCGAAAGTCCCGAAACATCTACTGTTCCCTGGAGTCCAATTCTGCTACTCCTATCCTGGATAACTGGCTATTTATCTAGCTTGAACGGCTTCTTTGTAGATCTGTCTATCGATCCTAACGAAAGTCTATACGGATCGAGGTCTCCTCTAAGACCTATAGATTTAGTTTATAGCAGCTAACACTTCCCAATTCTAGTATTTTTAGAATAGTTCGCCTGCTTTCTGGAGATAATGTTTATAGTCTCCTATCGTCTTTATTTGAACTGTTTTATCATTCTGTTCTTCCCTTTTAGGTTTCTTTAATTTAAATAACAGTTTATCTGTCTGGTACGATACTTCCGTACGTTATGATCTATTCGTTCGTACATTTAACGACCTATCGCCTTTAAGTCCAATGTTCGCGGCCTGCTCTGACTATATCTTACGAATTTTCACTTTAACTTGTATACAGTCGGGCCTAAATCCTATAATTAGGATTTTCCTAATATTTCACTACGGCGATACTTTAAAATTTCGTCATGACCACTCCTATGGAGGCAAGCAAGTCGTTAATACTGTGACGCCTATGGCTATCGGATCTTACTTCTGCGGTGTAACACAACTTTTCTCCCCTCAAGGAGTACTGGTAGCTGTTTTCGATGTAACGCAGAGTTACGTCCCCTCTCGGACTGTCGGAATGACTACTTCTACGTCGTGGTGCAGCACTTCCCCTCACGGAATGCTCGTATGACTGCATGTGCTGATATAACTTCACGTCCTCCTGGACGGATTCGTACTGCGTGATGCGTGGCAACACCCTCGGGCTGTTCAAGACTGCATTCAATGATGATCGTGACACAGTGACGCCCCCCTCGGGCTGTCTGAAACTGCATTCGGTGCTTATACTTGTTGCACAGTATGACCTCCCCTGAGGTTCATACGTTTGAAGACTTTGATGCAGCACCTCCACTCACGGAGTGCTCGTTGTAAAACTGCATGTGCTGTGATGTAGCCTTACGCCCCTCACGGGCTATCGGAACTGCATGGTTGGCTTGGTAACGCCCGAAGCTTTATACTGTTTTACTACAAAAAAATAAGACTCAAGCCTTTTCTGTGGTCAACTTCTAAAATAATGGTGCCACAAATATAAAAATTATACCTTCCGAAAGCTCTTCTTCTCAATGTCAAATGATCTTATTGCACCTAAGAATCGATCGTGCAATTCGGAGATATTAATTAATTTCTCGTCCTCAATTGTGTGGGTGTTGCATTCCTTTTGCTCTCTCCCCTCCACAGAGGCTTAGGTAATTCCCCAATGACGTCGTCTTACGTCGGCAGTTTTTTTCTGCACAATTATTAAATGGTTTCTATTTACTGAAAAATCTCTCATTCAAAATTATTCACTGTACTGTGCTTGTTTACTCATTATTATGCTCGTAAACGTGTTAATTTTAATTATTCCTCTTCTGGTGCATAAGCGACGTTGTCAATTTCCAGCAACGTCAGCTCGAATTCCGATTCAGGCTTCCTTGTCTATCACGGTGGAAATTTCCATTCAGTTATTAATACTCGTGACCAGCCCTCTCTTGAATGTCGAGTGGGGTGATCTCATCTAAGGAACATCTGTCCCTAGTCGCTTGCACAATGTTAAGCTATAATCCTGGCTTAAAATCTCTCTCCGTTCCTTTAAGAAACTATACGTTTCTTTCATTTCTTCCTTAAGGACATGGGTTCGACCGTCATGGACCCTATGGCCCATGGTTTCATCTCTCCCCTCCTTAGGTAAATAAATTTTCGAAAATTCTTGAGGAAATTTATTTCAATTTAATTTGTATTTCTTCATTCGTCGAATCCATCTTAATGTCATCCGTATTTACTGTTGTTTTTACTTCTTTTAGAGTTCCTTCCACTAATTATATAGGTTGGGTATACTCTATCTTTACCCTTTCTTTCTCCTTTATTACATTAAAATTTTCCTTTTCAATAAAATCAATTACTTCTTTAAAGTTCCTCTCCTTTCTGGTCTGTGTTTAGGTTGGGTCTTCAAGAGTTCCCATTCATTCATTTATTCCCTAGTGGTCGACTCCACTCAGGCCATAAATCTCTTGTCACGTTCGATGTTTACAACTCTCTACCCTCGTCTGGCGCGCTCCTCCAAACTCGAGTCAACAGTTGGTTTCCTTTCTTTTTTTCTCAGGACAGACTTCAAGTCGGTCTGTTCTTTACTCATTATATTTCTTCTTAAATGACTTTATGTTAATTATCTTGCGGGTGCAATTAGCTTTACCCGTAACTTAATTCATTACAGTTCACAGACTTCAAGTCTGTTACACTTCATTTAAAATTTTTAAGAGCTCAGTCTGACCTCACCTGACTCTTTCTGGTTCTGTTCCCTCTTCCTTATCTCTCTTTGAGATGGTATTTCAGCAAATATTATACTTATTTCTCATATTCTTTGACGGTTGCAAATATCTTTACCCGTTTGTTCCTATGGGATAGTTCTTTTCTTATCCTTTATGTCTCCATCTTACGTCTCCCGTTATTATCATTTCTCCTTGTTCTTCTTCCTCATCCTCTTCTTCTTCTTCTTCTTCAGGGTCTTCCTCGAGCATATCTTCCATTTCCATAACTTCTTCCCCTCCTGCTCTTAAATCTTCTATCATTTCATTTTCCCATTTTATCAGCAATTCTTGCGCTCGTATATTCACATCCCCTCCTTGTTCGTGCATACTTTCAACCGTTTCTACCACATTCGTTTCTATTAACTGGCGAACAGTTATGGGTAAATGTTTTAATATGCTTAAACAATGCAACAAAACATTTTCATTTCCCATACACCTTTCAATGGCTTTCTGATAATAAATGATGGAGTTTGTCAATTCCATACTTTCGTATCCTATCATCTCTTGTTCTTCTTCTTCTTCTTCTTCACTCTCATTCTCATCTATTTCTATTTCATCGACTTCTTTCTCTTCACCTTTGAATTCTTCTTCAATTTCATTCTCTTCTATTTCCATAGTATCTCTTTCCGTTTCTTCACTTTCGCATTCTTCTTCATCACTTTGGTCTTCCATTACCATTTCCTTCCAAAGTTTTATCAAGGCTCGGGATACATCTCCTACCAAACCGTTTCTTTTTCTCATACCATTTACAACCTTACCAATTCCAGTCTTCTCCAGATGTTGAACGTTTATTGGTAAGTTATACAATTGTTTTAAACAATGCATCGTTCTTTCTTCATTCCCTTCACATCTTTCTATAGCTCTAATATAATGCTCTATTTTCTTTATGACCTCAGCATCTTCCTGACCCTCTTCATCCCTTACTCTTCTTTCCTTACATTCCATATTCTCTCGTTTCCTTATTTCTATATAAGTTTTATTCCTTCTTTTCCACACTCTGTATCTCTTTTGCTTTATAAACCATCTCCGTCTTCCCTTCATCCTTGTCCATAAACGTGCTCTTCTTTTATCTCCCTTCTTCCATTTTTCCTTTCTTTCATTCCTTTTCTTCCTACGGAGTTTCCAGCTGAAATATGCCTGGGCATCCTCTTTCTCCAAGGCATTGTTTGTTATTCCTCCTCCTTTCATTGTTTCCATGGGGTATCCATTTCCTGGTACACCAATTATCAACGGCGGTTTTCCTCCTTTTGGCTCTTCTTCAGAGACGTCTCCTCTCATTTTTTCATTGCTCCCAACAATCTCATCTTTTTCCTTTAGGGTTTCTTGGCTCTTATTAGCACCTTCCTCCATTTCTCTAGTCTTTCTTTGGCAGTCTAGACATTTAATCATTAATTCGAGGATCTGGGCTTTCAATTTTTCCTCTTCTTCCTTTAATGCCCTTTTATTTTCCTGGTCCTGCATTTCTTCGAAGTTTTCCTTTTCCCTTTCTGTGAAATCTTGAACCTCTGTTTCCATCGGTGCTTCGTTGATATTTTCTATATTTGTTTCATCTAATTTCTCTATTTCTTCAGGAATTATCATTTCCGTTTCTTCGACTATCAATTCCTTTGTTATCTCCTGTTCCGAGATTATATCTTGCTCTTCCAGCTCGACCTTTTCATAAAAATGAGTCTCTTCAGTTTGGAGCTCATTTTCATTTTGGCTATCCTCCTGTTCTGGAGTTACGATCTCTTCCTGAATTTCCATTTGTTTCTCTTGAAGGATCTCCAAGTTTTCTTCAATTTCCACTGGAGTCATGATGATTTCTATTTCTTGTTTTTCTTCTTTAATCTCAACTTTGGGCTCCTCTGGCACCGTGACTTCTTTTCCTTCTTCAATTTCAGCTTGTTTTTCAACTTCCGTCTGGACAGCTGTTTCATTTACGACTGGGATAGCCATTTCCTTTGCTTTGAGGTCCTCTGCTAATATGTATTCATCATATTTCTTTTGGACGGTTTCTAATATTTCTTCGTATTCCGAAATCTTAACCTTCCTCAATTCAGCTAACTCCTGAACAGTTATTATTCCATCTTCATCATACATGCTCATTCTGAAGCAATGCATCTGATCATGTTCTTCCTGTAAATAATCCCTTTGTTCCTGAATATATTTCTCCCGGTTGTGCTCTTTATAATCGGTCTTCCACCAAATCTTATCCCATTCTCTTCTCATATCCCATACCTGCTCCATTATCTCACTTATTTCATTAATAAACATTTTTATCTGTTTCCACGGAGCTAATTCTATTTTTCCTTCTTTCTCCATACGTTTCGCAAATTTCTTCTTTGTTTCTATCAATGACCTTTTAACTTTAGGAATTTCTTTGGACAATTCCTCTAATTCCTGTTTAGATATCTTATACCAATTTTTACAGGCCCTTTCACGGAGCTCAGATATCTTCTTTATTTCCTCGGAGATACCTTCCCTTTGTTCCTTAATTTTCTCTTTCTCCTTTGAGTCTACATCTCTAAATTTCCAAAGTTCACTCCTCATCTGATAATGCTCGTCTCGTATTTCTACAATTATATCCAAGAATTTTTTTACTTCATCCCATTCCGCCATTTCTACCTTTTCCTGATCCTGAACGTCAGTACTATCGCTCTTTTCCCCTGTACTTTCTGAGCCTTCCTGAACCGGTATTACTACGTGAGACTTTGTATTATCCTTATTCTTATCAATATCAATTACATTTTCCCTTGGAATTGGTTTACAAATTTCCTTTTCTTTTCCGAGCTCTAAAGGCTCAACATTTATTACCCTTTTGTCTGCAGACATGTTACCTTCTCTTCGTGTAACTATGTCTCCAGGTGCACGCATGCTTTCTACAGAAACATTTATAATTTCTTTAGTTGGGTACTCTTTCTCACCTATAGTTTTACCTTTCTCTGGGCTCTCGGCCCTTACATTCTCAGAGAGCCTCCGCCTCTCTTCACTTAACAACATCATATTAAAATACAGTGGGCCTCTAATGCCACCACACTAGTACATGTTTGAGAGATGATACCCTGAATCAGTGTGTCCCAATTTCTTTTAAAACTTTACCTTGGTACGGGTATTCACTTACAACGTACCCTTTTGATCCTTTATTCAATTTCATAAACCTTTATGGAAGTGTTTAAAATTCAAACTTTCGAAAAACCATTTTTTTCAAAAATGAAAATTTTGATTTTTCGAGAAAACTCGGGTTTTCCCTAGGAAAACTCATCCTTGCGTACTGGGCGCCAAAAAGAGAAAGTGATTTGCTGTATGATAAAATCCTACAAGCCCCACGTTGAAGCCACTACACAAATTAAGCGTTGCTAAGGGGTTTGATAATATAATAATATATTCAGGGCTGCTCGGTATGAGTTTCCAGGGACCCATGCGGTCAGTTAATATTTTACGTTGTAGCATTCCCTATCATTACTTTAATTTTACATGATATGACCGACTTAAATGTTCCTCTAGTTATTAATCCAGCACATTATTTATATATCCCCATGTGCCCATTTAGCAAGAAATATGCCAATCACAGTATACCAGCGTAGCTCAATTCGGGATTTCGGGGCAGCGGTAAGTTCCCCCACTCTGTGACTCACATATTTTGGATTAATTAGAGGATACACTTGCAAAAATAACAACAAAATCAACTCCTATTTAAACACATTTAATTAATAAAATTAATGGCGCTACAAACATTTTAACAATTTAATTACTGACCCAAATATCAACTGCTTGTTCCAAATGAACAAGGGATCACAAATATAAACAAATATTGTATTCAAAACCTGTGGCTTCCACATAAACCAACAATTCTTACTTAGTCTCACTTCCATAAAGCACTAACATTAAGTTTACATAACTCCGAGCTCGTTGGCTCCATGCATTTACATTATTAAGGTGTCATTCTTGTACACCTCCAACACTATCCTTTATATTTTCTTATTTCTCAAAAACAAATATATAATTATATTTAAAAATCTAGGTTAATTATCTAACTCAATATTTTGGGCATGTCCACACATTCAGTTGTTATCATCTCTCTTTATTCACAAATATCTTAAGGTAATCAGAAAATCAATTGTGTACTCCAGAGCGTGAAGGTACTTGACACAGTCAAAAAACTATAGTTACTCCCGAACTCAGTTGCCTTCAATCAACTCGTGGAATCCCACGTCCATACATTATTACAATAGGGATTGTTATTTATCTCTTATGTCTTAATAGACCATTATCATATAAGAAACTACGATCTGAACCGGCAAACGAAATATCCATCTTTAAGGACCTCGGTTCAACGCCCGGGTCGTTAACAACTTAAACCCTCCTGGTGTATTCATTCTCTTTACAACAGCTTACGAGACGGTCTCTGTTCCTTCTCGCTTTAAGAGAGCTAGACTCTACTACTTGGGGTGCGATTTATGACACGTTAGGGTGACGGCGACTTCCTGTCTGACCCAACGTTGGTAGCTTATTTCCAAGGCTTTCAAAACAAACCTTCCCATTATATCCAGTTCTGGGGAGACCGGGCTTTATTGTACCGTAACATTCAAACAACTATTCTTTGGTTCAAAGACCATTTTCGTATCCTTGGCATTTATTAATTATGAGAGGGTCCTCATTGATTGGGAAGATTAATACACATACGACGACGGAGAATTTAAGGGGCTTTTATCATAAGAAGATCCTGCATTCGAATCTCTTCGTGTGCCTCGGGAACCAATCCCTTACAGAGGACTTGTACAAAATGCGATTTAGAGTCGGCCGTGGCCCAATGACATACGCTCAATAATACCATATATTAGCTCCCTTTTTAAATACATACACAATGCCTCGTGATACTATGTCACAAATAGAGGACTTATACAATTATCAATTCACTGCAATCAACTACCCTCCATAAGTAATGTACCAAGTATTTAACCACTACGCGTTCCTAGCGTGACACTTTAATATTATATTTGCGCTCATTATGCGCTATACATTATTTTAAGCCGAAAATGTCTTCCCAAGAACTGATAAAATCTCTTTAGTAACAATTCATATTATTTTAATTCACATATTAATCTTTCCGTTGTCGATAAATCGCTCCCTGTTTTAAAATATTCCATTGAACCTCATCTCTTACACATACGTTAAGGCTTAACGTCCTTATGTTCATATCAATTTATTTGATTTTTATTTAACATTTCCATATTTAATTATTATTATTATCTTTATTCTTTATACAAGCTCAAAAGCTATTTCTTTCATATTTCAACTTTACTTTATTTCAATATCTTTCATGATAATTAATGATATTTCGCTTGCTCTTATGACATTTGTTAAATACATTAACCCTTTATTCACATATTTCCTCTACGGGATTTATTCTTTACATAATTATTTATAATTTCTTAATTTATTTTATTCTTGTTCAGACCGTGTTCTTGATTATTCAGTATCTATTTATTAAAACACATCCCTTTCACTCCAAAACTCCGGTGGTTTTGTACAAATCAATTTCTGACACCAAAATAGAATGAATTTAGTACTCACATGTTTCCAGATCATCCCATGATCTTTAATCTGGTGCGGCGCTTCATTTTTGGGCCCACTTTGAACTTTTTACTCCATATTAAAGGAATTCATCTTACTTAAAAACACTTTTTGATATACATTTAAAACACTTAACATTGACGACATTTTTATATACTGATGTGTTCCCTTGGAACACATAATAAACACTAAAAATATTAATTTAACACACAATCTTGATTATTTTACACTTCACAATTCTTAATCACTAGGCCGTATTTCTGAGCCTATCACACGTGATCTTCTTAAATTCCCGTTTCCAAGGGTGAAATTTATTCGATGTCGGCTTCCTATCCTGCAGAATGCGAAAGTCCCGAAACATCTACTGTTCCCTGGAGTCCAATTCTGCTACTCCTATCCTGGATAACTGGCTATTTATCTAGCTTGAACGGCTTCTTTGTAGATCTGTCTATCGATCCTAACGAAAGTCTATACGGATCGAGGTCTCCTCTAAGACCTATAGATTTAGTTTATAGCAGCTAACACTTCCCAATTCTAGTATTTTTAGAATAGTTCGCCTGCTTTCTGGAGATAATGTTTATAGTCTCCTATCGTCTTTATTTGAACTGTTTTATCATTCTGTTCTTCCCTTTTAGGTTTCTTTAATTTAAATAACAGTTTATCTGTCTGGTACGATACTTCCGTACGTTATGATCTATTCGTTCGTACATTTAACGACCTATCGCCTTTAAGTCCAATGTTCGCGGCCTGCTCTGACTATATCTTACGAATTTTCACTTTAACTTGTATACAGTCGGGCCTAAATCCTATAATTAGGATTTTCCTAATATTTCACTACGGCGATACTTTAAAATTTCGTCTTGACCACTCCTATGGAGGCAAGCAAGTCGTTAATACTGTGACGCCTATGGCTATCGGATCTTACTTCTGCGGTGTAACACAACTTTTCTCCCCTCAAGGAGTACTGGTAGCTGTTTTCGATGTAACGCAGAGTTACGTCCCCTCTCGGACTGTCGGAATGACTACTTCTACGTCGTGGTGCAGCACTTCCCCTCACGGAATGCTCGTATGACTGCATGTGCTGATATAACTTCACGTCCTCCTGGACGGATTCGTACTGCGTGATGCGTGGCAACACCCTCGGGCTGTTCAAGACTGCATTCAATGATGATCGTGACACAGTGACGCCCCCCTCGGGCTGTCTGAAACTGCATTCGGTGCTTATACTTGTTGCACAGTATGACCTCCCCTGAGGTTCATACGTTTGAAGACTTTGATGCAGCACCTCCGCTCACGGAGTGCTCGTTGTAAAACTGCATGTGCTGTGATGTAGCCTTACGCCCCTCACGGGCTATCGGAACTGCATGGTTGGCTTGGTAACGCCCGAAGCTTTATACTGTTTTACTACAAAAAAATAAGACTCAAGCCTTTTCTGTGGTCAACTTCTAAAATAATGGTGCCACAAATATAAAAATTATACCTTCCGAAAGCTCTTCTTCTCAATGTCAAATGATCTTATTGCACCTAAGAATCGATCGTGCAATTCGGAGATATTAATTAATTTCTCGTCCTCAATTGTGTGGGTGTTGCATTCCTTTTGCTCTCTCCCCTCCACAGAGGCTTAGGTAATTCCCCAATGACGTCGTCTTACGTCGGCAGTTTTTTTCTGCACAATTATTAAATGGTTTCTATTTACTGAAAAATCTCTCATTCAAAATTATTCACTGTACTGTGCTTGTTTACTCATTATTATGCTCGTAAACGTGTTAATTTTAATTATTCCTCTTCTGGTGCATAAGCGACGTTGTCAATTTCCAGCAACGTCAGCTCGAATTCCGATTCAGGCTTCCTTGTCTATCACGGTGGAAATTTCCATTCAGTTATTAATACTCGTGACCAGCCCTCTCTTGAATGTCGAGTGGGGTGATCTCATCTAAGGAACATCTGTCCCTAGTCGCTTGCACAATGTTAAGCTATAATCCTGGCTTAAAATCTCTCTCCGTTCCTTTAAGAAACTATACGTTTCTTTCATTTCTTCCTTAAGGACATGGGTTCGACCGTCATGGACCCTATGGCCCATGGGTTCAATAGAAACATGGATTTTCCAATTTGTTTTTTTTTCATTTATCAATTTACCAAATTCCCATTAACAGTTTTTTAAATTTCAGTTTAATGTATTTTTTTTCTATTTGTCAATATGGAAACATGGATTTTTCCAATTTGTGTTTTACATGTTTATTTTGCATTAGGAGTGGAGAGAGGTTGGTAGTAATTAAAAATGTGCAAGCAGTGTCCATTGTTGACAGGTCATTGTTGACGAGTCCTTTTCATACAACAGACAAGTGAGTTCATGTTTAACATGCATTACCTAAAATGGAATACCATGCAAGTGTTAGTACTCTAAGGTACTCTCAACTCGTACTCTTACCTCTATCCCATGCCAAGTCAAGAACATTAAAAAAAAATCTTAATGAACACGTAGGGTTTCAAATTACTGCAGCGTAGTCATAGCAACAGAACTGTGTGCTCTCTGCCATGTCTGTAATATTACACAGGAAATAACAAGACGTCTTACTGTACATACCATCTCCTCAGTTTTAACATCTTAAGAACAAGTATTATTCTCTTTCAACTACAAATGACTCGTTAGAACACATCCATCCACCAAGTTAGATCCCTTGACCTGCTCTCACATGTCAGCAACATGACACCGGAAGGAACACCTGTGTAATATCCAATGACTGCTAACTTTGTATAATCATCACTTAAGAACAAGTATTATTCTCTTTCAACTACAAATGACTCGTTAGAACACATCCATCCACCAAGTTAGATCCCTTGACCTGCTCTCACATGTCAGAAACATGACACCGGAAGGAACACCTGTGTAATATCCAATGACTGCTAACTTTGTATAATCATCACCCATTGTCTTAATGAACACGTAGGGTTTCAAATTACTGCAGCGTAGTCATAGCAACAGAACTGTGTGCTCTCTGCCATGTCTGTAATATTACACAAGAAATAACAAGGCGTCTTACTGTACATACCATCTCCTCAGTTTTAACATCTTAAGAACAAGTATTATTCTCTTTCAACTACAAATGACTCGTTAGAACACATTCATCCTCCAAGTTAGATCCCTTGACCTGCTCTCACATGTCAGCAACATGACACCGGAAGGAACACCTGTGTAATATCCAATGACTGCTAACTTTGTATAATCATCACTTAAGAACAAGTATTATTCTCTTTCAACTACAAATGACTCGTTAGAACACATCCATCCACCAAGTTAGATCCCTTGACCTGCTCTCACATGTCAGAAACATGACACCGGAAGGAACACCTGTGTAATATCCAATGACTGCTAACTTTGTATAATCATCACCCATTGTCTTAATGAACACGTAGGGTTTCAAATTACTGCAGCGTAGTCATAGCAACAGAACTGTGTGCTCTCTGCCATGTCTGTAATATTACACAAGAAATAACAAGGCGTCTTACTGTACATACCATCTCCTCAGTTTTAACATCTTAAGAACAAGTATTATTCTCTTTCAACTACAAATGACTCGTTAGAACACATTCATCCTCCAAGTTAGATCCCTTGACCTGCTCTCAAATGGCATGTGCCTCGTGTACTAGGGTGTGTGCATTAGCCCTAACCTAACGTTACGTACGAACTAAACAGAATGTGACTTGTTAGCTCTTATTGTGCACGTGCACAGGTGAACACTTTTGTGTTAGGTCATATTACACATGAACTTGCATTTTCTCACGTAAGTGTATTTCTCTGTTCCACAAGATACAAATTTGATTGCTGGATTGTATCCTGCACTGTTTATGCGATATAGCTTTGCCAGGTAGTTCTCTACATATAGCAATTTTACCACTGCTCTACCTAAGCCTTTTGCTCTTTTGGCTTTCTTACAGTCGAGTGTGTGATAGACAGCATTAACTGTATATCAAACCCAGTTCACCTTTTGTATTTGTAATCCAAGTAATAATTTGAAAAGTCACAAATGTAATCAGTTTTAAACCTTATCTCTGTTTTTGTTTTGTTTAATATGTTTATGACATACATATTAACCTGAAATCGAACCCTCTGGTGAAAAGGCTAACAGCTTAACCACTGCACCACCATGCCCTTGTTTCTTAGTTCAACTCGTTCTAGGCCTCAGACCTGGAAATCGAGTTAATACTACCAATACAAGAGCTAAAAGTGCTTACCACTGCAACACAAAAAATAAATAAATGGATAGCTGGTAACATTAGACAACCGGAAATGATTATATTTCTGTTAGCAATGCATTTCGTCATCAGCCTACTGTCTGAGCACTGACAGCAACACAGTTTAGTTTAGAACAAGCGAGTGTGTGTGTGTATTGATTATTAGCCTCAAGTATTTAAAGCTTGTTGTGTGTAGCGATCATTTTGTCTCGGTAACCACTGAGCATTTTTGTGTTTTAGCTATCCTCTTTAACCAATCAAATAAAGATAGTCTACTCTTAATTCTTGATAAATCAGAGTTTGCGTACACCGTTTCTCATTTATTAACCCATACCTGCAACCTATACTCTCTCTATACTACAGTTTGATCTGAAAACAAGTTTCAATGGTAAAAGACTTGTCAGTCACAATACATGTAGCCTACACTAATTCTTTCTCTACCTAGCTATGTTTCATCACACATGGTAAACATCTCACATGTTCGTACCCGATTATTAGTTTATAAACTCTCAGGTCAATGACCTTGATGTATTGGGTACCTTTGGTAAATGCATTGGCCATGGGAAAGGGTTGACCATTCTAAGTCCTATGACACCTCACATGTTAATATTCAATTATTAGTTTATAAAATCCTAGGTCAATGACCTTGCTGTTTTGAATCTTTTGGGTAAATTCGTTGGTCATGGAAAAGGGTTGACCATCCTGAGTCCCATGACACCTCACTTGACCCTCTCTGATTATTAGTTAGCGAGATATTAACAAAAGTGTAGTTAGACCCTTTTAACAAAAATAATAATAGATTCAAAAACAAAATGTCACCTCAAGTCCAACGACCTCTAATACAAGTCCCATAGCCTTATTGGTTCATGAAATGTTAAAAAGCTAATTACCTATTAGTTTTGGATCTTTTGGTAATTTAAAAATAAATAACTCATTTATAAATCTGTATTCAAAAAGCCCGCCCTCTTACAAAAACCCCAAGTGCACATGCGTAAAAACAAAACAAAAACATAAATGTTAATTCATAGTAGCGATCGGCTCTTTGCTTGCGTATCATGTGGAACAATGTTTTAATTTCATTATAGCATTAGGGGTCATGACCCAGTCAAAAGGAACCGGTCTAAAGGGATTAGTCAAAAAGGACCCGTCAACAAGGACCCGTCCACAGGGGGCTCGTCAACAAGGACCCGTCAACAAGGACCCGTCAACAATGACCCGTCAACAATGACCCGTCCACAGGGTCCCGTCCACAGGGACTCGTCCACAGGGACCCATTCACAGGGGCCTGCGTGTGCGTGCAGGTGAACATACGATTACATCAGCAAACCATCTCATCTAGTTTCAAATTTAGCCACTACGGCGCGTGCAATACACAGGAAGTGCGTGGGAACATACGATTACGTCAGCTAAACATGGACTCACTTGTCTGTTGTATGACTATCAGTTTAGTAGTGGCGTCAAGCAGCAAAAGACGTTTACTTACACAATCCATCATTATGGTAAGCATTTTTTTCTTATCATTATGGAAATCTCCTTATTAGAATAAAATGTTTTAGTGGTTCTGGTCACTTACAGCTAAACTGTAATAGATATGATTTTTTTTTGTTTCTTTATAGGCTACTACAATAAATATTCTCAATGCTATGGGGGGGCAGAACTGTTGATTAGAGAGAGAAAAAAAGCTCACTGAATTACCAATGCATACTCTTTTCCGTATCATTAATGCTACGTGGTGAGACACCAATCGCTTGGCCAGCAGCACGTCAGTAATTCGATAACCAACGCTTTGCTTACCAGAATGGGACGAGTACGGGAAACGTGGATGGGCCAACTTACCTGTATTCAGGGGTCCGGGTCACTTCCGCCGCAACATCACCTCCAGATGACATGTCCCGACAGAAGAGCTCCAAAGGAGTGGAAGGAAGATGGATAAGGGGACAACACACACAGGCTATCGTACAAACACCCCCCAAAAACCAACGGGACTGCCGTCGGCTAAATAATGCCACAACCAAAGAATTAAAAAAAAACAATAGGTTTAATATTAAAAATTTAAGGAACCTTCACCTAAACTGAACATGCATCAATCCACACAAAATTTACAAGAAGGCCAGATAGCGCCTAACATGCTTGCTTGCAAAAGCCAAGAAAAGGAAAAAGTTAATTTAAATTAAAAAAAAATTAAACAGCCCAAAGGTTAAAATAAATATTACATGCATAACATACTCAGAACGGGCTTGATGAATTGCAAGGTAATGCAATCACGATCCGACATGCAGATGTTGAGGCCACGCCAAAACAAAAGGAATTGAAAATTAAATTACACTTTCAAAAAAATTAAATGGGATAGAAAATAAAAAAAATAAATGATATGCTCGCCGGCGGAAAACACAAGGACATTACCAAAAATCACGAAATAAACATTAACAAGATTACACTAAAAAAGGATTAAGTTAATTCACAACACGTCTGCTATTGAGGCCCGCGCCAAAAGGACTGACAACGAGACCACAATGCATCACGGTAACAAAAGCTATGGCCACACCAAAAACATGCCAGATCAAAATTACGGCAAACAATAAATAAGATTAAATTTAAACATTAGTAGAAGGAAATGAACGTAAAAAAAAAACAATTACATCAAACACTATAAATGCAAGTCGTTTTAAAACTGGACGGATCTTACATGGATTTAAAAAAAAAGACAAACCCAAGCTTGCCAAAGGAAAATAAAAAATAATTTAAACGTGAAATAACAAATAAACGTGTCTCCAGAAGGTAAACAAAAAATAAATAAGAAACTTAATATATATAAGGAAACGTTATTAAAACGAAAAAGAAATTTTTAGCCTACAAGCTAGAACACAACAGAAGATCAACATTCGTACACGACCAAACTTGGAGATCCCAAAATAAAATAATTAAATAAATTAAATTTAAAATAAAAAACGTACCTTACATCCTTCTCCGTGGAGACACAATGACAATAAAATAATTAACACACATTAAATAATTTTAAAAGGCATCAGATTTGCCTCATCATGGCTACCCCAGCACACGCGCCGTTTTGTACACAAGCAACCTTTCCTTGCAGCAAGTTACGATAAGTATCCCACATTTCCTCTTCAAGATGAAATCTCGAATTTATATCCTTCAGTGCACAGATTATTTCCTTTAGATAGAATAGATCCACATTTCACGGAGGCCAGGGGGCAAGCCCCCGGCACAAACGGAGACACCTTTTCACCAGATAGCTTGATGTTTTACACTCGACAGCTAATGGACTCCACAAAAATGGCGGAGAATCGCTCGTCATTTATCGAACTGTCTTCATGTAAATAAATATTGTCCAATCAGAGAAAGACACATCAAAACAACAATGTCATTAATAAGTTCATAATTTTGGCGGTATCATGAATGCACTAGCATTTGTTTTATGACGTAGAATCATAATTGACTTTCAATTATGTCATGCGTATATAGAGTTTATAAGGCGAAGCCCACACCACCTATTGGGGAGAAACAGGAACTACTTGCAATCTCTCCAAGACCGACAGGCGCTACCATCTCGTGTTCAGAATGGGAAGCAAGTCACCAGGCGGTCGTTTCAAACTTCAAGAACAGCGTCCCTGATTAAATACATGTTTGAAATGGTAGAGACGTGCCCTTGCACGTATCAGTCTCCCTCCCTTAAGCGTGAACACCGTTCACGAATATGCCAAGGCATAGACAGTCCTCCTTAACTTGTCGATTCACCAGAGATGCTTCCCGAAGATAAAGTTCACCAGTTAACTCCAATTGATGGATGAAACCGCATCGTTTTGGTTAGGAAGAATGCAGGGTCAGATTATCAGAGATGGGATAATTGATCACCTCGCAAACCACTTAGTCAACAGCATCACTGTGTCCAAAAATCCTCAGAAACGCAGTACACCAGCACCAGCAGTGCTTTCAGAGTCCGAGACACGTTAGGAAAATTTTCAACAAGTCCAATGTAGGTCGTTTTAGACGAAGTAGGTAGAAGCAATGTGCAAGGTAAGATTCGACGCGTGGGCAGCCATTTACAAAAATAGAAGTTAATCAAATTTCAAAAAAGTATTACAGAATTTACAATATCTTACTACATTTTACAAAAAGCAACAAAGTTGAATTTAAATGAAGAAAATTTTTTGACCAAGCCCTAGATCCGTGCTTACAAAATTTCATTAACAAGTTTACCTTTTTTACAGATTCGAAGTACATTACAAGATTACATGAGCTAGACGACTATACATTTCGAAGGGACTACGGTAGAGGAACGACCACTACAATTCCCAAAGGGAACAGGAATACAAGGTTACCATGAGTTAGGTCTCCCACCGAGCCCAACTTACATGTTAGCATCTCCTATGAAATATCAAAATTAGGTACACTTTTACAATTTACCATTACAATGGGAACTTCCCAACATTTACATTTTGTATCCCATCAGAGTTTGCAAACCCAATTAAATTCAAAATTCCACAAGGAACAGAAGCTTGAAGGCTTCAATGAAGGTTAGGGATACTCTACATTATACAAATTCAGTTTTACAAAATTTACGGTAGCATTTCCTCATTAGAAACGTCTCCACCTCGTTTAATGTGTGATAGATGCACTCTAGAAATTTTGTTGGCCTTGGGGTTTAGAAAAGGAAAAATAATTAATCTGACATGTGTGCCTCTACATAGCTTGTTCGTGACCGCACGCATTACTTGGCATGGGGACACTGAGGAATTCAAACGTAGTTACAGTAACGACAAAAACGAAGAAGAAAATGGCAGCGCAGAAAATCAAACACCAATACACTCACACAAGGAACGAAATTGAGGTTCGACACCCGAAGAGAATACAGCCGACATCCGCCTGGGTGAGAAAAATCCAACATAAAAAGAACTAAGTTCAACAGTACACGAAGTACAAATGAGGTTTCCTCGTTCAGGTTAAAGACACGAACACGTACAACCAAAGGATGCCTAACATGGCCCGAAAATACGGTTAGATGAGAAACAAGCCGCTCTTGTTGAAAGACGAGGCTAACAGGGAACATTTACGCACCATTCCAAACGATAAAGCCGAAAAATTTAGGATTATTAATCAAAAGCAGAAAATTTTACTCAAACTACAGTGGCTGATGACCGAGATTGCCATAGCATGAACTAAAACAGAAGGCCTATGTAATTTACAGTTAGCATGAGGCAACTGATGACCCTAATTTCCAGCAACAACAGATTACAGGTTTTAAAAGTAAAACAAGCTGACTTACAGAACCTGATGACCATAATGTCCAACAGAAATTTAATCCCAGTAACTTTAGAAGACCCTATAAATATTAATTAAACAGGAAAGCACATTACATTATGGCTGTTCACGAACTGAGATCTCATATTCACAACAACATATTCATCGCACACATACTCAAATAACAGCGATACATAATTTTTACCACCCACAAAAATAATTCCCATTAATACTCAAATATGCAAGTTATGTAGTCGTAGAGATATCATAACACAAACAAATACAATTAAAACACAATACCCTTACAATTACATTAAGTTACATGACACATACTTGCATATCATCGAACAGGCCAGTCCCATACCTGACACTCTTCGGATCGTGCAAGTCCTATTTACAACCTGCCCAGGGATCAAACCAAGAAAGAATCCCATACTTCTAATCCTAGCTAACCCCAGACAGTAGATATCTCCACGTAAAACACACCTACATATTATGTTCAGTTCAAAATTACAATGAAAGCAACTAATAAAAAATACGATCCTAACCTTACTTTTGCAAACAAAACAAACCCTAAATTACCCCACCCTACAAATCTAAATCAAAATCTAACGTTAACACATGCATACAGACATGATTTGCACAACATATACGCTTATCCCAGAACGATTGCAGTATAATGTAAGTTTACGAACAAAAAAATTACAGATCGCCCACTGCGATAAAAACACTTCAAAACAAACACTTACCTAGAATGAATTAGGGAAGAATTCCTAGCCAAAAAATAGTGACATGCATGTTCATTGTGCCTTCTGGCACCACAATAGGGACATAGGGCGGGCAGATTTCCATAGGTTAGCCCTTTTAATCGGACTACACTTTGCCATAACACCAATAGGCGTGACAGTTCCATAATAAATAATTTATGAGGACAGCATATCACCACAGAATTTCATGCACAAGAAACATACAGGAACACAACAGTCTTCTTAAACACCAACACTGTCTCGATACCTGAAATTTCGACCAAAACATCATGCACAACGTAGCCCAGAACTGCACACGTCACCACCTGCTTGGCTCGAGAACAGGGAGCCAAATCACAAAAATAGGCACAAAACATCAGGCTACCAGCTTCCGACGGGGCTCCAGGATTCCTTCACACGCAGCATATAGGCTATCAGAATATCAACAATCCCATTTCCCATGCCAAGAACACATGTCAGTCACTCACCGAGCTGCAATTTCATTGGGGATGTTGCACACCAACAGGGCAAAATACAGGGGTAAACGCCTCGTTTAAAAACAGGACACCTTACATCCAGCATACCACATGGATATCCAGAGGCAACATGAAACACAAAAACGACAAGGATTAGCAAAACATAACATTAAGTACATTTTCCTGACAAAATCCCACCAACAACTGACCCATCGGCATTAGAGGGGTCCATAAAACAGCCTGTGGGTACTGGGGAGGGGATAGTTACGGAAGTGAACATGAGCAGGATCTGCTACCAAAATGCTACGTGAAGAGACACCAATCGCTTGGCCAGCAGCACGTCAGTAATTCGATAACCAACGCACTGCTACCAAAATGCTACGAGTAGAGACACCATCGCTTGGCCAGCAGCACGTCGGCTTCTCGATAACCAACGCTTTGCTTACCAGAATGGGACGAGTACGGGAAACGTGGATGGGCCAACTTACCTGTATTCAGGGGTCCGGGTCACTTCCGCCGCAACATCACCTCCAGATGACATGTCCCGACAGAAGAGCTCCAAAGGAGTGGAAGGAAGATGGATAAGGGGACAACACACACAGGCTATCGTACAAACACCCCCCAAAAACCAACGGGACTGCCGTCGGCTAAATAATGCCACAACCAAAGAATTTAAAAAAAACAATAGGTTTAATATTAAAAATTTAAGGAACCTTCACCTAAACTGAACATGCATCAATCCACACAAAATTTACAAGAAGGCCAGATAGCGCCTAACATGCTTGCTTGCAAAAGCCAAGAAAAGGAAAAAGTTAATTTAAATTAAAAAAAAATTAAACAGCCCAAAGGTTAAAATAAATATTACATGCATAACATACTCAGAACGGGCTTGATGAATTGCAAGGTAATGCAATCACGATCCGACATGCAGATGTTGAGGCCACGCCAAAACAAAAGGAATTGAAAATTAAATTACACTTTCAAAAAAATTAAATGGGATAGAAAATAAAAAAAATAAATGATATGCTCGCCGGCGGAAAACACAAGGACATTACCAAAAATCACGAAATAAACATTAACAAGATTACACTAAAAAAGGATTAAGTTAATTCACAACACGTCTGCTATTGAGGCCCGCGCCAAAAGGACTGACAACGAGACCACAATGCATCACGGTAACAAAAGCTATGGCCACACCAAAAACATGCCAGATCAAAATTACGGCAAACAATAAATAAGATTAAATTTAAACATTAGTAGAAGGAAATGAACGTAAAAAAAAAACAATTACATCAAACACTATAAATGCAAGTCGTTTTAAAACTGGACGGATCTTACATGGATTTAAAAAAAAAGACAAACCCAAGCTTGCCAAAGGAAAATAAAAAATAATTTAAACGTGAAATAACAAATAAACGTGTCTCCAGAAGGTAAACAAAAAATAAATAAGAAACTTAATATATATAAGGAAACGTTATTAAAACGAAAAAGAAATTTTTAGCCTACAAGCTAGAACACAACAGAAGATCAACATTCGTACACGACCAAACTTGGAGATCCCAAAATAAAATAATTAAATAAATTAAATTTAAAATAAAAAACGTACCTTACATCCTTCTCCGTGGAGACACAATGACAATAAAATAATTAACACACATTAAATAATTTTAAAAGGCATCAGATTTGCCTCATCATGGCTACCCCAGCACACGCGCCGTTTTGTACACAAGCAACCTTTCCTTGCAGCAAGTTACGATAAGTATCCCACATTTCCTCTTCAAGATGAAATCTCGAATTTATATCCTTCAGTGCACAGATTATTTCCTTTAGATAGAATAGATCCACATTTCACGGAGGCCAGGGGGCAAGCCCCCGGCACAAACGGAGACACCTTTTCACCAGATAGCTTGATGTTTTACACTCGACAGCTAATGGACTCCACAAAAATGGCGGAGAATCGCTCGTCATTTATCGAACTGTCTTCATGTAAATAAATATTGTCCAATCAGAGAAAGACACATCAAAACAACAATGTCATTAATAAGTTCATAATTTTGGCGGTATCATGAATGCACTAGCATTTGTTTTATGACGTAGAATCATAATTGACTTTCAATTATGTCATGCGTATATAGAGTTTATAAGGCGAAGCCCACACCACCTATTGGGGAGAAACAGGAACTACTTGCAATCTCTCCAAGACCGACAGGCGCTACCATCTCGTGTTCAGAATGGGAAGCAAGTCACCAGGCGGTCGTTTCAAACTTCAAGAACAGCGTCCCTGATTAAATACATGTTTGAAATGGTAGAGACGTGCCCTTGCACGTATCAGTCTCCCTCCCTTAAGCGTGAACACCGTTCACGAATATGCCAAGGCATAGACAGTCCTCCTTAACTTGTCGATTCACCAGAGATGCTTCCCGAAGATAAAGTTCACCAGTTAACTCCAATTGATGGATGAAACCGCATCGTTTTGGTTAGGAAGAATGCAGGGTCAGATTATCAGAGATGGGATAATTGATCACCTCGCAAACCACTTAGTCAACAGCATCACTGTGTCCAAAAATCCTCAGAAACGCAGTACACCAGCACCAGCAGTGCTTTCAGAGTCCGAGACACGTTAGGAAAATTTTCAACAAGTCCAATGTAGGTCGTTTTAGACGAAGTAGGTAGAAGCAATGTGCAAGGTAAGATTCGACGCGTGGGCAGCCATTTACAAAAATAGAAGTTAATCAAATTTCAAAAAAGTATTACAGAATTTACAATATCTTACTACATTTTACAAAAAGCAACAAAGTTGAATTTAAATGAAGAAAATTTTTTGACCAAGCCCTAGATCCGTGCTTACAAAATTTCATTAACAAGTTTACCTTTTTTACAGATTCGAAGTACATTACAAGATTACATGAGCTAGACGACTATACATTTCGAAGGGACTACGGTAGAGGAACGACCACTACAATTCCCAAAGGGAACAGGAATACAAGGTTACCATGAGTTAGGTCTCCCACCGAGCCCAACTTACATGTTAGCATCTCCTATGAAATATCAAAATTAGGTACACTTTTACAATTTACCATTACAATGGGAACTTCCCAACATTTACATTTTGTATCCCATCAGAGTTTGCAAACCCAATTAAATTCAAAATTCCACAAGGAACAGAAGCTTGAAGGCTTCAATGAAGGTTAGGGATACTCTACATTATACAAATTCAGTTTTACAAAATTTACGGTAGCATTTCCTCATTAGAAACGTCTCCACCTCGTTTAATGTGTGATAGATGCACTCTAGAAATTTTGTTGGCCTTGGGGTTTAGAAAAGGAAAAATAATTAATCTGACATGTGTGCCTCTACATAGCTTGTTCGTGACCGCACGCATTACTTGGCATGGGGACACTGAGGAATTCAAACGTAGTTACAGTAACGACAAAAACGAAGAAGAAAATGGCAGCGCAGAAAATCAAACACCAATACACTCACACAAGGAACGAAATTGAGGTTCGACACCCGAAGAGAATACAGCCGACATCCGCCTGGGTGAGAAAAATCCAACATAAAAAGAACTAAGTTCAACAGTACACGAAGTACAAATGAGGTTTCCTCGTTCAGGTTAAAGACACGAACACGTACAACCAAAGGATGCCTAACATGGCCCGAAAATACGGTTAGATGAGAAACAAGCCGCTCTTGTTGAAAGACGAGGCTAACAGGGAACATTTACGCACCATTCCAAACGATAAAGCCGAAAAATTTAGGATTATTAATCAAAAGCAGAAAATTTTACTCAAACTACAGTGGCTGATGACCGAGATTGCCATAGCATGAACTAAAACAGAAGGCCTATGTAATTTACAGTTAGCATGAGGCAACTGATGACCCTAATTTCCAGCAACAACAGATTACAGGTTTTAAAAGTAAAACAAGCTGACTTACAGAACCTGATGACCATAATGTCCAACAGAAATTTAATCCCAGTAACTTTAGAAGACCCTATAAATATTAATTAAACAGGAAAGCACATTACATTATGGCTGTTCACGAACTGAGATCTCATATTCACAACAACATATTCATCGCACACATACTCAAATAACAGCGATACATAATTTTTACCACCCACAAAAATAATTCCCATTAATACTCAAATATGCAAGTTATGTAGTCGTAGAGATATCATAACACAAACAAATACAATTAAAACACAATACCCTTACAATTACATTAAGTTACATGACACATACTTGCATATCATCGAACAGGCCAGTCCCATACCTGACACTCTTCGGATCGTGCAAGTCCTATTTACAACCTGCCCAGGGATCAAACCAAGAAAGAATCCCATACTTCTAATCCTAGCTAACCCCAGACAGTAGATATCTCCACGTAAAACACACCTACATATTATGTTCAGTTCAAAATTACAATGAAAGCAACTAATAAAAAATACGATCCTAACCTTACTTTTGCAAACAAAACAAACCCTAAATTACCCCACCCTACAAATCTAAATCAAAATCTAACGTTAACACATGCATACAGACATGATTTGCACAACATATACGCTTATCCCAGAACGATTGCAGTATAATGTAAGTTTACGAACAAAAAAATTACAGATCGCCCACTGCGATAAAAACACTTCAAAACAAACACTTACCTAGAATGAATTAGGGAAGAATTCCTAGCCAAAAAATAGTGACATGCATGTTCATTGTGCCTTCTGGCACCACAATAGGGACATAGGGCGGGCAGATTTCCATAGGTTAGCCCTTTTAATCGGACTACACTTTGCCATAACACCAATAGGCGTGACAGTTCCATAATAAATAATTTATGAGGACAGCATATCACCACAGAATTTCATGCACAAGAAACATACAGGAACACAACAGTCTTCTTAAACACCAACACTGTCTCGATACCTGAAATTTCGACCAAAACATCATGCACAACGTAGCCCAGAACTGCACACGTCACCACCTGCTTGGCTCGAGAACAGGGAGCCAAATCACAAAAATAGGCACAAAACATCAGGCTACCAGCTTCCGACGGGGCTCCAGGATTCCTTCACACGCAGCATATAGGCTATCAGAATATCAACAATCCCATTTCCCATGCCAAGAACACATGTCAGTCACTCACCGAGCTGCAATTTCATTGGGGATGTTGCACACCAACAGGGCAAAATACAGGGGTAAACGCCTCGTTTAAAAACAGGACACCTTACATCCAGCATACCACATGGATATCCAGAGGCAACATGAAACACAAAAACGACAAGGATTAGCAAAACATAACATTAAGTACATTTTCCTGACAAAATCCCACCAACAACTGACCCATCGGCATTAGAGGGGTCCATAAAACAGCCTGTGGGTACTGGGGAGGGGATAGTTACGGAAGTGAACATGAGCAGGATCTGCTACCAAAATGCTACGTGAAGAGACACCAATCGCTTGGCCAGCAGCACGTCAGTAATTCGATAACCAACGCACTGCTACCAAAATGCTACGAGTAGAGACACCATCGCTTGGCCAGCAGCACGTCGGCTTCTCGATAACCAACGCTTTGCTTACCAGAATGGGACGAGTACGGGAAACGTGGATGGGCCAACTTACCTGTATTCAGGGGTCCGGGTCACTTCCGCCGCAACATCACCTCCAGATGACATGTCCCGACAGAAGAGCTCCAAAGGAGTGGAAGGAAGATGGATAAGGGGACAACACACACAGGCTATCGTACAAACACCCCCCAAAAACCAACGGGACTGCCGTCGGCTAAATAATGCCACAACCAAAGAATTTAAAAAAAACAATAGGTTTAATATTAAAAATTTAAGGAACCTTCACCTAAACTGAACATGCATCAATCCACACAAAATTTACAAGAAGGCCAGATAGCGCCTAACATGCTTGCTTGCAAAAGCCAAGAAAAGGAAAAAGTTAATTTAAATTAAAAAAAAATTAAACAGCCCAAAGGTTAAAATAAATATTACATGCATAACATACTCAGAACGGGCTTGATGAATTGCAAGGTAATGCAATCACGATCCGACATGCAGATGTTGAGGCCACGCCAAAACAAAAGGAATTGAAAATTAAATTACACTTTCAAAAAAATTTAATGGGATAGAAAATAAAAAAAATAAATGATATGCTCGCCGGCGGAAAACACAAGGACATTACCAAAAATCACGAAATAAACATTAACAAGATTACACTAAAAAAGGATTAAGTTAATTCACAACACGTCTGCTATTGAGGCCCGCGCCAAAAGGACTGACAACGAGACCACAATGCATCACGGTAACAAAAGCTATGGCCACACCAAAAACATGCCAGATCAAAATTACGGCAAACAATAAATAAGATTAAATTTAAACATTAGTAGAAGGAAATGAACGTAAAAAAAAAAACAATTACATCAAACACTATAAATGCAAGTCGTTTTAAAACTGGACGGATCTTACATGGATTTTAAAAAAAAGACAAACCCAAGCTTGCCAAAGGAAAATAAAAAATAATTTAAACGTGAAATAACAAATAAACGTGTCTCCAGAAGGTAAACAAAAAATAAATAAGAAACTTAATATATATAAGGAAACGTTATTAAAACGAAAAAGAAATTTTTGGCCTACAAGCTAGAACACAACAGAAGATCAACATTCGTACACGACCAAACTTGGAGATCCCAAAATAAAATAATTAAATAAATTAAATTTAAAATAAAAAACGTACCTTACATCCTTCTCCGTGGAGACACAATGACAATAAAATAATTAACACACATTAAATAATTTTAAAAGGCATCAGATTTGCCTCATCATGGCTACCCCAGCACACGCGCCGTTTTGTACACAAGCAACCTTTCCTTGCAGCAAGTTACGATAAGTATCCCACATTTCCTCTTCAAGATGAAATCTCGAATTTATATCCTTCAGTGCACAGATTATTTCCTTTAGATAGAATAGATCCACATTTCACGGAGGCCAGGGGGCAAGCCCCCGGCACAAACGGAGACACCTTTTCACCAGATAGCTTGATGTTTTACACTCGACAGCTAATGGACTCCACAAAACTGGCGGAGAATCGCTCGTCATTTATCGAACTGTCTTCATGTAAATAAATATTGTCCAATCAGAGAAAGACACATCAAAACAACAATGTCATTAATAAGTTCATAATTTTGGCGGTATCATGAATGCACTAGCATTTGTTTTATGACGTAGAATCATAATTGACTTTCAATTATGTCATGCGTATATAGAGTTTATAAGGCGAAGCCCACACCACCTATTGGGGAGAAACAGGAACTACTTGCAATCTCTCCAAGACCGACAGGCGCTACCATCTCGTGTTCAGAATGGGAAGCAAGTCACCAGGCGGTCGTTTCAAACTTCAAGAACAGCGTCCCTGATTAAATACATGTTTGAAATGGTAGAGACGTGCCCTTGCACGTATCAATTAACATTCAAAAAGTGGATACAATGTATGGTGAACGTGTACTACTGTATGTGTTAGTGAACATTTTCAGACATTCCTTTCTACACGTTTTAATGATAGGTCAGAAAGTGTGCTCGAGGATCTAAATCGTGGTGGACATTCTCTATATCTAATTTATGAGGGTATAAAAAACAATAAATGTATTGTACATTCTGACTTTGAAGTTAGGTTAGGTTGGGTAAGGTGGGATTTGGTTAGGTTAGGTTAGGTTAGGGGAAGTTGGGTTAGGCAGATTGGCTGCGGTATAAATCAAAAAACCAGCTCCTGTCAGTTTTGCCTCACAAGGTTGAGTGTACCCCATTCCAACCCTCAGCCTAGAATTAAATTTCTTGACAGAGCCAGGGCTCGAACCCGAGCCTCCACAGTAACAGCTAAAAATGCTAGCCACTACACCATAAAGTGGGGCAATATAAGGCTGGTATTTATTGTACATACTCAATCAATAATTACCTAATAATAATAATAATAATAATAATAATAATAATAATAATAATAATGAGAGTAACAACTGGACGGAATTGTCCGAAAACATGAAAGAACTGATAAAAATGGGGCAGCCCCCGAGGAAAAGGAAGCACAGATGGTGGAACGTGACATGTGACAGAGCCATAGAGGATAGAATACAAGCCTGGAAAAAATTTAACAGCCATAGAACACCAGAAAAATGGGAAGAATTCAACAGGATACAAAAAGACTCTTCGAGAATAATCCGCAGAGAAAAAAGAAACTACGATAACAACAGACTCAAGGAGATAGAAGAGGATTTTACCAAAAATAACACACGAAACTTCTATAGAACATTCAGAGAGAATATGACTGGATATCGACCACCGAGCTTATGCTTCAAAAGACAAGACGGAACACTGGAGACAAACCCGAAAAAGAACTGTACGATACTGGCACAATATTTTGACTCACTGCTTAACTGTGATAAACCAACACACAGATTACAGTTCGAAAAGCCAGAACCTAACATTGATTCCAAACCTCCAACACTTGAAGAAATCGTGGAAATAATAAAATCACTAAAGAACAATAGAGCGCCTGGAGAAGACGGATTGATTTCGGAAATCTGGAAATTAGACCACGAAAATGTTACACCAAAAATACACAAAATCATCGAAAACATCTGGGAAACAGGGAAGGTACCAGAAGAATGGAAGTCAGCTCTAATACACCCCCTCCACAAGAAGGGAGACAAAACGAACCCTAATAATTATAGAGGGATTTCACTATTACCCGTCGCATACAAAATTTTCTCCAAAGCCCTGTTAAAACGGATAGAGCCTCAGATAGATCCACAGATAGGAGAATACCAAGGAGGGTTCAGGAAGGGAAGATCGTGCAGTGAGCAGATTTGGTGCCTGAGAACAATACTAGCAACGAGAAAAACCAGGAACACAACAATCACATTCGTCGACTACAAAAAAGCGTACGACTCCATAGATAGAGAAACACTTTTTAACACATTAGAAGAAATGAAGGTCGACAATAAGTCCAGAAAACTAATCCAAGAAACATTAACAAATACAATATCCAAAGTTAAATTCATGGGAGAGATCTCGGAACCCTTCAAAATTAATACAGGAGTGCGACAAGGTGATGGTTTATCACCCATTCTATTCAACTCAGTTTTGGATAAAATAATCAAGACATGGGAAAAAGGAGTCAAAGGCATAAAAATGGCAAAACACCAGAAAAGGACAGTCAACATTAAGTGTCTGGCCTTTGCCGATGATGTAGCGATTATAACAAATAACAGAAAAGAAGCCAAAGAAGCTCTAGAAACGCTACATGAAATCTCTGCCAAAACAGGGTTACAAATCTCATACGAAAAAACACAGTTCATGGACACAAAATCTACAGACAAGCACCCACTGGAAACCAAGTAAGGAAAAATAACACAAGTGGAAAGTTTCAAATATCTAGGAGAGATTATACAGAAAACAGGACTGAACTTGGCATCCAATGAAGACAGGATCGCTAAATTGCAGAAAGCATACCGACTTACATGGAACCACTACAATAAAAAATGTATTTCCATCAATGCCAAATTACGACACTATCGTACAGTAGTCTTACCAGAGGCCTTATACGCTTCAGAAACGACAGCAATCAAGGGACGAACAAAAATCAAGGAATTAGAAAAACAAGAGAAAAAAATTCTGAGAAAGATCTACGGGCCAGTTCAGAAAGAGGGAATATGGATGAAGAGACCGACAATAGAACTGTACAAACAGACAGAGACGATTACAAACAACATAAGGAAAAGAAGGGCAAAATTTTATGGACATATACATAGGATGACCGAAGACAGACTGACCAAGAAAATTTTTAATATAGTTACGAATAGCACACTAAAAACCAATTGGGTAAAGGAAACCGTTGAAGACCTTAAGAAACTAAACATCTCTACAGAAGACATCGCAGACAGGAGCAAATACAGAGAAAAACTTAGACTACAGAAGTTTGAGCAAACTCCCAAAGAGAGACAACCAGCAAAGAGGTGGACAGAAGAGAGAAAGAGGAAACATAGTGTGTATATGAGAGGTTTTTGGGAAAAAAGAAGAAAGGTCCAGAATGAAACATGAAAATTGATTGTGTTGTAACGCTCTCCTTATGGGGAATTAACGAATAAATAAATAAATAATAATAATAATAATAATAATAATAATAATAATAATAAATATTCCATTTAGCAACTACATAGCCGACCTCTCCCTGGGTTCATTTACATGCCTACATCGTATGACATGCGTGTCTTAATTTTTGCCAACTTTCAAAAATCACTTACCACGACCAAGAGCGAACCTGCATGCTTGGGGTTAGTAGTCCGACACAATAACCACTCACCCACCGTGGCAAGCTATCAATAAATAATTACCTAATAAAATTAATAATAATAAAAACAATAAATATTCCATTTAACGACTACACGGTCGAACTCCCCCTGTGACATTATTCACGGTCTCCGAGTGTGGCGGCCATCTTGCCCATTAGCCCCTGTGCCAGCTCTGAATGACCTCTCCATAAGAATAACATAGGACTAATTGCGCGCGGCGGCCATCTTGCCCATTAGCCCCTGCCCCAGAACCGGCTTATATTACCTACTCTTTGCTTTTCTCCAAGATAATATAAAACCACTTAGCTTTGGGAGACGTTCTGGAAGATCTCAGGATAGATTACATAATAAATTTCACATACATTTTCATCCCAACATCAGGAACTCATCCGCATGTAGTCATATCTCAAATAACATCTTCAGTCATTTAAATATTATAATCTCGCACGGTGAAAGCAGCTATTCAAAGACCCTTTTTACATATTCTCCGTCATGTCTGCCGACTATTTGTTCATCTCTCGTTAACAAAGCCTCTCGATATCGCAATAATACAGGTGGAGTTCCTCAATTACATCTCTTCTACTCCACTGCGGGTGCGTTTCATTTCTCTAGAACGAGTAGCGCTTCAAATATAAAGCAATAGATGGCATAGCTAACAACTTCTCGAATCACATCGGTCCGTTATCATGTTGTTACGTATCATCCTCCCGGCTGCCAAACTTGGACATAGCTTGCATCTGTGCAACTTATTTGAGATGGCATTACCGATGGAATGTTGACACAAAGATCAGCTGTAATCTAGATCGTCATATGTCTGCATCACGTGTTCGTCGCACCCTTGACTCACACTGAGCAGCATTATGGGAGATGTCAAAGAGAGTAGGCAGAAGTAAATCAGAGCAGATCAACATATCTCGTCAAAGCGCACAGAGGTGAAACACGTGGCATTAAGTTTTAACGGTTGCCAGAAAGGTAGAGTTTATTAGAATATCGTGGATAATATTCGAAGCTGGCTATTAATGTATAGAAGATCGAGGGAGATCCAGTATTAATACAAACGATATTAGGACTTCTCTGAAATTCACATATAATATAAACTATCAAATTACAACCAATACACGGGAAATGCAGTAATCACATAATCGATCTCCCAATATTCAAGATGAGAAATATACACAACCACGCTCTGCTACCATGAGACAGTTACGCGCACCCCACGCACGCAGTTGATGGCCAGACTGAGAAACCTAAACTGGTCTCCCGCATCCGCGGTAAAGAACCGGCCGTGGATCTAAAAACCCAGTTGTGTACCTTTTTCACATTTTGAACTAGATGGAGATACAACTACTAAAAACCACACATCTCGAGTAGAGGTTGTAAACAAAATTTAATATCAAAACAAAAGTAAACGAGGGACGAGACAAGCGCATGAAATGGTAAATGATTGGTGATGGGGCTGTAATAAAATATACAAGGTTAACAAAAGGAAAAAATAACATAATTATTAAACCCACAATAGAAATATAAAAGACGAACAAAGAAGCCTAACACTGGTTAGATTGGAGATCGCATCAAAATTACTAAATGAAATCAAATGAATGCTAAAACTAATAAATACGAAATAATTCGTTCGTCCCACCAAAGGCTGATTACAGAAGTAACCAGAAGAAATATTCCAACTAGCATATGAAGTCGTACAAGCTAAATAAACCCATTGATAAATTAAAACAAAAGGTATCACCAATAAAACTGCAGTGATGGAAAATCGGTCAAAACATCCACTACTACAGAACACCATCAACAAAACAAGAAAACCCCAAGATAATAAGATGTAGATACAAACATAACCCTTAAATAAATAACAACAGAAACCCCTCAATCAAACATAACTCGACTTCATATACCACATGAATAAATCTATCCGGACGAAGTATGAGATTCCGACATCTTACCAACAGTAAAATGAACATAGATAACAGGCCCGGGTCCATGCCATAAACATCCACGTCTCTAACAGTACGAAAACCTGATAAACCTCATTAATAAACGTAAGAGAGAATAAGTGTTGCTTCACAACTGAAAGTTACAAAACAAAACCCGAGAACTGCCCTCAACTTTCAGTCAAGCTCCCACTTAAACAAAACATTAACCCACACTTAAATACATGTCTATAAACGTGATAATAATATGACAAGCCTTTCGGTACATACAGGTTCTACTGTACGTCCACTCCTTATGGGAAACGAAAGAAAGGGGGAAATTCCAAGGAGCACAGGTCGACCGAACAGAAGACAAAAGCAAATATGCTTACGAAGAAATGTCTGCCCAGCCTTTAAGGACGAAAGAATTAAAACCCAGAGGGTTATCCATAATGGAGCACAGATTACAGACATATCGTAAAACCCTAAATAAAACAACAACCAACATTGTGATTGTTCTCACTATTAAGACTGACGAAGTCAGCCAATGTGTGAACAGCACACAGTCCTACGTCTCGGCTCAAATTACAATTAAACACAAACATTACTAACCCCTCAAGGTCCAAGTAGCATCACATACTGATACAAGGGGTAGAGGTTAATAAGAAATACCGCCTATAGATTAAGATCACGTTTCATGACGGACAAAACAAAATCACGAAAGGAAAATAACACTAATAAGAAACAATGAACCGCAACGAACAAAATATAAATAAATACAACCCAAACAACAACACGATTTATCTCTACGTAACGTGAATATAAAAGAAGGAGGACACAAATTAATAAACAAACAAGAAGCAAGACAATCTCCAATCTAACTTGACTGTCGAAGAATCTGGGACAGTTTAACACTGAAAAGGGGAGGACATGAAGTTATTCCTTCATAGAAAAGGTACTTCTTAAACCTTTGCTTTACTCCAAGATAATATAAAACCACTTAGCTTTGGGAGTCGTTCTGGAAGATCTCAGGATAGATTATATAATAAATGTCACATACATTTTCATCCCAACATCAGAAACTTATCCGCATCTAGTCATATCTCCAATAACATCTTCAGTCATTTAAATATTATAATCTCGCACGGTGAAAGCAACATTTCAAAGACCCTCTTTACATATTCTCCGTCATGTCTGCCGACTATTTGTTCATCTCTCGTTAACAAAGCCTCTCGAAATCGCAATAATACAAGTGGAGTTCCTCAATTACATCTCTTCTACACCACTGCGGGTGCGTTTCATTTCTATTGAACGAGTAGCGCCTCAAATATAAAGCAATAGATGGCATAGCTAACAACTTCTCGAATCACATCGGTCCGTTATCATGTTGTTACGTATCATCCTCCCGGCTGCCAAGTTTGGACATAGCTTGCGACTGTCCAACTTATTTTAGATGGCATTACAGATGGAATGTTGACACAAAGATCAGCTGTAATCTAGATCGTCATATGTCTGCATCACGTGATCGTCGGACCCTTGACTCACACTGAGCAGCATTATGGGAGATGTCAAAGAGAGTAAGCAGAAATAAATCACAGCAGATCAATATATCTCGTCAAAGCGCACAGAGGTGAAAGACATGGCATTAAGTTTTAACGGTTGCCAGAAAGGTAGAGTTTATTAGGATATCGTGGATAATATTTGAAGTTGGCTATTAATGTATAGAAGATCGAGGGAGATCCAGTATTAATACAAACGATATTAGGACTTCTCTGAAATTCACATATAATATAAACTATCAAATTACAACCAATACACGGGAAATGCAGTAATCACATAATCGATCTCCCAATATTCAAGATGAGAAATATACACAACCACGCTCTGCTACCATGAGACAGTTACGCGCACTCCACGCACGCAGTCGATGGTCAGACTGAGAAACCAAAACTGGTTTCCCGCATCCGCGGTAAAGGACCGGCCGTGGATCTAAAAACCCAGTTGTGTACCTTTTTCACATTTTGAATTGGATAGAGATACAACTACTAAAAACCACACATCTCGAGTAGAGGTTGTAAACAAAATTTAATATGAAAACAAAAGTAAACGAGGGACTTGAGAATTGCATGAAAAGGTAAATGATTGGTGATGGGGCTGTAATAAAATATACGAGGATAACAAAAGGATGATACAAGGGGATGATACACTCGCCCGCTATAACCAAAGCTTGGACTGCGCTTCTAGACTTAGACTTATTACCATGGAAGGGAGGACAAGGAGCGCACCTGATAAGTCACGTGTTCTTTAATTTCCAATCAGATAATTAAATTCAATGAATTTGCAAATATTCTCATCAGTAATTAGGAAGCTAATTGCAAGAAATTTTAATGAAGAATGTGATGGAAAATATTATTTGGAAATATCCCAGCACTTTTGATAAGAAGAATTCGCACAGATAACGAGTAAACTAATATTGTACTGTTACCGCCAAGATAGATCGCCAGATTTTTATGTGACGCCTACTTGCAGCGCGAGAAGGGCGATAACGTGATTGACTCCAGGCTTTTTAATTTGTGACAGCGGAGGAGATCTGAAGTGTTACTCTGTCCGGCTCAATTACGACCGAACTACGAAATAGTTACCGGCAAGTGAAGCATCGCTGTAGGCAAACTAATAGAGGGCGACCGCACTATTGAAATAAGGACTTAGTAAATTTTTGAAATACAACAGAAATGACTTGGTCAATTTTACGACGTATCACTAATTGCCACTAATGATCGACATAAACAATTCCACGACAATTGTGATAAACAATTACAACAAACATTAAGGCAAACTTTATCAAACTTTCGTCATCATAAAATGATCAAGTGCACTTTTAAAATACAATATTCTTTAAGCAATATAATACGAATTGTACATTAAATTCGAGCTAAACGATAAAATCTCCATCAGGTAAATTCGAAATCGCATAAAATCTAAATTCCAAATGACAATTCTAAAACGTCACAAAAATCGCTTATAAATCAAAAAATCGATGAAAATCGAAAATTAAACTTCTACCTAACATATCGATGAAAATATCAAATCGAAAAGTAAGAAAATGACAATTCAAAGATTTAGAAAAATGGCATTAAAATACTGAGTTGTCGGATATTCTCAAAAGTTTCTACAATTCTACAAAATAATATTTTAATAATTTAATAATATTATTATTATTACTGTAAATATTGTCAATTCAAATAACAGTACTGTACGTATGTAGTTAGTTTTAGTTGTAAGTAGGTAGTTAGTTTGTCTATTAGATATATGTCGTTGTTCTATTAGACTGTGGTGTGTGAGTGTGTCTGGTAGCAGTTGCATTGTTTATTAGTTCTAGTTCATTGTTTCAGTAGACTGTGATGTGTGAGGGTGCATGTGAGTGTGCCTGGTGACAGACTGTTTTAGTGGTAGTATTTGTTGTTGGTGGAACTTAAGTATTTTTTTTCGTTAGTAGAATTTTGGTATTTAATTGTTAGTACGGTAGAAGGTTAGTATTTTTGTTTAGTAGAATTGCTCTTTACTTATTCTGAAAGGGAGTAGCAGCCTTTCAGAATAAATCAATTCTTTACTAGTCTTATAGACGGTTAAGATATTGATAATATAAGCCAAATAATGGCTACACTGCGTCCTGCTGCACGGCTGAAAGCAAGGGGAAACTACAGCCGTATGCTATTCCCGAGGATATGCACCTCTCTATGCATAATTACATGTGATGATGGCCTCCTCCCTTGTAAAATTTCAATCCGGAGGTAAACTAGTCCCCCGTTCGGATCTCCGGGTGGGGACTACTCGAGAGGGGGTTAACATCACAGAAGTGACAAAGAGGAAATCTGACATTCTACGGATCGGAGCGTGGAATGTTTAGAATTCTGCTAGGAAGTGGAAGATTAGAAAACTTAGAAAGGGAAATAGATAGGTTGAGGTTGGATTTGGTTGGGATTAGTGAAATGCGCTGGCAGGAAGAACAGGACTTTTGGTCAGGAGACTATAGGGTCATTAGCACTAAATCAAACAATGGCCAAGCAGGGGTTGGCCTCATATTGAGTAGGAAACTTGGACAGCGGGTGGAATATTATGAACAATATAGTGAACGGGTTATTGTGGCAAAAATCAATACTAAACCTACCTGCACCACAGTGGTACAAGTCTATATGCCTACCAGTCAAGCTGATGATGAGGATGTTGAAAAGGTCTACGAAGAAATAGACGAAATTCTGAGGTATATCAAGGGTGATGAAAATGTTATAGTAATGGGAGATTGGAATGCTGTGGTAGGAAAAGGGAGAGAAGGGAAAATAGTAGGAGATTTCGGATTAGGTGAAAGGAATGATCGAGGAAGCAGGCTGGTAGAATTCTGCACCGAGCATGAGTTGGTCATAGCTAACACCTTATTCAATAACCACAATAGAAGAATATACACATGGATGAGACCAGGAGATACAGGGCGTTACCAAATCGACTTCATTATGGTCAAGCAGAGGTTTCGAAACCAGATTTTGGATTGTAAAGCATATCCTGGTGCTGACATAAACTCTGACCACAATCTGGTCGTAATGAAATGCAGATTTAAGTTGAAGAAACTGAAGAAAAGTCAAAAGCCAAAAAGGTGGGCAATAGACAGACTGAAAGAGAATGATGTAAACGAAAGATTCAAGAAGAGTATAAAGGAAGGACTAATGAAAAACCCTAAACAAACTTCAATTGCAGACGAATGGGCACTTTTGAAGAATGAAATAACAAAATCCTCAGAAGAAAACATTGGTAGGAAAGAAAGAATAGGTAGAAAACCGTGGATCACTCAGGATATACTAGAATTGATGGATGAAAGGCGGAAACACAAGAATGTAAGAGATGAGAAGGGGAAAGCAGAATACAGACGTCTGAGAAATGAGGTTAACAAGAAGTGCAAGGAAGCGAAAGAAGAATGGTTGAAAGAGAAATGTGCAGGTATAGAAAATTGTCTGAAATTAGGTAAAGTAGACACAGCTTATCGAAGGATTAAGAATACTTTTGGGGAAAAGAAGACTAAGAGCTGTAATATTAAGGACACAAATGGAAAGCCTCTAACAGATAGGGAAGAAAAGGTTGAGAGATGGAAAGCTTACATAGAGAGTTTGTGTAAGGGAAAGGAGATTGAGAATCATATAATGGAAAGGGAGGAGGAAATTGATGAGGATGCGAAAGGAGATTTAATATTGAGATCAGAATTTGATAGAGCTTTGGAAGACTTAAGCAGGAACAAAGCACCAGGCATAGATGATATACCGATTGAGTTCCTACGCTGCATAGGAGATGAAGGTCTGATCAGGTTATTTCACTTGGTGTGTAGGATTTATGAGACAGGTGAGGTACCCCCTGATTTCAAAAAGAATGTAATCATCCCTATACCAAAGAAAGTGGGAGCTGACAGATGTGAAGATTACCGTACAATCAGCTTGATTACTCATGCTTCAAAGATCCTGTCTAGAATAATTTACAAGAGGATTGAAAGCCAGATAGAAACGGAGTTGGGTGAAGACCAGTTTGGTTTCAGGAGAAATGTAGGAACAAGGGAAGCTGTACTAAGTCTTAGGCTGATTTTGGAAGGTAGAATAAGGAAAGATAAGAAAACGTTCATGGCTTTTGTAGACTTAGAAAAGGCTTTTGATAACGTTGATTGGACTAAATTGTTTGACATTTTGAAATCGATTGGAATAAAGTACAGGGATAGGAGGGTGATATACAATCTATACAGAAACCAGACAGCAGTCATTCGAGTTGAAGGACATGAGAGAGAAGCTGGTATTCAGAAAGGTGTAAGGCAAGGCTGCAACTTATCACCCATACTTTTCAATCTTTACATTGAACAAGCAATGAAGGAAATTAGAGAAAAAATTAAAGTGGGAGTGAAGATTCAAGGAGAAATAATTTCAACTCTGAGATTTGCTGATGACATAGTCATCTTGGCCGACAAGCCTGAGGATTTGAATGAGTTTTTGAATGGTATGGACTCCGTCTTACAGAAAGAATTCATGATGAAAATTAATAAATGTAAAACAAAAATACTGGAAGGCAGCCGAAATAAATCAGAAACCTCTATGGAGATCAAATTGACAGGTGAAAAGCTGAAGGAAGTTGAAGACTTCTGTTACTTAGGAAGTAGAATAACCAGTGATGGACGAAGCAAAGAGGATATAAAAAGTAGGTTGGCTCAGGCAAAGAAAGCTTTTCTACAAAAAAGGAATCTGCTGACATCGAATATAGATTTAGGTATTAGGAAGTCATTTTTGAAAGCCTTTGTCTGGAGCGTGGCGCTCTATGGAAGTGAAACTTGGACTATTGGTGCAGCAGAAAAGAGGAGAATAGATGCATTTGAAATGTGGTGTTACAGGAAAATGATGAAGATCAGATGGGTAGATAGGGTTACAAACATAGAGGTATTAAGACGAGTGGGAGAGGAGTGATGTTTCTGGCGACTGCTAATGAAGAGAAGAGATAGGTTGGTAGGACACATACTAAGACACCCAGGAATATCAAGCTTAGTTATGGAAGGAAGGGTCGAGGACAAGAACTGTAGGGGTAGACCAAGGTTAGAATATGTTAAACAGATTGCCTCAGATGTAGGGTGTGGTAGTTATGTAGAGATGAAACGATTAGCTCAGGACAGGGAGTCATGGAGAGCTGCATCAAACCAGTCAGAAGACTGAAGACTCAAACAACAACAACAACAAAAGGAAACAATAACATAAATATTAAACCCACAATAGAAATATAAAAGACGAACAGAGAAGCCTAACACTGGTTAGATTGGAGATCGCATCAAAATTACATAATGAAATCAAATGAATGCTAAAACTAATAAATACGAAATAATACTTTCGTCCCACCAAAGGCTGATTACAGAAGTAACCAGAAGAAATATTCTAACTAGCATATGAAGTCGTACAAGCTAAATAAACCCATTGATAAATTAACCAAAGTTATCACCAATAAAACTGCAGTAATGGAAAATCTGTCAAAACATCCACTACTACAGAACGCCATCAAGAAAACAAGAAAACCCCAAGATAATAAGATGTAGATACAAACATAACCCTTAAATAAATAACAGCAGCAACCCCTCAATCAAACATAACTCGACTTCATAAACCACATGAATAATTCTATCCGGACGAAGTATGAGATTCAGACATCTTACCAACAGTAAAATGAACATAGATAACAGGCCCGGGTCCATGCCATAAACATCCACGTCACTAACAGTAAAAAAACCTGATAAACCTCATTAATAAACGTAAGAGAGAATAAGTGTTGCTTCACAACTGAAAGTTACAAAACAATACCCAAGAACTGTCCTCAACTTTCAGTCAAGCTCCCACTAAAACAAAACATTAACCCACCCTCAAATACATGTCTAAAAACGTGATAATAATATAACAAGCCTTTCGGTACATACAGGTTCTACTGTACGTCCACTCCTTATGGGAAACGAAAGAAAGCGGGAAATTCCAAGGAGCACAGGTCGACCGAACAGAAGTCAAAAGCAAATATGCTTACGAAGAAATGTCTGCCCAGCCTTTAAGGACGAAAGAATTAAAATCCAGAGGGTTATCCATAATGGAGCACAGATGACAGACATAGCGTAAAACCCTAAATAAAACAACAACCAACATTGTGATTGTTCTCACTATTAAGACTGACGAAGTCAGCCAATGTGTGAACAGCACACAGTCCTACGTCTCGGCTCAAATTACAATTAAACACAAACATTACTAACCCCTCAAGGTCCAAGTAGCATCACATACTGATACAAGGGGTAGAGGTTAATAAGAAATACCGCCCATAGATTACGATCACGTTTCATGACGGACAAAACAAAATCACGAAAAGAAAATAACACTAATAAGAAACAATGAACCGCAACGAACAAAATATAAATAAATACAACCCAAACAACAACACGATTTATCTCTACGTAACGTGAATATAAAAGAAGGAGGACACAAATTAATAAACAAACAAAAAGCAAGACAATCTCAAATCTAACTTGACTGTCGAAGAATCTGGGACAGTTTAACACTGAAAAGGGGAGGACATGATGTTATTCCTTCATAGAAAAGGTACTTCTTAAACCTTTGCTTTACTCCAAGATAATATAAAACCACTTAGCTTTGGGAGTCGTTCTGGAAGATCTCAGGATAGATTATATAATAAATGTCACATACATTTTCATCCCAGCATCAGAAACTCATCCGCATCTAGTCATATCTCCAATAACATCTTGTCATTTAAATATTAAAATCTCGCACGTTGAAAGCAACTTTTCAAAGACCCTTTTTACATATTCTCCGTCATGTCTGCCGACTTTTTGTTCATCTCTCGTTAACAAAGCCTCTCGATATCGCAATAATACAGGGGGAGTTCCTCAATTACATCTCTTCTACTCCACTGCAGGTGCGTTTCATTTCTATAGAACGAGTAGCGCCTCAAATATAAAGCAATAGATGGCATAGCTAACAACTTCTCGAATCACATCGGTCCGTTTTCATGTAGTTGCGTATCACTTCCGAACCTTATTGAATATTATTAGTGAGCTTAATACTGTAGTGGTGTACGTCAGCCGTCTATAATGGGGTTCATTATTTTTAAACGCAACATTATATTTTCCTTGGAGAACGATGGGAACGAACATCAGATGGGACATTCCTTCCCTACGGTATAATTTGACACTAAATACCAGTGAGACGAGATGGAGGAATCGTGTTACGATCCAGGAGGAGCATGACGAGCGACAATCGTCGGGGACTTCATGAATTTATGTGACTACGACAACGATCTTCAAGAATGGACGTCGAAATAACATGGACGTTGTGTGAGATCATGGGGTGCCAAGGGAAGAAGCCGGAAGCCAACGGGGTGCCATGTCGTAGAAACTAGAAGCCCAATGCAAGGTAAAGGATTACCGATTTACCAAGTTAATGATTTCCATGTTGATTACAACATAATATGAGCATACGAGTGTCAATTTTGCAAGCTTTCAAGACTTGTATTTCTGCGAACTTTACGAGTGGATAATTTCTTTTGCACACATAATGCAGATTTTTACCACATTTTCAGCGTAAAGTTTCGATCTACAGCGGTCTAATGGAGAGCTGTTAGCACCACTTGCCAGTATTTAATCCTTTCTACGATATTTTTTAAATATTTTTTCAAACTAGGGCTGCAGAACAGCTAGATACAGAACTGAGTGATAATCAAGGAGGTTTAAGGAAGGGACCGTTATGCGTGGTGAAAATCATGTATATCAAATCTATTCTGTCATATCTGAAACTAACGAGTAAGACATTTGTAGTAACCTTCATTGATTTTAAGAAAGCCTATGACTCATTTGATCGGACTAGCCTACATCAGATTCTAAAAGATTTTGGCCTATACAACAAGACCAGAGGGATCATCAAACAGCCTCTTACCAACACCACTTCAAAAGTTAAGTTTAGAGGGGAGATTTCAAATGCCTTCGAAATAAGGACAGGGGATCGACATGAAGATGGTCTCTCGCCTCTACTGTTCAACTGCGTTCTTGAGAAAATCATCCGTGAGTGGCGCAAAGGAATGAGTGATGAAGGAGACTAGGTCACAAGAATAAGAACCTATACATTGACTGTCTAGCTTTTGCAGATGACCTTGCGGTTTCTGCGGATTCATTGGATACGGCCAGGAAACAAATCAACCAGCTTCAAACACAAGCTGCAAAGGTGGGCCTCCGGATCTCTTTCGAGAAAACAGAATTTATTACTAACATAAAAATGGTTCCAAAACATATCGAAGTGAATCATGGGAAAACCAAGCGGGGTGTGAAAATAATGTCAATATCTTGGTGTATTGATGTAACCTAGAATGTCCGAACACGAGGCTTTTGAGTCACGCTTGAATAAAATTGGAATGGCTTACCATCTAACTAGGAATGTATGCAACAAAAGATCTATTTCCCTGAATGCAAAATTCAAGCAATATTGCACGGTCATCCGACCAGAAGCTTTGTATGCAGAAGAATGTCTCGCCATGATTAAAAAAAAGGCGTATTGGAGAAATTGGAGACCAAGGAAAGGAAGATTTTGAGGAAAATCCTGGGTTCAGTCAAAGAACTCGGCGAGTTCCGAAGTTGTCACAACCAAGAGTTGTACACACACGCAGAGAAATTAACTGACGCGATGAGGAAAAGGACGATTTCTTTCTATAGAATTAAATCAACACGGCTATCCAACCGAATTTTTGCTTTTCTCCATGAGAAAAAGAGTAAGGGGACCTGGTTCAGTGAAGTAGAGAAAGATCTGTTGGAGATTGGGATAACGTGGGAAGATATCCAGGAGCGTGTCCCACTTAGGAAAAAACTTCAAGAACATCGGAGTTTTCAACCTAAGCCGAAACTAAAAACCGGGAAGGCGTGGATGACGGAGAGAAAGGTCCAACATCGATTACGAATGAAAGAGTACTGGACCAACATTAAAATGCAGAAGAAACAGTTGACATGACGTGGTCCTTAGTTGGCCGTAACGAAACAAGAAGAAGAAATTTCCTTGTTAATTTTAATGGGTATTTTGACCTTGGTTTAGGAGCAGCATATGCTGTCATATAACAAGTTTATATTTGGTACATAAATATTCTTAATTATAATGCCATAATTACTCACGATGTGCATGATACTAGAGAGTTTACCAAGCCGATATTTAATGAATGATTGTTTGGTCCAATATTATTGAGGAATAGAGGATCGGTAGTCGGATCATTTTTCTTGTCCAACAGGATTAAAATAGCTGTATAAAAGGTGAATTACGGATGTGAATTTCAGTAAGTTTACTTTGACGATCTTTTATGGGGTTTCAAGATTCTTTGGAGCCGTTTTCACCGTGGCCCACATTTTCACCGAGTGTGTGGATCTTGCTGACTTACGAAGAAACCTTGGTTTGCAGATGACACTCAAATTTATATTAGCCGATGACGCGGTGGCTGCTGATCGCGTGATCCGCTTTATAAGTGAGAGTGGGTTAGGGCCAGCAATCTTAATTCTCCAGTGAACATTGACTCAACGACTTGTTCGTTTTTGAATGATAATTTTTTGTTTTTCCCTAATTTTTGTTTATTTGTATAATTTTTAGCCTACTTTTCACATTTTGCAAAAATGAGGAAAAAGTAGACTTATGAGATCGGGCAAATGTGTGTCTGTCTGCCTGTCTGTCTGTCTGTCTGTCCTTCTGTCTGTCTGTCCTTCTGTCTGTCTGTCTGGCTGTGTGTGTGTCCCCCCCTATCAACTCCTAAACGGCTGCAGCAATCGAAACAAAATTTGGTAGGAGTAAAGATCTATACCTGAATATCTCACGGCCATATTTGAAAATGATGTCAGTGCTACCAACTGCTAAAAAATCGCAATTGAAATTTGAGCTCCATGTTGGATATCTTGGAAAGTATGAATGGGAGCTATTTCAAAATTGGCACACGTACAGATCATAATATTTCAGTTTAATTTCCAGGAGGCTAAACATGGCAGTGTTGCCAAAATGATTATAAGCCTCCTGATAGGTCCAATTTTTAAATGCATATAACTTCCATACTATCAATTGGAATTCAACCAAATTTCGTATGTTGTATGTGTACATAACCAGATATGACTGAGCGTATTTTCAAGACCTACCAGACCTACCAGGGCTGCCAACTGTTAATAAATGCTCCTAATTTATTTTATCCAAATACCAATATATCAGAAAGTATGCAAGCCGACAGCTTTAAACTATGCACACGTATAGTACCTGACATTCTATATTAATTTGGAGTAACTTATATACGTCAGTGCTACCAACATGATTCTAAGCCTGCTGACAGGTCCAGCTTTAAATACATGTAACTTCCATACTATCATTTGGATTTCAACCAAATTTCGTATGTGCTATGTGTACCATAACAGATATGACTATGCGTATTCTAAGGAGCAACCAGTGCTGCCAACTGTTAATATGTGCTGTCCCTATTTTTGTTACCCTAATATCAATATATCAGAAAGTATGCAAGCCAATAGCTCTAAACTTTGCACACGTATAGTACATGGCATTCTAGACGAATTTGGAGTAACTAATATACGTCAGTGCTGCCAACATGATTCTAAGCCTGCTGATAGGTCCAATTTTAAAATGCATGTAACGTCTACACTAACTAATGGATTTCATTCAAAATTGGCACAACAATAGATCATATTATTTCAGATTATTTCTGACCAATACATGCATGACATCGTTGCCAACATGATTTTATACGCGCGCTGTTAGATCCAATGTTTAACTGCATGTAACATCCATGCTATTCATTGGACTTCAACCAAATTTTGTATTTTGTACCTTAAGAGACGGAACTAAGAATATATTCAGTCATCAGGGCTGCCAACTGTAGTGCTCTATTAGGATACATTATGCCAGGTATACAGTATTTCGAACTAATTGGAAATTTCAATATTAGCAACTTAATTTCGTCATTATTCTAGATAGGTTCATATTCTGTAGAATAATCATTGGCATGAAAAGTAGGCTGTATAGTTCTTCACGGAACTTCTTGTTTGTTTTGTTTTATTGATTTTTGGTCTTTTTAAATTTAGGTGTCCACTTCAAAATTTTAAATTAAATTCCAAATTTGTATTCTTTATTCTGTGTTAAGACGGGCAGATGACCTCGTAGTTCCGCCCCTTAAAACAACAATAACTAACTAACTAACTAGGTTTAAAGATTTTGTTTTAAGAATAATTGTTATGCATCCATTATGGCACAAGTATATTTTGATAGATTGTGTTGCCACATGGCTTTAAAGTTTTAGTGAAGTCTTATTGAGGATTCTTTTGTGAATGGTAGAAATTGCGAATATACAGACGATGATCTGCATTCTCCGAATATTATACTCGTATTAGTGGAATCACAGTCCAGTGGAGACGTGATTTATGGTAATAAAACATAAGCTTTTCTATTGAGAATAATGTCCTTTATAGGAATGTTTGCGTATTGTTGCTATGGCACATACGATTTAAGGATGCATTGGTTTATCTGATCCTCATAATTTGTAAAGGAGAATATTGTAACGTATCCACAGGAGGCTATTATATAATTTGAGATCGTATTGGATATGAGAGTCAAACTATGACTAACTCATTTAACAATTTGACGGTATATGAAATTTTCCTCACACTTGGCAGTGATACTTGAGTAACATGATTATGGTAATTTATCTAACTGAATTATTTGCACTCGTAAACTTTGACTAATATTATTGTTGATAACAAACCCTACGATACCACGCATTTTATGGCAAGAGATGATTGTTTGATTGGGTGTCTATGAAATAAATATCGTAAATGGACTACTGAACCTGTAGCATTTATGAATTGTTATTTTCTCCACAGAATTGTAAATACATGCGTGCCTATTTATAGGATTATTTAGTGTGTTGACTGATGACACGTTTAGCAGATTTAAAATCGTTCACAGAACGCGTTGTATAGGTTAATTTAATTATGCACTGAATGCTCAAATGGACCAGGTCGCTCAGGAATTCTAGTAAAGTGGTAGTGCAACGAAACAATATTCCTGAAGCGACAGATGAACTCGTAGTTTTCTTATGTTTGGAATTATTTATTAATTGTTTGGTCCTGTGGACCAGAAACAGGCACGAGCTGACTGGTTTAATTGGACATGAACTTATGCATCCTAATTTAATTTCGTGATACCGTCAGTATCGAAGGCAGGATTTGTTTGTTTTACTCTTGCAAACCAGATGATATACATATTCCGATTGTTCTTTTATCATACCTGGACTCTAATATTTCCTAGTATTGCTTTCCTGGTAAATGTCAGACTTCACCGGAAAGAGTGTTGTTTTGTTTGATGAAATCTAGTTTGAGGTTGCCCATTTATTTGTATTTTTCTTACCCATCATGCCCTTGAGACATTTTACCTGGTGCTTAACCGAGCTATTTTTCTCTATTTGCCAATCTAGACTTCGAACACTTGTCATTCACCTGCCCCTTCTGGGATTATATACGATGCCTTTAGCCTTTCCCGTTGTATTTGCTTTATTTGTTCCTTTGTTACTTGCTTTGTTTGTCTCTTTATTTGTCGCTTTGTCACTTGCCTTGTTTGTTTGTTTGTTTGTTTGGTTGTTCCTTTCTTTCTTTCTTTCTTTCTTTCTTTCTTTCTTTCTTTCTTTCTTTGTTGCATTGTTTGTGTCTATCTTTAATCCTTTGTTTCTTGCTTTCTATGTTTGATATCTTTTCTTCCATTATTTGTTGTTTCTTGGTTGCTTTGTTTCAGGCTTATTTTCTTTCTTCTTTTCTTTGTTACTCTGTTTGTTACTTTCCTTCTTGCTTTGTTTCTTGATTTCTTTGTTTCCTACTTTATTTGTTCGCTTGTTGCTTGCTATATTTGTTCCTTTGATTTTTGCTGCGTTTGATTCTTTTTTCATTGTTGCATTTCTTTCCTTATTGCTTATTTCATTCATTCTTTGTTCCTCGTATTGTTTGTTTCTTTGTTGCTATGTGTCTCACGTTGTTTGTTTATTTGCTTCTTTCTTTGTTCCATGTATGTTTCATTCTTGTTCTGTTTGCTTGTTTCTTTGTCACTAATTGATTTATATATATATATTCTTTTCTTTTTCCTGTGTTTGTTTCTTCTTCGGTTCTTGCTTTTTTTGTTGCTTTGTATGTTTGGTCATTTTTTACTTCGTTTCTTGAACTTTTTGCATGATTATTTCTTTTTATTGCTTTATTGCCTGGTTTGTTACTTGCATCGTTTGTTTCTTTATTGTGTGTGGAATCTATCTCATAACCTGTGTTATTGTAATGACCATACTAGTGTGTGCTATGATTGGGATGGAAGCAGCTGTAGAAGACGGATTTCTACGATGAACGAGAGTAGGATGCGAACTGGATTTTAAAATGTTAAAATGTGTTTCACACACACTAGCAGAAAAAATTGACATTTTGAACGACTTTCAGTAACTTTAGGAACTTTTTGCCCAACGCTACAAGTCGCGATCGATAGGCGTACCAACTTTCAATAACATTTAGTAAGATGTTCTAATACATATTATAGATGTCTCTACTGATCTTGATGACCAACACTTGTTGCCATGGTAACCACGCTAATTACAGATATACCCCAACACAATCAAATTAAAAACCTGCGTTATTTACATACGCCCAGTTTCTTTTCAGTTTCAGGCCTGGACGTAGAACTGTCTTCCAGCAATCTGATTCATGTCTGAGCCGTTATGAAAACAAATGACTGAAGATGGAAAACACCATTAGCACTGAAGTCCGATCAGGATATGTCCAAGCTCATGACCTCCCTGCAGATCTGTTACTCAAAATCTTCTCATACTTTGACGTTCGAGAGTTATGTCTCACAATCTCTCCAGTGTGCAAGAAGTGGCTGGAAATCTCCCACGACGCGAGCTTGTGGACAACACTAGAATTTAACGGAGCCACACCACCAATTGAACAACTATGCTCCATTCTGAAACGGTCTTCAAATCTCCGAAGTCTTACCATTACCAGAAGAAGCGACATAGAAACCATCCTCACTGAAATAAAAGAATCCAACTCCAAACTTGAAACGCTGGTGATCAAATGCTGCACGGCTACAAACGAACTAGACGACATTGGTTTACACAGCGTCATCAGCGTCTTTCATGCTTGTCCATACATATCCGATCTCACCATCAAACACACACCTTTTGAAAACATGAAACTCAGTTATCTTCTGCGTGCTTCATTACCACGACTTAAAAGATTGGATTTTAACACCAATGTCTCTTTTGATTCTACTCCACTGAACTGCATATCTGAAACACGTTATCTTCTTGAAGAACGTCACGTGTCTAGTGCTTTTGGCTTCCAAAATATTTATCCTGTATGTGGTGACGAAGACGTGCGGTTCCTGTGCAGAGGCACGTCGGCCACTTTGAAAGTCCTCAAGCTATATGCTCTAAACTTAACCGATACCTGCTTGGATGAAATTTCTAACTGTCATCATCTTGAAATACTTAATCTGCGTTCAGCAAGTAACATAACTGAAAATGCCTTGATAAAACTAGCAGAACTGCGAAATCTCAAATCATTCAGCATCTCATTTACCCGAGGTATACCAAGTCTATATTGGCGCACATTGTTCGACAAAGCTAATTGGACTAGCCTGAGACACCTTGCCATAACATTTTGTTCCATTTTAGATGATGAAGTATTAGACTGTATTGGCAAAAAAAGTCCTGGCTTGGAATATGTCAGTTTTTACTGTTCTGGAGATGTAACTGAAGAAGGTATTGGTCATATAATTGAAATGTGCAATAAACTGAAGCGTGTAAGCTATCGTACACCCAAAGGGAAATCATTTATAATTCTACTTTTGTAGATTTGTTCTGCCTTGTTTCAGTGGTATTTCTATCCGTTTGTTTTTGGTAAAATACATTATGTTTTTGCGGAAAGAAAAATAATTCATAGGATTTTTTGATATGTTCAATTATACTAGTTTAAGTAATTTTAGTGATGCAAATAATATGGACACTGTTGCCATTTCTGCCATGAAATTTAGTTCTGGTTTTGGCTGGAACGAGGAACACTCAGTCTCTTGATGACAGAACTGAGAACAGATGGGTTTGATTCCAATTTCAACCATCATAGAAGTACTCCTCGTTGTCCCCCCTCCCCCTCATTTCCACTCCAGGCAACTGCTCGGACTGAACCTAAATAAAATACAGAGAGCTTTGAAGTCATTTTTTTTTAGTGTTGCTGATATTGAATCTTTTCAGTCAACACCAAATAATCCCAAATTACTGGGAAATGCGAAAGAAGAAATGAAGAAAGTAAAACTCAAAAATTCTTCTAGGTTTGTGCCGTGTCTTGTGTGGGGTTTCACCTAGGACAACAAGCTGGCTCATCAGCAGGCTGTTGGTGTCCCCGCCCGGATCCCCACAGGAGTAGCGAACTGCGCGCTACCTCCCTTTCTATGAAGCGCACCTGCGCCTCTTTACAGCGAGAACTAAAAGCTAAATCAGCCATAACCTCCATATGAAGGCTTCGAAAAATTCACGGCCAGTGAATTAAGAATTGCTGAGTTTTAATTCACTGGCCGTGTAAGCCAATATAGGCTACCATCTTTTTGGAAGCCTTCATAGGGAGGTTATGGTTGCTTGAACTTTTAATTCGCACAGTAAAGAGGGGCAGGTGCGCTTCATAAAAAGGGAGGTAGTGCGCAGTTCGCTACTCCTGTGCGGGTCAGGGCAGGGACACCAAGCGCCCGCTGATGAGCCAGCTTGGTGTCCTAGGCGAAACCCCACACAAGACACGGCACAAACGTAGAATAATTGCTGAGTTATAATTCACAGGCCGTGAAGGCCAATATACCATCTTTTTGGAAGCCTTCATAGGGAGGTTATGGCTGCTTGAACTGTTAGTTCTCGCGGTAAAGAGGCGCAGGTGCTCTTTGTAAAAAGGGAGGTAGCGCGCAGTTCGCTACTCCTGTGGGGGTCCGGGCTGGGGCACCAGGAGCCTGCTGATGAGCTAGCTTGGTGCCCTAGGCGAAACCCCACACAAGACACGACACACACCTAGAATAATCGCTGAGTTATGACCTGTTTCACGCGTCAAGCAAACAGCAGAAGATTGGTAAGTTCACATGTAATTTTTTACAGATTGTCCTTCACATTTCCCAGTAATTTGGGACCGTTTTGTGTTGACCAACTGAAGAGTTGCAATATGAATTAATCTGAATTAAGGCCATGACCGCCTCCTGCACCATCTAGATTTGAAGAGTGAGAGGAGGGAGGGAAATACCCTAAATGGATGATGAACAGCATCGATCTTCTCGCAGAACATAAGATGTTATATATACAGTACGCAGAGCAAAGTTACGTGCTAGGCCTAGAAGATGACAAACTAACATCCCCAATGGTGCGGACGTGTGTACTTCGCGAGGAAATAAGCACAACCGAATCCCCAAGACAACTCACGCCATCTCTCGGTCTATAACGAAACCGGGAGGGTAGGCTACACCAGTGTTTCCCAAAGTATGTACCTCTTTAAGAGATGAGAATCTCTCGCGTACCACCTAATGGTTGGGAGATATAGTAACTAGAATCCTCCACCACCACTATATAGCAGACCAAAAGATGGATTGTAAATTTTGTTTGTTAGAGTTAGACTGTTAGACTTAAAGTTCAAATAATAACAAGTGTGCCCAGTTGTTTTATTATTTATTTTAATAAATATTCAATTCAAACATTCATAAATAACACTTTACAAATAATACGAAATAACGATTAATAATTAAACATACAAACCAATGTTCAACCAACAACTTCAATGTGAAGGGTGAGCTTGAAGATCAGAAGCCAACTTAGGAATGTTTGGTTTAAGATTGCTGACTCTCAAACAAAGATCGTTTTGCATTGTAAGGAGCCTATTCCGGTATTCATTCTTGATATAAACAAGTGAAGAAAATGCAGTTTCACACAACTACGAAGTAGTGAAAATCTTACTGTTTTGTCAGCTATGTCCGCATAGGCTTCTCAACCCAAAAGTTCCCAAGAGCCATTTTTGAAAAAGTTTGCCTTAGTTCTGAATCACAATTCAATTCATAAAACTGCTCCTTATCCTTGGCCTTAAAGTCCTCCGGTAACATATCAATGGTTCTTATATTTTTAAATTTTAATATTTTTTATATTTTTCGTAACATCACCGCGTACCACTTCAGCAGCACGAACGTACCACCAGTGGTACACGTACCACAGTTTGGGAAACGCTGCTCAAAGGGACAGACAAACCATGACGTTACGGTAAATTACGTATAATTTAAATACAATTAATATCATCATGAACCGGCTCCAGTTTCCCGGGTGCGGTGAATAAGCGCTCTCCATTTAGTTCTCTCCAAGAATGTCTCCCCCTCCACGATCCGCTGCAAATCCAGACCTCTCCCTGCAAGATCATTTCTAACCTGGTCAATTCATCTCTTACTTGGTCTCTTGCCTTTCAGTTCTTTCTCAAACCACACTCTAGCTGTTCTTTGTGTATCCATTGTTTTGAGATGACCGAACCATTTCAGCCTAGCTTCAACACAGATCTCATTAAGAGATTGTTCTACTTGAACAAGTTGGCGTATCTTATCATTTTAGCCTACTTTTTTTAATCACATTTTGCAAAAAAGAAAAAAGTAGACTTATGAGATCAATCCGGGCAAATGTGTGTCTGTCTGTCCGTCTGTCTGTCCTTCTGTCTGTCTGTCTGTCTGTGTGTGTTCCCCCCTATCAACTCCTAAACGGCTACAACAATCTAAACCAAATTTTGTGTGAGTTAACATCTGTACCTGAATATCTCAAGCCCATATTTGAAATTGACGTCGGTGCTTCCAACTGTTGAAAAATCGCAATTGAAATTTGAGCTCCAAGTTGGATATCTTGGAAGGTATGAATGGGAGCTATTTCAATATTGGCACACGTATAGATAATAATATTGCAGTTTAATTTCCAGGAGGCCATACATGGCAGTGTTGCCAAAATGATTTTAAGTCTGCTGATAAGTCCTATTTTCAAATGCATATAACTTCTACACCATCAATTGGATTTCAACCAAATTTCACATGTACTATGTGTACATAAACAGACATGAGTGAGAGTATTCTTAAGAGCCACCAGGGCTGCCAACTGTTAATAAACGCTCTCTCTCTATTTTTTTTATCCCAATAACAATATATAAGAAAGTATGCAAGGCGACAGTTTTAAACTATGCACACGTATAGTACCTGACATTCTAGATTAATTTGGAGCAACTAATATACGTCAGTACTAGCAACATGGTTCTAAGCCTGCTGATAAGACCAACTTTTAAATATATGTAACTTCTATACTACTCGTATCAATTGGATTTCAACCATATTTCGTATGTGCAATGTGTACCATATCAGATATGACTATGCGTATTATTAAGAGAAACCAGGGCTGCCAACTGTTAATAAATGCTGTCTCTATTTTTTTATCGTAATATCAATATATCAGTAAGTATGCAAGCCAACAGCTCTAAACTTTGCACACGCATAATACCTGACTTTCTAGGTTAATTTGGAATAACTAATATACGTCAGTGCTGCCAACATGATTCTATGCCTGCTGATAGGTCCAATTTTAAAATATATGTAGCTTCTATACTAAAAAATGGATTTCATCCAAAATTGGCACAACAATGGATCATAATATTTCAAATTATTTCTGACCAACGCATGCTTGACATTGTTCCCAGCATGATTTTACGCGCACTGATAGATCCAATGTCTAACTGCAGGTAACGTCCATGCTATCCATTGGACTTCGACAAAATTTTGTATTCTGTACCTTAAGAGATGGAACTAAGAATATATTCTGTCAACATGTCTGCCAACCGTTGTGCTCTATTAGGCTACATTATGGCAGGCATATTTCTAACTAATTAGAAATGTCGATATTACCAACTTAATTTCGTCATTATTCTAGATAGGTCCTTATATTGTATTATGTAGATTAATCATTTACATGAATCTTAATTTTTAAGAAAAGTTGGCTCTTTAATTCGTCACGGAACTTCTTGTTTTGTCCCTCCTTGTCTTCTGAATCATAGTTCTTAAAAACTTCATCTCCACCGCCTGTAGTTTGCTGGTATTTCTCATGGATTGGGTACAGGTTTCTAAGCTATATGTAGTAACAGGTACAAAGAAGCTTTTGTAGAGTATTAGTTTTGATCTTAATGGAACTTGCTTATCCCAAACAAGCCCCCTCACGAGATGATGAAATTGTGCTACATGTTGAACTCGACTAGTGATTTCTGCAGATGATTGGTTATCTGTGGACACTGCATTGCCAAGGTAAGAGAACTGATGTACTTGTTCTAACTTTGTACCACTCAGAGTGATGTTAGTACAGATGTTTTGTAGACTAACGGGCATCACTACCGTTTTGGACTGGCTTGTATTCAGAACAAATTGCTTGAATATAGCATTCCAATCATTCAGCTTCTGTTGTATTTCCACCTCATTTTCACCCCATATTACAACATCATCTGCAAACGCTAAATAAAACATAATTAATGAACCAAGAAAGTGAAATACTACCGCCAATGAATTGCACACACAATTCAACTCAGTGACACATATCAGTGGGGGACCATTCACTCAAACCATAATAGTGCGATCTTATTTACCGTGGATTCGGATATAACGCGGGAGAAAGAAGTATTTTCATTTTCATTTACACTGTAAGTAAACGCACGGAAATGAAACTGTCGAACAACTTTACACAGTATTGTACTGTCATTAATTAAAAAAGTACTGTACTGTATTATAAGTTGCTATCCTTTCAGGAGGAACGGAAGGTCACGGTTGTTTTTACGAAAGAATGGGTGGCAAGGAAGGGTGTATAGGAACATTCCAGTGGTATCCAGTCTTTTATAAAAAAGAACCAACGATCACTCCTTCATAATATTTTTTAACCTCTAAGTGGTCACGTGGATTTTTATAACGTAAATAGCAACGTGGGGACCCCCATCAGTTTCCCATTTTTTTGTAACTGGAATGAACACTAAATATTTTCATAAATAAACTATAATGTGGGTTTTAGCATTGAATTATACTACATTACAACGTATGGTATACCTTTGGTACATCAACAAACAGATACAAATCGTTGATACAACATTAATTCAGTTTACCATCATATGAACTTCTATTCCAATTCTGTTTCATTGTAAATCTCTATCATATTTACTAGTCGTGAACACAGGAACACCAATGCAAGGTGCACGAAGACATTTTTCATGTGCTTTAGACACATATCACTACTACAGAATGACCTAGTCTTTACTGCTGGGACAAATAGTACATTTTGACTTGTTACTGGGAGCTGGCTCTGCTTGTGTACCATCGGTTAGTTCAATCTGCATTGTTGATAACATTAGCACAGTCTTATTTTTCTTTGTGGCACACACAAGTGTCATATTTTTTTGGAAACGAAATAGTGCGGAAAATATTGTGTTCTTTTCTGCGCAGCGAATTCCTTTGGCACTTCCTATTTGGTCTTTCTGAGTGTCGCCACGAAGGTTAAATTGGCTTAGTGATGCTGGAAAACCAGTTATCTGTGGTTATATTCCTCCCTGTACCTTGATTAGGTCTTGAAATTCTCACAATGTCACAAGGAGTGTTGGAACATGAATAGGGTCCATCAGATTGAGAGGCTGCATTGATATCCATTGAAAGCGTACACTACGTCCTTGCGTCAGGTAGGGTGAAACATTTCACACAGTACTTAACTGGATAAATAATATTTGGTAGTGGAAATAATACTCACCTCAAAAAACTGCACAGAAATGCAAAATTATGTACACAAAATATTCCACAAACGGTACCATGGGGGTCCACGAGCACCGCAGTCAGTTTTACAAGCTGTTTATTTCCTCCATGACAAAGAACACTAAAGATGCAGACACCAACTTGTAAAGCGAATGTGTGAATGAAGTTAGACGAAGCATTAGCAGTTTAGTCAACGAAACATTAACGCAGTAGCTCAAGAACCGACCGTGGGGGTCTGACAGAACCCCGCGAAACTATTCCCGGGTTAAGTACAAAATTTAGCCAAAATACCTGTAGTAATGGACTGGAATGAATCTGGAGATGATATAGTAATAGATGTTTACTACTCCGCGGTCTATAACCCACCCACCAGCCATAATATGATCACGACTTATATAGATGAAATTCTAGCAGTGACCGCCAAATCGCGGGTAAAATACCGTCAAAGACACTATTGCCAACCCCATCTTTACGTTACTACTCATTGGTTTTTCTTAACGGTGCCCCGATACCTTCACGTGGCCAAGGTCGCACCTTGAACCTACCATTCTAACCTTCGTTGTGTATAATTCAATGGTTTTTGACAATGGTTACAGCCTAACACGCCCAATCCAATGGTTGTTGACAATGGTTACACACTAACGCGTCCAGATCAATGGTTTCTTGTCAAACGTGCCCCGCGAGCACGTTAGACTACGTATGTCGTGTGGTGTATATTGTATCGGACATGTTGGCAACTAGTGGCATCAATGTGTTCGCCTCGTTGTGAGTGCTTTGACGGCAGTATAAAATACTAAATGCGCTGTCGAACATCTTTGTGAAATGGGAAATAAATAAGAACACATACTGTATTTACGTGATTTAGCACATGTTGTACCCATATTGAATGGAAATGCTTAATCACGTGCTGGCTAGCTGCTGCGGTTCGGGGCATGTTACGTCCAACTCACAACGTGGCCTCACATTTGATATGATAGTACTTTTTAGAATCCACGAGACTAAACTGAAAACAAAACATGTAACAAAATACATGAGTTTATTTAAAAAAACTCCCAGGAATAATAAAAACAATTTACAAAACATTCATATTTTGGAAAAATCCAAAATCTAAAAATTATCATAAAATATAATCTTTCTCATAAATTCAAAGAATCTTATACTATCGCGTTATCTTGCTTAGGTATAATTTCTAATTGAGTATTCATCTACATTCTCTTTTCGCAACATATTATTTATTTAGACATAGAGCATGCCTATCATTTCATACCATCTTACTTTAAGGCTTTACGGACATTTAACTGTATTATCAACATCCTTTCTGGGCTTTATTCATTCTTAGTTTACTTTAAATCTCTTTTTATTATCATTCATTTAAATTCTGTTACCTCTACCGATAAGCCTTAATTTCACAACAAATCAACACTTTAAAACAAATACATGCCACATCCTCGAATTCACGTCCCCTCACAATTCATTTCCATGCAGTAGGGTGGTTTATATGTGACGTACCATATGCTATCATTGTATAATTATTCAGTTACTTTCAAACTCAAATATGAGTTAACCCGTTTTTATTTCATATATTTCTTTGAGGCAGGAATCGAACATTTAGTGATCAACTTATTCTTTGACTACTACGGTCAAATATTATCAGATTTTTACAAATTTAATGTGGGGATGATTTTCAAAAACCCACCAATTCAATTATTTATTTCACAATATCATAGCACCTTTCACTTATGAATTTGCATGTTCCGCCAAAAAATGCTTTAATATCCATTCAGCAACCATAACCTGTGTATACAAAGCTTCATTGTATTCTCCCCTCGTGTTTAGAGACGGTCGGCCGGGCGGTCAGACCTCCTTCGCCCCCTCGCTTACTGTGATTTATGACCTTGTCCTCACTGCATTCATTTCTTTAAAACTTTCAAATGTTTCATTTTCTCTAAGACGAGAGCGCATGAGAATCCTAGTTACCATATTATTTCATTTACTTTATCCTTCATTAATTCATTATTCATTCCACTTTCCTTGTAACCCGTGCCATAATTGGAGATCACACCGCTTTATATATTTTCATGGGGTAAAGACAAGAGATCCTCATCATCCTTGCTTCGACTCCCGCATCATTCATTTCTTACACATTATTTGGTCGGATATAACATAACTATGCTGACAAAGTACGGGCCATATGATTCTGGGCTCAGAGAAAATTTCCCTCTCCAGTCGAAATCATATCTCGTAGAAGCACTGATACTTTCCAGATTTACATATTCACTTTAGCAATTGCCCGGCGGGACTTAGATTGCAACACAATGCCCCTGACTCGAATCCCCGTTCGATCAGGCGGGTCGAACCCTCGCGCAAACAACATTACCGACGACTTTCCGACAACTATACCTTTTTGATCTCTCACCTTATGCACGTTACAGAATATATTTATTTCATTGCTAGCATCACCTTATTTTATTCCTTCTTTTACAGGCCTATTTCGGCAATATAACTTGGATCATCATCGCATTTCCAACGACTTTGCTCGCGTTAGCATTTACCTTACCATAACTTAATAGCTTATAACCTCCTACTTCATTTTCATGGTGTTCGATTTCCACCTATTATCTTTAACATATTACTTTTATCATTTGCTGAATAGCATTATACTATCATTCTTTTAAGGTATCCCCAACGATCCTTTAATTATTTTAATTATTCCACGTACTTCAATTATTTCAATTATTTAATCATTTCAACTCGAGTTTATGATTCATTATTTGATTAATATTCATTACTTCATTATTAACTTGCGGAATGCAATTATTTACTCAACATTATTCTTTCGGAGTATAAAACTCAACATTTAATTACTTCGGAGTCTAAAACTCAATATTTTTTATTATTATTATTATTTCAGGAGGCTGCACGGCAAAAAAAATAATATTATTCTAACGGTGCTTATTTCATTTACGTTACTTTCATTTATCTGGCATATATTTTACTTGCCATTTACGTTATTATATTCGATTCCTCCTTTCAGATGTTATTTCATCATTATTTAACCATTGTTACGGGCTTTCATTATTATTATTATTATTATTATTATTATTATTTCTTTTGCACTTTTATAATTAACTAGCTGAAGTACCCGTGCTTCGCTACGCGTCATAAATAAATTAAAATGTGAAGGTGACAGTTAAAACAGGGGATAGCCGAGGTGCTGCGCAGAGGGAGATTAAGGATGGAACATTTTGTCCAACTACACCGCTCGGCGTTGACCGTGTTTTATAGCACAAATTTAGGTTTTACTCGCTAACAGTTTCAGATACCTTTCGGATAGAAAATTTAATTTAAAACCTCGCATATGCCATCAAAAGTTTGCTATTTCTTAGCGTTCTCTTTTTATTTGAAATGGAAATATGAAAGTTTGAAACCAAAGGGTGTAGTGACGTCACTAAAATGGTCGCCATTTTAAATAGTGCAAAGTATTGAAATCAAAAGTAACCTATATGGTAACCAGGTAAATCAGCTACTTCCATGTAAAATTCACGTAAATCGGACCAGTGGTACTTGCGAGATTGAGTAATACACAGACATACACCATCTCAATTTTAGCCTCGCTTCGCTCGCGTCATAGTCGTATCATATTGTTTTTCAATGAAATGCAGGTTTAACCCCGTTAACACCCCTTTAGAACCTGAATACCCAAAAATCCCTCCTTAGTAGACGTTTTCGACAAACAACAAACAAACATATCCCCAAAATATCATTCTTCTAACTTTAATAGTTTTGGTTGGTCGATGAGAGCAAACATACAAAAATCCTTCCTTAGTGGACGTTTTTCTTCCAGAAGTTCACCCCTCCCCATATGCCCCTTAAATTGCATTTATGAAAACACGGTCGAACACCTATTTATTTTATTTATTTATTCATTTATTTATTTATTTATTTTTAAGCTGATAGATTTCCTCCGAGTTTCAGACTCCTCCCTATGTCGTTTAAGAGATACACGCTGAGTTAGGAATCTTTCAACCCCCACTTTTCATCCCTTTCATCTCATAATATACACTACATGGAAAAACCATTAGACATGTGTCAGCTTATTTTTAATGATTAGTATATGTGCCAAGTATCACATCCCCAAATGAAACCACTCGTGAGATATTGTTATTCAATGGAAAGCACGTTTACCCCCTTAACACCTCTTTAGAACCTGAATATCCAAAACTCTTTCCTTAGTGGACGTTTTCGACATACAACGAACATATCCCCAAAATTTCATGTTTCTAACTTCAATAATTTTGGCTGGACGATGATGAGTGAGTGAGTCAGTCAGGATATTTTTTTTCATTTATTTTTGATAATTTCACCCGTCCCCATGAACCCCTTAAATTGGATTTATGAAACAAACGGTCAAACACCTATTTACTTATTTAAAGCTGTTTTCCCCCTGAGTTTGATGAGTGAGTAAGTGAGTCAATCAGTTAGGACACTTTCTTTCCTGTTTTTTTTTCCATAATTTCACCCCTCTCCAAGGGCCCCTTAAATTGGATTTATGAAAAAAACGTTCGAACACCTATTTACTTGTATTTTAAGCTGTTTTTTTCCACCGAATTTCAAACTTCACGCCAATGTCGTTTCAGAGATACACGCTCCGTCAAGAATCCCTCAACCCCCAATTTTCACCCCTTTCACCTCATAATATACACCACATCGATAAACCCTTAGACATATGTCTGATTATTTTTAATGATTAGTTTATATACCGATTATCACATCCCCAAACAAACAACTCATGAGATATCGTTATTCAATGAAATGCACGTTTACCCCCTTGACACGTCTCTAAAACCCGAATAAAAAAAATCATTCCCTAGTTAACGTTTTCGACATACAGCGAACATATTCCCAAAATTTCATGTTTCCAAATTTAATAGTTTTCGCTGGGCGTGATGAGTGAGTGAGTCAGACAGGTCATTTTCTTTCATTTATTTTACCAGAATTTCACCCCTCCCCATGGGCCCCTTAAATTGGATTGATTAAAAAACGCTTGAACACCTATTAACTTATTTCTTAAGCTGTCTTTTTTCCCCTGAGTCAGTCGGTTAGGACACTTTCTCTCATTTTTTTCCCCCAGAATTTCACCCCACCCCATTGGCCCCTTAAATTAATTTATGAAAAAAAAACGTCGAAAACCGATTTACTTACTTTTTAAGCTGATTTTTTTTCGCTGAGTTTCAAATTTCTCGCCTATGTCGTTTAAGAGATAGGCCTACACGCTCCATTAGGAATCCTTCAACCCCCACTTTTCAGCCCTTTCACCTCATAGTAATACACCACATCGAAAAACGCTTAGACACATGTCTGCGTATTTTTAATGATTAATTTATATGCCGAGTATCACATCCACAAATGAAACCACTCGTGAGATATTGATATTCAATGAAATGCAGGTTTAACCCTCTTAAGACCCCTTTAGAACCAGAATATCCAAAAAACCTCCCTTAGTGTACGGTTTCGACATACAACGAACATATCCCCGAAATGTCATGTTTCCAACTTCAATATTTTTGGCTGGGCGATGATGAGTGAGTGAATGAGTCAGGACATTTCCTTTCAATTTTTTTTCTTCAGAATTTCACCCCTCCCGATGAACCCCTTCAATTTGATTGAAAAACAAACTGTCGAAAAGCTATTTACTTACTTTAAAGCAGTTTTTCCCCCTGAGTTTGATGAGTGAGTCAGTCAGTCAATCAGTTAGGACACTTTCTTTCCTGTCCCCCCCCCCCCGAATTTCACCCCTCCCCATGGGCCCCTTAAATTGGATTTATGGAAAAGCGGTCAAACACATATTTACTTCTTGTTATGCTGATTTATTTTTCCGCTGAGTTTCAAACTCCTCGCCTATGTCGGTTAAGAGATACACGCTCCGTTAGGAATCTTTCAATCCCCACTTTTCACCCCTTTAGCCTCATAAACACATCGAAAAACCCTCAGACACGTGTCTTGTTACTTTTTAATGATAAGTTTGTATGCCGTGTATCACATCCCCCAATGAAACCAATCGGGAGATATTGTTATTCAATGAAATGCAGGTTTAATCCCCTTAAGACCCCTTTAGAACCTGAATATCCGAAAATCCTCCCTTAGTAGACGGTTTTGACATACAATGAACATATCCCCAAACTGTCATGTTTCTAACTTCAATAATTTTGGCTAGGCGATGATGAGTGAGTGAGTAAGTGAGTGAGTCTGGACATTTTCTTTCAATTTTCTTTTTTCAGAATTTCACCCCTCCCCATGAACCCCTTAAATTTGATTTATGAAAAAAAACTGTCGAACAGCTATTTACTTACTTTAAAGCAGTTGTTTCCCCCTGAGTTTGATGAGTGAGCCAGTCAGTCAATCAGTTAGGACACTTTCTTTCCTGTTCCCCCCCCCCCCAGAATTTCATCTCTCCCCATGGGCCCCTTAAATTGGATTTATGAAAAAACTGTCAAACACATATTTACTTCTTTTTTATGTTGATTTTTTTTCCGCTGTGTTTCAAACTCCTCGCCTATGTCGTTTAAGAGACACACGCTCCGTTAAGAATCTTTTAATCCCCACTTTTCACCCCTATCACCTCGTAATATTCACCACATCGAAAAACCCTCAGACACATGTCTTCTTATTTTTAATGATGAGTTTATATGCCGAGTATCACATCCCCCCATGAAACCAATCGGGAGATATTGCTATTCAATTAAATGCAGGTCTACCCCCTTAACACCCCTTTAGAACCTGAATAGCCAAAATTTCTCTCTTAGTGGGCATTTGCGGCCCTTGAGGAAGCTGCATACCAGATTTCATTCCAATCCGTTCGGTGGTTTCTGAGATTTCGTGATGAATAAATGAATAAATGAATGAGTGAGTGAGTGAGTGAGTGGTATTTGAAAAATATATAGTAGAAAGAAGATAGTGTCAAGTCTTTGTTATGCTAAACTCGGTTGACAGTGCTGTGTGAGCAGTTGAGTAACTAACGGGATTTCAAGTAAAGATCCTCATTTTCTATACCGGTAGTGCTGAGCGCAATTGGCATCAAGTCGGCCGTGTCTGGACTTGAGCTATGTTGCCATGGAAACTATCTGCCTTGCCATTCCTTCATGAGTATATTTTATGATTTGATTAGCCTGTTTTTGAGTGAAAAAGGGCCGAAATCAGAAGAATGAGAAAGACTATCGAAAATTCATGTAGCCAGCGGTTCCTTCTGGGTCCTAAACTATGTGTATGCAAAATATGGTTGAGATTGGTGGAACGGTGTAGATTTGTATACGGAACCAACATATATACATACATACATACATACATACATACATACATACAGACTTTCACTTTTATATATTAGATTTTAACATTTTTGCAAACCGTCTTGGCGGTTGCCCTCTGACATCTTAATATCATTTGATTATTCATTGTGCATACATTTCATACATAAATTCACTGAATAGCATATGATACATTCACCCTTATATTATAAACATTTTTGACTCACCCTCATTTTCTTTTGCTCATGACGTGATTTCTGGATAAGTTCACCCAACATAATTTCTTCAGCACCTCATCTTCATATTACAATAGACCCTTTTTAACATTTGGTCTTCATATCGACACACGACAATATATTTATACATTTTCTTAATTCACTTGTTAACACTTATTAAACACAAATAAAATTCACTTATCCACTATATACAATCGCACACGGACCAATTCTCAGCGTACAAATGGTGGAAAACATCCTAGATGATCTATCCCCGTACAGCTTTGAATGTGGGATTCTCCTATCTTCCTCTCCTTCGGTAAGTCTATCTTCCTATTCCTCCCGAGATCGTAACTGTCTCTTTCTCGAATCTCCTTCTAGATAGCCTTTTTCTCTGCTTATTAGTGTTCTATCTGTCCTTCTGCTATCGCGCTGTGCTTTTGTTTTACCATTGCGCCTATCGCAATCTATAGTTTTTTTTCTACCGTAATCTTTCCTGAAGATCGTGTAACTTCTACTTTTAGGATTTGTATCCTCAAACAAAAATGTTCTGATTAACGAACCTGCGTCCTCCGACGTTTCACTTAGATAAATAATGTTTTGAGGTTTCCCTCCAATTTAACTGTCTCTTTCTGCGCGATATAGTTTCTATCTCTATATTCTACGTTCGGAGTTTCTAACTCCTACAATGTCCTTATATTTCCGAACTTTGTTCTTAAATGTTCTTAGGGTGCTTTCGCATCTTCTGCTTTTACTACGCTTGAACGCGGCTTGGTTTCGAACCAGTACTACTTTGCTGACTTCGTTCGATTTAGTTACTGTCTATCGCATTTTATATTTATTTTGTCTCTTGTGAGACTGGAACTATACTGTTTTTGAGTGTAGTTCTTCCGATTTTCTTGCCGACTTGCATACTTTGTTCCCGAGGCTAGATCTAACTTGATCGTACTTATCAATTTTTATGCAACATGCCTATACAAAGGCTGTTAACAAACTGGCTAACTTGCGTAGCACACTCGAACTGTGGTCTCCGAAGACTCTCGTGCAACCTGCCTCTAGCAAGTTCTCTCTCTCGACTGACGGACTTTGTAAGACTTCCTCAGACTACATGACACTGACTGCGACTGACGACTGCGACTGACGACTGACTGTTTTGCTCTGGCTTCGAGCCTATTTATTCATTTCTGGCAAGAAATTAGTTCCTTTCAAATTTGGGAGCTGAATTTCTGAATCCGTGGCCTGCTTTTCTCCATAATTTAATTTAAAGTGTATTTTGTAATTATATTTCGATTGCCTGCTGGCGGAATGGAAATCTTTCGCTAGTTTATTTTTAATTAATTAAATTATTTAATATCCCCTTTGCGGGGCCTGCCTCTCATCCCTTTTTAGTCCGCGGGTAGTCATACGCTGGAGTTTCGATGACGATTCCCTTGGCTTGCAGTATTTCAAGTATCTTATTCAGGCCTGCCAACTCTCTGATTTTTGTCGTCACTACTTCTCTCCTAGCTTCAGATTTAATAACTCTGGGGGTTTATTTCGTTAGGTTTAATGGTTGTAAGTCCCCCTTCTTTATGCTTAAGAAAACTGCTGATTTTACAAATTCCTGGGCTAAGCTTCAAGTGCCTCTCAAGAAATAGTTCCAGCCATTACTGTCCTCTTGAAAAGTAATAATTTTTGTGAAGTCGCTTATACATTGGAATGTCGAGTAGTATTTATGGCCTCGTGACTCTGACTTCCCCTAGTTCGTTAATAGTCCTTTTAATGGCGATTTCCTTTTAACTTGTCAAACTAATGTGAATATATGCGTTTCACTTGGCCACCTGCAACTCCAGAAATGTCTTTGTGGTCGCTCTCCAGTGAGCTCAATTCCGTACTGCTGTAATCTCTATATATAAGAATGAAAGTTTGTCTGTTTTTTCTGAATTTCTACGGAAATTTGCGTTATTTACGCGTTTCAGACTGTTTTATGATGAATGCGCGCGAAAATAATTTTTGTCTGTCTGTCTGTCTGTTTGTCTGTGGACAAGTATGTTCCCTTATAACTCGAGAACGGCTGGGTGGATCAATGTAAAATTTGGTACAGATATCCTTCAGAGGCACGGCACTAATCATTGATGTAACTCTTCTCTGTAGCTCCAATAAAAGGGGGCCTACCCCCTTAAAACACTTGCTGAAATAGGCGTAGAAGGGCGAGACAAAGCTCATTCTCAGCCCCTCAATGTTAGAAGGGAAACCACCTTTTTAGGCCCTAAAACCAACCGTTTTTGAGATATTCCCAGAAAACGAATTTCTTTTAATACAATAATGAAAGAATGCAATCCGGTAACCATGGCAACAGAAACTCACAGGTACATCTATTGCTGTAAGACGCAATACAATTCCATTTATTACATTACTAAGATAGTTTGCAAACGGTTATAAGGTTATAACGGAAGAAAATCAAGCTGTAAAATTCATCAATCCATAGTGTATAATGCGCTTAAGGGGGTCAAGGTGTACTCTAGATTTTTTCACGCGATTTACACGTGCGGGTGTGCTACGGAAGGTCTATTACGTACCTATCTCTGTATTGTTATATAATAATAATAATAATAATAATCATCATTATAATAATTATTATTATTATACTACGGCCTACAACGACGAGACAAAGCTTATTTTCTGCCCCTTGGTGTCAGAAACAAAACTCGGGGACCCTAAATAGCCGTAAAGGGTTCCCGAAAACCACATTTTAAGCCTCTAATACCAACAGTTTCCGATATTCCAAGAAAACTAATTTCATTTAATAAACTAATGAAGGAATGCACGCCAATAGCCATGACAAAAGCATCTCAAAAGGTGATATCCAACTTTCCATCTATTTCTGCAAAAAGTAATGCGACTCCATTTATTAAATTTCTGTGAACATTTGAAAATGGCAATAAGGTTATCACGGAACCAACTAAAACTGTAAAATTCATCAATGCGCTTAAGGGGGTCAGGGATTACCATATGTTTTTTTTTCACACGACTTAAACGTGCGATATGTCGTACAGAAGGTCTATTATATCTCCAAACAGCAACATGACGTGTATTGCGTTTCGTCTACGAGGTTTTCAATTTTATTTTCACGTCAGGAAGTACACGTTAGGTAGGCTAAATTTATTTTATGAGAATATTTTAACTAATTATTTATCTTTGTCGACAAACAGGTTCCAAGCCTCTAACCATTGCAACAGTAGCTCAATTGATTACGTCTGGCTATTAATACCAAAGACCGTTCGAAGAATGGGTACTTCTGCTAGTCTTATATACGACTGTAGAATATCTTTCTATAAATGGTCAGGGGTTCAATCTTGTGCCAATCTCAAATGGGCACAATATATCCGGTGCACAAGTGACGAAGGCTAGTAATTACAATTCATAATGTCCCCCAGGAAGATGCAATAAGTTATGAAAATCATATATTATCGAATTAAATGCGGAAGAAAAGAGTGACCGTTGTTTCATAATTAATTTTATGTTCGACGATGTCTAAATGTAAATGTTATATATCAGAAAAAGGTATCATAATGTGGGTCATTAAAGTACTACTTTTCATTATGATACAGTTTGCCCAACCAACCAGAGCTCAATATTTTCATTCATTGATCAATTATGTAGGGATAGCTTCGCAAATGCACTCAAAATCCAACATGTCGGACAAGAATTACATGATTTGAAATTTGACAATGTAGCCTATATTAGATCAAACATTGTAGTTACAGTGCCAAACACAAAGAGAAAATCAGCACGAACCTTTACGGTAACAGCAAAATACTATTAAATATGCAAGAATTTTAGGAATCTACGTCCATAAGTATGCAACACCATCCTTCTAGCCATTGCCGACATGGAAAGTGTGCACTGTCCCTAATGTTTGCATAAACAAACTGGGCAATATTGCCAAAGAATTAGCACTTTACCTTAATATCCACAACTCCAATTTCTACACAGGGCATTTCATACGTAAGATTTTGCCGACAATTTTAGTGAATGCTGTTGTTGACGTAAACACACCAGAACGTATGGAAGAAGCAGGCGTATGACATTATTTCCACGGAAATTATAATCCAAGTCTGTGTTCAGTAAATTGATTTTTTATGCGAAGCTTTTCCGCCAGATGGCATAACTGTTCTATTTAGGACTCAATTGATTTTCCCTCCATGGACATTCTATACGCATCGAATTTGAAGAATAACTAATTGATAATACGATACATTTTCATTGTAAAGCGTTTGTAACAACCTATTATGTGTTATTTCACCAAAATAACAAAATGGTCCAACATAGTACCTGTGCGCTATCTTTTGGTGCAACTTGAGGATAAGCAATGTTTGAAAGCTTTGGAATTCGTTAATGGGTAGAGATCAATTGCTGAGCCCACACAATTCCCAAGAGGAAGAAGTCAACGGACAGAATGTTAGAAAATATAATCAGTTATAATTATCGTCGAACTTAAACAGTCGTATGCAACTCGTCTATAAAGGTAATTAAGACACTCCTATGGAAATTATAAAACTTGCTTCGATCAATTTATAAACATACTTGTGTCTTAATTATTGCCAATATAGGCTCGTTGCATACTGTACTAATTAGATGCCCTCTTCAAAATGTTTCAACTGGAGAGTGACTTTTAAGGAAACTGGGAATGGATTGTGTACTGTAAATTGGGTGATAACATCTCGCAACCTCCGTAGCATAGACTACGGTCTTAGCTTGGGAAACACGTTAGATGGCACGATCATTGTAATGGGACCTTGTTATTGTATGCATTCATACAGATATAAACTGAATTCCATAAACTGAATCGACGATTAAAAACGGAATTTTCTAGTTTCATAATACACACCGGTAAGGGACTGAATTAAACTGATAGCAATATCAGCATTATCCATGATTACAATAGGCAGCCTGTGGTGTAATTCGTGCTGAAATAGCAGGTGCGGTTTCATATGGACAACCTTTAAAGCTCAGTGACCTTCCTTTCGAGATATTAAAACTGAATTTCAAGGGATTTCCCAAGCATACCGGAAACAATGTGTACCTCATGAATGCATTCTTACAGTATTTCATTTCCTCAAGTATTGTAGAGTGAATGTTTACCATATTGTGTTTTAGTTGTGTGTTACATGTTCTGAGTTTTAATTTTATTAAAGAAAAATTTTCAGTCGGTGTTATTTGTGTTGACCGACTGAAAAGCTTTCTTTAATAGAATTAGGCTTATATCACGACAATTTTAATTTATTGAAACTTTACGGTTGTTGCAGTAAATTCACCGAAACGAAAATTATATTCAGTGGGAATACAATTCAGAATTAGCGCATTAAAGTAATGGGTTTTTCAATCTCTATGTAACTTGAAATTTCCTTAACACGTGGTGTTTAGTCTTTCCCGATATATCGCAGTTCAGCTACTGTATAATGCGGGGGTCACCAAGCTATGTCGGGTTTTTACTCTATTATTATTATTATTAGTCGGTAGTCTGCTACTCAGGAGCAGGAGCCTGACACTCTGTGCGTAAATGCATTTCTTCCCCTTAAAAACATAAAAAATAAAAAATAAAAAAATAAAAAAATATGATATCATGTTTGTCCTTATGGACAGTGTTTGAACTTAGATATGTCATGATGATACAATTTTCAGTTCTTCTCTTCCCAAAATCTCTTCATACTTTGACTGCTCTCTTGTTTTCGTAGATCTGTCCACAATATTCCCGTCTTCTTCTTTTCATTTTATATTCTTAATTTTGTTTCTATTATTATTATTATTATCATTATTACTAGGAGTCAACATTTAATGTAATTCATAGTAACGGAGATCATTGGTAATCATATCGGCACTGCGCACTCGTGTACTTCAAATGTCACTTTGGAAGAAAATTAAATTTAGAAATGTTATAGAAATTTTTAGGACACTAAAATGTTACTATCAATTTAAATTTTTTAGTCGGCCAACACGCTATATGCCGGATTGATTGGAGTGGGGTGCAAAATACTGTATATAACAGGTGAATCGGCTGCCCCTAATAATATTGTTGTATGCAGCCCAACTAGCGTTGTTATTAGGAAGGTCAGTATTTTCTTTTCTTAAACCCCTTATTAGGCCTATTGTAATGCACTGTAAGCATATCGTCGATGTGACTACTGACTAATACGATGACCTCGTAGTTCCGCCCCTTAAAACAACAATAACTAACGAGACTAATACGATGGAAAAGTAATAGTGTTCAGTATCGTTTGCGGTATATGCTTGCAGTGCATACGGGATGCAAGCAGAGAAATATCGACCTTCCTGACCACAGGCGTTAGTTGGGTTGCATAATACAATATTATTCGGGCAACTGATTCACCCGGTATATGTAATTTCGTCAGCTTGGTGACATTAGAGTTGTTTTATCATTTTAAATGATCTTGTCGACTTCGTCGTTACGCTGAGGTCTGGCGTTACGTTACGGCGACGGGACGAAAGGTACCGAGAATGCACTGAGGTGTGTAACGTCATAGTACCGCTTGAGCTTCCTCCTTTCCCCGCGCGCTCCGGTGAGCGTGACGTCATCCAGCCAGATACCTCCTTTGACCTTGGTTTGCACATGCTAATGGAGTTTGAGTTCACGCAGTTCGCTGCATGATCATGAGGCTTTCACCCTGCATTTTTCAGCATTTGTAGCATTTGTAGCTTTTAAAATGATAAAAAGTCTAGTCTTTGAGACTGACTATCACTCTTTTTGTTGTTGTCAATCCATGTTAGGAGATTGATACATCTTCGTCATCATCCCCGAGCACTTGGGTGGGTGTTTCTTTTTTGGACGTGTGGCCTCCTCAGAGGCCGAGTGCAGGTCTTTCTATTCGACGCCCGTGGACGACCTGCGCGTCGGGATGAGAGATGGAATGGATGAAGATGAATGAAACTGGGCAAGGATGTGGAAGGAAGCGGCCGTGGCCTATCAGGAGGTACCATCCCGGCATTTGCCTGGCGTTGAAAATGAGAAACCACGGAAAAACATTTCAAGGACTGCCGACGGTGGGGTTCGAACCCACGCGTCTACCGAGTCAGCAGAGAGCTTGGCCCCATGACCTAACGCTGCGCTTTAGCCAGCGTAGCCACTACTGTCGGTGGGTGGGTGTTGAACTCGCGTGATATCCTTTGTTTCTCTGACGACTGTAGTAAGCCTAATATTTCTAGCTAAATTACGGACAGTGATGCGGTAGGTGCCCCTAGACTTAAAATAAGTACTATCCTTGCATTTACCTGGAATGAGTGTGGGAAAAAGCTGGGGAAAATCCACACTTAGGATAATCGCCGTCAGTGCCAGGAATCGGACCTCCAATACCAGAACTTGCTGCACCTACCCTTTACTGCCATGGTGGGCGATTTAACGCGGTCAGCTAGGCCGCAGAGGGGGGCAGGTGTGAAATTATTATTTTATTTTGTGTAGTAGCCTTCTCAGGTTCCCAGACGATAAGTGATCAATGGGACAAAATAGCCGTTGAAAAGTCTCTGTTTGAATGCAGAGGCACCTTTGTATCCCAATCGAAATTTAATGTTTTTCAGTCGGACAACATGAATTGAACCCAATAGTAATTGGTGTTTCCCTAATCCTCAAACAAATTACGGTACATGGGGTTAATAAATACACTTGGAAGATCAGTTTCGATCGTCAAGCGAACATCATCAGATCCTTCACACTTTACAAAACAAAATCACATATAACTAACAAATCCTGATAAGTTGCGCTAGATTATAATAACTGCTACAACTTAATAAATGGATATATTGTAAATACCATCACCCATACTGGTAGACATTGATTAAATATACTGAGTGTAAAGGATCTGTTGATGATCGCTTGAGATCGAAACTGGTCATCCAAGTGCATTTATTTAATACTTTTTTTTTCAGAATTAGGAGAACACCCCTTAGAATTGGGTACAGTTTGTGTTGACCGACTGAAAATACATTAGATTTTGATTACTAAGGCAGCACTGAAAATGGGTTCCTACACGATAATTTGATTCCTAAGGAAAGTTTCGCAAGTGGCAAAAATATCAATATGACCCGTTTAGGATTGGGACCCTCATACCAGGTTCTAAGTGGAAATCGGACCCAAGTTCTCTCTACCAAAAATTAATATGTCGTATGTGGTTGTTTTTGCCAGTCCTTTATTTATGCGTGCTCCGTCAGAAGTACACAACACTCAGTTAATGAATTTACATGACGCTGCAAGTTAGGGTGTTGTGACAATGCAAATAGGTGCTGATGTTTGGTGCAGTTGATTTAGCAGAGCCTGCCTACATTATTAGTGCACTACGTTATTACTAGCAGTGAATTTCAATTTAGGTGCGCTTTAGAACAGCAGAAAATGAACACCACAAAATGTGATCCAGCTTACTGTACCCGTTCGTCCTGGGGATGCGATGACCCATCTGCTATAACATCACATCCCTGGAGTTCCAGGACAGAGCGGAGTTAAATGAACCTCTAGTCAAATAAGGAATGTGTCGGAAATTCAGCTGAGTTATCGAAAAAGCAGTGGGTTTCACGAGACAAAGTATCTCTAGGGTCGTTACGGGCTTAAGTTTAATAAAAATAATGCAAATATAAATGGGCGCCATCAACTGAATTCCTAGCAAACCACTTCCTTTCCGGATAAGCCTTACTCAAGACAAGGAAAGAAAAAGGAACATCACACCATCATCAGATCACAACTAAGATAAAAACAAATTTATTTTACTTTGATAATCAGACAGACATTTTAAATATAATTCCTACCTAAGAGTATGGTCGAATGCCAAAGTTAAATTGTCATTGTCCAAAAATCGAACCATCTCTTTTCTAATTAATAATTTTGAATTTTTTTTTTTTTTAATTCAAAATTATTTTAATCCACATAACAAGAAAAATGTATAAAGTTCTCTTGGATTCTCAGGATCACTGTAGCACTATGTCTTTCGTCACTGACATTTGTGAAACCTGAGACCTAATTTCTCTTTAATTTAACATCAATGTGGATTTAATTAAGTAATTAATCTGCCTAAACATACACATATAATAATCACTCATATTAAATATCACATAAATTATGGTTTGCATGGTATAATTTGAACATAGAACATGTTAATCAAATGTTCCTAAACATTGAATAATTAATTTACACTATTTACATCGTCATTAACAATCAATCACTTATCTGTGAATTACAGAAAATTCATAGCTTATTGGTTATCATTCTTGTCATCATCAAAATCAAACATTTCTCACATTAATTCTCACTTCAAAATCCTACTTCTTCCTGTCAAAATCGTTAATTCATCACCATTTAATCATTTAAATTCTCAATTCAAGTTGCAATTCCTTCAAATTATCTCTCAATTAAATTTATTTAATTCCATGTAAATTCATTAATCATCAGCTTCTTTAATTAATTATCACCTTCTAATTCAGTTATTCATCATCATTACAATCGTCTATTAACTCATTTCAATCAGTTTATTTATCCAATCTTTAATTCATCCATTTATTTAATTCATCGATTTATTCAAAAATTTAATTTATCAAATTATTTAAATTTCAATCATCTGGTTATTTAGTTTTTCATTATTTCATCTAGTCATTCTGATTTTTATTTCATTAGGTCAGATCGTTAATATGCTTAAATCTCAGATTATTATTTCATTAATTATTAATTTCAGAAAATCTTGTATTATCAACTTCATTTATTTGTTTAATTTCCTAACAAATTGTTTAATAAGGTTTATAGAACGTTGTCTTACAGTTTTATCACTTCCAAGTTTTATCTCGTATTTAATTATCATGCCAAAAAATATTATTGTCTCCACGACATCACGTTGGATCAAACTATCCACAACGACATTACATTTCTTCAATACTTCAAATATCACATTTGAATACAAGAATTATTCCACAAAACTCCATAAATATTCAGCACATACAGCATGAATCTCAACAATTGCGCTAGACTGGGTACGACGATCTCATGTCTGCTTCAAAATACATTATCAACGTTGCAACTATCACATGGCAAATTCCACAAAATGCCTATCACACACTCCACTTAACCATGTTGCATGATCTACAAAAAATATATAACTGGCTTCAAATTATCAACGCACACAATCTCCAATAACTGTAATTACTCTGATCACATCTAGACAACTTCTTAAACAATTGGAAAAAATATTACTTCAGTAATTTAATATCTGCTTTCAAATAGCATAAATTCTCTTACAAATTTTCATAACTCACATCACAGAAAAACACCAATGTGCTATAATCTCATATCAAAATCTGCAATACTGATCTGCCTTAAAATAATTCTGACCATTAATGATTAATCTTACAAGATTCAATTACTTTAAATCCTTCTCAAAGGTATCAAACACAATTATAAAAATCATCAAAGCATCAGCTGTAACAGCTGTTAAACTGAAATTACTCTCAAAAGAGTATAGCAACAAAATATTGGATTGGCAAACAAGAATTACTAAATGCAATCCTGTTGACATTTATCGTTACTTTATTTAACAAAATTTCGACTGATATGTGACTAGTAGTTCCTTGTTTGATTCACTTACATCTCGTGTACACTCGGATGATAAAAATGAGTCCCTCAGTGGCAAGTAAGATGTGTAACCACCGTACAGTCGTATAAATACGAAAGACCTCGCCCCGTCGGCTTGGATGATAGTTCCCTAAACGATGGGTAAGGTGAGTAGCCACCATACAATCGTATAAATACGAAGGACCCCATCTCGTAGGCTGTATGAGTGAATGTATCAGATAGGAATCAACAAGTTTCTAGTTGTCATATAAAAGCGATGTTCATTCACTAAAGTGAATAACTTCTTAATATCTCCAAACAATCCAATGGAAAAAAAATCCCTACTGATGAATAATACACACTCGCTAGTATGCAATGAACTGACGAAGTAATTCTGATAATCAATTGCAGATCACGAGTTCGAAATACTCGTTACACAAAAAAAACTATTCATGAAAAATATCCTAGCTGGAAAAATGTCTAAAAGACCAAACATTTGCTTAATAAAGCCAAACAACGGTGAGAATTTCGTATAATGATGCCTGCCATATCATATGGTCACTCCATATTCTAGCAAATTCGAAGTATATAAATTCAAACCATGTCTTAATAATCAAATCACTCCTATTAGAAAAAATATACATGTGTGCCCAGTATTCATGAAAATAATCGTATCAGGTAGTTAGAACTCTTACAATACCTTTCATTATCAGTTGCAATATAATTTCCAAGATCGTCGATTTTCCCTACAAAAGAATTTCTCGTAAGATCGGCGTGAATATCATTTCATCCATGAAATGACGATTTCCTTCGAAATCCCAAGCGAATCAGCTGTTGGACTCCTCTCGTCAGGAATCGAATCCATCGCTCTGTGGTGCCATCTTGTCTCTATTCACGTTTACTCGGTCATGTTGAACCTCGGATTACCCATAGCGGATATTGTCCAACTCCTTCTCGAAAAGTTCATGAAAACAGTGGACCCCCTTACTCCTCTTCTAATATACGCCACTGTTCCTTTAAATGTTGAGTTTGAGTATTGCAAGTCCAATCTCAACTTACTGCAAAGTCCCACTTGAGTAAAATAAAATTTTACTTGAGAGTGTTCAAGATTACGAAACACCCTGTATCTGTTCGTAATAGGTAACTCATGAAAATTGTATAAGATATAAATCTAATAAATGCACGATATAATGTTCATCAGAGCCTATGCTAAACATTCAGTTTACTTGGAATAGTAAAAGTCGCTTTGAATGTGTTATATAACAGCATGGTTATAAGGTTATTCGTAAAAGCCTGTGTTTGAACAGCGTCGAAATGAAGCTTGAAATAAAGTCTTCAAATACGAGCAGTGTGGTTTTGAAATACCCCGGCTGTCTACAATTGTCTCCTCGGCCAGCCCGCCTGGATCAACGACCCGCTCGGCCTTGGCTGCTCGGCGATGCGAGAACTGTCGCCTACACTCTTGCCGTGACAGTTTCCGTATGCTGCGTGACCTTCAATGTCCGTCTCACTGTGCTATAGAGCTGCTCTGAACTGCCCGTCTCCTTGGGCTCAACTGGACTCGCTAGCGCTGTGTTCTGGCTTATGTGCTCCGCGCGGCACGTGGCTTGTTCTCCCACCACTGTGCTCTTACGTCATGAACATAGTCTCGAACCCGAATCCTCTCGGCTGTTCTGTTATAAAATAACTTACTTCCATAAAATTATTTCCACATATAATGCATGTTATATATCCTCTTCTAAGATGTTTTAATTGTTATAATTCCATATATGTTTCAATAAAGCTTCACATCTCCATTCATAATTCTATCTTCTCACAGATTTCAATGCCTCCTCGATTCACGACCTCCTACGTCATCTTGGCATTCTTCTTGACGCGATCGGTGCGCTATCTTTTCCTATTGCTTTCCAAAACCTCAACTACAGCTTAATGTCTGCTGGCGTAGCCGATAGCCTAAAATAGGTATCGGGTACATTACCAACCCAAGAAGTTCAAGGTCACGGGATAAGTGGCGTGTACCTATATAGGAAGATGATCATAGTTGACAATCATTAATAGTCTAAGTAAAAAGGATCTGATGATGATCGCTTGACGATCGAAACTGTTCATCCAAGTGTAGTTATTAATCGTATGTGAAACATAATTTGAAATTGAAGAGACCAATAAAATCATTTGAATTAGAGAATTATATTTTGGTTTCGTTGTTTTTGTTTTAGGTCCAATATATATATTGTCCCCGGATCGTGCAAACGTCCGTGACATAATGACGAGCTGATGGTAATGAACGAACGCTAGTCCAGAGAGACGACAAAACTAATGATGTTTGAATAACGCGCTCGGAGGATAGGGTGTCGAGGGAAGCATATAGACACAGGAGTGAGTGACACGGAGGCGTGACGTGGAAGCTTGCCTACGTCATGAATTGAAACTTTTATAAATTTTACTCAAGGAGACGGATTAGCGACTTAAAAAGTAGCACAGTTTTCTGGCACAGAAAAGAGAAGAATTTTAAGCTATTGAGCAGAAGAATCCGTACACCAGGAGCCGAGATCTGGAAATGGAACTTTCGAGAAGGATTGCTGGCTGACCTATATAAAGAGCCAGGCTTTCAATACAGTCAAGTCATTCCTAGCAAGCAACTGCTTAGGAGGAACTTGTCGCTATGCTTCATAACAGTGAATACTACGTCATACTACACGCCGAAGGAACTTTGCTATCAAGTAAGCCATGTGGGCTGGGGCTATGTTCAAAGTGATAGAAATTTTCAACATCGGACTTGGAATATTAGGGGACTCTATAGTCAGATATTCTTACAAGTACTCTACAAGTGATGGTTATTTGATACACCATTCACTGAAGTCGCCTACAATAATTTGTTGTTTCTATTTGTGGAACTGTACAAAGCACTTCAAACTTTAGACAGGACAGACTGTGAACTTGAGGTTCAGTATCAAGTGCTAATAGGTGTTCCTATGCGAGCAGACAATCAGAACAGTATTTTCAAAAGTTGGACTTGTTCCGAGAAACGAAATTGCAAGAGTAACTCATTCATTTGGAACTATTGCTACAGTTCAAAATGTTACCTTGTGTTGAAGAATACGGGAGTGTTTGATTTAAACGAGCGATCATCATAATCGACATGCGCCTTAAAACGAATTAAGGATAGGTGTGACGTGGGACCAACGAAGTTGAAATGGATTGCAGATGACCATGGGAGACGATTACTGAAGGACACGCATCGCCAGCACAGCAAGAATGAAGTAAGAGCTATTTCATGTACTATCAACTAGCTTAGTAGAGCATTTTGAGAATCCTTTTTACTCAGTCATTTTAAGAAATCAACACCACCGTTTATTTTGATTAACGTATTTTTCCAGGATGGCAAATGGAGCGACATGAAAGTCTGACAATTTATTTTGCCGTATTTTCTATTTCTTTCAGACTACAGTCACGTTCATGTTTTCTGCAACATGAAATATATATTTTTTTTCTAAAGGATAGGAAGAATCTTAGTACATTCTTATGAGAGATTTAAGATACATCTTGGATTATTTAAATAATTTAATTTTATAAAAATAAATTAATAAACATAAAAATAAAACAAAGATAATAATAATAATAATATCAAATGTGAATAAAATAATTTCATAATGTTATTGATTGAAACACTATTTAACGTTGTAAAAGATAATTTGGTAATAGCACCATTTACTAAAACTAAATAAAATTAAATGATTACCGCATTAAATAATCCTACATTAATAATAATAATAATAATATTAATAATAATAATAATAAAGTGTTATAGATAATACTATAGTTGTAAGTAAACATCCTGAGCGAAATCACACCAACATCAGGCTTGCTAACAAAGTAGTGGAACAAGTCACCAATTTCCCATACCTCGGAAGTTTAATCACAAATGATAACCGCTGCAGCAAAGAGATAAGAAGAAGAATAGCGCTTGCCAAACAAGCATTCAGCAACAAAAGAACTCTTCTGACCAATATACATCTAGATATTGAGATTAGGAAAAATTTTGTGATGTCATTTGTGTGGAGCGTACTCTTATATGAATGCGAATCTTGGATAATTCGAGAACAGGATAGGAAACGGCTTGAAGCGTTTGAGATGTGGGTCTGGAGGCGAATGCTAAAGGTCAGTTGGACTGAAAAAAGAACAAACGAAAGTATACTGCGAGAAATCCATGGAAGGAAACAGTTGATGGTAACAGTACATAGAAGAACAGCTAAATTCATTGGACACACCGTGCGTCATAATACCTTTCTAACCAATCTACTAGAAGGAAAGGTCTTAGGAAAGAAGGGACGAGGTCGACATAGGAAGCAATTCCTTCAAGCATTGATACAAAACTTAAGATGTGGTTCCTATTGTGAGATGAAAAGACAAGCTGAAGACAGAAGACAATGGTTGAATCGACAAGGCATTGCCTTCAGACATTGATTGATTGATAGATAATACGCGACAAGGAGTTAAATAAATGTTTAGGAGTGAAACAGGGCATTAATAATCCTTATGGAGTAATAGGAAAGCATTATTAAATAAACTATTTTTTGCCATTTTTCCATTGATAATAATAACTTGTGAAGGAATTTATTTAAATTGAAGGTTTTAAATGCGATAACTTTTGTTTATTGTGAAATGGAAGTTGAATTTGTATAAACAGGTAGAATGAGTTGGTAAATGAAGGTGAGATATAATCAATTTTGAGCTCAGTAAAATTTTCCACGAAAAAAAAAACAATAAACGAATATCACAAGAAAACAATAAGGCAGGTACTTATATGTATAAATCTAGGGTAGAATTTATGTAAAAGGGAAGGCCAGGAAATGTTGATAATAATAAATACATCTTTTCTTATAAAAATGAAATTTGGGAAAACGCATAGTGGTAAGAGAGAATATTACAAAGAGAGAAATATATAAAAGAGTTTGGTGGATAACAAATATAATAGATGAAGTCAAATATAATTGGTATATTGGCTTTCACGGCCGGTGAATTAAAACTCAGCAATTCTTCTAGGTTTGTGCCGTGTCTTGTGTGGGGTTTCGCCTAGGACACCAAGCTAGGCTCATCGGCGGGCTCTTGGTGTCCCCGCTCGGACCCCCACAGGAGTGACGAACTGCGCGCCACCTCCCTTTATATAAGGTGCAACTGCACCAATTGACTACGAGAACTAAAAGTTCAAGCAGCCTTAACCTCCCTATGAAGGCTTCCAAAAAGATGGTATATTGGCTTTCACGGCCGGTGAATTAAAACTCAGCAATTCTTCTAGGTTTGTGCCGTGTCTTGTGTGGGGTTTCGCCTAGGACACCAAGCTAGGCTCATCGGCGGGCTCTTGGTGTCCCCGCCCGGACCCCCACAGGAGTGACGAACTGCGCGCCACCTCCCTTTATATAAGGTGCAACTGCACCAATTGACTACGAGAACTAAAAGTTCAAGCAGCCTTAACCTCCCTATGAAGGCTTCCAAAAAGATGGTATATTGGCTTTCACGGCCGGTGAATTAAAACTCAGCAATTCTTCTAGGTTTGTGCCGTGTCTTGTGTGGGGTTTCGCCTAGGACACCAAGCTAGGCTCATCGGCGGGCTCTTGGTGTCCCCGCCCGGACCCCCACAGGAGTGACGAACTGCGCGCCACCTCCCTTTATATAAGGTGCAACTGCACCAATTGACTACGAGAACTAAAAGTTCAAGCAGCCTTAACCTCCCTATGAAGGCTTCCAAAAAGATGGTATATTGGCTTTCACGGCCGGTGAATTAAAACTCAGCAATTCTTCTAGGTTTGTGCCGTGTCTTGTGTGGGGTTTCGCCTAGGACACCAAGCTAGGCTCATCGGCGGGCTCTTGGTGTCCCCGCCCGGACCCCCACAGGAGTGACGAACTGCGCGCCACCTCCCTTTATATAAGGTGCAACTGCACCAATTGACTACGAGAACTAAAAGTTCAAGCAGCCTTAACCTCCCTATGAAGGCTTCCAAAAAGATGGTATATTGGCTTTCACGGCCGGTGAATTAAAACTCAGCAATTCTTCTAGGTTTGTGCCGTGTCTTGTGTGGGGTTTCGCCTAGGACACCAAGCTAGGCTCATCGGCGGGCTCTTGGTGTCCCCGCCCGGACCCCCACAGGAGTGACGAACTGCGCGCCACCTCCCTTTATATAAGGTGCAACTGCACCAATTGACTACGAGAACTAAAAGTTCAAGCAGCCTTAACCTCCCTATGAAGGCTTCCAAAAAGATGGTATATTGGCTTTCACGGCCGGTGAATTAAAACTCAGCAATTCTTCTAGGTTTGTGCCGTGTCGGGTTTCGCCTAGGACACCAAGCTCATCGGCGGGCTCTTGGTGTCCCCGCCCGGACCCCCACAGGAGTGACGAACTGCGCGCCACCTCCCTTTATATAAGGTGCAACTGCACCAATTGACTACGAGAACTAAAAGTTCAAGCAGCCTTAACCTCCCTATGAAGGCTTCCAAAAAGATGGTATATTGGCTTTCACGGCCGGTGAATTAAAACTCAGCAATTCTTCTAGGTTTGTGCCGTGTCTTGTGTGGGGTTTCGCCTAGGACACCAAGCTAGGCTCATCGGCGGGCTCTTGTTGTCCCCGCCCGGACCCCCACAGGAGTGACGAACTGCGCGCCACCTCCCTTTATATAAGGTGCAACTGCACCAAAAGACTACGAGAACTAAAAGTTCAAGCAGCCTTAACCTCCCTATGAAGGCTTCCAAAAAGATGGTATATTGGCTTTCACGGCCGGTGAATTAAAACTCAGCAATTCTTCTAGGTTTGTGCCGTGTCTTGTGTGGGGTTTCGCCTAGGACACCAAGCTAGGCTCATCGGCGGGCTCTTGGTGTCCCCGCCCGGACCCCCACAGGAGTGACGAACTGCGCGCCACCTCCCTTTATATAAGGTGCAACTGCACCAATTGACTACGAGAACTAAAAGTTCAAGCAGCCTTAACCTCCCTATGAAGGCTTCCAAAAAGATGGTATATTGGCTTTCACGGCCGGTGAATTAAAACTCAGCAATTCTTCTAGGTTTGTGCCGTGTCTTGTGTGGGGTTTCGCCTAGGACACCAAGCTAGGCTCATCGGCGGGCTCTTGGTGTCCCCGCCCGGACCCCCACAGGAGTGACGAACTGCGCGCCACCTCCCTTTATATAAGGTGCAACTGCACCAATTGACTACGAGAACTAAAAGTTCAAGCAGCCTTAACCTCCCTATGAAGGCTTCCAAAAAGATGGTATATTGGCTTTCACGGCCGGTGAATTAAAACTCAGCAATTCTTCTAGGTTTGTGCCGTGTCTTGTGTGGGGTTTCGCCTAGGACACCAAGCTAGGCTCATCGGCGGGCTCTTGGTGTCCCCGCCCGGACCCCCACAGGAGTGACGAACTGCGCGCCACCTCCCTTTATATAAGGTGCAACTGCACCAATTGACTACGAGAACTAAAAGTTCAAGCAGCCTTAACCTCCCTATGAAGGCTTCCAAAAAGATGGTATATTGGCTTTCACGGCCGGTGAATTAAAACTCAGCAATTCTTCTAGGTTTGTGCCGTGTCTTGTGTGGGGTTTCGCCTAGGACACCAAGCTAGGCTCATCGGCGGGCTCTTGGTGTCCCCGCCCGGACCCCCACAGGAGTGACGAACTGCGCGCCACCTCCCTTTATATAAGGTGCAACTGCACCAAATGACTACGAGAACTAAAAGTTCAAGCAGCCTTAACCTCCCTATGAAGGCTTCCAAAAAGATGGTACATTGGCTTTCACGGCCGGTGAATTAAAACTCAGCAATTCTTCTAGGTTTGTGCCGTGTCTTGTGTGGGGTTTCGCCTAGGACACCAAGCTAGGCTCATCGGCGGGCTCTTGGTGTCCCCGCCCGGACCCCCACAGGAGTGACGAACTGCGCGCCACCTCCCTTTATATAAGGTGCAACTGCACCAATTGACTACGAGAACTAAAAGTTCAAGCAGCCTTAACCTCCCTATGAAGGCTTCCAAAAAGATGGTATATTGGCTTTCACGGCCGGTGAATTAAAACTCAGCAATTCTTCTAGGTTTGTGCCGTGTCTTGTGTGGGGTTTCGCCTAGGACACCAAGCTAGGCTCATCGGCGGGCTCTTGGTGTCCCCGCCCGGACCCCCACAGGAGTGACGAACTGCGCGCCACCTCCCTTTATATAAGGTGCAACTGCACCAATTGACTACGAGAACTAAAAGTTCAAGCAGCCTTAACCTCCCTATGAAGGCTTCCAAAAAGATGGTATATTGGCTTTCACGGCCGGTGAATTAAAACTCAGCAATTCTTCTAGGTTTGTGCCGTGTCTTGTTTGGGGTTTCGCCTAGGACACCAAGCTAGGCTCATCGGCGGGCTCTTGGTGTCCCCGCCCGGACCCCCACAGGAGTGACGAACTGCGCGCCACCTCCCTTTATATAAGGTACGACTGCACCAATTGACTACGAGAACTAAAAGTTCAAGCAGCCTTAACCTCCCTATGAAGGCTTCCAAAAAGATGGTATATTGGCTTTCACGGCCGGTGAATTAAAACTCAGCAATTCTTCTAGGTTTGTGCCGTGTCTTGTGTGGGGTTTCGCCTAGGACACCAAGCTAGGCTCATCGGCGGGCTCTTGGTGTCCCCGCCCGGACCCCCACAGGAGTGACGAACTGCGCGCCACCTCCCTTTATATAAGGTGCAACTGCACCAATTGACTACGAGAACTAAAAGTTCAAGCAGCCTTAACCTCCCTATGAAGGCTTCCAAAAAGATGGTATATTGGCTTTCACGGCCGGTGAATTAAAACTCAGCAATTCTTCTAGGTTTGTGCCGTGTCTTGTGTGGGGTTTCGCCTAGGACACCAAGCTAGGCTCATCGGCGGGCTCTTGGTGTCCCCGCCCGGACCCCCACAGGAGTGACGAACTGCGCGCCACCTCCCTTTATATAAGGTGCAACTGCACCAATTGACTACGAGAACTAAAAGTTCAAGCAGCCTTAACCTCCCTATGAAGGCTTCCAAAAAGATGGTATATTGGCTTTCACGGCCGGTGAATTAAAACTCAGCAATTCTTCTAGGTTTGTGCCGTGTCTTGTGTGGGGTTTCGCCTAGGAGTCAATTGGTGCAGTTGCACCTTATATAAAGGGAGGTGGCGCGCAGTTCGTCACTCCTGTGGGGGTCCGGGCGGGGACACCAAGAGCCCGCCGATGAGCCTAGCTTGGTGTCCTAGGCGAAACCCCACACAAGACACGGCACAAACCTAGAAGAATTGCTGAGTTTTAATTCACCGGCCGTGAAAGCCAATATACCATCTTTTTGGAAGCCTTCATAGGGAGGTTAAGGCTGCTTGAACTTTTAGTTCTCGTAGTCATTTGGTGCAGTTGCACCTTATATAAAGGGAGGTGGCGCGCAGTTCGTGACTCCTGTGGGGGTCCGGGCGGGGACACCAAGAGCCCGCCGATGAGCCTAGCTTGGTGTCCTAGGCGAAACCCCACACAAGACAAGACACGGCACAAACCTAGAAGAATTGCTGAGTTTTAATTCACCGGCCGTGAAAGCCAATATACCATCTTTTTGGAAGCCTTCATAGGGAGGTTAAGGCTGCTTGAACTTTTAGTTCTCGTAGTCAATTGGTGCAGTTGCACCTTATATAAAGGGAGGTGGCGCGCAGTTCGTCACTCCTGTGGGGGTCCGGGCAGGGACACCAAGAGCCCGCCGATGAGCCTAGCTTGGTGTCCTAGGCGAAACCCCACACAAGACACGGCACAAACCTAGAAGAATTGCTGAGTTTTAATTCACCGGCCGTGAAAGCCAATATACCATCTTTTTGGAAGCCTTCATAGGGAGGTTAAGGCTGCTTGAACTTTTAGTTCTCGTAGTCAATTGGTGCAGTTGCACCTTATATAAAGGGAGGTGGCGCGCAGTTCGTCACTCCTGTGGGGGTCCGGGCGGGGACACCAAGAGCCCGCCGATGAGCCTAGCTTGGTGTCCTAGGCGAAACCCCACACAAGACACGGCACAAACCTAGAAGAATTGCTGAGTTTTAATTCACCGGCCGTGAAAGCCAATATACCATCTTTTTGGAAGCCTTCATAGGGAGGTTAAGGCTGCTTGAACTTTTAGTTCTCGTAGTCAATTGGTGCAGTTGCACCTTATATAAAGGGAGGTGGCGCGCAGTTCGTCACTCCTGTGGGGGTCCGGGCGGGGACACCAAGAGCCCGCCGATGAGCCTAGCTTGGTGTCCTAGGCGAAACCCCACACAAGACACGGCACAAACCTAGAAGAATTGCTGAGTTTTAATTCACCGGCCGTGAAAGCCAATATACCATCTTTTTGGAAGCCTTCATAGGGAGGTTAAGGCTGCTTGAACTTTTAGTTCTCGTAGTCAATTGGTGCAGTTGTACCTTATATAAAGGGAGGTGGCGCGCAGTTCGTCACTCCTGTGGGGGTCCGGGCGGGGACACCAAGAGCCCGCCGATGAGCCTAGCTTGGTGTCCTAGGCGAAACCCCACACAAGACACGGCACAAACCTAGAAGAATTGCTGAGTTTTAATTCACCGGCCGTGAAAGCCAATATACCATCTTTTTGGAAGCCTTCATAGGGAGGTTAAGGCTGCTTGAACTTTTAGTTCTCGTAGTCAATTGGTGCAGTTGCACCTTATATAAAGGGAGGTGGCGCGCAGTTCGTCACTCCTGTGGGGGTCCGGGCGGGGACACCAAGAGCCCGCCGATGAGCCTAGCTTGGTGTCCTAGGCGAAACCCCACACAAGACACGGCACAAACCTAGAAGAATTGCTGAGTTTTAATTCACCGGCCGTGAAAGCCAATATACCATCTTTTTGGAAGCCTTCATAGGGAGGTTAAGGCTGCTTGAACTTTTAGTTCTCGTAGTCAATTGGTGCAGTTGCACCTTATATAAAGGGAGGTGGCGCGCAGTTCGTCACTCCTGTGGGGGTCCGGGCGGGGACACCAAGAGCCCGCCGATGAGCCTAGCTTGGTGTCCTAGGCGAAACCCCACACAAGACTCGGCACAAACCTAGAAGAATTGCTGAGTTTTAATTCACCGGCCGTGAAAGCCAATATACCATCTTTTTGGAAGCCTTCATAGGGAGGTTAAGGCTGCTTGAACTTTTAGTTCTCGTAGTCAATTGGTGCAGTTGCACCTTATATAAAGGGAGGTGGCGCGCAGTTCATCACTCCTGTGGGGGTCCGGGCGGGGACACCAAGAGCCCGCCGATGAGCCTAGCTTGGTGTCCTAGGCGAAACCCCACACAAGACACGGCACAAACCTAGAAGAATTGCTGAGTTTTAATTCACCGGCCGTGAAAGCCAATATACCATCTTTTTGGAAGCCTTCATAGGGAGGTTAAGGCTGCTTGAACTTTTAGTTCTCGTAGTCAATTGGTGCAGTTGCACCTTATATAAAGGGAGGTGGCGCGCAGTTCGTCACTCCTGTGGGGGTCCGGGCGGGGACACCAAGAGCCCGCCGATGAGCCTAGCTTGGTGTCCTAGGCGAAACCCCACACAAGACACGGCACAAACCTAGAAGAATTGCTGAGTTTTAATTCACCGGCCGTGAAAGCCAATATACCATCTTTTTGGAAGCCTTCATAGGGAGGTTAAGGCTGCTTGAACTTTTAGTTCTCGTAGTCAATTGGTGCAGTTGCACCTTATATAAAGGGAGGTGGTGCGCAGTTCGTCACTCCTGTGGGGGTCCGGGCGGGGACACCAAGAGCCCGCCGATGAGCCTAGCTTGGTGTCCTAGGCGAAACCCCACACAAGACACGGCACAAACCTAGAAGAATTGCTGAGTTTTAATTCATCGGCCGTGAAAGCCAATATACCATCTTTTTGGAAGCCTTCATAGGGAGGTTAAGGCTGCTTGAACTTTTAGTTCTCGTAGTCAATTGGTGCAGTTGCACCTTATATAAAGGGAGGTGGCGCGCAGTTCGTCACTCCTGTGGGGGTCCGGGCGGGGACACCAAGAGCCCGCCGATGAGCCTAGCTTGGTGTCCTAGGCGAAACCCCACACAAGACACGGCACAAACCTAGAAGAATTGCTGAGTTTTAATTCACCGGCCGTGAAAGCCAATATACCATCTTTTTGGAAGCCTTCATAGGGAGGTTAAGGCTGCTTGAACTTTTAGTTCTCGTAGTCAATTGGTGCAGTTGCACCTTATATAAAGGGAGGTGGCGCGCAGTTCGTCACTCCTGTGGGGGTCCGGGCGGGGACACCAAGAGCCCGCCGATGAGCCTAGCTTGGTGTCCTAGGCGAAACCCCACACAAGACACGGCACAAACCTAGAAGAATTGCTGAGTTTTAATTCACCGGCCGTGAAAGCCAATATACCATCTTTTTGGAAGCCTTCATAGGGAGGTTAAGGCTGCTTGAACTTTTAGTTCTCGTAGTCAATTGGTGCAGTTGCACCTTATATAAAGGGAGGTGGCGCGCAGTTCGTCACTCCTGTGGGGGTCCGGGCGGGGACACCAAGAGCCCGCCGATGAGCCTAGCTTGGTGTCCTAGGCGAAACCCCACACAAGACACGGCACAAACCTAGAAGAATTGCTGAGTTTTAATTCACCGGCCGTGAAAGCCAATATACCATCTTTTTGGAAGCCTTCATAGGGAGGTTAAGGCTGCTTGAACTTTTAGTTCTCGTAGTCAATTGGTGCAGTTGCACCTTATATAAAGGGAGGTGGCGCGCAGTTCGTCACTCCTGTGGGGGTCCGGGCGGGGACACCAAGAGCCCGCCGATGAGCCTAGCTTGGTGTCCTAGGCGAAACCCCACACAAGACACGGCACAAACCTAGAAGAATTGCTGAGTTTTAATTCACCGGCCGTGAAAGCCAATATACCATCTTTTTGAAGCCTTCATAGGGAGGTTAAGGCTGCTTGAACTTTTAGTTCTCGTAGTCAATTGGTGCAGTTGCACCTTATATAAAGGGAGGTGGCGCGCAGTTCGTCACTCCTGTGGGGGTCCGGGCGGGGACACCAAGAGCCCGCCGATGAGCCTAGCTTGGTGTCCTAGGCGAAACCCCACACAAGACACGGCACAAACCTAGAAGAATTGCTGAGTTTTAATTCACCGGCCGTGAAAGCCAATATACCATCTTTTTGGAAGCCTTCATAGGGAGGTTAAGGCTGCTTGAACTTTTAATTCTCGTAGTCAATTGGTGCAGTTGCACCTTATATAAAGGGAGGTGGCGCGCAGTTCGTCACTCCTGTGGGGGTCCGGGCGGGGACACCAAGAGCCCGCCGATGAGCCTAGCTTGGTGTCCTAGGCGAAACCCCACACAAGACACGGCACAAACCTAGAAGAATTGCTGAGTTTTAATTCACCGGCCGTGAAAGCCAATATACCATCTTTTTGGAAGCCTTCATAGGGAGGTTAAGGCTGCTTGAACTTTTAGTTCTCGTAGTCAATTGGTGCAGTTGCACCTTATATAAAGGGAGGTGGCGCGCAGTTCGTCACTCCTGTGGGGGTCCGGGCGGGAACACCAAGAGCCCGCCGATGAGCCTAGCTTGGTGTCCTAGGCGAAACCCCACACAAGACGCGGCACAAACCTAGAAGAATTGCTGAGTTTCAAATATAATTGTTTAGTGTGTGAATATAATTGCCAACACTTAAGTTTGGTGAGGAGGCCAGATGGGTCGTCCATGAGGGCTTTGAGTCCCATTGTCTTGCGCTCACAGAGATATGCGTGTGTGTCATGTGAATGTTTATGAAGAGCATATGGGCTCTGAATTGTAAAAGAAGGGTAAGGCATTATTAGGCCGCCCCATATTTCTAGTCTAATCCCACTAAATCTGTCAGCTTCAAAAATACTTTTTTTGTCGGGATCAACTTCAATTTTCCAAACCTTATGCCTAAATATTTGATCAGTATGAGTTTAGATTTTGAGGAATCTGACCTAAGAAAAAAAAAAGTTGGAAAATGCAAATATTAACAAGATAAATAATTAAATATTTATATTATGTGCTTTGAGTATTGATAAAAAGAATTTTTCTTTTGATATGAGCAGTTAATATTCACCCGATAAATGTGAAACCCTGTTGTAAATAAAATTCTAAGAGAATTATTGAAATAATAATTAAAATAATAATAAATTCAGAGAATTTTATAATTTAAATTTTTGTGAAACATTGCACAAATTTTCTAAGTGAGAAGATGTTGTGGCAAGAAACTCAGTCAACCGAGAATAAATTGCAACAATTGTGTTGTTAATAACAAATAAATGTCAATTATGAATAATAAATTTGAAATTATGAAATTCCTATATTTGAACATTGCTCATTTGGAACAAAGAGACTTATAGATAAATGAGATATAATTTAATTTTCAATTTGATGAAAATTTCATAAATTTTGTTTATTGTTGAAACAAAGTTTTTGAAAATAATGACCTATTAACATCCGACTTTGTTAAGCCGAATCTTAATATGGGGTTCATAAGACAGGGTTAGCAATGAATCAACAGAATAATATTTCAGAAAAAAAGACAAGTAGTTCCGTGAAGAATAATACAGCCTATTTTCATATATCCTACTTATGTTAATTGCCACTATCAACATACACAATTTCTGTTTGATTGAGGTAATAGATTCGTAGATATTAAGAACCGACTAAATATTTCGGATGGTCGCCATGTTGGATTTTATATATGTAGGTCCTAGAGTTATGTACTGTTACATGCAGATTATTGTGAACGTGTAGTATTCATACTTCAATCGCAAAATTAGGACACAAGAAAAAACAAGGAGATTATAAAATTTTTCACAGCTGCCATCTTGAGGTTATGGAAACAATTGAAATAAATTAGATGCCAGTGGATTAACATTCGTATAAGGATTTACTGTACCAAGTTTCACTGCACTCGGATGGTTAAATTGCGAGAAACGTCCATGTGAATATTTATAATTCGCGTCACCGCCATGTTGGATTTGTGATCACCAGGTTATTTAAAGTCCTATAGGTGAACTTAAGTTCATAGCCCCTATGAACATAAAAAATGCAGTTTGATTGCAAAAATAGATTCGTAGATATTCAGTATCGCCTAAATATTTCGGATGGTCGCCATGTTGGATTGATAAATGTATAGGCCATAGAGTCATGTACCATTAAAAGAAAACTATTGCGTAGGTTCATTATTCAAACTTTCACTTCGATCGCATGACTACATCACAAGAAATAAAAGCTTAATTTTAAAATTCGCACTGCCACCATCTTGAGGTTATGTAAACAATTGAACTAAATTAGATACCAGTGGATTACAATGTGTATAAATATTTCCTGTACCAGGTTTCCGTGCGCTTGGAACATTAAATCGCGAGAAAGGTCTATTTAAAATTTTCAAATTCGCTTGGCCGCCATGTTCGTTTTGTAGTTAACCGGTTTTTGAAAGTCTTATAGATGGACTTCCAGTAGTGCCCTTTATCTCCATACAAAAATTTAGGGAGATACCGCTAATAGTTTCGGAGATATAGAATGCCGGTGAAATATTTCGCACATCCGCCATCTTGTGATTATGTAAACAATTGAACGAAGTTAGATGTCGGTGCATTACAATGTATATAAACATACACTGTACCAAGTTTCATTGCGTTTGGTTGGTCAAATCACGAGAAACGTCTATTTAAATGTCGCAAATTCGCTTGGCCTCCATGTTGGTTTTGTAGTTACCAGGTTTTAAAAAGTCACATAAATGAACTTATAGTAGTTCCCTCTATCACCATAGAAAATGTCAGGGTAATATCGGTAATAGTTTCGGAGATATTGAATGCTGGTGAAATATTTCGCACAGCCGCCATATTGGATTGATGAGTCGTAACAAAATTTGAAGGGCACGGTCGAGGTCGCCGGGAATAGTGCTATGAAATTTCCGAGTTTCATTGAAATCGCTCCTGCCGTTTAGATTTTATTAGGGGGGGGGGACACACACACACGAATCACACACACACACGCGCACACACACACGGACAAAAGGTGATCTCATAAGCCTATTTTTTTCAAAATTGAAAAGAGGCTAAAAAAAATATATATATTTTTTTTTTTTTTGAAAAGTGGATTGTCTTCAACGAACGACGAATATGTAAATAGGATGAATCACTCGGACTCTTTAATGAAAGTGATTGTCCAGTGTAAATATGTAAAAAAATGTTTTTTTTAAATTTTGATATCAGATGGACTTTGATTTCTGATTATCAACTTTTGTGAAGTGGTGAATGATAAGAAGGTTGACTTTTTAAATGATCGCGTTGTTTGTTTGTGTTTTGAAATTTCTTGCCAGTCAGAGTCAATTTTAATTATCAATAAATTGAGATATTTTAAGAAAGTGTGTGTTTCCAAAAATAATTTCACTCCTTACCTACTTGAGAATTACCGAAATCAGGGATGCCAGATAGACCTAATTATTTGCCTAGATAGACCCTAAGATAGATTTTCTCGTGCTTAACTGATTTCGATATTTTTCAAAATGTGGTCATTTTGATCCTGATCCAAAGGGGCACATAATGTAGAGGAGGGGAAGTTTGGCGCCCGTACTAAGGGGATACCGAATTGGTCTTTCGAACTTGCATTCGTGTAGACTTTTGAGTTTTGATCATTTGACAAAACCAAAAATTCTTTTTACTAAGGGATTTGTTGAGTCCGTGTTTTGAGGACACAGTAGAGTTTGTAATTTTGGAATAAGAATTTTGAATTTGGTTTTGAGATGATTTCGTTTCATTTGGGTGTAATATTTAAGGCAGTTTTATTAAATATTTTTTTTTTGGAATAAATGTTAGAATTGGGAGTTGCTGTTTGTTTTGTTGGAAACGCACACTGATAGTATCCAGATGGAGGATTTTTGAATTTTGCATAGTAGTTGTTGTTGATTGAATTTAAGATTTAAATAAGTAGAGAATTTTTTTCCCCATTAAATAGCGACGTAGTATAAATCTCAATTTATTAGGAATTCTCAAATGTTACTAGGCTAGTCTATGTTTACTATTAAGGCTTCGTTGATACCATAGAATACCTATCCTACATTTCTCTGTTGGAAAACATGGATAAATTATTTCAGGCTTTAGCTCGACTGGAGTCGAACAATAAGGAGAGTTTGGAGAAAGCAGCTCTTGAAAAATGAAAATCCACAGCCTGCTTACAGTCTCCGACCGGGTCAGGAATGGAATGAATGAAGCCCCCCATCTAGCAGCGAGGATATGAACTGTGCCGGCTGCCGAGGCCTGACGCACTCCTCTGGGGCAATGATTAAATGCATGACAGATGAAATGAAATGATAGTGGAGAGTGTTGCTGGAATGAAATTTTGACAGGGAAAACCGGAGTACCCGGAGAAAATCCTGTCTGCCTCCGTTTTGTCCAGCACAGATCTCACATGCAGTGACCGGGATTTGAACCACGGACCCAGCGGTGAGAGTCCGGCGTGCTGCCGCCTAAGCCTTGGAGGCTTATAGAAAGAAAACAGCTCTTATGGGGAGTAAATTGATGGAAAATTCCAAACAGTTGGAAAAACAGATTCAAGAAAATTCCCATTATTTAGAAAGTAGATTGAATGAATCAATGGAGTCCCAACTAAAAGAAAATTCTAAATCATTAGAGGATAAATTATCTGAAAGTTCTAAGTCATTAAATGAGTTTTTTGAAACTAAATTAAATGAAAGTTCAAATTCCCTAAAATCAGACATAGATAGCAAACTTTCAGAGAGTTCTAAGCGTTTTGAAGACAGATTAAGTATCAGCACTGACGTGTTAAGAGAATCTTTGGAAGAAAAGATTTCGGAACATTCCAAAGCACTCGATGGATTAACTGAAAGTTCACGCCTAATGGATCTAAAAATCATAGGTAACTCAGAAACTTTGAGGTTAGAATTAGCCGATAATTCCAAATTGTTAGAGCATCGTTTGACCGAAAATTTGGGGAAACAGATGGAAGTGGTGTGAAGAACACGAAGAATCCTTCAAACAAGCTAAAGAATTATTGTTGAACAATGTGAAGCTGGAATATCCTGATTTTAAGAAAAACTTCATAATAGAATCGGATGCTTCAAATGTAGGGATAGGAGCAATCCTATTGCAAGAGGATGTGGATGGCATTAGACATTATTTGTCATTTATCAGCAGAAAGCTTAGACCTTCAGAGAGGAATTACTATACGACTGAACTAGAAGCTCTTGCTATAGAATAGTTCATACCTTAGAAAGTTGGAAAAAGATGCTGATTGGTCATTCTGTCATCATCCGAACTGACCATCATGCTCTTGAATTTATTCTCAAGACAAATTTTTCTAGTGAGAGAATAACACGTTGGGCTTTATTTGTACAACAGTTTAATACATATTAAGATCGAGCATAAACCAGGGAAATCCAACGTAGGAGCCGACTTGTTAAGTCATGCGGTTGAGCCAACGTTTAAGGTAATGCATATCAATCTGGTACAGGAAGATGAAGAAACCCTGGAACGATTAGAAAGAATATCTGCGACTCAGAAAAGGAACGCACCTTTATGAAGAATCTAAGGAAACATGGACAACTATGATGCAGATTATCCTGAAACTGAGAAAATTGCAAGGAATTACGTGGAGAGGAATGATATTATCAACAAATTCATAGATGCGAATCAAACTAAGTTAAGAGTGGCGGTACCACCAGTATTGCAGAAGAGAATTATATGGTTAGCGCATAGGATATCGGGGCACGCTGGATTAGATAAAGTGGTAAGCCTAATAAAAGAGAAATTTTCGTGGGACAAGATAAGGAATACTGTCAGACAGACGATCAAGACGTGTGACTTTTGTCAACGGAGTACGCACAACACCAAGCTATTAAGAGAAGCATCTCGTCCCATTATTCCACAGAAACCTCGGGAATTATTCACCACAGACATTTATGGGCCTTTGCCGAAATTAAAAAGGGGAAATAAGTATATATTAGTAACCATGGATGTTTTCAGTAAATATACCATGTTACATCCCATACAAAAAGCAAATTCCCGCTATGTTTTGAAGAGGATACGAGACAGTGTCATTCCTGAGGCAGGGAAACCGGAATACCTACTATCCGATCATGGGTCACAATTCACATCACGTGAGTTTAGAAATGCCATGGAGGTGTTGGACATTAAACAAATATTGTGTTCAATACGCCATCCGGAAAGTAACCCAGCCGAGAGAATAATGTCAGAAATTGCAAAATTCTGCCGTTTGTTTTGTTCTGATGAACATTGGAAGTGGGTGGATGTACTACCAATTGCAGCGCATTCCATGAATTCTACGGTGCATGAGAGCACAAATCAAATACCAATGTTGTTACACCATGGAGACAAACCTATCAGACCATGGGACACGATTATTCCCATGATACCAGAAATTGGACCTAGCATGCAACTTAGAGAGAATCGAGCACTTGAAAGGATTCGAGAACAAGCAGCTAAGAGGGAAAGGAGAGTCCGAAGGAAGAGATTCGGACAGCCTCTGAATGTCGGAACTCAGGTCCTTGTAAGAAACCCCGTCCCATCAGATATTTTGAATAGAGTGTATTCAAAATTTGCCAGCCTATACTACGGTCCATTTCGTATTGTAGAGAGTTTTGCCAACGGAAGTTACCGACTAATTGAAGAACCGTCGGGTAACATCGTGGGAAGGTTCAATGCAGCAAACTTGAAGATTTACCATCGGAGAACAGGACATCAGCTGTAAAAGGAAAAAGAAGAGGAAACTCCGAGGGATAAAAAGGCAATTTTAGAGCCAGACGAAAAAAAATATTGTGGTGTTTGAAGCCATATTTTCAGTGTTGCCTTAGTAAACAAGAGTTTAGTGCTCTTCAGGCAAACGTCCGTGACATAATGACGAGCTGATGGTAACGAACGAACGCTAGTCCAGAGAGACGACAAAACTAATGATGTTTGAATAACGCGCTCGGAGGATAGAGTGTCGAGGGAAGCATATAGACACAGGAGTGAGTGACACGGAGGCGTGACGTGGAAGCTTGCCTACGTCATGAGTTGAAACTTTTATAAATTTTACTCAAGGAGACGGATTAGCGACTTAAAAGTAGCACAGTTTTCTGGCACAGAAAAGAGAAGAATTTTAAGCTATTGAACAGAAGAATCCGTACACCAGGAGCCGAGATCTGGAAATGGAACTTTCGAGAAGGATTGCTGGCTGACCTATATAAAGAGCCAGGTTTTCAAGACAGTCAAGTCATTCCTAGCAAGCAACTGCTTGGGAGGAACTCGCCGCTACGCTTCATAACAGTGAATACTACGTCATACTACACGCCGAAGGAACTTTGCCACCAAGTAAGCCATGTGGGCTGGGGCTATGTTCAAAGTGATAGAAATTTTCTTCAACGGACTTGGAATATTAGAGGACTCTATAGTCAGATATTCTTACAAGTACTCGACAAGTGATGGTTATTTGATAAACCATTCACTGAAGTCGCCTACAATAATTTGTTGTTTCTATTTGTGAAACTGTACAAGGCACTTCAAACTTAAGACAGGACAGGCTGTGATCTTGAGGTTCAGGATCAACTGCTAATAGGTGTTCCTATGCAAGCAGACGATCAGAACAGTATTTTCAAAAGTTAGACTTGTTTCGAGAAACGAAATTGCAAGTGTAACTCATTCATTTGGAACTATTGCTACAATTCAAAATGTTACCTTGTGTTGAAGAATACGGGAGTGTTTGTTTTAAACGAGCGATCATCCTAATCGACATGCGCCGTTAAACGAATTAAGGATAGGTGTGACGTGGGACCAACGAAGTTGAAATGGATTGCAGATGACCATGGGAGACGCTATGGGTGTAGCGTTTACTGAAATACACGCATCGCCAGCACAGCAAGAATGAAGTAAGAGCTATTTCATGTACTATCAACTAGCTTAGTAGAGCATTTTGAGAATCCTTTTTACTCAGTCATTTTTTGAAATCAACACCACCGTTTATTTTGATTAACATATTTTTCCAGGATGGCAATTGGAGCGACATGAAAGTCTGACAATTTATTTTGCCGTATTTTCTATTTCGTTCAGACTACAGTCATGTTCATGTTTTCTGCAACATGAAAGATATAAAAATTTTCCAAAGGATAGGAAGAATCTTAGTAAATTCTTATGAGATATTTAAGTTACATCTTGGATTATTTAAATAATTTTATTTTATAAAAATAAGTAAATAAACATTAAAATAAAACAAAGATAATAATAATAATAATATCAAATGTGAATAAAATAATTTCATAATGTTATTGATTGAAACACTATTTAACGTCGTAAAAGATAATTTGGTAATAGCACCATTTACTAAAACTAAATAAAGTTAAATGATTACCGCATTAAACAATACTACATTAATAATAATAAAGTGTTATAGATAATACGCGACAAGGATTTAGATAATTGTTTAGCAGTGAAACAGGGCATAAATAATCCTTATGAAGTAATAGGAAAGCATTATAAAATAAAGATATTTTTTGCCATTTTTCCATTGATAATAATAATAATAACTTGTGAAGGAATTTATTTAAATTGAAGGTTTTAAATGCGATAACTTTTGTTTATTGTGAAATAGAAGTTGAAATTTAAAAGCAGGTAGAATGAGTTGGTAAATGAAGGTGAAATATAATCAATTTTGAGCTCAGTAAAATTTTCCAAGAATAAAAAACAATAAACGAATATCAAAAGAAAGCAATAAGGCAGGTACTTATATGTATAAATCCAGGGCAGAATTTATGTAAAAGGGAAGGCCAGGAAATGTAGATCATAATAAATACATCTTTTCTTATAAAAATAAAATTTGGGAAAACGCAGAGTGGTAAGAGAGAATATTACAAAGAGAAAAATATATAAAAGTGTTTGGTGGATAAAAAATTTAATAGCTGAAGTCAAATATAATTGTTTAGTGTGTGGATATAATTGTCAACACTTAAGTTTGGTGAGGAGGCCAGATGGGTCGTCCATGAGGGCTTTGAGTCCCATTGTCTTGCGCACACAGGGATATGCGTGTGTGTCATGTGAATGTTTGTGAAGAGCATATGGGCTCTGAATTGTAAAAGGAGGGTAAGGCATTATTAGGCCGCCCCATATTTCTAGTCTAATCCCACTAAATCTGTCAGCTTCAAAAATTATTTTTTTTTGTCTGGTTCAACTTCAATTTTCCAAACCTGATGCCTAAACATTTGAACAGTATGAGTTTAGATTTTGAGGGACCTGACCTAAGAAAAAAATAGTTGGAAAATGCAAAGATTAACAAGATAAATAATTAAATATTTCTATTTTGTGCTTTGAGAATTGATAAAAATACTTTTTCTTTTGATATGAGCAGTTAATATTCACCTGATAAATTGTGAAACCCTGTTATAAATAAAATTCTAAGAGAATTATTGAAATAATAATAAAACAATAAATTCAGAGAATTTTATAATTTAAAATTTTGTGAAACATTGCACAGATTTTCTAAGTGAGAAGATGTTGTGGCAAGAAACTCAGTCAACCGAGAATAAATTGCAACAATTGTGTTGTAATAACAAATAAATGTCAATTATGAATAATACATTTGAAATTATGAAATTCCTATATTTGAACATTGTTCATTTGGAACAAAGAGACTTATAGATAAATGAGATATAATTTAATTTTCAATTTAATGAAAATTTCATAAATTTTGTTTATTGTTGAAACAAAGTTTTTGAAAATAATGACCTATTAACAACTGACTTTGTTAAGCCGAATCTTAATATGGGGTTCATAAGACAGAGTTAGCAATGAATCAACAGAATAATATTTCAGAAAAAAAGGAAAAAAATATATATTGTTTTTTTTTTGAAAAGAGGAAAAAATGAAATGTGTATAAATATTTTTTGAATGTCTTCAACGAACGACGAATCTTCGTAATGTGCAACGAGATATGTAAATAGGATGAATCACTTGGACTCTTTAATGAAAGTGATTATCTAGTGTAAATATGTAAAAAAATGTTTTTATTTTGTTTTGATATCAGATGGACTTTGATTTCTGATTATCAACTTTTGTGAAGTGGTGAATGATAGGAAGGTTGATTTTTTAAATGATTGTGTTGTTTGTTTGTGTTTTGAAATTTTTTGCCAGTCAAAGTCAATTTTAATTATCAATAAATTGAGATATTTTAAGAAAGTGTGTGTTTCCAAAAATAATTTCACTCCTTACCTACTTGAGAATTACCAAAATCAGGGATGCCAGATAGTCCTAATTATTTGCCTGGATATACCTCGAGATAGATTTTCTCGTGCTTATCTGATTTCGGTATTTTTCAAAATGTGGTCATTTTGATCCTGATCCAAACGGGCACAATCTATACAGTATTATAATGCTCACAATGTGCATTAAATAGGATTAAGGAATGCACTAATGGCAATTTTCCTTGCCTCACATATGATATCTACTACACTCCCTTCCATGTGAAGCACATATACTGTACATGCCTCTTTATGGTCATGATATTTTATTTGTGGAACACACTTTAAAGTGGAAGCCGTCTACAGCTAGTCCAATCACTAAATATCTTTTCTCGTAGTTGGTACGAGCCCAGTCTTTCGTCAACATGGCATCCGTTGTATAAAACTCTTGCCAGATGCGTTTCCTCTTGTCCTCCCTTTCTGCTATGATTCTATGCCAATTGTCAGTAGATGGCAGCTGTAGTCTTGTTCTTAGGTCCTCTATAAAATATGTCTCCCAATATTATGCCTGAGCTGGTCAATATTTCAATATGTAAATAATTCAATGGTAAGATTATAAACACGTTATTTAAGGGGGAACGTACAGCTTAACCCTTTGACTGTCGTTACAATGTTCGTGTCAAAACTGTCGGGGTAACGATCCATCGTTATCGGCCTTTATTATTGATTTTTCGTTATTTTTACGCTTGATAGCACCAATTTTCAGGAAATACGAAGAAATCAATTTTAACTCACGTATATATTCAGCGGGAACCTCTGACAATCAGTATTTATATTAATTCTTAGAGTCTGAAACATGTGCTCACAGAGTTTCATGTCTTGTTGACGTCATGATTGGTGGCAAACAAACGTGTATATTTTCTCAGTTTTCGTTGGTAATTTTGGGATCTTGACATTTACCAAGCTATCAAATAATATAGAGTTTCTTTTAACGTGAATAGTAGACTTGATAAGTGAATTCCATTTCCCAAAATTACTTCAAAAATTTAATATCTGAAATTTTTAACTTTCTTTTCCATGTCTTTTTAACTTTGAAATCATATGGCTTAGAGACATCTTTTTTTCAGTGATTTATACACTCAATGATTATACAATTTTATTTTAACATCTTTAATGGTCTCTCTTCCATCTCATTTTAAAAGAAGTATGTGTACTGAAACTGAAGCGAAATTACAAAACCGGACGGATAACCTGATGACGACTTTTGGCATGAAAAGGATTACGAAAATCGGTTTCTGGAATGTGAGGACCTTGATGGAGAAAACCAGACTGAAACAAGTGACACGGGAGATGAAGAACTATGGGCTGGATATCCTAGGATTGAGTGAGGTGAGGTGGCCAGGATTTGGTGAAATACAGACAACAGATGGAATTACATTTCTCTATTCTGGGGGCGATGAGGAAGAACACAGGGATGGAGTGGGGTTGCTGCTCAACAGAAATGCAAAGAGGAGCCTTATGGAGTGGAAGCCAATTTCTAGCAGGCTCATGTTTGCTAGGTTCAAGACAAAGATCAGGAATGTGATCATCATCCAATGCTATGCGCCTACAGAACAATCGGAGCCAGAGAAGAAGGAAGAATTCTACCAAATGCTGCGAGATGCCACAAGACAAACAAGTAAGAAGGACATTCTCATTGTTATGGGAGACTTCAACGCGAAGGTGGGATCAAACAATGAGGGGTTGGAACAGATCATGGGTAAACATGGCCTTGGTGAGATGAATAACAATGGGGAGAAATTTACGGAATATTGCGCCAGTCAGGATTTGGTGATGGGTGGCACGGTGTTTCCTCATAGGCGGTGCCACAAGGTCACCTGGGTGTCTCCTGATCAAGTCACAGAAAATCAAATTGATCACATCGCGGTGAGCAGGAGGTTCAGAAGAAGTTTGGAAGATGTTAGGAACAAGAGAGGAGCGGATGTCGGTAGTGACCATCATCTTATGGTTGCCAACTTCCGCATGAAGATCGTGGCAGTCCGCCGAAAGTTTATCACTCGGCACAACAAGTTTGATGTGTGCAAGCTTAAGAACCAGCAGAGATTGGACCAATTTAAACTGGAGCTCAGATATAAATTCCAGGTGTTGGACTCCGAGACAGAGAAGGATGTAAAGACTGTGTGGAGCGAGGTAAAGAATATCTTTGTGGAGACCAGTGAGATGCAGCTCGGGTACAAGAACTACCTGCGGAAAGAATGGATATCCGATCAGACCTGGGACAAGATAAATTATAGAAAGGAGATTAAGGCTAAGCTCAACACCTGCAAGACTAGGCAGCAGAAGGCTCTCACACAAGCAGAGTATTCAACAGCAAACAGGGAGGTAAAGAGGAGTGTGCGGAAGGATCATAGGAGGTGGATTGATGAACACGCGGTGAAAGCAGAAGAAGCGGCAAGAAGGGGGGACGTTAAGGAGCTCTATGGCATCACAAATATGCTTTCGAAGAAAGGTTTTAATAAAACTAGGCCTGTGAAGAGCAAGACGGGCGAGATCCTCACGACGTGTGAACAGCAGCTGACTAGATGGAGAGAACACTTTGCGGAGGTTCTTAATAGAGATAGAGGACCAGAAAGTAAGCATCGAGGAGGAGATGAAGAGGAAGCAGAAAGTGACCCGGACATCAGCCTCGACTCCCCAACTCGGGGCGAAATACGGACAGCGTTGAAGCAGATAAAGTGCGGGAAGGCACCAGGTCTGGATAATATCCCAGCGGAAGTATTGAAAGCAGACCTGGATATCACGATCAATCTGCTGCACCCGCTGTTGGAGAAGATCTGGAAGGAGGAGAAAATACCAACCGACTGGAAGAAGGGGTTGATCGTCAAGTTACCGAAGAAAGGGGACACCACAAACTGTAATAACTGGAGGGGAATCACCTTGCTGTCCATTTCAAGCAAAGTACTGGCGAGAGTCATCCTGAATCGTATAAAAGACTGCGTAGAAAAAAGGCTTCGGAAGGAACAGGCTGGATTTCGACAACATCGCAGCTGTGTGGATCTCATCAACACCCTCCGAATCATCCTGGAGCAGAGTTTGGAGTGGCGGAATACCCTTTACCTCACATTTGTTGACTTCGAGAAAGCTTTCGACTCCGTAAATCAAAGAATCATGTGGAAGACCCTCGAGGAATATAAAATTCCAACAAAGATCATCAGAATCATGGAAGAGATGTACGAAGGGTATGAGTGCCAGGTTCTACACGAAGGAAAATTAACAGAAAAGATAAAGGTCAGTTCCGGAGTGAGACAGGGGTGTGTCCTTTCCCCCACTTTGTTCCTGTTGGTCCTGGATAGTGTGATGAAGAAGGTAATGGGAGGACGGAAGAGGGGTATTCAATGGGGTATAAATGACAGGCTTGAAGATCTAGATTTCGCGGACGACATTTGTCTTATGGCACAACGGTACCGAGACATAGAAGATAAGCTGGGGAGGTTACAGAGAGAAGCAGAACGTGCAGGACTGATGATTAACACCAACAAGACCAAAGAGATGAGGATAAATTCTGACGTCACGACTAGCTTGACAGTCAACGGAAAGGAAATTGAGCGAGTTGAGTCCTTCCTCTACCTTGGGAGTATAGTCACAAATGATGGGGGAGCAGAGGAAGATGTTCGAAGCCGTATCAGGAAGGCAAATGGTGCCTTTGTCCAGCTCTACCCCATCTGGAGAAATAGAAACATTTCCAGGAAGACCAAGCTCCGCCTTTTCAATAGCAACGTAAAGTCGATTCTTCTCTATGGCTGTGAAACATGGAAAGTCACAAAACCGATCAACAACCAGCTACAGGTGTTCATTAACAGATGTCTGCGTCGCATCATGAATGTGAGGTGGCCGGACATAATCTCAAACGAAGATCTTTGGACCATCACCAATCAACAACCGATTAGCATCCAGATCAAGGAGAGGAAATGGCGCTGGATCGGTCACACACTAAGGAAGCCGGACGGAGCTGTTGAGAGGGCGGCGCTAGACTGGAATGCTCAAGGTGCCAGGAAGCGAGGTCGACCTAAGAAGACCTGGAAGAGGACGATCGAAAATGAAATTGCAGAGGAGGACAAGAACTGGAGTCAAGTGAAGAGAATAGCCAGGAACCGTACTGCGTGGAGAAATTTCGCCAAGGCCCTATGCTCCGGAAGGAGCGGCAGGAATTAAGTTAAGTTAAGTATGTGTACATCTTGGTAAATATGGCTGCCAGTTTTCACACATTCATTGGATCATCGTCATCATCATCTTCCTAGCGTTTGTCCCGCTTTGAAGCAGGGGTCACTACTTTACATGCCAATCTCCATTTCTGTCGGTCAAGGGCATCATGCGGACACAGATTAATCTATCGCATATTTTCTCTAAGGCGATCAAGCCACCTCTTCTTAGGTCGCCCCGAGGTCGTTGACAATCCGGGTTGAGGCACAAGGCAATTTTGGTCACTGATTGTTCGTGACTACGCATGACGTGGCCATACCAGCCTAGACGAACATCCCACATTTTATTCCTTATGGCCGCAACTCCCATCCATCGGATGAGAGCTTGAAAGTGAAAGGGTTGAGGAGCTAAATACTAAACGATTTTAATATTATAACCGTGCCTATCATAGATCCGGATATCAAAACGGGAGAATTCTTTGAGGATAACTATCGACAGTCAAGAATGGGAAAATGTGAAGCAGTTCAAGTACTTGGGAAGCTTGCTGATGAAAGATGCTCGATCCACAAATGAAACACGAGCACGACTCGTCATGGCCAAAGACGCGCATTAAATAAGAAGAGCACTCTGCTCACCAGCAAGTTGAGTTTAGAACTAAGGAAGAAATTGGTGATGTGTTACATCTGGAGCATTGCATTGTACGGGGCAGAGACGTGGACAGTGCGAAAAAGGGAGAGAAAATTCTTAGAAAGTTTAGAAATGTGTTGCTGGAAGAGGATAGAGAAGTTCAAGTGGACAGATCGTGTGACAAACGATGCTGTACTGAGAAGAGTAGGTGAGAAGGAAACTTTTCTGAATACAATTCTTCAGAGGAAGGCCAACTGGACCGGACACATACTTAGACATGAGGGGCTCATGCATGACGTCATTGAAGGGAATATCAAAGGAACGACAGGACGAGAAAGAAGAAGAATTCAACATCAGGATGATATGAAAGATGGAAGGAGTTACAGCAGACTGAAGGAAGAAGCTGTAGACAGAGAGCATTGGCATCAGAAATTTTCCTTACGAGGACATCGACCTGCCAGTAGGCAGAATCTATACAAATATAATAAAGCTGAAGAGTTTGTGTGTTTGTGTGTTTATGTGTTTAAACACGCTAATCTCTGGAACTACCAGTCGGATTCGAAAAATTCTTTGTGTATATGATAGCCTGATTCAAGAGGAATAGTTTAGGCTATGTTACATTTCGGACAGACCACTCCATTCCCCGCATTTAGGCCCTTTTGCACAAGTCTACACCGTTTCACCGATCTAATAACTTGACGGACATATTGTCGCTAGGCGACAACGACTAACAATGTATCATGATAGTCAACGCCGCACCATTGATGGACAGGTTGTCACTAAGCAACAACGATTTACTCTGTATCATGATAGTCCGGTAAAATTTGCTAAAGGACACATGGGAAAACTGACCGATTGACAATCAAGGATTGTATTGAACTGTAGTATTCTCTATGCTATCGTTTGCACAGTTAATATTTCATTTGTGGGGCTAAGACATCGTGGTCATGTTGCCCCGTGTACTTTTGTGTGTGTGTAGAATTTATGTGATAACCTGCGTTATTGTGATCGTTGCACTAGCATGTGTAAATACGGTATAAAGCTCAATGTTGGTTTGTCTGTTATTTATACTGAACCCTTGCAAAGAAGCTTATGATTTCTATTTCGGGGGGTGTAACAGTCCATATCGTAAGTTGTTGTTAAAGCGCTTCATTAACATGCAGGGTAACATATAACAAAATAACATGCAGGAAAAAGTGAAGCCAGGCTTAAAACAAATGAATTTAATAACAAATCACCTAACAATACAAAAGAATTAACAAAACAAACTCCCAAAAACTCCCACTTAATAAATAAAATGTGCCAAAACTAGGCCAAAAGTCTCTGGAGAGATTAATTACACGGACAAAGTGTCCTTAAGAAAGTCAACAAAAGTGACATATGTATGCGCGCCTGTCGTTCTGCATGCTTCACGATGTGTACAATCGAATGCATGATTCGTCATCATCCAGAATGAACATTCAGACAACGAATCCACATTGCTTAGAGCTAGACAGACGCGGGGAACAACTATACAACACTAAAAACTAAACCGACACTTCCTCTACTTAAAATATACAACACAATAATTCCCGTGTGAAATTGGAATCAAACTGCCGTAGCAAAAAAAACATTACCGCCTAAAAATTTAGGACTTCTCACACAAATCAACACAAGTAAGTTAACACGTGACCAATAAAAGAAATCACATATGACCGCCGTCAAATTTACAAGTACACTACCACTACACCACACGTGTGTGACACACTAAAATTACATGAATTGAGTCATAAACACAATCACTAGGCTCAAAGCCAACATTTACATTATTAACACAAATATTATATCCATACAACATGCAATAAACCGTCACACACATTGCGAACTCCCCAATTAATTATGGTTCCAAAATAACCATCACAATGAACAGGTTTGCTACATGAAAGCTTAAAGGGGCCCAGTCGGAACATAAGACTGCCTATCAAAAATAAGTCACCAGGCGAGACGGGCGATTTGTGGAAATCTGCATATCTGTCAACCCACGTGTGTATCGAAGAAGCGTGCCCCAAAGCACAATAATACGTGTGTGTGTGTCAGAACAAAATATCCCGGCATTTCCACTAGGAAATCTAAGAAAACAGCTTAATGGACAAGGAACAGCGGTCTCCCTAGAGCACCCTGCCTTTCCATCAAAATACAACAACAACAAAATACGAGGGCGGTAGGACCTCTACCCCTCTACACGTAGAATCAACACACACACCTGACACAGTAACACACACAGAATCACACGTATGGGTTTGACAGACCCTGAAATAAAAAGACATAAATATTTTCCACTTGCTGGCGCCACCGTTCTACACCGTGACTAATTAACCTGAAATGGACTAAAAAAATCTATCAAATTAGAACGAAGGTGTTCTACAATTACATCTTAAATCGTTGCACTTGACAACCCTAATATGAATAATAACCTGTTCAGCAAACATCTTACAGTAATTACCTCCCATTCCTATCCCAAATATGAACTTTAATAAAGCACCACTTATCGAATGTTACGGGTTTCGCATTTGCATGGATAAACATCACGTACACGCGCCGTGCACATTAAATATGACTCCAAGAAAAACAAATATGCAACAAACACTTTGGCCACGCGCCAACGTACATTTGAAACAATTAGTGCCGGTACAAAGAAAAACACTCTAAAACAAGAAAAGACTAAATAAATTATTTACAAAAGTTCCCCCGTCAATCTAACTACATAATTGAATAATCAATTGTTGTACGTCACCGTCTCAGCTTGCAGAACATTATGACATCCATCTTAGCCCATTTCCCCTATGGAAAAGTTAGCACTCCATATTCGTCTTCGTTGAAGCGCCGGACGTCATCCCAACTCCGGACCACGTGTTGGACATCTTGATGTAGTCTCCTTGGAAGAAAAGTCAATGATTATAATTCAACCTGGCTATAATCGCTTGTGGGTTACTAAATTCGCCCACAATTAGTCCTATGCGATTAATTACGAAGACTTTCCCTAAATATCGCTCACACACGCGCAATACACACGTGAAAAATACACTTAAAAATATACATGAAATACACACTTCGAGTCCAACGCCACTGGCTCGACAAACAAGTTACAAAGACTGCCTGACTCACAGTCGCTATCTCGCTCGGTAATCTACTGCTCTGCGCTGCATGACCTTCGCTCGGGTGAGCGCTAATTAGAAGGTTACAAGTCTTGCCCCTAAGAGCTGAAATAGTTGTCTTTAAGATAATGTTACCAGTTTCAAATCATCACGCACACTGGCGTGAATTTAGCTCACAAAGTAATTGACTTCAAATAATTAAGAGCGTTAAAAATTGCTGCGTACACTAGCGTGAGTTTAGCTCAACAGAGCTCACAAATAAAATAACTTCGAATATATCAGAGCGTTAAAATCGTTATACAAACGGGCGTGAAGTTAGCTCACAGAGCCCGCACACAGAAAGACATCGAACAGCGTCACGTCGAACAATTTATTAGAAACTGACAGGGTACGGAAGAGTGGGGTGGATTTAGAAAAAAATTCCAGAGTTTTCATCTCACACAGATGGGACTAGTATCAATCTTCTTCAAATAAATCAAACGTCTCATCGCACTCGTGCGGAGATAATTCCGTTCGGCGGTTCTTTAGATAATCAATTCCGCGCGCTTTTTACCACTGACGCCTTCCATCGCGTGATATCGGCGTGGTCTCTCCCGATTGGTTGATTCAATTGTAGGTCGGTTGTAAGTAACTCGTGACTACCCCTTTGTGATTCCAATTCTGGTGCAAGTTGTTACACAATTTGGCCTTGAACTAAAGTTTACCAGGCCGTTCTTCAAGAATAGCTACAAACTCTCCTCATGTGGCAATCATTGCGACACGCTACCCTGCCTTTATTCTCGTCAACTTCCTTAAGTACTGTCTGGGCTGCAGTAATAATAATAATAAATTATGAATGCTTATTTATCGTAGATCAATAAGGGTTCAATACAAATCTACACCGTTTCACCGATCTGAACCAACATTTGTATACTTACCCTTTGGAACACTGCGAGTAACACTGTTTACATGAAATTTCGGACAGACCACTCCATTCCATGCATTTAGGCCCTTTGGCACAAGTCTACATCGTTTCACCGATCTTAACTACACTTAATGTACGTACCCTTCGATACCCTGCGGCTAACACTATCCACTTGATATTTTGAACAACACTCTCCATTCCCTACATTTAGAACAACAGAGAAAATGAACTTGAAAACTACGTTTTAAGGTCCTAGAACCATTCATGTCCGTATAGTGTAACTATAAGAATATTTTAATAAGTCAATTGTTGGCTGCCAATGCGAGCTGCATCACGACACCCCTACCAGAATTGCGAAAATAGTTACAACTTTCGCTGCTTATAAATTGGAGTCACTGGGAGTAATTATTGCAAGAAGGTTTCGTAGGCCCCGTAAAACAGTTATCATCATGAAATTATTATGCCTCTGTGTAAGTGCGATTGTGTTGGTGCAGTATGTAGAGGTAATCAGCTGCAATAAGCGTTGGTGCTTACAAATTTACTTTCATTTATTCGGATCCTTATCCTTGAGCGGTATGTGGCGATAAATGACACTATTGCTACTTCAGGAGCTCGGTACAGCCGAAGTTTTCCAAAGTGCTCTGATTATTTTCCTATGGCACTATGTGACAAAAGACGACACTATTGATCTCTACTTTTCTAACAGCCAATGAGATATAGGCCCTAGGCAGTGTCTTTTATTTCATTAATCCTCTTTCTAATCATATTTTTCAAATCGTTTGTAAATTACATGTGTCAGTACTGTAGTTAGTAAATAGCCGTTCCCCTATTCATTATTGTCATTATCATTACGGGAAAATGACCTGAATGTTACGTCCATTATACTGTACTACTTATAACCCCCACCACCACCACAAAAATTATATTTTTAAAATATTTTTTTCTGTTAATTTAAGTATTAAATGCCAGTTTTGTAGTAGTATTCATTATCATCCATAAAACATACAAACCCACCGGACGAAGCCGGGCACTATTGCTAGTACTGTATAATAATAATCATAGATCTTGTACAACAATTACAAAGATTTACAGGGAAACACACTTACCTTGCTATTACAGTGAAGACCTCCTTTAAATGATGAAACCTTGCGTGTCACGATGAGTCACTACCTGATAACTAGCATGATTGTACCGATTATATAACAGCGAGTCGGGAAGACCTGGATGCTGTCAATACATTGATTATGTACGCATAACCTTAGTTGAGATAATTTAGACTGGTGACGAAGTACCATAGCCCGTCTCGTATCCCGTGAATATGGTGACGTACAGACAAAAAAGAACGAATTTTCCTAGTGGAAAGTTATCTTCTCAAGAAGAAGTCTTACAGTAAATGCGTTCATATGTTTCAGCGCCATGCGATTTTTAGCCTACTTTCGATTTTTACAAAAAATGAAAGTAGACTTATGAGATCACTACAGGGCGAAAAAAAGTATGTCTGTCTGTGTGTGTGTATGTGTGTGTGTGAGTCTCTCTGTGTGTGTGAGTGTGTGTACTCTGAATGTCTGTCCCCCCCCCTATCAATTCGAACACGGTGAGCGCAAATTGAACGAAATTTTGTACAAAGGTAGCACTAGCAAAGGACACCTCAGTGTCATGTTTTATATCGCCGCCATCTTGACGGAAACGTAATGGCGGCCACACAAATGTTCAAAGCTTAAATCAAATTACGACTAACCTAATCATCCGATCTCTACCAAATTTTGCAACAACATACCTTTATGGGGGAAGCATCCTTCGACCAAACTAATAGGTCATCAGCGTAATAGTTTGCGGATGGCGGCCATCTTTGTGTGAAAATCGATTGCCCCTATTAATTCGAACACGGTGAAACCGAATGGAACGAAATTTGGTACAGAGGTAGTACTAGCAAAGGGCACCCCAGGGTCATGTTTTATATCGCCGCCATCTTGACGGAATCGTAATGGCGGCCACCCAAATGTTCAAAGCTTAAATCAAATTACGACTAACCTAATCATCCGATCTCTACCAAATTTTGCAACAACATACCTTTATGAAGGGAGCATCCTTTGACAAATCTAATAGGTCATTAGCCTAATAGTTTGCGGATGGCGGCCATCTTCGTGTCAAAATCGATTACCCCTATTAATTCGAACACGGTGAAAGCGAATGGAATGAAATTTGGTACAGAGGTAGCACTAGCAAAGGGCACCTCAGTGTCATGTTTTATATCGCCGCCATCTTGACGGACACGTAATGGCGGCCACACAAATATTCAAAGCTTAAATGAAATTACGATTAACCTAATCATCCGATCTCTTCCAAATTTTGCTTCAACATACCATTATGGAGGGAGCATCCTTTGACCAAACTAATAGGTCATTAGCCTAATATTTTGCGGATGGTGGCCATCTTTGTGTGAAAATCGATTCCCCTATTAATTCGAACACGGTGAAACCGAATGGAACGAAATTTGGTACAGAGGTAGCACTAGAAAAGGCCACCTCAGTGTCATGTTTTATATCACCGCCATCTTGACGGAAACGTAATCGCGGCCACCCAAATGTTAAAGGCTAAAATGTAATTACGACCAACCTAATAATCTAGTCTCTACCAAATTTTGCAACAACAAATCTTTATGTGGGAACCATATTCTGACCAAACTGCTAGATCATCAGCCCAATAGTTTGCAGATGGTGGCCAAGTATGTGTGCAAATCGATTCCCCCTATCAATTCAAACTCGGTGAAACCGAATTGATCGAAATTTGGTACAGAGGTACCACTAGCAAAAGGCACCTCAGTGTCATGTTTTATATCGCCGCCATCTTGACGGAAACGGAATGACGGCCACCCAAATATTAAAAGCTTAAATCAAATTTCGACCATCCTAATAATTTGATCTCTACCGGATTTTGCAACAACATGCCTTTTTGTGGAAAGCATCTTATGACTGACTACAAGGTCATCAGCCCAATAGTTTGCAAATAGCGGCCATGTATGTGTGCAAATCCATTCCCCAGATCAATTCAAACACGGTGAAACCGAATTGAATGATTTTATTTACAGAGGTAGCACTAGCAAAGGGCACCTCATATTCATGTTTAATATCCATATAGCACGTTGTATTTCAAGAAGCTACTACAACCAACATTCAATTATACTCCTTGAAAAAAAAAACAAAGATTTATAACAATACCCATGCATTTAGGAGAAAGTAGGCTATATGTTCTTTACTGAACATCTTGTTACTTGTTGGGGAACCTCAATCAAAAGGTATACAGAAATAATCCGCATTCTCTGGAAGCTTCTCGAGATAGAAATATCAGTGAGGATGAATTACAAGGAGGGCCGTCGGTGCAATGTGTGTCGAGAAAATGAAGAACAACATTTCGAGCATCAACTCTTAAATTCATGTTTGTAATGATGATTATTAAATACGTTAATAAGTGTAAAAGTGTTGAACTAGTTGGGTGCTATGCTGCTGCTAGTGCTAATGCCTTGCTTGACTCACTGTTACACACAGTGACCCATCCGCCACGAGGCCTCTGCGAGGTTCCGTCAATTAGAGAAGGAATTCACTGTTGAAGCAAAGCTTCAAATTTTCAAAATTTAAATCGCAACTTTTTTAGCCATTTTTATCGTGATTTAACCATCTGAGCGCAATGAAAATGATTATACATATTTTAATGCACTGGCATCTAATTTAGTTCAATTGATTGCATAACCTCAAGATGGCGGCTGTGCGAAATTTTAAAATTAAGCTTTTATTTCTTGTGCGTTAATCATGCGATCGAAGTGAAACTTTGAAAAATGAAGCTATGCAATAATTTTCCTTTAATGTTACATAACACTATGGCCTATACATATAACAATCCAAAATGGCGAGCATCCGATATATATTGATGGTTCTCAATATCTACGAATCATTTAGAGCAATCAAACTGAATTTTTTAATGTTCATAGAGGCTACGGACATAAGTTCACCTATAGGACTTTCAGTAACCTGGTGAGCACAAATCCAACATGGTGGGGACGCGAAGTATAAATATTTAAATGGACGTTTCTCGCGATTTAACCATCCGAGTGCAGTGAAACTTTGCACGTTAAATGCATATACAAGTGTTAATCCACTGCCATCTAATTTATTTCAATTGTTTTCATAACCACAAGATGGCAGTTGTGCGAAATTTTAAAATCTCGTTTTAACTTCTTGTGTCCTAATCAAGCAACTGATGTTTGAATACCACACGTACACAATAATCTTCATGTAATAGTACGTAAATAAAAATCCAACCTGGCGACCATATGAAATATTTAGACGGTTCTCAATATCTACGAATCTATCACAACAATAAAATTGAATTTTTGTATGTTGATAGAGGCAATTAACATGAGTAGGATATATGAAAATAGGCTGTATAGTTCTTCACTAAACTGCTTGTTAAAAATTGGTTCTTGCTTCCTGCTGATCTTCTGCCCTCATTCTTAGCAAACTCAGAAAATATTTTTACAATCGAAAGACTAATTAAAGTCGCAATGGTTTGTGTGCGATTCATTTTGTAGCTTCAACAACTGAAATGCCCAAGATTCCCTTTAACCATGCGAGATATCAGGGAAACGACGAAGGCCAGCACAAAGTAAGGAACGTCTAGCTGTATGCCCCTCACCAAGGCGGTCCGGGTTCGATTCCGGGTCAATGCATGTGAGTTTTTCGAAGTGAAATGCCATGTCCTGTGGTTCGGATTACACGTAAAAAGGAGGTCCCGTGGCTCATGATCTCAAGATAAACGGTCACGTTAAACTACAAGCTTCCTTTAAAGTAAGGAACAAATTTTGAAAAATGGTTGGTTGGTTTTTTCCTCAGTTTAGGGGCTGCGACAATGCGGTCATGTAGCCCCGTGTACTTTGGGTGTGTGTGGAATCTGTCTGATAACCGGTGGTAATTGTGATGGCTGTATTAATGTGTGCTATGTGTTCTTAATTCAAGTAAGGACTACAGACATTCAATTTCCAAGTTGCTCCTACTTTTGCTACCAAACGCCACCGTCAGCAACAGCTAGTTCTGAACTTGGTGACTAGATACTACCGCAGTCGGCTCCTGGCAACGAACGTTGGAACCTAAGAGCGTTAGTCAAATCTAACAAATAATTAGCTTCACACAAGTGTAATTAGTGGAAGGTTCTTTTACATGCCATACATCTATGACATGGGACCGCCGGCTTTACTTCCCCTCCGACGGAATGCATACTGAGAGATTTTTAAAGCTTTTAAAAAATCTGTCGATTTTGGCCGGGTTTGAACCCGCGACCTTGGTTATATACACTCAGCATGCTACCAACTACACCACCGAAGCCGCCTTGAACAAGTAGTTCCGTGAAGAACTATACAGCCTATTTTCATATATCCTACTTATGTTAACTGCCACTATCAACATACAAAATTTCAGTTTGATTGCTATAATAGATTCGTAGATATTGAGAACCGACTAAATATTGCGGATAGTCGCCATGTTGGATGTTATATCTGTAGGTCCTGGAGTTAGGCTGTGTACTGTTACATGAAGATTATTTTGTACGTGTAGCATTCAAACTTCAATCGCATGATTAGGACACAAGAAGTAACAAGGTTTGTATAATTTTCGCACAGCTGCCATCTTGTGGTAATGGAAACAATTGAAATAAATTATATGCCAGTGGATTAACATTCGTATAAGGATTTACTGTACCAAGTTTCACTGCACTCGTATGGTTAAATTGCGAGAAACGTCCATGAGAATATTTATAATTCGCGTCACCGCCATGTAGGATTTGTGATCACCAGGTTATATAAAGTCCTATACGTGAACTTAAGTTCATAGCCCCTATGAACATAAAAAAATTCAGTTTGATTGTTATAATAGATTCTTAGATATTCAGAGCCGTCTAAATATTTCGGTTGGTCGGCATGTTGGATTGTTAAATGTATAGGGCACAGAGTCATGTACCATTAAAGGAAAATTATTTCGTAGGTTCATTATTCAAACTTTCACTTCGATCGCATGATTACGACACAAGAAATAAAAACTTAATTTTAAAATTCACACAGCCGCCATCCTGAGGTTATGTAAACAATTGAACTAAATTAGATATCAGTGCATTACAATGTGTATAAACATTTCCTGTACCAAATTTCATTGCGTTTGGAACATTAAATCGCGAGAAAGTTCTATTTAAAATCTTCAAATTCGCTTGGCCACCATGTTCGTTTCGTAGTTAAGCGGTTTTTGAAAGTCTTATATATGGACTTCCAGTAGTACCCTTTATCACCGTACAAAATTTCAGAGTGATACCGCTAATAGTTTCAGAGATATAGAATGCCGGTAAAATATTTCGCACATTCAGCACCTTGTGGTTATATAAACAATTGAACGAAGTTGGATGTCGGTGCATTACAATGTGTATACACATATACTGTACCAAGTTTTATTGCGTTTGGTTGGTTAAATCGCGAGAAATGTCTATATAAAAGTCGCAAATTCGCGTGGCCGCCATGTTGGTTTTTTAGATACCAGTTTTTCAAAAGTCACATCGGTGAACTTTTAGTAGTTCCCTTTATCACTGTAAAAAAATCCAGGGTGATATTGGTATTAGTTTCGGAGATATTGAATGCTGGTGAAATATTTCGCACAGCCGCCATGTTGGATTGGTGAGACGTAACAAAATTTGAAGGGCACGGTCGGGGTTGTCCGGACTAGTGCTATGAACTTCCCGAGTTTCATTGAAATCGCTCCATCCGTTTAGAAGTTATTAGGGGGGACACACACACACCTCTCTCTCTCTCACACACACACACACACACGGACAAAAGGTGATCTCATAAGCTTAATTTTTCAAAATTGAAAATAGGCTAAAAATGGATAAAAACTGTTACGATTTGAACTTTGAAATTGTAAAACGTTGTTTCTAATAGCGAGTTGTGTGTATTTCTATCGAACTGTATATAATTGTGTAATTTTTTTACAAGGGTGGGTATACCAACAACAACATCAAGCCCCACAGTTGAGTATATTAATGTCATTTCTATTGCTTTCTTTACCATCTCAGGGCATGGCGTGTTTTATAACACCCACCAGGACACCACAGTGAAGAATGTAAATTCATTTATACTCTAATATAAATAATAATTCATCAGAATACTATTTACTATTTTAGAGGGCATGCAGGAAGTCATTTAAGAAATACTAGTAATGCTGTTGTAATGAAATACGATTTCCTACCGTAATTTTAGGATCCGGGTTCCATGTTTATAGAACTTTAACTTATTCTTTGGAGAAGGAGTAATATCATGTACAGCAATACAATAAAAACAATGTAACGTCGTCATACAAAGCAGAATATCTCAATTTTATATTCATACTAGCAGAAGTACCCATTCTTCGAACGGTCTTGAAAACCTCGTACACGAATCGCAATACACGTCACATACGAACTGACCCTAACCGTTGTGTCAAGTGCCCACCTACAGGAAGATCCCTTTTATAAATTACTAGCTGAAGTACCCGTGCTTCGCTACGCGTCATAAATAAATTAAAATGTGAAAGTGACAGTAAAAACAGGGGATAGGCGAGGTGCTGAACAGAGGGAGATTAAGGATGGAACATTTTGTCCAACTGCACCGTTCGGCGTTGACCGTGTTTTATAGCACAAATTTAGGTTTTACTCGCTAACCGTTGGAGATACCTTTCGGATAGAAAATGTAATTTTAAACCACGTATATGCCATCAAATTTTGGTATTTCTTAGCGTTCACTTTTTATTTGAAATGGAAATATGAAAAATTGAAACCAAAGGGTATAGTGACGTCACTAAAATGGTCGCCATCTTAAAATAGTGCAAAGTATTGAAATCAAAAGTAGTCTATATGTTAACCAGGTAAATCAACTACTTCCATGTAAAATTCATGTAAGTCGGACCAGTGGTTCTTGCGGGATTGAGTAATACACAGACACACACCATCTCATTTTTATTTTTAGCCTCGCTTCGCTCGCGTCATAGTCGTGTCATATTGTTATTCAATGACATGCAGGTTTAACCCCCTTAACACCCCTTTAGAACCAGAATATCCAAAAATCCCTCCTTAGCAGACTTTTTCGACACACAACAAACATATCCCCTTCTTCTAACTTTAATAGTTTTGATTGGTCGAAGAGAGTGAACATCCAAAAATCCTTCCTTAGTGGACGTTTTCCTTCCAGAATTTCACCCCTCCCCATTGGATTTATGAAAAAAAAAAACGGTCGAACACCTACTTATTTTAATTATTTATTCATTTATTTATTTTTAAGCTGATTGAAACTCGGAGAAAATCAAACTCCTCGCTTATGTCGTTTAAGAGATACACGCTCCGTTAGGACTCTTTCAACCCCCACTTTTCATCCCTTTCACCTCATAATATACACCACATCGAAAAACCATTAGACATATGTCAGCTTATTTTTAATGATTAGTATATATGCCAAGTATCACATCCCCAAATGAAACCACTCGTGAGATATTGTTATTCAATGAAATGCACGTTTACCCCCTTAACACCACTTTAGAACCTGAATATCCAAAACTCTTTCCTTAGTGGACGTTTTCCTCATACAAAGAACTTATCCCCAAAATTTCATGTTTCTAACTTCAATAACTTTGGCTGGGCGATGATGAGTGAGTGAGTCAGTCAGGATATTTTCTTTCATTTATTTTTGAGAATTTCACCCCTCCCCATGAACCCTTTAAATTGGATTTATGAAAAAAAAACGGTTGAACACCTATTTACTTATTTAAAGTTGTTTCCCCCCTGAGTTTGATGAGTGAGTAAGTGATTCAATCAGTTAGGACACTTTCTTTCCTGTTTTTCCCCCCGAATTTCACTCCTCCCCATGGGCCCCTTAAATTGGATTTATGAAGAAATGGTCGAACACCTATTTACTTATTTTTAAGCTGCATTTTCCGCTGAATTTCAAACTTATCGCCTATGTTGAATAAGAGATAGAGTACACGCTCCGTTAAGAATCCTTCAACCCCCAATTTTCTCCCCTTTCACCTCATAATATACACCATATCGATAAACCCTTTGACATATGTCTGCTTATTTTGAATGCTTAGTTTATATGCCGAATATCACTTCCCCAAATGAAACAACTCGTGAGATATTGTTATTCAATAAAATGCAAGTTTAACCCCCTTAACACCCCTTCAGAACATGAATATCCAAAAATCCATCCTTAGAGGACTTTTTCGACATACAACGAACATATCCCCAAAATTTCAAGTTTCTAACTGCAATAGGTTTGCTGGGGGATGATGAGTGAATATCCAAAAATCCTTCCTTAGTGGACTTCTTTCCCCAGAATTTCATCTCTCCCCATGAGGCCCTTAAATTGGATTTATGAAAAAACGATCGAACACCTATTTACTACTTTTTCAATCTGATTTTTCTCCCTGAGATTCTTACTTTTTGCCTCTGTCTTTTAAGAGATACTTGCTCCGTTAAGAATCCTTCAACACTCACTTTTCACACATACACCTCATAATATACACCACACCGAAAAACCCTCAGACATGTGTGTTCTTATTCTTAATGATGAGTTTATATGCCTTGTATCCCATCCCAAAGGAAACCAATCGGTAGATATTGTTATTCAATTAAATGCAAGTCTACCCCCTTAACACCCCTTTAGAAACTGAATATCCAAAATTCCTTCCTTAGTGGACGTTTTCAACATACAACGAACATAGCCCCTTAATGTCATGTTTCTAACTTCAATAATTTTGGCTGGGGGATGATGAGTGAGTGAGTAAGTCAGGACATTTTCTTTCAATTATTTTTCAGAATTTCACCCCTCTCATGAACACCTTAAATTGGATTTATGAAAAAAAAAAAAACGGTCGAACACCTATTTACTTATTTTTGAGCTGTTCTTCCCCCCAGAGTTTGATGAGTGAGTGAGTTAGGACACTTTCTTTCCTGTTTATTCCCCCAGAATTTCACCCCTCTCCAAGGGCCCCTTAAATTGGATTTATGAAAAAAGGGTCGAACACCTATTTACTTATATTCTAAGCTGTCTTTTCCCGACGAATTTCAAACTTCTTGCCTATGTCGTTTAAGAGATACACGCTCTGTTAAGAATCCCTCAACCCCCAATTTTCACCCCTTTCACCTCATAATATACACCACATCGATAAACCTTTAGACATTTGTCTGATTATTTTAATGATTAGTTATATACCGAATATCACATCCCCGTGCGACAGGCTTCGGCAGCCGGCACAGTTCATATCGTCGCCGCTAGCTAGGGGCTTCATTCATCCCATTCCTGACCCGGTCGGAGACTGGAAGCAGGCTGTGGATTTTCATTTTCATCAAATCCCCAAAGAAACAACTCATGAGATATCGTTATTCAATGAAATGCACGTTTACCCCCTTAACACCTCTTTAAAACCCGAATAACAAAAATCATTCATTAGTTGACGTTTTCGACATACAGCGAACATATTCCCAAAATTTCATGTTTCTAACTTTAATAGTTTTCGCTGGGCGTGATGAGTGAGTGAGTCAGACAGGACAGTTTCTATCAATTATTTTTACCAGAATCTCACCCATCCCCATGAGCCCCTTAAATTGGATTGATGAAAAAACGCTTGAACACCTATAAACTTATTTTTAAGCTGTCTTTTTCCCCTAAGTTTGATGGGTGAGTGAGTTAGTCAGTCAGTTAGGACACTTTCTCTCCTTTCCCTCCCTCAGAATTTCACCCCGCCCCATTGGTTCCTTAAATTAATTTATGAAAAAACGGTGGAACACCGATTTACTAATTTCTTAAGCTGATTTTTTTTCGCTGAGTTTCAAATTTTTCGCCTATGTCGTTTAGGAGATAGGCCTACACGCTTCGTTAGGATTCCTTCAACCCCCAATTTTCGCCCCTTTCACCTCATAGTAATACACCACATCGAAAAACCCTTAGACACATGTCTGCTTTTTTTTAATGATTAGTTTATATGCCGAGTATCACATCCACACATGAAACCACTCGTGAGATATTGTTATTCAATGAAATGCAGGTTTAACCCCCTTAAGACCCCTTTAGAACCTGAATATTCAAAAATCCTCCCTTAGTGTATGGTTTTGACATACAACGAACATATCCCGAAAATGACATGTTTCCAACTTCAATATTTTTGGCTGGGCGATGATGGGTGAGTGAGTCAGGACATTTTCTTTCATTTTTAGCCTATTTTCAATTTAAAAAAAATAGGCTTATGAGATCACCTTTTGTCCGTGTGTGTGTGCGTGTGTGTGTGTGTGTGTGTGTGTGTGTGTGAGGTGTGTGTGTGTCCTCCCCGTAATAAAATCTAAACGGCTGGAGCGATTTCAATGAAACTCGGTAAGTTCATAGCGCTATTCCCGGCGACCTCGACCGTGCCCTTCAAATTGTGTTACGTCTCACCAATCCAACATGGCGGCAGTGCGAAATATTTCACTAGCATTCAATATCTCCGAAACTATTACCGATATCGCCATGAAATTGCGTACGGTGATAAAGGGCACTACTGGAAGTTCACCAATGAGACGTTCAAAAACCTGGTGACTACAAAACCAACATGGAGGCCAAGCGAAGTTGAGACTTTTAAATAGACTTTTCTCGTGATTTAACTATCCAAACGTAATGAAACTTGGTACAGCAATTGTTTATACACATTGTAATGCACTGGAGTCTAATTTAGTCCAATTGTTTACATAACCTCAAAATGGCGGCTGTGCGAAATATTTCACTGACATTCTATATCTCCGAAACTATTCAAGATATCACCCTGCAATTTTGCATGGTGATACAGGGTACTGATACACGTTTACCTATGTATATTTCATAAACATGTAAAGTACAAAACGAACATGGCGACCAAGCGAATTTGAAATATTTTAATAGACTTTTCTCGTGATTTAACTCTCTGAGCGCAGTGAAATGTGGTACAGTAAATGATTTTGCAGATTGTAATGCACTGCCATCAAATTTAATTCAATTGTTTACATAACCTCAAGATGGCGGCTGTGCAAAATTTTAAAATTAAGTTTTTATTTCTTGTGTCGTAATCATGCGATCGAAGTGAAAGTTTGAATAATGAACCTAGGCAATAATTGTCCTTGAATGGTACATAACTCTATGGCCTATACATAAAACAATCCTAAATGACGAGCTTCCGAAATATTTAGAAGGTTCTCAATATCTATGAATCTTTTACAGCATCCAAACTGAATTTTTTATGTTCATAGTGTACCCTTGCACAAGGCCTTCAGAACAGGACTCTGTCGTCGGGGCATGAACGGTACACTAGCTTGAATATGAAACTGTTCTGGATATTATAGGAAGATCACTAGGGCTGAATAAAATTCATCACACACAGATTCTGAATGAGAATAAACAAATTTAATGCACCAAACACCAGTACAGCAAAAACAAATAAATGAAATAAAACCAAAATAGTAGAAATGAAATTTAAAATAATAATAATAATAACTCAAAGGTAAAATAAATCAAATACGGAATCGAAAAAATTAAGTCAAAATCAAAAATATAAACAATGGACTAATTAATGTCCAATAACCACCAATTAAATGCTAATCAGCATCAATTAATACTTATCATAGTAGTTATGATGTATGATTACAATCAAATTTATTGGCAAATAAAAACCAATCATATGGCAAAATAAAGAAAATGAATCGAAATGAAATCTGGTTAACACCAATTAGCCTTAATTGCCATAATCAAATTTATTAATTACGATGATAAGATATCATCAAAAAGTTAAGTTATTAAGAGATGAGGGATCAAGAGGGTCCGGTCAACTGCAACAACAGTATGGATTAAGAAAAAGAAATCCAATATACGAAATTAATCAATCATTAATCTGAGTAAACATAATGATCATTGAGTCTAATATCATCCAATTACATTTCAGATACATGGTATGTTCAATATCAGAGACATCCATGGCCATTCCGAAGTATACATTATAGCCTAGCCATTGGCTTATTTAATTATTAATGGCGTTTAATTAACATTTACTGGAATCCCTCCGTTAAATAAAAGTTTACCCTCATATCAAATCTTAACCTTCATGGCATTAATTATATCTTTCTATCTGCAAACATGAATATGATTTATGCATCTTATTTACATACTCTTGTAAATTAATAATGGAAGCCTTTCCGTACGGAATCTTAATGTCCAATCCCGACATTACTTTGGACGTCTTAGCTTTAAAACAAATTAGCTGAATCAATGAAGCCATTTAATTTCCTTAGCCTTGAAACACACTTACAAGTTGTCACACATTACATTAGCATATTAGCGATATGGTGAGATTGGCTTCGGTCCTTGCGTTCGACGTGATACACTTTCGAATCAAGCACTCGATGCCTTGTCAAATAATTCATGGATATTTAATAAACAAACTAAGAAAAATGCTTTAAAAACAAACAAAAATAGCATCATAAAGAAATGATGACTAATCATTTGCCTATCAAACTTGGGTTGGATAAACATGAAAAACAATTAATAATTCCAACCAAACATTATTAAAATAATCGTATCGTGTCAGAGTCACGTTAGGCAACGGTAAATGTATTTGAAGCCACGACCCCTAGAAAAAATAGACATGACACAGAAGAAATACCTTGTATCAGTGTTATGTTAAACAACGGTGAATGTATTTGAAGCCGCGACCCCTGAAAAAGATAGACATGGCACAAATATGTTCTAAGTGGCATATACAATAGGATCAATATGTATTTAGGGGTATTCGCTACCTATACATAGAGACTATGAACATATGTTCACCTATAGGACTTTCAGTAACCTGATGAGCACAAATCCAACATGGCGGCGACGCGAAGTATAAATTTTTAAATGGACGTTTCTCGCGAATTAACTATCCGACACTCGTGAAACGTTGCACGTTAAATGCTTATACAAATGTTGATCCACTGGCATCTAATTTATTTCAATTGTTTGCATAATCACAAGATGGCTGCTGTGCGTAATTTTAAAATCTCGTTTTTACTTCTTGTGATCTAATCATGCGATTGCAGTTTGAATACCACACGTACACAATAATCTTAATGTAATAGTACAAAAATAAAAATCCAACCTGGCGACCATCTGAAATATTTAGACTGTTCTCAATATCTACGAATCTGTTACAGCAATTAAACTGAAATTTTGTATGTTGATAGAGGCAATTAACATGAGCAGGATATATGAAAATAGGCTGTCTAGTTCTTCACGGAACTACTTGTTTTTTCATCAGAATTTCACCCCTTCCGATGAACCCCTTAAATTTGATTATCAAAAAACTGTCGAACTTACATATACTTATTTTTAAGCAGTTTTTCCCCCTGAGTTTGAAGAGCGAGTGAGTCAATCGGTTAGGACACTTTCTTTCCTGTTTTTTTTACCCAGAATTTCACCCCTCCCCATGGGCCCCTTAAATTGGATTTATGAAAAAACGGTCAAACACCTATTTACTTATTTTTTGCTGATTTTTTTTTCCCGCTGAGTTTCAAACTCCTCGCCTATGTCGTTTAAGAGATACAGGTTCCGTTAGGAATATTTCAACCCCCACTTTTCTCCCCTTACACCTCATAATATACACCACATCGAAAAACACTCAGACCCGTGTCTTCTTATTTTTAATGATGAGTTTATATGCCGAGTATCACATCCCCCAATGAAACCAATCGGGAGATATTGCTATTCAATGAGATGCAGTTCTACCCCCTTAACACCCCTTTAGAACCTGAATACCCAAAAATCCTTTCTTAGTGGGCGTTTGCGGTCCTTGAGGAAGCTGCATACCAAATTTCATTCCAATCCGTTGGGTTGTTTCTGAGATTTCGTGATGAATGTGTGAGTGAGTGTGTGAGTGGTATTTGACAAATATCTAGTAGATAGTGTCAAGTCTTTGTTATGCTATACTCGGTTGACAGTGCTTTGTGAGCAGTTGAGTAACTAACGGGATTTCAAGTAAAGATCCTCATTTTCTATACCGGTAGTGCAGAGCGCAAATGGCATCCAGTCGGCTGTGTCTCGACTTGAGCTATGTTGCCATGGAAACTATCTGCCTTGCCATTCCTTCATGAGTATATTTTATGATTTGATTAGCCTGTGCTTGAGTGCATACGTGCCGAAATCAGAATAATGTGAAAGTCTATCGAAAATTCATGTAGCCAGCGGTTCCTTCTGGGTCCTAAACTATGTGTATGCAAAATTTGGTTGAGATTGGTGAAACGGTGTAGATTTGTATACGGAACCAACCCACCCACCCACCCACCCACCCACCCACCCACCCACATACATACATACATACATACATACATACATACAGACTTTCACTTTTATATATAAGATAAAGGCTTGTGGTGCATGAAAATTCATTTTTTTAGCCTCCAATGGCCCAAATTCCTAAAATCAGCAAAAAAATGTCTATTTCAAATCAGGAATTTTTGAAAATAATGTTGCTGTTTGGAGATATAATAGATCTTCTGTACGACATACCGCACGTGTAAGTCGTGTGAAAAAAATCTAGGGTACTCCTTGAAACCCTTAGGCGCATTGATGAATTTTACAGTTTTAGTTGGTTCCGTGATAACCTTATAGCCATTTGCAACCTTTCACAGAAATGTAATAAATGGAGTGGCACTACGTATTCCAGAAATAGATGGAAAGTTGGATGCCACCTCTTGAGATACTGTTGTCATGGTTAGTGGCTTGCATTCCTTCTTTAGTTTATAAAATGAAATTAGTTTCCAGGGAATATCTAAGAAACTGTTGGGTTTAGAGCCTTAAAATATAGTTTTCGGGAACTCTTTGCGGCTCTTGAGGGGCCCCGAGTTTTGTTTCTGACACCAAGAGTTTGAAAATGAGCTTTGTCTCTTCGTTGTACGCCATAATAATGATAATAATTAAAAGAATAATAATAATAATAATAATAATAACTGTATTCACGGACTGAACGATTCGCCTCACTGGCACGTAAAAGACGCATGAAATTCTACGGACATATAGCTCGAATGGACAAGTCCCGACTGACCAAGAAAATCTTCCTCATAGTCAATGGAAACCGACAAACCAAAGTACGCTGGCTAGACCCAAAAGGACCTCACTGAAATCAATATTGACCCACTGACAACGACGCGGACTGCATATAGACAAAAAGTAAATTCGTATAAGTTTCCACCCAAGATCCCTACGGGACAGAATTTGAAACTTAAAGCTGCATGGACACAGGATGAGGAAGTTTTGGGAAGATAAGAAGAACAAGAAGACCAATGTTAACTAATGGTTCTACGTGCTCCTTAGAGGGCCAAACGCATTATATAATAATAATAATAATAATAATAATAATAATAATAATAATAATAATAATAATAATAATAATAACCTGCTGTGATAAGATCACCAAATATCTGCCTTTGGCTGAGGAAATACGGCAAATGTGGAGACAGGAAAGTGTAGTGGTTCTGCCCATAGTAATTTCTTCTACCGGCATCATCCCCAAATTATTGGCTCGTAATCTACAAATATTGGGAATACATCCTGGTCTACATATCACCATGCAGAAGGCCGTCATCTTGGAGACCTGTTCCATTGTTCGCTCGTTTCTCAATGTGCCACCTTAAGAGAATTAGCCATACCGTCTTGCAAACAAGCCGACGATATGTTGATATGTCCCACTTATGTGGTGAAATGAATGTAGAAATAATAATAATAATAATATAACAATATAGGGATAGGGATATAATATACCTTCCGGACCATACCCGCACGCACGTGTAAATTGCGCTAAAAATTCTAGATTACCCGTTGACCCCTTAAGCGCATTATACGTATTGATGAATATTTCAGCTTAATTTGGATCCGTTATAACCTTATTGCCGTTTGCAAACCTTCACAGAAATGTAATAAATGGAATTGCATTGCGTCTTACAGAAATAGATGGACCTCTGAGATTCTGTTGCCATTGTTACCGGCATGCATTCCTTCATTAATTTATTAAGTGAAATTAGTTTTTTGGGAATATTTCAAAAACTGTTGTTATAGGGCCTTTAAATGTGGGTTTCGGGGTCCTTTTAGGGCCCCGAGTTTCGTTTCTCACATTGAGGGGCTGACAATGAGCTTTGTCTCACGCTTATTTCAGCATGTATTTTAAGTGGGTAGGCACCCTGTTATGAGAGGTACGGAGAAGAGTTACATCAATGATTAGTGTTGTGCCTCTGATGGATATCTGTATCAAATTTCACGTTAATCCACCCAGACATTCTTGAGTTATAAGGACAAAAAAATTGTCCACAGGCAAACAGACAGACAGACAAAAATATATTTTTGCGTGCATCCGTCACAAAACAGTCTAAAACGGGCAAATATGTCAAATTTACGTAGAAATGCAGAAAAATCAGACAAACATTCATTTTTATATATAAGAGAAGGGATATAATAGACCTTCCGTACCACACCCGCACGTGTAAATCGCGTGAAAAAATTCTAGATTACCCCTTGACCCCTTAAGCGCATTGTATGTATTAATGAATATTTCAGCTTAATTTGGATCCGTTATAACCTTATAGCCGTTTGCAAACCTTCACAGTAATGTAATAAATGGTTTTGCATTGGGTCTTACAGAAATAGATGGACCTCTGAGATTCAGTTGCCATGGTTACCGGCATGCATTCTTTCATTAATTTATTAAGTGAAATTAGTTTTCTGGGAATATCTCAAAAGCTGTTGGTTTTAGGGCCTTAAATATTTTTTCGTTTCTCACATTGAGAGGCTGAAAATGAGCTTTGTTTCACCATTATACGCCTATTTCAGCATGTATTTTAAGGGGGTAGAGCCCCTTTAATGAGAGGTACGGAGAAGAGTTACATCAATGATTAGTGTGGTGCCTCTGATGGATATCTGTATCAAATTTTACGTTGATCCACCCAGCCGTTCTCAAGTTATAAGGACTCGAAGAAGTTGTCCACAGACACACAGACAAACAGACAGACAGACAGACAAAAAAATATTTTTGCGCGCATCCGTCATAAAACAGCCTGAAACGCGCAAATATCGCAAATTTCCGTGGAAATTCAGAAAAAAAAAACAGACAAACTTTCATTTTTATATATATAGAGATGCAATATCTATGCATATGGTTCAGAATTCTTCAATCTTTGATCGCTCTTTCTGAGGGTATGCCCATTCAGTTACACAAGTATTTTCCTGAATATGTCCGAGATTTTCTACAAATCCTAATAAAGCTCCCAGGATTTTCTTTTCAACCAGATTTTTTTCCCTCAGTACAAACAGGGTCGAAAATTTATTTAGACAGATATAATTCCTATAAGTTTAATGGACAGTTTTTTATACTATAGCGCGACAAATTCAACTGAAACTCCGGAAAATATGCGAACTACGATGCTTCCCCTTGCTCCCTCGCCGCTCCCCGCGACATCAGTGCCCTCACTCAGGGCTTCATTTGGACTGGCTGAGCTGTAAAGAATAACACTATGGACAACAGAGATATATTTCCGCATTCACTTCGAAGAGAGAGAGAGAGAAGGTTGGTTGGTTCCTTTGTTTAGGGGCTGCGAGAACGCGTTCATGTAGCCCCGTGTATAAAGTGCGTTCAAAAAGTAACGAGCCGGAGACTGTAATGCGCAAACCGATGACGACATCGGCTAATCGTGGCGTGTGTAACGAGGTGTGGTTCCGACCAGAGCGTGGAAGGTCACAGCCCGTCGCTAGAGGGCACGCGTGCACCTCACGTAACGATACAAAGCTAGCAGCAGCATGCATCAATCATCCAACGCTGCCAGTCGCATTGCAAACAGTGACATGGAGGCGTCAAACGAAGAGCAAAGGTGTTGTTCGGTTTCTCACAGCGAAAGGAATCGGGGGGACGGACATTCATTGCCGAATGTCACAAGTGTACGGCGAACACTGCATATCCCTTGCAAGGGTCAAGGCGTGGCACAAGCGCTTCAGGGAAGGACGCGTGTCGTTAGCTGATGATGCCTGGTCTGGGGCACCCCCCTGCATTACCAATGACAACGTCCAGCTGGTTGATGCACTCAATACCCAGGGCCGCCGAGTGACAGTGAACGCCATAGCCACCGAGGTCGGATTGAGCGTTGGAAGTGTGCACACCATCATGAAGGAACGACTGCACTTGCGGAAAGTGTGTGCCCAATGGGTGCCCCACGGTCTTCAACCACACCAGGAAGAATTTCGAATGGCCTACTGTCTTGGTCTTGGTTGGACGATTGGTGCATGCTGCTGCTAGCTTTGTATCGTCACGTGACGTGCACGCGTGCCCTCTAGCGACGGGCAGTGACCTTCCACGCTTTGGTCGGATCCACACCTCGTTACACACGCTACGATTAGCCGATGTCGTCACCGGTTTGCGCATTATACCCTCCGGCTCGTTACTTTTTGAACGCATCTTATAGTTCCTACTTTCGCTACCAAATGCTACCGTCCACGACACCTAGCTATGAACTTGGCTGCTACTAGATGCCATCGCAACCAACGCCTGTTTACGAACGTTGGAACTTAAGAGCATTAATCAAACCTAACCTACAAATTTTGCTACACACAAGTTTAGTTGAAGGTTCTTTTAAATGCCATAAAAATATGACATGGGCCCGCCGGCCTTACCTCCCCTCCGAGGAAAGGCATACTGAGGGATTTTTAACGCTCTTAAACAATCCAACGACTTCGGCCGGGTTTGAATCCACAACCTTGGGCAGAGAAGCTCAGCATGCTGCCAACTACGCCACCGAAGCCTCCGAGCATGTGGGGATTTAGACCCCCTTCTCACGAAGCGACTTGTGACGCGCGACTCAGGTCGCGATACACCCTCATTCAATGGTCTAATATGATGATATGCACTCGGAGCAGCGCTACCGTCGACCACGCGCGACTCGTGAGCGTCTTGATGAGTTGCGCGACAGCAGTCAGTCAACGGAATTCATACTGTCCAGTCAGACGTGGAGAACAGTCGTACTACCTAACCATGATGGATTCTATTGAAATGGACACAGAAAAAATTATTTTGGAAGTAGAGAAGCGTCCGGCGATATGGGACATGTGTACCGACATGTATGGAGACCTGGACATGAAGAGACAAGCCTGGGAGGAGCTAGTGACTCTATTCATGGAGAAGGAGGAAGCAACAACAGCAGAAAATAATGAGTTTGGTAAGTAAAGTGTTTATTTATTAATTATTATACAACATCTTCTCCGCTAAGATAATAATTTGGACATATTTTGCCAAAGTAGGTCTATGTACTTTCAATACTTGTTCATTGCATCATATTGCCATTCAAGTTCACCTTCTTTGCTTATAAAATAATTAGCAACATTTTCTCGCACTGTCAATGCTTGGCGATTCCCTCTACTGGCATTATCTCTATCGATCATCTCCAAATCTGGTGTCACTATAGCATCTTCAAATTTGTAACCATCTCTCATTCTAACGAAATTATGCAAGATACAACATGGTTGGACTATATTGACTGCAAAATCTATATTTACGTTGAGTGGACGATGAAGAATTCGCCATTTATTTGCGAGTATCCCAAAGGTACATTCAATGTTTCGGCGAGCTCTAGATAATCGGTAGTTAAAAATTCTCTTCACTTCTGTTAGATGTTTTCCACCGTACGGTCTCATTACATTTTCAGACATGGCAAATGCTTCATCCCTATAAAAGAGAAATGACACTGCCACTTTGGCTGTTTCTGATATTTTTGTTGGAGCAGGAATGCCCAAGGTATTATCTGTCATTCGTCTGTAGAATGGTGTCTGCTTAAAGATGGACGAATCTCTTATCTTTCCATATGGTCCAATATCTACGTAAGTAAATAAATAATTGGCATCACATACTACTACTAGTACAATTGAAAAATATTTCTTATAATTGAAGTAAAGTGAACCACTGTCTCTTGGTTTTATCACTCTGATGTGCTTCTCATCAATTGCCCCGATGCAGTGAGGAAAGTTTGCTTTGCGTTCAAATACATCTGCAATTTTCAACCAGCTCTCTTCCGTGGGTTTCGGTACACACTTTTCCTTCATAGTTTCCCATATTGCAATACAAACGTCTCTTATAATGTAGCCTATAGTAGATCTTCCCAAAGAAAAAGAACAGTACAGGTCTGCAATGCTGCAACCGGTTGCCAAATACCTAAAACAATGTATAACATTTAATTTGAATCTATATGCCAATACCTACAAAATGTGTGGAATATTGCCAAAAATAGGATTTTATTACTTTGCTTAGTTTATAAAAAATGAAACAGATATTTTGCTAAGGTTAAATTACTTAGGTCTAATTGTATCATTATATTTTATTTTCTAGGTCGGAATCTAATGAAAAGATGGAAGAGTTTACGGGACTGCTATTCAGGAGAAGTGAAAAAGCAAAAAAAAAAAAAAAACACAAAAAAACTAAAACGGGATCTGGGTCTAAAAATCGACCTGCCTATGTGTACTACAAGCAACTATCGTTTTTGCAAACGGTTGTCACACCAAAGGAAACTTCCAATTCTCTGGAAGACACAGAGAAAGCAATATAACCACCACCAAGTCCAGTGCCTCAGCGATCAACTTCCTCGACATCCAAAATGAGGAGAAATGAAGGTGCCTCAGTTGAATTAAGAATATTAAATGCTTTAGACAAGAGTGTAGAGTACAGGCAAGAACGTGACAGAGCAACAGAGAATGATAGCGATAAGATGTTTCTGTTGTCACTATTGGATCCCCTCAAATAAATACCAACATATGCTAGATTTGGAGTAAAGAGAAAATTAATGGATGTTGTCGAATCTGCTCCTCAGCTGCGTCGTGCAATGAACTATGGCTATCAACCGAAAGCCAACCAACAGTATCTATGCCTATACAGAAACAATATGAGCAAGTCGATAATTGGCAAGTGAATATGTATCAACCTCAACCAAGCACTTCAGTGATCGGTCTGGATTCGCATGCACCATCGCCTTACTCGACGTCCTCAGTATTGAGTAACGAATCTGACGTAAGTCTAGATGTATTTCAACCTCGAGCAGAGAACAATAATTTGAAACATAGTTGTACATTAATTTAAAATGCTTTCCTGTAGATTGTACGTACCCTTCCCATTCATCTGTATGTAATAATGTAATTTAATGTAATGATGTAATGCACTCTGTATGTAAACATAATAACTTAATTTTATTTTATTAGCCTACTTTCGATTTTTGCAAAAAATGTAAGTAGACTTATGAGATCAACACAGGGCGAAAAAAGTGTGTCTGTCTGTGTGTGTGTATGTGTGTGTGTGAGTCTGTGTGTGTGTATGTGTGTGTGTGAGTCTGTGTGTGTGTGTGTGAGTGTGTGTACTCTGAATGTCTGTCCCCCCCTATCAATTCGAACACGGTGAATGCGAATTGAACGAAATTTGGTACAAAGGTAGCACTAGCAAAGGACACCTCAGTGTCATGTTTTATATCGCCGCCATCTTTACTAAAACTGAATGGCGGCCACTCAAACGTTCAAAACGTAAAATCAAATAACGACTAACCAAATCATCCAATCTCTACCAAATTTGGTAACAACATACCTTCGTATAGGATGCGTCTTGTGACCAAACTACAAGGTCGTCCGCCATACCATTTCAGGATGGCGGCCGTGCGAATTATGCAAACTTTATAATCCATATCATGGGACCCACCAGTTCCGATTATCGAGCCGAGAATCGTTTTAACTGTTCTAAAGGAAGAGGCACGTACGAAATTAAAAGTTTATTTTGTAATACTATAGTGCAGACGTGATTTTAAAAAGCTCAGCTGATTCATTAATAAGACAAGATGGCAGCGGATATCTTGTGCCTGACTTATATTTCACTAATTTGAGTATTCCATGCAATATAGCGTACTGAAACAAAATAAATAAACTTTGTATGAAATGCTTTATATATAAATAATATACTTCAGTGATGAAATCGTTAAGTATAAATCATTATTTGCTAACAAGTTCTATGTAAGTCATTTTATATGGATCAATGTTCGTTGGCACAAATGGCTCAGTGGTAAAGCGTTGGTCTGTCATTCATATGCCTATGGTTCAAACCCCACCAGAGATATGTTTTTTGCTTGACATTTTACATATTTGTTGCTTTGTAATGACTCAGACGTTTTAAAATTAAGCGTTATATTGTGCATATTACGGTGCAAAACATATACTTAATTAAAACATAATTCGCCAGCAGATTTAATCGAGACATCTAGCTGACAAAAAGGTAACAGATTTTATTGAAAAGTTTCTTCTTCTGGCCGCTAGAATGCACTCGCTCTGTTAGGATTATATTGTTCGATATTTCACAATTAGATATCACGACTAGTTTTTATATTTATTGTTTCTTGAGTACTGAGACGTTATAAAATAAAGCTTTATATGGTGCTTTTTGCAATGGAAATTATATATTAAAAAAAACGACATTCTCCACTGGAGTGACATCTTCCAGCCTTCAGTTGTACTATGCAGAAACTATAGATTCGAGCAGCGCTCTATACCGGCCAGTTAGTGAACCCAGTCTTAACGACTGCTAGGAGTAATAAGACAGTAACATTCGTTTATTCCTTGTGCACAGAGGCGTTGTTGATAATCTCAAAACTTGCAATATGGATGATTTGGAGATGGATTATTTTGTTATACCGTGTATTTAAGATTAGCCTATAAATTAACGGGTTGCGAAGTTACTTCACTTAGTTCTATATCATTCGTACACGACACAGAACAACAACGTGACGTCAGTTTCTGATCTGCTCTGATTGGCTATTACATTGCTGCAGTCGGGTAGTTGGCAGTCAAGGATAAAATTCTCGACTGCCAACTGCCAGCTACCAACTGCAACTTCATGTTGTGTATGGTGCCTATAGTATACACGGAGTCGATCGCGACTGCCGACCGAGGACTACCAACTACGGACTGCCGACTGCGCATTGTAGATGGGCCTTATTAGAGCAACGAAGTTTCAATTATTGTAAGTAGTCGGTGTTTGGAGTGTTTGCTGATGAAATTGCAAAATGCTGGGGTAAATTATAAACTATGGTTTGAACGCCACTGTTCAAATCCTGTGTGCCAATTTGCACTTCAAATAGGAAGAAATTAGGAGATGATAAGGACAGAGAGTTATAACTATACCCATACATTTCGGAGAAAGTAGGCTATATGTTCTTTCCCGAACATCTTGTTTTTTTATTTATTTATTAAATACTATTTATGTTACATTATTGTGATATGTCTCACGAATCTGATGACAGTACAGATTATCTGTGAGACATATTAATTATTATTTACAACATATATATAGATTATATTTCAGTACAAGAGTGCATGCATTTTTTTTGTAATATTAATGATAAAATATTAATGTAAATAATTAAATATACAAAAAATTACACTATGGTAGTTATATTAATAAATTTATCTTATGAGTTAATGTTTGGTTAAGTAATATTTTTAATGCGACTTATAGCTAGTTGTTTGCTGTTAATGTTTGTCAGTCCAGGTGGTAGTTCATTAAGTAGTGATGGTATAATATAATTTAGTCTCTTGAAACCATAGCTATTTATACATAAAGGTTTAACATGTTTAGTACTTGTTATGGCTCTTGTTTGTATGTTGTGAGAGACCTTATGCCTGAATCTTGGATCATGGTAGTAGAGATTCAGTATAGTAATTTGAAACAACTCTTTAATATTAAAATAAGGGATATCAGTGAAATATTTAAAGAACCTGTTTTGGCTATCTTGAAGATTATTAATTAACGTTGTGTTTTGATTTCCCCAAGCTGCTATAGCATATCTTAATTTGCTTTCAATCAGAGCACTGTAAATTGTTTTGTAATAATAATAATAATAATAATAATAATAATAATAATAATAATAATAGGCCCAAACAACGAAGAAGTAGGAGAAGAAGAAGAATGACAACAAATGGCAACTTAGCGTATCTTTGTGGAAAAAAATTATGTTACCTCATGTCTTTTTTTACCCATACCGTATCATTTCATTAAATATATATTTTCACCATTGCATCAAGTTATAGTAGTTATAGTAAGTTCTTACAAATAAAACAAATAATGTGTACTTAGCTAAGAGTAATGACTAACTTTTCTTCCGGGGGAATAGCCAGTCTCATGACGGTGTTTTCACACGTCAACCTTTCTTTGAGAATTTCATGCAGTTCATGAAATGATGTGATAGATATCCTGCAGTAATTAAAGAATTCTACTGCATCTGCTCTTAGCCGAGGAAACATTGTATAAAATAAACTCGTTGATGTTCGCTCTTGTATAATAGGATGGATCCAGAACCTTCTCTTCCTTTTCTTCTTTTTCTGCAAAATGCACAGATACGCTATCGCCGCTACGTCTTCCACTTTCAACATACTGACTTCAACTACGGAAGAACGTGTCGCTAGGAGAAGTCGCGAGTCAAGTAGCTTACAACAGGAGTCGCGCGACAGTTCAGTCGCGTCAAAAGTCGCCACGTGTGTTCGGGGCCTTTGGGGGAAGAGGGTGGGTGGGTTACGGGGGTCATTACCCCCCCCCCCCCACAAACGGAGACCAATTTAACTCAAAAAACGAAAACACAATAACCAGACAAATAAAACTTAACGAATTTTAACTGAAAAACAGTATTTTTTTCATTTTATTCAATACTGAAAATATCTTTACTGCAATTATTATGTTCTGTTACAACTTCATACCTGTTATATAAAAACGATTATTTTTATAACAAAATCAACTCGTCAATTTTGTTTATCAAACCTTGTGATTACCGAATCGATGTTTATAGAGATGTCACGATGACTTTGCAGCAATGCACAGGTAGGAATTTGGGGCTTTTTTCGCACCAAAAATTTTTTCCGACGTCCAAATTGCAAGCTTGGTTGGCAATTTAGGCTGTGACTTTCTCCCTTTGTCGGTACCAACTCAAGTTGCCGAAACCGTAACGTACCTTGATACTTTTCTCGAAGCTCGATTTAAAAGTCGCAAAACACGCCGTTGCATTTTGTATGAATATTTTTGGTGCGCTAAACGCATCAAATTTCTATCCATGTAGCTTTTCAAAAAAATTGGTCTGGTTTTGTACGTTTGGTTATTTTGTGATTGCATTTTTAGTGATACCATTTTTCTTAACAATTTCGATTCTATGACCCCCCCCCCTCCCCAAAGCTAAACTCTAGATCCGCGCCTGCCTCCGAGAGAGAGAGAGACAGAGAGAGAGAGAGAGAGAGAGAGAAAGCGATAGCAGGAGAGTTTAATAATAATATTTAGTCGTACCAGAAGCAAAAACTGTACCAAGGTCATAAGAAGCACTAAACAGAATATATAAACATACTGTATGATCACAGTGCTAACACTAGTAACATTGGTATATAAACATGCAGAATCATAATGATTTTCTGTCCAGAATTTAGCTTTTCACGGAAAATTATTATTATTATTATTATTATTGACCACCTTGTAGTATGGATGTCTGACAGTTTCCTCATGAAGTTTATGTTTGCAAAATTTGGTATAGAGATCCGATGATTAGTTGTATTTTGATTTTAAGCATTAAGTACTTGGGTAGCCGCCATTTTGTTTCAAATAAGATGTGGCGGTGATACAAATCATGTCATGGTGGACCTCATTACTTATTCTACATCTGTACCAAATTTGATTCATTCCTGTTTCATCGTTTCGGAATTGATAGGAGAGGACACACGTACACATAAACACACTCCTACCCCCAAATACAGACTTATGACATTAAGGCCGTGTAGATCTCACTAGGCTACTTGTCTTTTTTACAATATTCGAAATTAGGCCAAAATAAATAATCATATGTTCAGTATACATTTTTAAGAGTTAGGTATTGCATTATGTGCATGACCATGTGTTCTCTTTTTTTCTAGGAAGACATAGAATAGTACATTTTGCAACGAGCCTGTAATGGCAATAATTAAGACACGAGTATGTTTATAAAACGAGCGTAGCAAGTTTTTTAATTTCCATACGAGTGTCTTAATTACCATTAAAGGCGAGTTGAATACGACTGTTTATGTTCGACGATAATTATAACTATTTTATGTTCGAACATAAGTATTTATTAATCTGTCGAGATTTCGCCAGTTTTATGTACTGAACAAAGCGCCTGGGACGCAGAGAATACCTTGTATTTGACCATGGCCTCCTGGAATACCCCACTTTGACACTAGGCACGCAGTGAAATTTAAAATAGGAAGGCCGTGGAAGTCAACTCAGGTCCGATGCTATCCCCACCTAATTGGTCACACAACTGTTTCTGATTGGTGGGAGAAACTGTCTCATAATGGAAACTTGTAGTATAATGAGCCTCATTATAGTAGAGTTTTCTGACATATAATATTAGCCTACTTTCGATTTTTGCAAAAAATGAAAGTAGACTTATGAGATCAACACAGGGCGAAAAAAAGTGTGTCTGTCTGTGTGTGTGTATGTGTGTGTATGAGTCTGTGTGTGTGTGAGTGTGTGTACTCTGAATGTCTGCCCCCCCCCCCTATCAATTCGAACACGGTGAACGCGAATTGAACGAAATTTGGTACAAAAGTAGCACTAGCAAAGGAAACCTCAGTGTCATGTTTTATATCGCCGCCATATTGACGGAAACGTAATGGCGGCCACACAATGTTCAAAGCTTAAATGAAATTACGACTAACCTAATCATGCGATCTCTACCAAATTTTGCAACAACATACCTTTATCGGGGGAGCATCCTTTCACCAAATTAATAGGTCATCAGCCTAATAGTTTACGGATGGCGGCCATCTTTGTGTCAAAATCGATTGCCCCTATTAATTCGAACACGGTGAAACCGAATGGAACGAAATTTGGTACAGAGGTAGCACTAGCAAAGGGCACCTCAGTGTCATGTTTTATATCGCCGCCATCTTGACAAAAACGTAATGGTGGCCACACAAATATTCAAAGCTTAAATCAAATTACGATTAACTTAATCATCCGATCTCTACCAAATTTTGCAACAACATACCATTATGGAGGGAGCATCCTTTGACCAAACTAATAGGTCATTAGCCTAATATTTTGCGGATGGCGGCCATCTTTGTTTGAAAATCGATTCTCCCTATCAATTCAAACACGGTGGAACCGAATGGAACGAAATTTGCTACAGAGGTAGCACTAGCAAAAGGCACCTCAGTGTCATGTTTTATATCACCGCCATCTTGACGAAAACGTAATCGCGGCCACCCAAATGTTAAAAGCTAAAATGTAATTACGACCAACCTAATAATCTAGTCTCTACCAAATTTTGCAACAACATATCTTTATGTGGGAAGCATATTCTGACCAAACTGCTAGATCATCAGCCCAATAGTTTGCAGATGGTGGCCAAGTATGTGTGCAAATCGATTCCCCCTATCAATTCAAACACGTTGAAACCCAATTGAACGAAATTTGGTACATAGGTAGCACTAGCAAAGGGCACCTCAGTGTCATGTTTTATATCGCCCCAATCTTGACGGAAACGGAATGACGGCCACCCAAATGTTAAAAGCTTAAATAAAATTACGACCATCCTAATAATTTGATCTCTACCAGATTTTGTAACATGCCTTTTTGTGGAAAGCATCTTACGACTGACTACTGACTGAAATAGCGGCCATGTATGTGTGCAAATCCATTCCCCATGTCAACTCAAACACGGTGAAACCGAATTGAATGACATTTTTTTTACAGAGGTAGCACTAGCAAAGCGCACCTCATATTCATGTTTAATATCCCTATAGCACGTTGTATTTCAACAAGCTACTACAACCAACATTCAATTATACTCCTTGAAAAGGACAAAGAGTTATAACAATACCCATGCATTTAGGAGAAAGTAGGCTATATGTTCTTTACTGAGCATCTTGTTTATATTTCCCCATGGTCGAACATAAATATCTCTTTGATGTCTGCAGTGTTATTCGTTAGTGCGGTAAGCTGCCCATTATGGGGATTATTTCTGATCCGGCCATGGTGGCCGAGAATCTCGTGTGTTTCATTGGCATCGGCAGAGTATGGGTTCGAATCCCACCTCAGCCGCCGTGAAAATGGTTTTCACGGTTTCCCATATTTATCACCAGACAAATGCCAGGACGGTTTCTTTCAACAGGTCTACGGCTATTTTTCTTCCCAAATTCCTTTCCTGTCCCTACCTCAATTATACCCAAGTTAGCGGTCACCTGGGCGATCGGCCTGTCACCATCCCCAGTTGTATCTGGTGTCAAAGTGTATCAACTGCCAGTCATCGTCCTTGTGGCGGTAGGGTAATGATCCCTCGCGGAGTCTGTGGGTAAAGCCGAGCTGGAAGAATTAAAAAATAAATGATTCCTACCTAAATACAGTATAATATGCAGAGAGCTGAAGCTCTCGAGTTCCTCTGTTCTCACTGACTGACTGAAGCACCCATGCACCTGCTGTCCTAGATTATACCTGTTGAAGCAAGGGCGAACTTGTGAAGAAGATTAACTACGTTCGAAGACCAAGCTGTGCTTTGTCGTAAGGTACTAAGCCTTCACCGGCCAACAAAAGTGATTTAAAGGCTTTACAACGGATTATTTTGAAATGCTGTTGAAGGAGAAATTTTTGCTGCAATGTTCAGTTCTATAAAGTTTGTCATGTAGCCCGTAGTATTTCCTTGACCAGTTGGCAAGTTAAGCGATACATTAATCCTACTGTATACCTAGAATGGGATGCAAGTTGGGCTTGGTACTACAGATATCAAGCTGCCAGGCTCCCAACAGGGTGGATGGGTTTCGATTCCCACTTGCATAAACGTTTTTCAAGGTTTAATATCACGTTCAGCCTCGGTGAAATGGAGGTCTCGTAGCTCACACTCGCGTGAATAACATTGAGGTAAGAGTGCAATTTTTATTTAAGTTGGAAGGATGATATAGTAGAAAAAAAAAGGTTTCCTAGTCTATAGGCAGGTCTGAATATCAGTTCCATTCCACTCCTCCTTACCTTGCCCCGGTCACTCATCCAAGTTATGATCAAGCCCGACGTTGTTAAACGTCGGAGATCTGATGGGATCCAGAGTTCCAACTTCGCCAATCCGTTTGTTACATTTAACTTTATCATCATCCTCTCTTCCGAAAGAAATACACAGAACAGTATTTTTTGAATGGGAACAAATTTTCATCAGATTTAGTACAGAACATTCCTAATTTAATAATCCTTAATTTGATCCCCTGTTGAGTTGCATAGGTGAATAAGAACTTGACACTGATATTTGAACCTGTAAACTAACACAATTGTTATTAGTTATTGAGTAAGTTAAGTTTTAAGTTTTGGATTATGATTTGACACGTGCACTCTGATTCATTTACATGGAGTGTGTATTTTGTATCAGGTGGCTTCGTTTGAATTGTCAACCTAATTGACTGGAAAATATTATATCAGAGAAGATTTCTATTTATATGATAGAAAATAACTAGCCTGCATATGAATTGTGACAAATATCTACGAGTGGGAGAGGAGAGATGTTTCTGGCGACTGCTAATGAAGAGAAGAGATAGGTTGGTAGGACACATACTAAGACACCCAGGAATAGCAAGCTTAGTTATGGAAGGAAGGGTCGAGGACAAGAACTGTAGGGGTAGACCAAGGTTAGAATATGTTAAACAGATTGCCACGGATGTAGGGTGTGGTAGCTATGTAGAGATGAAACGATTAGCTCAGGACAGGGAGGCATGGAGAGCTGCATCAAACCAGTCAAAAGACTGAAGACTCAAACAACAACAACAACATCTACTTAATATAATATTAGTATCACCTACCGTGTTTTATAGATGGAAACATCAGTAGGAAGTCTTCCTAATATCTTCCTACTTATACTTGAATGAAAATCCACAGCCTGCTTCCAGTCTCCGACCGGGTCAGGAATGGAATGAATGAAACCCCCATCTAGCGGCGAGGATATGAACTGTGCCGGCTGCCGAGGCCTGACGCACTCCTCTGGGGCAATGATTAAATGAATGACAGATGAAATGAAATGATAGTGGAGAGTGTTGCTGGAATGAAATTTTGACAGGGAAAAAACGGAGTACCCGGAGAAAAACCTGTCTGCCACCGTTTTGTCCAGCACAGATCTCACATGGAGTGACCGAGATTTGAACCACGGACCCAGCGGTGAGAGGCCGGCGTGCTGCCGCCTAAGCAACGGAGGCTTTTCTTCCTACTTATACTTCCTATTACAAAATGTCTTATTTATAACTGTATTTTGAGAAATGTAATGTGAGGCCCAATAGTATATTTTTTAATTTACAACTAATATTACATTGTAAAAGCCTCCGTGGCTTAGGCGGCAGCACGCCGGCCTCTCACCGCTGAGTCCATGGTTCAAATCCCGGTCACTCCATGTGAGATCTGTGCTGGACAAAACGGAGGCAGACAGGTTTTTCTCCGGGTACTCCGGTTTTCCCTGTAAAAAATGTAATTCCAGCAACACTCTCCACTATCATTTCATTTCATCTGCCATTCATTTAATCATTGCCCCAGAGGAGTGCGTCAGGCCTCGGCAGCCGGCACAGTCCGTATCCTCGCCGTTAGATGGGGGCTTCATTCATTCCATTCCTGACCCGGTTGGAGACTGGAAGCAGGCTGTGGATTTTCATTTTCATTACATTGTAAGGATATCCATTTTATTATTATTATTATTATTATTATTTTATTTCATTCTTTTAATTACAATTTATCTCAGAAACATTTTCATAGCAAACGAACATTAGACTTAAGTGCAACTCTGGTATTTTATTTTTATTCTTAATTGATTTTATTCTTAATTGAGCTGAAGAAGACCTCATTGTCTGGTCGAATCATGTACAATATATAATATATATTTTTGTGTAAGTATTGATTGGCGTATACTTTAAACTTTGAATTTATTTATATGAATTTTCGGAGCATATTCTTCTTCTTGGCGTGCCGTCTTCTATCGAAGGTTAGCGATCATCGTGGATATTCTATTCTTTGAGTCTGCCACACGGAAGAGAGTCGTTGTATTCCAGTCCCTGAGGGTTTTCAGCCATGAGATTCTCCTTCAGCTGGGTCTCTGCTGTCTTGAGACTTTCCCTGAATCACCAACTGTAGGATCCTGTATTATTCATTCCGCATTCACTCACTCACTCACTCCATGGCTCTACAGCTCTTGAAAACCCTTGGCCTCCTTGATGACCTTCGCCCATTCTGCTCGGTCCATTGCCTTAATCCCTAAATCGTTTAAACTTTTCCTTTGCCTTGGCCTGTCCGATAAATCCGTCCGGCTTTTCTCATCTTGTGGTTTTGTAACAAGTGTTTTTTTCAGAGTTAGGTTGTTAGCCTAACGTCCAACCCCCAACTTAGAGGACCAAGGAATCTTCTGTCAGGGTTACCGTACCATAGACGAGATGTTCCGGTTTTAGGGCGCCAGCTATTCACCCTCACTCCTCCCCTATGAGACTATGATCTCTTCGTCGTGTGGCTGGGGAAGCCCAACCACTTGAGCATTTTCCGGTATTTACTAGTGACAACTACTCGACCAACCATTCACCCTCCTCCTTTCTCAATCAGGCTTGGGACCGGCTTTGGCAGAGATTTCATTCCGTTTTACGTGTCTGAATTATTCGAGTTTCCGCTTCTCGATGGAAAGGAGCACTCTTCAGTCTTCTTGTTTAATCTTACGCTTAAACTGATTAAATCTGTTCCTTGCATAAAGATTGCAACACTAATTGACAGAATGTTAAACAACCGGCTATTTCAAGTTCACTCAGAACACATCAGAAGCAAATTCCACAAAGTCAATAATGGTCTGCCACAAGGGTCGGTTCTATCTCCTGCTCTTTTCAACTTATATATCCACGACTTGCATGAAACAGTGTCCCGAAAGTTCATATATGCGGACGATATTTGCCTTACAATTCAGCGACCCAACTTCGCAGAAGCTGAAATAGTTCTTAATCGAGACCTCGAACTGTTGGATGACTGTTTTCAAAGATGGTATCTACATCCTAACCCACAGAAAACAGTGACATCTACATTTCATCTAAACAACGCAGAAGAGAACTACCATCCAAGGCTATTCCTCAAGGGTCATGAACTACAATATTGTGCCAATCCCAGTTATTTAGGAGTAACATTAGATGGGTCTCTTACGTACAAACATCATCTGCAGAAAATCGCCAACAAACTAAAAATGCCGTAATAACATTCTCCAACGACTGGCTGGAACTTCTTGGGGAGCGGATGGAAACACTTTACGGACTACATCTTTGGCCTTGGTCTATTCTGCAGCAGAATACTGCTCTGGTATCTGGCTTAATAGTGCTCACACACAGCTAGTGGATTCACAACTTCGCCAAACTATGCGGATCATAACTGGTACACTTCGTGCTACATAGATCAAATGGATACCGGTACTCTGCAATATAGTACCTCCACATATCAGGAGACAGAAGGCCCTTTTTCAGCTGTGGACAAGAATGTTGAAGAATGTTCATGAGGATATCAGACAGAAATGCACACGCCTTAAGTCTCGTCAGCCTGCTTGGAAGACGGCTGTGAAGTTAACATCCAGCTCCTTCAACTCCACTTCTAAGTGGTCAACAGAGTGGTCTCTATCCCCACCTCGTGCAATAGTGGACATTAAGAATCCATCTACAAAACTGGCAGGCTTCGATCTACCACGCTGCACCTGGAGTAGACTAAATCACATGAGATGTGGAGTAGGTAGAACAGCATCAACTTTACACACATGGGGCTGGTCAGTTTCCCCCCATTGTGATTGTGGGGAGGTTCGCCAAACAATGAAGCATGTAGTTCAGGAATGTCCACTCCGTGCTTTCTCTGGCACCATGGAAGACCTCAATTCTGCAACACCGGAAGCAGTGAAGTGGGTAGCGGAATTGGACATTCACATTTAGTGAGACGTACATCACTCACACTCAATGTTTACAATTGGACTGTGGAAGTAGTCAGGAAGAGAGTGATGTATAAATGTATTGTTTTATTCCTGTTATTTCTTCTCTCATGCTTCGTAAATTGCTTTGTATATACATGATAATTTGTATTTACTCTCTGCTTATCTTCCACTGGTTATGTAAATAGTTTATAGGTTGTTTTCATCATACGCTAAATAAATAAATAAATAAATAAAAATCTTCCCATCACCTCAGTATTCATCATTGAGCATAGTTATGCATGAAATATGTAAACACCATACGTGTTTTAAAGAAGAAGAATTAAACTTCCATCTGTAAACAAATAAATGTGAAAATGCCATCCAAAGAACTCATTTCAAACGCATAAGGATACCTGAAAGTGGCCTCGCCCTTTGTTGTTGAATTGGAGTGGACGTCGTAAAGGAGAGCGTGTGTGTCCATTATCTGTCAGGAAGGACATGTAGGTTCGCTTTAATTCCAAGTGAATGGCTTTGAGTAAGCTAACATGCCATTAGTAGGTGATCAAAGTCATGAAGGGTGAAGATTAATTGTTGAATAGGGAATAATGGTTGTCATTACTGAAGCAGAGAACATCAGACCAGGTATGTGCTCGGGGTACAGACGATGGGATCTAATTTTCTCAAGTAAGGTGTGGCGAGAGAGGTTGCCACTGGAGTTAGAACATTGTGTCACTTCATTCAATCCTCAACTTTCTTCTCCAGCCTTTCCGTAGGGTCTTCTTTGATACACAGGGTTATTTATTAACTTTTGATTATTAGACTATATGGAAGTGAATCTTGGACTATTGGTGCAGTAGAAAAAAAATACGAGCCTAACAGTAGTCGCATATGATGTGTAACATCTGACTTAGAAGAAACCTTACGTGAAATTGTTGATACACCGGTATTTTATACTATTATTGGCACAAATATTAATCTATTGTAAAAGGGAGTGTTTTACAGATTTTGTAGTTTATAATACGGAACTCATTTTATTAGATGATTTGTAGCTTCCAACAGCACTAGCCTAAATAAAGAATACGATATGGATCAACTAGATTAATAGACGTGACACCGCTCATAACCTTAAATTCCTTATAAACAGGTCCTGTTCATTCACAGACCAACACGTAATTTCATATGGATTCTGTTAAAATGAGTCATATTGATGTGATAAATATCGTTTAAAATGATAATCTGGTAGTAAAATAATCTACCCCGTCCGGGATTCGAACCGAAGATCTCTAGATTCACAATCATAAGCAATAACCCCACGGCTATTCCGACTATGCAAATTTTGTGCACAAGATGGTGACAATTCCACATTCCAATATTACTGCATTACGGAATTAAGTTTCATTTATATTTTGCTTGTTTGGATAATGTTCCTGAGTGAAATTGAGTTTAAAATGCTTTATGAATAGACCCTCTTGTGAGTATAGAGAATGTATTGGGTTTTAGTTCATGAAGGCTTCCTCAATTCTCGTATAGCCACAACGATTATATTATATTGATGACTGCATTACCGTTATGAGGGTTGATATTTGAATAACCATTGTGCAGAAACTTAATACCGGCAATGCCGACGACTTACAATGTTTGATATTAAGGCATTTTACCATTTAAATACTGATACGGTCGCCTCCATAGCGTAGCGGTCAGCATGGTTAGCTGCCGCCCCTGAGGTCCTGGGTTCGATTCCCGGCTCTGCCACGAAATTTGCAAATTGGTATGAGGACTGGAACGGGGTCTACTCAGCCTCGGGTGTCCCAAATGAGTAGAGGGGGTTCGATTCCCACCTCAGCCATCCTCGAAGTGGTTTTCCGTGCTTTCCCACTTCGTCTTCGGGCAAATGCCGGGATGGTATCTACTGTAAGGCCACGACCGCCTCCTTCCCTCTTCCTTGCCTATCCATCCTGACCATCAATTACCTTCCCTCATGAGGCCCCTGTTCGCTCTGCAGGTGAGGCCGCCTGGGCGAGGTGCCAATCACACCTCACCAGTTGTATCCACTCCGATTAGATGTTCCCAGCTCTAGGACACTGCCCGTAGAGGCGGTAGTGGTGAGTTCCCTCGCTGAGTCCGTGGGTTCCACCAACCTGGAGGCTAAACGACTAAGAAAAGAAGAAAATACTGATACGAAGACTTCGAACATGTACCATGTCATTTGTTTCAATCACTTGACACCAGAGTTCGCATGAGCGTTTTCCGTTCAGTATGTCATATACATTCCACATGGCCGAGAGTACGTCATGGTATCAATTTTCGACACCTCGCTCATTGTTTCTCATACCACCGCCAGCTGGGTCTTACCACTGCTCGCTGGATCGATCGAGCGGGCAGTGCATACTTCCGTTTTCCACCACTGCCAGCTAGTACACTTCCGTTTGATCGATCGAGCGGGCAGTGCATACTTCCATTCGATGCACCACTGCCAGCTCGATCGTTCCGATCGACTTCCGTCCCCAATTTTCAAAATCATTCCCACAAAACTATCCAGCAACCGAGCAGAAAGATGTTACACATCAAAAAGGAGAATTGATGCGTTTGAAATGTGGTGTTACAGAATGATGAAGATCATATGGGAAGGTAGGGTAACAAATGAAGATGTGTTAAGACGAGTGGGAGAGGAGAGATGATTCTGGTGACTGCTGTGTTGGTAGGACACATATTAAGACACCCTGGAATAGCAACCTTAGTTATGGAAGGAAGGGTCGAGGACAAGAACTGTAGGGGTAGACCAAGGTTAGAATATATTAAGCAGATTGCCTCGGATGTAGGGCGTGGTCGCTAAGTAGAGATGAAACTATTAGCTCAGGACAGGGAGATCTGGAGCGCTGCATCTAACCAGTCAAAAGACTCAAACAACAACAACAATTATTGCCTTGGAAGCCATTTCCAGTGTCGCCTTGGTATACGAAATATATGTTTTTCAGTCGGCCAACACAAACTGTGCCCAATTACATTAGGCGAGAAAACAATTACGGTACTGAAATGCCAACCCGCGGGCCTAGTAATGGCCCGTCAAGACATTTGATTGGCCCACCGATAGCTCAAGATGCGATGCGAACCTTATTACCACTATCATTTTCCAAGCATTCAGCACAGTTATGCTACTTTATCGTGAATCACTTAAAATATAAGGTGCGTTCAAAAAGAAACGAGCCGGAGGTTGGAATGCACAAACCGGTGACGACATCGACTAATCGTGGCGTGTGTAACGAGGTGTGGTTCCGACCAGAGCGTGGAAGGTCACAGCCCGTCGCTAGAGGGCACGCGTGCACGTCACGTGACGATGCAAAGTGAGCAGCAGCATGTTTCAATCGACCAACCAAGACCAAGACAGTAGGCCATTCGACATGCTTCCTGGTGTGGTTGAAGACTGTGGGGCACCCATTGGGCACACACTTTCCGCAAGTGCAGTCGTTCCTTCATGATGGTGTGCACACTTCCGACGCTCAATGAGACCACGGCGGCTATGGCGTTCACTGCCACTCGGCGGTCCTGGGTAATGAGTGCATCAACCAGCTGGACGTTGTCATCGGTAATGCAAGGGGGTGCCTCAGACCGGGCATCATCGGCTAACGACACCCGTCCTTCCCTGAAGCGCTTGTGCCACGCCTTGGCCCTTGCAAGGGACATGCAGTGTTCGCCGTACAATTGTGACATTCGGCGATAAATATCCGTTCCCCCTACTCCTTTTGCTGTCAGAAACCGAACAACACCTCGTTGCTCTTCGTTTAACGCCTCCATGTCAGTGTTTGCAATGCACCTGGCAGCGTTGGACGATTGATGCATGCTGCTGCTCGCTTTTTATCGTCACGTGACGTGCACGTGTGCCCTATACCGACGGACTGTGACCTTCCACGCTCTGGTCGAACCACACCTCATTACACACGCCACGATTAGCCGTTGTCGTCACCGGTTTGGGCATTACAGCCTCCGGCTCGTTACTTTTTGAATGCACCTTATAAATAGCAGCAGTTGCAACGTTAAGCGAGGCATTCTCAATTGGATTTTCCTCTTTCGAATGTGAGAAGAATAACTGATTTATTCATAAATCCATTTTGTATTTCATAGTCTGATAATACTCTCCAACCTTGCAAATGGAAATAATAGAAAATTATTCATGACTTTGAGCTAAGTTTATACAACATTCTGGATCACCCACTTCTCCCGATCTGACCGTATTTTGGAAATATATCCCTTTAGACCGGTTGTGGATCTATTATTTTACATTTTACAACAATACTTATCCATTAGATTTTATATTTTCATAATTCTTATTCATTGTTTCTCCAGTTTCTTCATTTCTTCCTGTATATACAGGGTCATCGAAAAATAATGCCAAAAATTCAGAAAATTATAGCACCGAAACCCTTTATGTTAAACGTGTAATTCTTTCACTGAACGCCAGCTGGTTAAAGTAAGTTTTGTTTTGGAGGGGACGTGACCTTGCTATGCGCACACTAGATGCGCAGTAGCCAAGGTCGTCCGGGGGCGCGTGCACCAATGACTGCACCGCCCGGCAAGCTGCGCCTGATTACAAAGCTGTTATTCGATGGTTTAATCAGTTTAAGGAAACAGGTACTGTAGAGAAAAAATCTAGGCCAGGCCGACCCCCAACATCAGCATTGAACGCACGCTTTCCCAATGGCTGGAATGGTACGTGCAATCATTTCAGGAGTAACTGTCAAGATGGCAGCAGAAATTCGCTCCCGCAGGTGCTCCAAATCCCGAATTTTTTCTTCATACACAATGTTTTTAATGTACCCCCAGAAAAAAAACCATCCAAAGGGGTGAGGTCGGGACTTCATTTGCGTGCGTGCCCCCGGCCGACCTTGGCTACTGCGCATCTATTGTGCGCATAGCAAGGTCACATCCCCTCCAAAACAAAACTTACTTTAACCAGCTGGCGTTCAGTGAAAGAATTACACGTTTAACATACAGGGTTTCGGTGCTATAATTTTTTGAAATGTTGGCATTATTTTTCGATGACCCTGCATTTTACTTAATTTCATTACGCAAAAGTTTTAGTTTAGTTAGGTTTAGTAATAGTTTCCTAAGATTGTATCCTAATTTGCTGAAGGAGGTCCCATTGTTGGGCCGAAACATGTACTAATTTGAATATAATTTGTGTTGATTGGCGGAGCGTTTTAATTAATTATCAATTAATCAATACGGCAATTTTCTCACTTTTCCTATAATGGCAAATATTTTTGATTTTTTATGAGATATTTTTCACAAAACCACACGCTTTTATGCACAAACAAAGGTGGGGGGAAGGGGTGAGGAGTACTAATTTGGATTCCTTTCTACAATAGGACTACAGTAGACAATTGTCTTGGAATACTTCATTATCAGTGTTAACTTAGTAAATGAAATTTATGCTTTCAGTTGTTCAACGCCATTGTAAACCATTGTATTGGGTGTTATATCCTAAGCCTGAAAAATATGTACATGAGATTAATACATTCAATTGGATCACTCGTTTCAAGCGATCATCACCAGATCACGTACACTCAGACTATTAAATATACGAGGGCTGTTATTAGCCTACTTTCGATTTTTGCAATAAATAAAAGTATACTTATGAAATCAACACAGGGCGAAAAATTGTGTGTCTGTCTGTATGTGTGTGTGAGTCTGTGTGTGTGTGAGTGTGTGTACTCTGAATGTCTGTCCCCCTACCAATTCGAACACGGTGAAACCGAATTGAACGAAATTCGGTACAGAGATAGTACTGGCAAAGGGCACCTCAGTGTCATGATTTATATCGCCGCCGTCTTGACGGAAACGTAATGGCGGCCACCCAAATGTTAAAGGCTTAATTCAAATTACGACCAACCTAATGATCTGATCTCTACCAATTTTAGCAACATTATACCTTGATGTATGAAGAATCCTCTGACCAAACTACAAGGTCATCAACCCAATAATTTGAGAATGGCGTCCATCTTTGTGTGCAAATCTATTCCTCCTATCTATTCAAACACGGTGAAACCGAATTGAACGAAATTTGGTACAGAGGTAGCACTGGTAAAGGGCATCTCAGTGTCTTGTTTTATATTGCCGCCATCTTCACGGAAACGTAATGGCGGCCACCCAAATGTTAAAAGCTTAATGCACATTACGACCAACCTAATCATCTGATCTCTACCAAATTTTGCAACGTTATACCTTTATGTACGAAAAAATCTTTTGACCAAACTACAAGGTCATCAGCCCAATCATTTGCGGATGGCGGCCATGTATGTGTGAAAATCGATTCCCCCTTTCTATTCAAACACGGTGAAAACAAATTGAACAAAATTTGGTACAGAGGTAGCACTAGCAAAGGGCACATCAGTGTCATATTGTACATCGTCGCCATATTTACGGAAACGTAATGGCGGCCACCCAAATGTTAAAAGCTTAAATCAAATTACGACCAACCAGATCAATCTGATCTCTACTAAATTTTGCAACAATATAACTTTATGTAATAAGCATCTTTTGACCAAACAACAAGGTCATCAGCCCAATAGTTTGCAGATAGCGGCCACGTATGTGTGCAAATTGATTCACCTAATCAACTCAACACGGTGAAACCAGATTGAATTAAATTTTGTACTAGCAAAGGGCACCTCATATTCATGTTGAATATCCGTATAACACGTATTGCAACAAGCTACTACAACCAACATTCAATTATACTCCTTGAAAAGGACAAAGAGTTATAACAATACCCATGCATTTAGGAGAAAGTAGGCTATATGTTCTTTACTGAACATCTTATTTTTTTCAAGTTCCGATGGACTGTTTAAAAATATCAGTTTCACACACCAAACTAATTTTACTACTAAATGTTTGATTGTTTTATTCTTATGTCTCAACATAATCGCCAAAACGATTGAATCCTTTGTCGTATCGTTTCACCAGCTTTCCAATGCCCTCGGCAACAAATTCTACCGCCATTAAGGTGGGTACGACTGGAGAGTCTCCTGAAGACTCCGCACTGTGCCAACGTTACGATATACTTTTTCAAAGAATTCAAGTGTGAAGGTGGGGAAGCTGGAAAACCTGAAAATAGAAATGAAGAGATTAAAAATAGATATTCTCGGTATTTCTGAAATGAGATGGCCTGGCACGGGTGACTTTTGGTCAGATGACTACAGAATAATCTATTCAGGGCCGGAAGACGGACCGCTCGGAAGAAATGGGGTAGGAGTGATTATGGAAAAATCCATGGGACTCAGAGTAGCGGGATATGTGCAGCATAGTGATAGGATAATTCTAGTCAAGATAAATACGGAGCCAAACAATACTGTTATAATTCAAACATATATGCCAACTACAAATGAAGATGACGAGGACATTGAAAGAATGTATGAAGATCTAAATCACCTGATAGAAGGAACAAGAGCAGAAGACAATGTAATCATTATGGGGGACATGAATGCAACGGTAGGGGAAGGAACAGAGGGATCAATTGTTGGGCAGTTTGGACTGGGAGTCCGAAATTTGAGAGGTGAACGATTGATAGAATTCTGCACTAGGCACAAATTAGTCATAACAAATACACTCTTCAACCATCCCAAGAGAAGACGATACACTTGGAAAGCTCCTGGAGACACGAGAAGAGCGCAATTGGATTACATAATGGTAAAAGAAAGGTTTAAGAACCAGGTTAAAAATTGCAGAAGTTATCCAGGTGCAGATATCGTAAGCGATCATAATCTAGTCATGATGCACGCGGAACTCAAATATAAGAACATCGTTACGAGAAAAACTGAGTATCTACAGGTGACAAAACTTAAGATGCCAAATATTAGAGATGAGTTCCAAAGAAGAACAGATGAAATGATTGAAAGAAATACTGACATATTCGAGAAACCAATAGAAAGTCAGTGGGGAATTCTGAAGGAGGAAATACTAGGAACTGCAGAGGAACTGCGAAAAATAAAAATAAAAACAGCAGGAAAGCATGGATAAGTGAGGAAGTTGTAGAAATGATAACTGAAAGAAGAAGGTTCAAAAACGCCACAAGTGACGAAGGAAAACAACAATATAGAAGACTGAGAAATGAAATCGTTAGGAAAAGCAAGCGAGACAAAGAAAAATACTTATGTGATATATGTGATGAAATAGACACCGATTTTAAAGCAAATAACTTAGAAAAAGCATCTGGAAATGTGAAGCAATTTTTTGGTGAGAAGAAACAGAAGACATGTGGTATTAAAGATGAGAATGGACAATACCTGTATGAAGAGGGAAAGGTTGGGAAGAGATGGAAAGAATATCTAGAGAGCCTCTATGGAGATGAAGTTATGAATAAGGAAGTAATAGAGGAAGAAGACCAGATAGATGCAGAGAATAGAGGTGACCAAATACTAAAATCGGAATTTAAAAGAGCACTGAAAGATTTAAAAGACAAAAAAGCACCAGGTGTAGATAAAATCCCTGCAGAACTATTAAATAACTGCGGAGAGAAAACTGAAGATGCAATGTATGGAATGATATGCAAAATGTATGAAACTGGAATATTACCAACTGACTTTACTAAGTGCATAATAATTCCAATTCCAAAGAAGGCCAGAGCACAAAATTGCGATCAATTTAGGACATTAAGTCTGACAACACATGCATCTAAAATTCTTACACGTATTATACTTAGGAGAATAGAGAACAACCATGATAACTACATTTCAGACGACCAATTTGGATTCAGAAGGGGCATTGGAACAAGAGAAGCAATATTAACTCTAAGACAAATAATTGAAAAGAGGAATAGAAAAGGAATACCAACATATCTAGCATTCGTGGATCTGGAGAAAGCTTTTGACAACGTGAATTGGAATATACTGTTCAAGTTACTAAAGAAAGTGGGAATCTCTTATAGAGATAGAAGAATAATACATAGTTTATATAAGAATGAAAGGGGAATAATAAGATCTGGCAATAACCTGGAAGAGGTTGAAATAAGAAAAGGAGTACGACAAGGATGCTCGCTATCTCCTTACTTATTTAATTTGTATGTCCAAGATGCCATAAATAGGATAAGAGAAGAGATTCAAGTTGGAGTAAATATACATGGGGAAAAGATTGACATGCTCCGATTCGCAGATGACATTGCTTTAACAACAGATAATGAAGATGATCTTCAACAGATACTTCATGTAATGAATAACATCCTTAAAAACCAATTTAACATGAAGATGAATAAAAATAAAACAAAAATACTCGTATGCAGTCGGAACCAGGAAGATCATAGAAGAGCACCAGCAATTTATATCGAGAATGATAGAATACAACATGTGAAGGAATATAAGTATCTGGGAAGCTTGATAACGTATGATGGAACCAGCAAACGAGAAATTTGGAGTAGAATTATTCAGGCAAAGAACGCCTTTTATAGAAAGAAGAATCTCTTCACATCCATAAGTATAGACCTAAAAATAAGAAAAAGACTGTTGAAGACATACGTGTGGAGTGTGGCTTTGTATGGTAGTGAGACCTGGACAATAGGGAAGTCAGAAGAGAGGAAGTTGATGGCTTTTGAGGCTTGGTGCTGGAGAAGAATGCTTAAGATCAGTTGGATACAACATATGACAAATGAAGAGGTATTCAGAAGAGCAGGAGAAAGTAGAAGCTTTATGAAGACCCTGAAAACAAGAAGAGCAAATATGTTGGGACATATTCTCAGACATAATAGCCTGCCAGCAAGAGTCATCGAAGGGATGTTAGAAGGGAAAAACACTAGAGGAAGACCACCACTTGCATACATCACACAATTAATGACAGACACGAACACCAAATCATTTTGTGAATTGAAGAGGATGGCGGAGATTAGAGAAGATTGGCGAGTTGCTGCAAACCAGCCCCAGGGCTGTTAACTTAAGAGAGAGTGCCGTTTAGTCCAAACCAGCACCGAATGATTTTCACCTTTTTCGAGAATTGAAGGTATGGTTGGACGGCAATGCTACGACAAATGTTTCAATCATTTTGGCGATTATGTGGAGACACAAGAATAAAATAAGCAAACATTTAATAGTAAAATCAGTTTGGTATGTCAATCTGTTATCTTTATACAGTCCATGGGAACTTGAAAGAAAACAAGTAGTTCCGTGAAGAAATATACAGCCTATTTTCATATATCCTACTCATGCTAATTGCCTCTAACAACATACAAAATTTCAGTTTGAAGGTTGTTATAGATTCGTAGATATTGAGAACCGTCTAAATATTTCAGATGGTCGCCAGGTTGGATTTTAATTTTTGTACTATTACATTAAGATTATTGTGTACGTGTGGTATTCAAACTTCAATCGCATGATTAGAACACAATAAATAAAAACGAGATTTTAAAATTTCGCACAGCTGCCATCTTGTGATTATGCAAACAATTGAAATAAATTAGATGCCAGTGGATTAACATTTGTATAAGCATTTAACGTGCGACGTTTCACTGCACTCGGATAGTTAATTCGCGAGAAACGTCCATTTAAATATTTATATTTCGCGTCTCCGCCATGTTGTATTTGTGCTCACCAGGTTCCTGAAAGTCTTATAAGGTACTAGAGCCAAATAAATCCCGGTTCCAAATAAGGCCCATCTGTGATTTTCTTAGCAGAATATTCGAAATTCTACAAGATTCTTAGTGTTTCTGATTGCTACTTGCCTTTAACGGCCAGACTAGAAACTACAACTTTTGAAGCGAACGATTCCGCGATGTTTGCTCCAGTCGAGTAGTAAACGGTGTCTGAAGCTCTTTTTGTTACTATTTCTAGGTATTTTAATAAACCTTCTTCATGTTTTTGAAATTTAACATACATAAACCTGGTGTATATAATTTCTAAGAATGTGATATATACAGTATTGATATTTTCCGCTTAATGTGCATTTAATTATCTTTTTCATTTACATATTGGCCTTATTTGGAACGGGTGTTCCTAATAATGCCCGTTACTCGCATTTTAAATATTGTATTATTACTGAAATATTTTCCAGTGATTCTAATTATCAACCCATGTTTTCATTACTGCTTGCCTTCAAGTTAAATCTAGGACAATGTTCAGATTTTTCTCCTTCTAGTATGAAAACAAAAATCTTTAAACGTTAAGTGGGCCTTATTTTGCACATTTACCTTAGGTGAACATATGTTCATAGCCCTATGAACATAAAAAATTCAGTTTGATTGCTGTAAAAGATTCATAGATATTGAGAACCGTCTAAATATTTCGGATACTCGCCATTTTGGATTGTTATATGTATAGGCCATAGAGTTGTGTACCATTCATGGAAAATTATTGCCTAGGTTTATTATTCAAACTTTCACTTCGATCGCATGATTACGACACAAGAAATAAAAGCTTAATTTTAAAATTTCGCACAGCCGCCATCTTGAGGTTATGCAAACAATTGAACTAAATTAGATGCCAGTGCATTACAATATGTAAAATCATTTACTGTACCAAATTTCACTGCGCTCAGAGAGTTAAATCGCGAGAAAAGTCTATTAACATATTTTAACTTCGCTTGGCCGCCACGTTCGTTTTGTACATTACAGGTTTATGAAAGTTACATAGATAAACTGGTATCAGTACCCTTTATCACAGTACAAAATTTCAGGGTGATACCTGTAATAGTTTCGGAGATATAGAAAGTCAGTGAAATATTTCGCACAACCACCATTTTGAGTTTGTGTAAACAATTGAACTAAATTAGACTCCAGTGCATTACAATGTGTATAAACAATTGCTGTACCAAGTTTTGTACGTTTGGATAGTTAAATCGCGAGAAAAGTCTATTTAAAAGTCTCAACATCGCTTGGCCGCCATGTTGGTTTTGTAGTCACCAGGTTTTTGAAAGTCTCATAGATGAACGTCTAGTAGTGCCCTTTATCACCGTACACAATTTCAGGGAGATATCGGTAATAGTTTTGGAGATACTGAATGCTGGTGAAATATTTCGCACAGCCGCCATGTTGGATTGGTGAGAGACAATACAATTTGAATGGCATGGTCGGGATCGGCCAGAATAGTGCTATGATCTTACAGAGTTTCATTGTAATCGCTCCAGCCGTTTATAAGTTATTAGGGACGCACACACACACCCCTCACAGACACACACGCACATACACACACGGACAAAAGGTGATGTCATAAGCCTATATTTTCATAAAATGAAAATAGGCTAAAAACAGCCCTCGTATGTCTACATGTATGTGGCTTATTGTATTTATGCTTTTCCAGATCTTGTTGATGATTTGATCGTTTACATGAGCCTGCTAGTTTGTCAAATCCTATGTGTTAATTAACCAATCATATTCCTTCTACAAGTTTGCGTTAACGGTAGGCAATTGTGTACATGTTGGGAGTGATTTGTAATCAAATCATACATCAATACTGGATTATAGTAGTGAAGCGGTAAGTCGTGAGGTACATTGATCCTTCATTACCGTATAGGATATCAGGTATCAATCAACGTGAATTAGTGTGCCCTGTTTGTTTCAAACATCAGTTCATCAGAGGCTCATGAGATTACCGAGCGGATAATCCATGACAGTAAATAGAAGTTGAAGTCGCGTTCTACAACGGTTGGTGGGAGAATGAATATAGACATGACTTATTGTTATAAATGCTCATTAGACCTTTGAATTCGTAGGCTTACATTAAAAACTGCAAACCATGCATGCATCTTCGCAATAAAATTGCTTACATAAAATGCATTAAGCAGACAAAATATATTCGTATTTAATTAATAAAATGTTGTTAGTGAACATTATTATTGTAACCGGCCACGCTGGCTTCGCGAGAGCGTAGGTTCGAATCTCACCTCGTACGACCTGAAAATGGTTTTCGTGATTTCTGTAATGATTAAATTCGTCTGTTGCCTACTTTTGTAAATTATTGTATAAGAGCAGGTTTATTCTGTATTAATAGTTTCTAGGTTAGATTTCGTTGGAACGCTCTATCAAAGTTCCAACGTTCACCGCTAGGTATCATTGACATCTGGTAGCGAAATTTGGAACGACATGAAATTCAACGGAACTTGTAGCTCACCCTATGGGTGTCCGCTTGAAGAAGCTACAGCCTCTGGCGAGCCGAACATGTCCTCGGACACTCCCGGCACTAAAAGCCATACGATAAAAAATAAAATAAATTCACTCTCTCACCGTGGAGACCCGTGTTCGATTCCCTGCTCCGCCAATAAATTAAATTTTTGTCTGGTGACTGGAACGGGGCACACTCAGCCTCTTGAAACAAAACTGAAAACAGGCGGATTCGATTCCTACCTCAGTCATCTTGAAAGTGGTATTCCGTGGTTTCCCATTTTTATACTCCAGGCAAATGCCCGGATGGTATCTAACTAAGGCCACGTCCATTTCCTACCCCAATCCTATCTCAATTACAAGTGCACACACGAGTACAGACATTACAGCGACACACGTTATCAGACAGGTTATCTACACACACCCAAGTACACGGGGCTACATCGCCAAGATGTCGCAAAGTCCCAACAGAATCAATAACGACTTATTTTCACCAATAAGTTTACCATTATTATTTGAAGGAGAGCTCAATTTCTCTCGCTCAGCTGTCAGTATATCCATGTTACGCATCTGTGCTGCCAATCGTACTGTGTATGCTCCACCAAGTGCACTCTGAATGGCGAGCAGAATCCACTGTCATCAGCAGTCGCGAGCTTTGTGAGTGTTGAAGTCAGTGAGTAATAAGTTAGTACATTATGCAACGAGCCTATAATGGCAATAAAAGACACGAGTTTTATAATTTCCATACGAGTGTCTTAATTACCATTATAAGTGAGTAGCATAAGACTGTTTACTATATGTTCGACGATAATTATATATTTATTATAATTATGTTCTAACATAAATATTCATAAATATATGTCGAGATTCTAAGCCACCGTGGCTTAGGCGGCAGAACGCCGACCTCTCACCACTGGGTCCGTGGTTCAAATCCCGGTCACTCCATGTGAGATCTGTGCTGGACAAAACGGAGGCAGACAGGTTTTTCTCCGGGTACTCCGGATTTCCCTGTCAAAATTTCATTCCAGCAACACTCTCCACTATCATTTCATTTCATCTGCCATTCATTTAATCATTTCCCCACAGGAGTGCGTCAGGCCTCGGCAGCCGGCACAGTTCATATCCTCGCCGCTAGATGGGGGCTTCAATCATTCCATTCCTGACCCGGTCGGAGATTGGAAGCAGGCTGTGGATTTTCATTTATTTCATATGTCGAGATTCTGTCGGTTGACTTCTTCTTGGAAATTTTGTGGGCTCAGCATTTTATCTCTACCCAACAACGAATTCCAATTCTTGGAAATATTGTTTATCCTGAAGTAGCACCAACAGATAGCGCACAGGTACTATGTACGATCATTTTGTTATTTTGGTCAAATAACACTAAATATGCTGTTACAAACGCTTTAAAATTAAAATGTATCGTATTATCGACTATTTATTCTTCAAATTCGATGCATATAGAATGTCATCAGAAGGGAAATCAATGGAGACCCAAATAGAACAATCATGACATCTGGCGGAAAAGTTTCGCATAAAATCCCTTTACTAAACAGAGAGTCGGATTATCATTTCCGTGGATCTAATGTCATACTCCCACTTCCTCCATGACGTTCTGGTGTGTTTACGTCAACAACAGCATTCACTAAAATTGTTTGCAAAATCGTACGCAATGCCCTGTGTAGACTTTGGGGTTGAGGATATTAAGGCACAGTTCTATTTGATTTGCAATATTGCCCAGTTTGTTTATGAAAACATTAGATACGATGCACACTTTACATACCGGTAATGGTTAGAAGGACGGTGATGCAAAATTCTGAACGTAGATTCCTAAATTTCTTTCATATTTCATAGTATTTTCCTGTTACCGTAAAGATTCATGCTGATTTTGTCTTTGTGTTTGTCATTGTAACTACAATGGTTGATCGGATATCCTTTATATTTCCAACTTTCAAGTCATGTAATCCATGCCCGACATGTTGCATTTTTAGCGTATGTGCGAAGCTATTCGTACATAATTGGTTCATGAATGAGCTCTGATTGGTTGGAGGAACTGTATCTTAATGAAAAGTAGTAATTTAATGATCGCCTTTATGATACAGTTTTCTGATATTTCGACTTCGTCGAACATAAACTAATTTATGCTACACCAAAACACAAACCGTCGACGATGGGTGCGAAAATATAGTGATTCATAAGAATGTATTACTTGGCTAATAATCTATTTGTATCTATTGTTACTTACTTAGGCCTACTTACTCACTCACAGACTTACGTTCATAAAATAATTCCTATTTCTTTCTTTCTTTCTTTCTTTCTTTCTTTCTTTCTTTCTTTCTTTTAAAACGCATAGAAGCCATTTGGCAGCGTTCCGAACAGCGTTACTTCATTTCAGCCTTCTTCCCTTTTTCTTCTGTGCACATCAATAAGTTTTTTTCTCCCTACGGAAGTCAACATCTTGGGCCAGTCCAAACGTGTAGTATAAAAGCTATTTGATATACCACACATCCGTTTGAGGAAATGGTTGCCTGCGTGGGGCCAATATAGGATTCCTTCTGTAAAACTACTGTTGTGCATATTTCTACCTCTTATTATTCACGTTGCCCATTGCGTGATGCGTGGGTAGCTCCTTTCTGGGAGGCTAAGTTTTCAGTTGTGATCGTTAATTCATTTAGGGGCTCTGACACATCATGGCCATTTATCCTCGTGTTACTTGGGTTTGTGTGGGATTTGTCTGATAATCTGCATTATTGTGAAATCTGTAGTATTGTGTGCATTTGTAATTGAGCCTAAGATTAGGATGGGGGTGGCCGTGGACTTAAGTTAGGAACCATCATGGCATTTACCTGGTTTAGAAATGAGAAATCACGGAATACTACGTGGCTGACACCCTGGTGGTCCGGGTTCGATTCCTGGCTCTGAAAAGGAATTAATTTCCAGTTGTATCCCCTAATAGAAAGATACATTTGTTTGCACTCTCCCCCCATTTCCTAATATAATACTACTGCTACCCATTAGTAAAGAGGGAAGGGAAACCGGGTCAAAGCCCGTGGAGTGAAAGCGGGCCTCAAGCCCAGAAGCAAAAAAAAATTAAATAAAAAATAAACACCTAAAATAGCCTGGTAAATAAATACATATAATACTGTACAATTAATAACAGTTTAATTTCCACCGGAAGAAATATAACCTTAAAACACACAAATTATGGTACAAATATTCATGCAAGAACACATCAAAAAACAAGTAGTTCCGTGGAGAACTATACAGCCTATTTTCATACATCCTACTCATGTTAATTGCCTCTATCAACATACAAAATTTCAGTTTAATTGCTGTAGATATTGAGAACCGTCTAAATATTTCAGATGGTCGCCAGGTTGGATTTTTATTTTTGTACTATTATATTAAGATTATTGTGTACGTGTGGTATTCAAACTTCAATCGCATGATTAGGACACAAGAAGTAAAAACGAGATTTTAAAATTACGCACAGCAGCCATCTTGTGATTATGCAAACAATTGAAATAAATTAGATGCCAGTGGATCATCATTTGTGTAAGCATTTAACGTGCAACGTTTCAGGGCACTCGGATAGTTAATTCGCGAGAAACGTCCATTTAAATATTTATACTTCGCGTCGCCGCCATGTTGGATTCGTGCTCACCAGGTTACTGAAAGTCCTATAGGTGAACATATGTTCATAGTCTCTATGAACATAAAAATTTCAGTTTTGTTGCTGTAAAAGATTCATAGATATTGAGAACCGTCTAAATATTTCGGAAGCTCGCCATTTAGGATTGTTAAATGTATAGGCCATGGAGTTATGTACCATTCAAGGACACTTATTGCCTAGGTTCATTATTCAAACTTTCACTTCGATCGCATGATTACGACACAAGAAATTAAAACTTAATTTGAAAATTTCGCACAGCCGCCATCTTGAGGTTATGTAAACAATTGAATTAAGTTAGATGGCAGTACATTACAATCTGAAAAATCATTTACTGTACCACATTTCACTGCGCTCAGAGAGTTAACTCACGAGAAAAGTCTATTAAAATATTTCAAATTCGCTTGGTCGCCATGTTCGTTTTGTACTTTACAGGTTTATGAATTATACATAGGTAAACTTGTATCAGTACCCTTTTTCATCGTACAAAATTGCAGGGTGATATCTGTAATAGTTTCGGAGATATAGAATGTCAGTGAAATACTTCGCACAGCCGCCATTTGAGGTTATGTAAACAATTGAACTAAATTAGACTCCAGTGCATTGCAATGTGTATAAACATTTGCTGTACCCAGTTTCATTACGTTTGGATAGTTAAATCGCGAGAAAAGTCTATTTAAAAGTCTCAACTTCGCTTGGCCACCATGTTGGTTTTGTAGTCACCAGGTTTTTGAAAGTCTCATAGGTGAACTTCCAGTAGTGCCCTTTATCACCGTACGCAATTTCATGGCGATATCGGTAATAGTTTCGGAGATATTGAATGCTAGTGAAATATTTCGCACTGCCGCCATGTTGGATTGGTGAGACGTAACACAATTTGAAGGGCACGGTCGAGGTCGCCGGGAATAGCGCTATGAACTTACCGAGTTTCATTGAAATCGCTCCTGCCGTTTAGATTTTATTACGGGGGACACACACACACACACACACGCACACACACACGGACAAAAGGTGATCTCATAAGCCTATTTTTTCAAAATTGAAAATAGGCTAATAAAAACTGGTATACTCTTTCTCCATGCATTACTCTAAAGCATGCCAAAAATATTAGAAGTTTTGATACACACTGGTTTGTAGTCCTTTCTCACTTTACATAGCATTTAGCATTGGTACTTACCCCAAATTCATGGGTTGGTTAGCATATATTTATTTACCCTTGGGGATGTATTTGAACAGAATGGGGGAGATTATTTAGCATCCGGCCGATGCTTCATATTTTTCCACTCGGTGCTTTGGAGAAGTAACTTATTGCCAGGTCACGCAATCAGTAGATCTTATATTCACATTTAATACACTCAATTTTTCAATTTCTTGATTGTATATTTTGGTACCTCTGACACGAATAAAAAAAATAATACACGCCGAAATCGCAAGTAATTATAGGGCAACTCCAGATTAAACGGAACATGATATCTATGAACCTTACTTTCTGGCATACACAGCCCCAAACATTAGAAATATTATGCGATTAAAATCCGCCTAAGAACTCCTAAAGTCAGAGCAAATTAATCGGATAGTTTCTCATTAAACGCCAAACTCTTCAGGACGATACCGTATTTAAAGGCACTCGTATTTGGGAAACATTCTCTTTAATCTACTCCTTAATTAATTTAGCATTCCACAAAGCAAAAATAAAATTTCAGGTCATAATACATCGCGAAACCAACAGCCAAGAAAAATGACATTCATCTCATTCACATTAACAATCTATTACTTCAAAGCAAAAAGACATTCGTCATGACAACGGCGATAACCCAAAACTGCACAGAAAAACATTAAAAGTCATAAGACTTCACAGGAATAATACACACAAGAAAATATATAATAACTGACAAGAAACCAAACCCTTCCTTACAAACAATCACATGAAATGTTTCCCGTTTACGCCTCTGTTCAAATTTACATTCGGTCACAGGTAAGATTATGAGTTAGAAGGTGGCGAATAAATATAATAAGCAACGCAAATCACAATAATTTTAAGGTCTCAAAATCTAAACTTCCTAACGGCACAAATAGTTTCACGATTACGCTTTTATGTCGGTAGGCTGAGGAACGAACGAATTGTGGCAGATTTCTAGTATTACTACTTTCTGCATACAGATATGCAAATTATAGTGGAACTCAAGCGTATTAAGATAGTTTCTCCGCGACTTCGGAATGTTCCAGTGGAAGAGTTTAAGATAGGCAATACAGTAACAAATTCCTGTCTCCACATTTGCCGGACCTCTTCAGTCAGAGACATGTATTTGGTCACTTTCTTAGCATATAATTTTTGGATATTATTATATGAGTTAAGCATAGCGATTTCAATTAGAAGGATAATCTTTTGTAGTTTATCGATAAGAATAATGTCCGGCTTGCTTGCTGATATCTGTCTGTGATCTAATCAACGACCTTTCCTGGAATAGTTTGTGTTTATATTTCTCCAGAACAGGATTAGGTATATATTGCTCAAACAGTAGGCTACCTCTTTGTGTCAGGTTCAGGTGGATTACCTTGGCTACTTGGTCATGCCTATCCTAGTCATCATCATCTTCCTAGCATTAATCCCGCTTTATTGCAGGGTCTGCTTTTCTGCACCTTTTCTTCCATTCTGCTCGATCTTGAGCGTCTCTAGTTGTGGCATTCACTAGTTGCATGTCCTCCCACATAGTATCCAACCAGCGCTTTCTCGGTCGCCCTCGTGGTCGTCGGCCTTCTGGACTGATGTCAAGTGCAGTTCTCGCGACTGAATAGTTATTGCTACGCAGTACATGGCCATACCAACGCAGACGGCTCTCCCGCATTTTTTCATCGATTGGAGCCACACCAAATGTAGCTCGAACATTGTCATTCCTGATGCGGTCCAGTCTCGTAAGTCCCTGTGTCCAGCGAATCATCTTCATCTCCATGACATGTAGTTGTTGCTCATGTCTCTTCGTTACTAGCCAGCATTCAGTACCGTACAGTGCTACTGGTCGAACGATGATTCTGTAAATTTTCGACTTCAGGTGGCACATTCCGGTCAAAAAGGACTCCAGTAACTTGGCGCCATTTCAACCATGCAGCGTTGACTCTGTTTCGGACATCTGGGAGTGTTCGGCCATCTGAACAGATTAGCGTACCCAAGTATTTGAATACAGATGATTTTCGGAGTTCAGTGCCATCAATGTGAATAGATCCTTCACTTGGTACTCCACACTCCATATACTCTGTCTTCCCAATATTAAGTCGTAGGCCATGGGTGTCTAGTGCAGTTTTCCAACATTGAACATGTTGTTCCAATTCTTGGCGAGACTTGCAGGCTACAATGATATCGTCAGCATAGAGCAAGGTCCAGGGATGTGGTTGCAGTAGTTCGGCTGCGATGGTGTCAATGCAGATGATGAACAGGAGCGGGGACAAAGCTGACCCCTGATGAACACCAACTCTGATGGGAAAAGTTGCGGAGTTTCCTGAAGCACATCGGACATAGCTGGTGACATTCCGATAAAGAAGCTGAACCTATTGAACATATGCTTCTGGTGCCCCATGCTGTCGTAGTGCATACCATATTAGATCACGAGGTACCCTGTCGAAGGCCTTTTCAAGATCCAAGAAGGCTATATGGAGTGGTTTCCGCTTTTCTAGGTGCCTTTCCATCAAAAGACGAGCGGCGTGAATAGCATTGTACCTTTCATAAAACCACATTGGTTTGAGGCAATCTTGATTATGTCTCGAAGGCGTGAATCCACGATACGCTCAAATATCTTCATAGTGTGGCAGAGCAGGCGAATCGATCGATAATTTGAACAGTTGTGCACATCTCCTTTACCTTTCCAAATTGGTATTGTTACACTGCTGAGCCAAGTAATCATACTAATATATAAAAATGAGATGGTGTGTGTCTGTCTGTCTGTGTGTTACTCAATAACGTAAGAACCTCTGGTCCGATTTCAGCGAAATTTTGCATGAATGTAGCTGACTTAACAGGTTTATATTAGGGTACCTTTGATTTCGATATTTTGCACTATTAAAACATGGCGGCCATTTTAGTGACGTCACTACACCCTTTGGTTTCAAAATTTCATATTTCCATATTAAATACAAAGAGAACGCTAAGAAATAGCAAACTTTTGATGGCACATTCGGGCTTTAAAATTTAATTTCCTATCCGAGAGGTCCCTATCACATTTCGTGTATCTCCAACGGTTAGCGAGTAAAACCCACATTTGTGACGTCACTACACCCTTTGGTTTCAAAATTTCATATTTCCATTTCAAATAAAAAGAGAACGGTAAGAAATAGCAAACTTTTGATGGCATTCACGAGCTTTAACATTTAATTTTCTATCCGAAAGGTCCTGATCACTGTTCGTGTATCTCCAATGGTTAGCGAGTAAAACCTAAAGTTGTGCAATAAAACACGGTCAACACCGAGCGGTGCAGTATATCGCTATATATGGGGTATATAAAATGAAAGTTTGTAGTTTTTTTTCTGATTTTCTACGGAAATTTGAGTTATTTACGCGTTTCAGACTGTTTTGTAATGGATGCGCCCGAGAATATTTATTTTGTCTGTCTGTCTGTTTTTTTTTGTCTGTGGACAATTTTGTTCCCTTATAACTCGAGAACGGCTGGGTGTATCAACGTAAAATTTGGTACAGATATCCTTCAGAGGCACGACACTAATCGTTGATGTAACCCTTCACCGTACCTCTCATAAAAGGGGGACAACCCCCGTAAATACATGCTGAAATAGGCGTAGAAGGACGAGACAAAGCTCATTTTCAGCCCCTCAATGTGGGAGACAATGGAAACCACATATTAAGGTCCTAAAAATACCGTTTTTTGAGATATTCCCAGAAAACTAATTTCATTTAATGAACTATTGAACGAATGCAAGCCGGTAAATAAGGCAACAGATTCTCAGAGGTCCATGTATTGCTGTAAGACGCAATGCATTTCCATTAATTACATTAGTGTGGAAATTTGCAAACGGCTAGAAGGTTATCACGGAACCAAATTAAGCTCAAAAATTCATCAATACTTATAAAGCGCTTAAGGGGATCAAGGGGTACTCTAGAATTTTTTCACGTGATTTAAACTGCGGGTGTGGTACGGCAGGTCTATTATATTCCTATCCCTATTTTATATTATTATTATTATTATTATTATTATTATATTATGGCGTACAACGACGAGAAAAAGCCCCTCGGTGCCAGAAACAAAACTCGGGGGCACTAAATGTTCCTCGAAAACTACATTATAAGGCTCTAAATCCAACAGTTTCTGAAATATTCCCAGAAAACGAATTTATTTTAATTTAACAAACTAATGAAGGAATGCAAATCGGTAACCATGACAACATTATATCAAGGGGTGGCATCCAGCTTTCCATCTATTTCTGTAAGAAGCAATGTCACTCCATTTATTTCATTTCTGTGAAAGTTTGCAAATGGCTATAAGGTTATTACGGAACCAACGTAGACTGTATAATTCATCAATGCAATTAAGGAGGTCAAGGGGTATCCTAGAATTTTTTCATGCAATTTTCACGTGCGACATATTGTACAGAAGGTCTATTATATCTCCAAACAGCAATATTATTTTCAAAATTTCCTGAATTGAATCAGCATTTTTTTCGGCTTTTAGGAATTTGGGCCATTTGAGGCTAAAGAGCCTGCATTTTTATGCACCACAAGCTTTTATAATATATGAAAGGGGTCTTCCTGTGTATGGGGACCTAACTCAACGTAGAGGGTCAGTTTTTATGTGACGTGTATTGCGTTTCATCTACAAGGCTTTCAATTCTATTTCACGCCAGGAAGTACACGTTAGGTGAATTTAGTTTGAGAGCACAATTTAACTAATCTTTATTTTTATTTTGTCGACATACGGGTTCATCGAAAGGATGATTTTGTTTGATACTGTGTGGTAGATATACCCATACTTGGATATCTGGGTGATATGTTGTAGAAAATAGAATTGTCTGTCTGTCTTTCTGTGTATCTTTATGTACGCCTATAACTCGTGTTCGGATGCTTGGTGCATCGTAAAATTAGGTATGGTAAGCATGACAGTCAATACACCAATCATTTATAAAACTCTTCACCGTTCTTTTCATACAGTAGAAGGGTGGATATAGGGAACCACTTCTCAAAATACATGCTAAAATCGGCGAAATGTAAAAATTGTCCTAGAAGGACGACCAAAGCATATGTTGCGCTTCTCAATGTGAGACACGAAATTCGGGAGTCTCTAAAGGGTCTCCGAAAACCACATTTTAAGTCCCTTAAATTAACAGTGTGTGTGATATTCCCAGAAAACTAACTTCGTTCTGATAAACTTATGAAGTAATGACAACCGCTAACAGTAGCTCAATTGATAATGTTCGAAGAACGTGTACTTCTGCTAGTGAATAGATAAAATCGTTGGATAGCTCCCTGTGATATGCTGGATGGTCCTTGATTCACGATGTACTTATTATTATTATTGTAATTAATATTATTATTGCTGTCGTTTCGGCCATCTACCGACCACGCTATTTCAACTGTCCTCTTCCATTTCTTTGCGTCTGGGCATTAAAGTTCGCCCAATATTCCCGCATCCATTTCATATGCCATTCCTTCCCACTCCAGTCCATGTATTGTCAGTTTTTAGTTTTGGCTTCTTCTTGGAAACCACGATGTTCTTGGAGTTTCCTCTTGAGCGGAAAACGTTTCTGGATATCCTCCTGTGTTGTCCCCTCTTCATGCAGGTCTTTCACTTCCTCGATGAACCACGCCTCCTTGGTTTGTCTACTACTTCGTATGTTGCAGTTATAGCTATTTACTATCATCACATTAGAGTACTTGTAGGCCATTTCCGCATAATAGTTTATAATTCAGTAGTAGTTTAGGGCTTATTACTTTAGTGAGTCACAGCTACAGAAGCTACACCTTCTTAGGTTAGTAATAATTACCACACTTACTAAGTTTCTGACAGGTCTTTATTTTTAGCCTACTTTCATTTATGAAAAAAAAAAAAAACAGGCTTATGAGATCACCTTTTGTCCGTGTGTCTGTGTGTGCATGTGTGTGTGATGGATTTTTGTGGGTCTCCCCCTGAAGGGCTGGAGCGATTTCAATGTAACTCGGTAAGTTCATAGCACTATTCCTGGCAACCCCGACCGGGCCCTTCAAAGTTTGTTTTGTCTCACCAATCCACCATGGCGGCTGTGCGAAATATTTCACCAGCATTCAATATCTGCGAAACTATTACCGATATCACCCTGGAATGTTGTACGGTGATAAAGGGAACTACTTGAAGTTCAACTATGTGACCTTTGAAAACCTGGTAACTACAAAACCAACATGGCAGCCAAGCGAAGTTGCGACTTTTAAATAGATGTTACTCGCGATTTAACCATCCAAACGCAATGAAACTTGGTACAGTATATATTTATAAACATTGTAATGCACCGACATCTAACTTTGTTCAATTGTTTACATAACCTCATGATAGCGGCTGTGCGAAATATTTCACCGGCATTCTATATCTCTGAAACTATTACCGGTATCACCCTGACACTTTTTACGTAGATAAAGGGCACCTATGGAAGTTCATCTATGAGACTTTAAAAAACCGTTTAACTACAAAACGGACATGGCGGCCAAGCGAATTAAAAGTTTTAAATAGACTTTTCTCCAGATTTAACCATCCGAGGGCAGTGAAGCCTGGTACAGCAAATGTTAATACACATTGAAATGCACTGGCATCCAATTTAGTTCAACTGTTTACATAACCCCAAGATGGCGGCTGTGCGAATTTTCAAATTTAAGTTCTTATTTCTTATGTCCTAATGATGCGATCGAAGTCTACGTTTGAATAATGAACCTAAGCAATAACCGTAATCTAATAATACGTCACTCTATGGGCTACAATATAAAAATCCAACATGACGACCATCCAAAATATTTAGATGGTTCTCAATTTACATTAATCTACGACAGCAATCAAACTGAAATTTTGTAGGTTGATAGTGGCAATTAACATAAGTAGGATATATGAAAATAGGCTTTAGTTCTTCACGGAACTACTTGTTTGTTTTTGTAGGACAGAGACTATCGTGGTTCTGACAGTAGGTTTGGTATTGTATTCTTGAGCTATTTGTTTTGAAAATGTTGATCTGATGATGCTCGTTTGACGATCGAAAGAAATGATCCCTTAGTTTTCTCTTTTTTTAATAGTCCATAACGATATAAACGAGGGTCATTGCATAAGTCATGGCAACCATGTTACATCTTTCGATAATGCTACAGCATGGGAAATCCACGATGTGCATTGAACCGTTCAGGCCATGTGATATCTCAATTCCGACAGAAAATAGGGTTCGACTTCAGGAGTTAACGGCAAAGGTAGAAATTGAACCACACAATGGAGCTCATTGTAAATTTGTTTAAACTGGTACAAATGGAACACAAATCAATGAATTAACATCCGGGGCATCGTTATCAAACATTGTAACACTGTTCAATAACAGACATGGACATGTCAGTTCGGGCAGACAAGGGGCGCCCACTTCGCGGTGAATCTGCAGTTGCTGAGCGTCCATGCCGGAAAGCCTCCACCCAACTGTTCGTTAATCACCAACAGCTTCACATAGTGCTGCATGACACTGTGCAGCATTTCTGCCACCGAGGAAAGCAATTTTCACGAATAATCGCTGTTTCAAACTGCTTACATTCATCTTGTAGCACGGAATGAACCTGTATGGCGCTGGTACCTAGCCACCTGCACTTACAGCCGTTACAGTCGCTTTCTGTAGGGTGAATTCTGTGCTGTTGGCCGAGTGGTTTCAAATGTCTACACTGGAATTACCGTGATGCCATATGTTCGAAAGATGTAACATAGTTGCCATGACTTATGGTATAACCCTCGTTTTTATATACGTATCTATCCTAATCACATGTAATTTATTTCAGCTTATTTTTCCACATATTCCAGGAATGTGAATTATTTTTTGTTGATCGACTGAAAGTTACAATATCAATTGCTAATAAGGCAACACTGTAAAATGGCTTCAATGCTATCTTGTTTCGTATCGGCCAACTAAGGACCATCAACCGTTTCCTTTTAGCTTTAAAATAAGTCTAATTTTCCTTTATTCGTAGACGGTGTTGTTCCTTTCTCAATTTTAGCCTATCTTCATGTAGGAAAAGAATAGGCTTATGAGATCACCATTTGTCCGTGTGTGTGTGTGCACGAGCATAAGTGTGAGTGTGTCCCTAATAACATCTAAATAGCAGGAGCGAATTCATTGAAACTCGGTAAGGTACTATTTTGTCCAATCCCGACCGTGCCCTTCAAATTTTAATAAGTCTCACCAATCCAACATGGTGGCTGTGCGAAATATTTCTACGGCATTCTATATATCCGAAACTATTTCTTGTACCACCCTGAAATTTTGTACAGTGATAACGGGAACTACTAGAAATTCACCTAAGTGACTTTCAAAAACCTGTTAAGTACAGAACGCTCATGGCGGCCAAGCGAAATTGAAATATTTAAATATACTTATTTCACAATTCAACCATCCGAGCGTGGTGAAACATGGTAAGGCAAATGATTATATACATTGTAATACACTGACATCTAATTTAGTTCAATTGTGTACATAACCTCATTTTGGCGACTGTGCGCAATTTTAAAAATAAGTTTTTATTTCTTGTGTCCTAACCATGCGATCGAATTCAATGTTTAAGTAATGAACCTACGCGATAATCGTCATGTAATAGTATAAACCTCTATGGCCTACGTATATGAAAATCCAACATGGTGACCATCCGATATATTTAGACGGTTCTCAATATCTATTAATCTATGACAGCAATCAAACTGAAATTTTGTATGTTAATAAAGGCTATGAACATATGTTCACCTATGGGGCTTTCAATAACCTGGTAAGCTCAAATCGAACATGGCGGTGACGCGAAATTTTAATACTGAAATAGACATTTCTCGCGATTTAACCACCCGAGCGCAGTGAAACTACGTACGGTAAATGGTTATACAAATGTTTATCCTGTGATATCTAATTTATTTCAATTGTTTGCATAACCACAAGATGGCGGCTGTGCGAAATTTAAAAATCTCGTTTTTAGCCTATTTTCGTTTTATAAAAAATAGGCTTATGAGATCACCTTTTGTCCGTGTGTCTGTGTGAGCGTGTGTGTGTGATGGTGTGTGTGTGTCCCCTAATAAATTCTAAACGGCTGGAGCGAATTCAATGAAACTCGGAAAGATCATAGCACCATTCTGGTCGACCCCGACCGTGCCCTTAACATTTTATTGAGTCTCACCAATCCAACATGGCGGCTGTGCGAAATATTTCACCAGCATTCAGAATCTCCGAAACTATCACCAATATGACCCTGAAATTTTGTACAGTGATAAAGAGAACTAATAGAAGTTCATGTATGAGACTTTCAAAAACCTGGTATCTACACAACCAACATGGCGGCCAAGCGATGATGAGACATTTAAATAGACATTTCTGGCAATTTAACCATCCAAACGTAATGAAACATGGTACAGGAAATGTTAATACACATTGTAATGCACTGGCGTCTAATTTAGTTTAATTGATTACATAACCCCAAAATGGTGGCTGTGCGAAATATTTCACTGGCAATCAATATCTCCGAAACTATTTTTCAGAATACGCCCCACATTGTATCTTTATTTCACGGGGATTTGCATTATTGAACCCACCCACCCTCCCTCAAAAGCAGTTAGAAGATACACCGTTCGAAAAAGAGGCCAGAGGCTATCAGTACTTCGCGAAAGGCATTGGGTACAAGCATTGTGCAGAGGCCAGAATGTTTTTTTTTTCTTCACTAACCGGTCATATCAAAAATATATTATTCCTACCAGCCCACATTCGCTTATTGTTAATAACACTAAGGATCACACAAACCCCACGGGACATATTTATACATCTTATATACAGACACTTAGTAACACAAGACACTGACATACCAATATGGCTCCATCATACAGAGTAAACGTTTTAGAGAAAATTGGGGAGTATCAAGACCTTATTAAATGGCACAAGGTCTTCGAGACAAGGCAGGACTACCTCAGGAGGTATCAGCAGCTCCTGCACGCTCAGTATATGAGAATAATAAGGGCACTTGTCCGGCCACGGAGCAGCGCCAAGAATCAAAAGATTAGGGCAAAAATCCCCACCCTCCGTGCACAACTTAACAAATCGCACTGGAGATTACACATGTTGCATGAGGTTGTGTTCCAGCAATATGACAGCCTTCGGGAACAACATTTATACATAGGGACAAGCGGAACAAAATTAGCTGAACAGGCCATACGCCTTAACAGGGAATATGCTCAAATTTGGGAGGCATATCGCGAACTCCAAGCCTGCAACATGATATTTGAATTCGCGTCAGGAGGTCCCACACAACAGAAAGAGGACAGTGACACATACACATTCACCAGAGCATTCACACAGATATTAAATGACGACACGCGAGGGAAGGAGTATGGCATGGCCATAAAACAGAAGGAGGCCAACCTACCCTCCGAAACACGGCAGGGTAACATAAATACAGGGCCCACACAAAGCAATGATGACGTCGATGCACTCACACAGCAATTCGCACGAATGTCAATCAGTACACCGTATAACACGAAGGGGAAGGAGACAGCCATGGCCCGGAACAGCGAGCTTGACACTCCAGCCCCCAACACCTTAACATCCACACGACCTACACCAACAGGTCAAAGGGCAACTCTGCCAGAACCGAGGCAATACACCAAGCTGCAAGGCAGAAACATGCAGCTGGTGGGGGTAGTTAACCAGCCTACAACCCTACGAAGGGGAGCAGAGGAACCCATAAACTGGGCAGACGACAGTGAAGACTTAACACAGCAACTCACGCAATTGCCCACAGAAACACATAACAACACGAAGGGGAAGGAGACAGCCGTGGCCATACTACAGAACCCGGCCAGGTTAGGCTCCAGACCACTGCAGGGGCATCCACGTACAGCTACACAATTTTCAGAGCCAGCTCGAAAGACCATTAGATCAGAGCGTAGGCGAAAGCTGGAACCAACCCTCCAGTACAGACACAGAGCAGGGCGGGGCTACCCACCCCGACGTTACGTCAAGGGGCACGACATAATACGTGCACCAATGTCCCAGCAATACGGGAGCAACCGATGTACACTCCCAGGGGGGAACACGACGCGACAGATTACACCTTTTACCACACACCCCCAAGGGGGATACACTTGAAGACAGGACCATCTAGACCGGTGGCCATCAATCAAACAAGGCGCCTCAAATCGGCACACACCCCTATACACACAATGCCCGCACCCCGGCGGTTGCCGCTAGGGGCATCCAAACAAACACTCAGGATGGACAGGAAAGATACACTAGGGAAGAGCAGGAGATGGCATATAGGCGGTCACACTACCAGGACCTCAGAGGCCCAACTAGAACGAGAACGACACCAGGGGCACACGCCACGACGAGGGCTGAGACCCGAAATAGACGACGAAACGACCTGAAGGGCCGGACGGAGGAGCCGGGCAAAACCCGCATGACATCCAGACATCCACTGTACGATACGACAACAGATCATACATGTCCACAAGACGAACGGGCCTAACTACGCGCGAAATGGCAAATTCGAAGCCAGGACCATGGACGCAAAGGCAGACGCTAACACATACAGAAGTTCACATCCGTCACACATACACAACCACATATAACTTGTAGGACATCAGCCAATCCACACGAAGGGGTGCAACCCAGGCTCACTTTACTAAAAACGCCCAGAGAAAATAGTGAAGAAGCACCCCAATGGGAACCAGAGCCCTATGCCTTAATAACAGGGCGTAGTTATTCACCCCGTAGAGCGAGAGTGCTCGGGCGTTAAATAAAAACTCTACATGCCGCATACGAGTATGCGCAAATATTCAACACAAATTACCGAACACTCAATAATTAAATCAGAAAGGGTAAGAAAGCCATAATCTAGGACTCGTACTGCGAGGACCGCATCCAAATACGAATGACATAATAACCAAACTGTCACCAACACCTAGTTGCCAGCCATGCGACTAGAGGCCCTGAGGTACAAGTACACAGACGCATGAGCTCCACGGACAGAGATATCATAATCTAGGGGCAGACACTTATCAAACACAGTAGAACACAAAAATTGACAACGCGGTAATTGTAAACAGGCGCAGGATCTTTTACAAGGCATTCGGGAGATGGGTTGGAACAAAGCATACAACTCTCACCGTACACGGGGCGTCATTACGCAGCCACAACAATGGATGGGATATAAGCAAAGTACACGGGGCAAAAGCTTATTACAATTAGTGTTAAACGTCGGCAGAGACACTCAGGCAAAATCACGACATGAGTACTTTACATTTGAAGTGTCAACAGACGGCCTGGAAGCAGTCTGCTGTCCAGCATGTGTTATCGCACAGGTAACACGACACTGGTGCAAAGTCAGTGCGATCGCGCGTTGTACAAGGCGGCCAGAACCAAGACAGTAGCGCGATTATAGTAACATTACGGTGGCTAGAAACTCATTCATGACAGATTCAAAACCGCACTGCGCCCACATTTCCAAAACGGGGACCACAAATATTTGCACAGGCACTACAAACAGGGGGTATTTTTGCCTCATTCACGATACTCGCTACGATAACGTAATTAGAGCGTTAGCGACCCCGGGATACCAATAGGGGACGTATCAGGCATACCAGGCTTTACCAAGGCCACACAACACTCCTGCCAGTCGCGTATAGCCCGCATTGGCGGTTAAACAGAAACACTACAGGAAGGGAATCTTAAACACGTACCAGACGGCAACAGGGATTAAGACACACTACAGGGGACACAGTTAAATTCACACAAGAGACACAGGCCTAAAAGGCAACAGGGATGATAATCCTGCACGAAGGCGGTCTCCAACCCGCGACTTTCTGAATACCAGAAGCGCAAGGCCAAGTAGCCATCCACATGGAAGACACACAGTGATAACGGGCAGTCACGTCAGCAGGGTTTGACAGGCAAAAAAAATCAAAGTTAACACCGGCACCTAGCTGCCAGACACGCAACTAGAAGCCCGGAGGTACATGTACACAGATGAATGGGCTACACAAACAGAGACATTACAGACAGGGATATATTTGCGTCAGGATAATATTAACACAAAGTTGGGGACACTGTAAAAGCAAAAATATGACAGGTGATCAGCACCCCGCCAGTTACTGCGAACAGGGCAATACAGTGTATGTCTACCCCTTATTATTCCCGTTTTCCAACGGGGTCAGGGACGAGATGCGATGGAAGTCTTTGTGGCGATGGTTTTTACGGCCGGATGCCCTTCCTGACGCCAACATCATGAGTGGAGTTAATGAGAGATGAAATGAATGATGGTGAATGAAACTGGGCAAGGATGTGGAAGGAAGCGGCCGTGGCCTGTCGGAAGGTACCGTCCCAGCATTTGCCTGGTGTTGAAAATGGGAAACCACGGAAAATCATTTCAAGGACGGCCGACGGTGGGGCTCGAACCCACGCGTCTACCGAGTCAGCAGAGAGCTTGGTCCCATGATCTAACGCTGTTCTTTAGCCAGCGTAGCCACTACTGTCGGTGAACAGGGCAATACAGTAAACACATAAAAAACACGAGACAGCTGTGCCAAAAATCACGCTAACCAATGGCATTTTGGCACAACAGACACGACGATAAGCCACACTTGAGGATTTAAAAAAACTATCGGCTAGACATCGCAGACATATAACACGGAGCGTTACACGTAGGTCAGAGGTCCGAATTCTAACTAAGAACAGACGGCCCGAGAGATAAAACTGAAAAGGGGTTGACTGACTGAAGATTACGAACCCCAAACATACAGGTCATCAGACCTAGGAGGGCATCACATTCATACAGAGACCAACAAACACAGAGGTACACTAACACAAAATTACCCCCGAAAATAGGCCTAAAATGCCTATCAGAGAGTAGAAATAGATAGAGAGAGATATATTTTTACCTTTTACACCTAAACATAGCGAAACAAAGCCAACACAGCGGTAAGGCATATTATTGTACTTCAAAACAAGGATTGAGACAGAGTCAACAATTGCAGCAATCAAAACACAAGCTAGCGAAAGACATACATACAGGAATTTCACCCACGGGCGGTAAACAAAAACATAACATGACATTGCGGAATAAGCAAGCAACAAGCTCACGACAGCCCAGCTTTGGTAACACGCTTACATAATCACAGGGCTCGACACTATTTTTAAGGAAATACTTCCGCCAACACATTCTACACTTGGTACACGAGCATGCAAAGCCAAAATACACTACAGTTGACAGCACTAATATAAACCGAACACATGACCACTGTAGGCGGCCGGCGTGTGGCAAGCTGCCGTCACAACTGATGACAAGGTAGATCACCTAACACCGCTAGGCGCGTGGAGATAACGGAAGCAGACATATGTTCACGCACTCGCGAAGCGAGACAGACTCCTCACACACAGAGGCCAGGGCCGTCTCCCGCCCAGACAAAAACTGAGCACAGAGACATTCACATTGCACACTAGAGGGTGCAAAACATATTGTTACAGTACCGTACGAATAATCTAAAAGGGCGCAAGTGCGCACCTTCTACACCGTTGGTACACTAGGCATGTTTTTTAAAAGGGCTTTAACCAGACGATTAGGCATATTAATAGAGAAGAGAGATGAGACATGATGTGCCCACAAATACAGCGAGAACATATTCTAATAACGCTCAGGAGCGAAGAAAACAGAACATGGCCCAGAGAGAATGGACACATAGCACTAAACGCGGAAAAGCACCACACTTCGATATCCCCATAGAATAACATACGGGCAGAGATCCCAATACCATTCCTCAACACATCCCAATACCCAATACCCATTTACATACAAACACATACACAAAATACACTAATTGAACACGGGGACTGTAGATTTCCTGCTTTTCACAGCACGGGTCTACTGCACCCTGTGCCATACTGCCTTCTCCCGAATACTAGGGGAGTTCGGACGCCAATATTAAGCCCTGTATGTACATCTATACACATAGATGAAAGGCCATAACATGTTCTAACAGACATTTTACTTAATGCTCCAGCATGCAAGTTATAAACTTATTATCCCCAAACACACCCCTTTTCCTTACGTGAAAGGCAGACATGCCCTCACATCCATCTACATGCATGAGACATCCCACCCAAACACCAAGGGTTGTATTTTAATCATACCCGCATGACATATTTGAAATTTGGATACCTGGGGAAAACCCACTCCATCCACTCACAGTAAAAACATCCCCATAGCATTACCGACTCTCGGCCACCATAAATATAGAGTCCAACGATGCTACAACCTTCCCAACCTCGATATAACCCCTATATTAACAAATAACGCCCTACCGGACCTTAATAATGAAGGACCTTACATTCCACAAACCTACTAACACGTCCAGAGAGATACTGAAACATCAGCACTGGAGATCCGAAAAAAAGGCAAGAAGGACTAAAGCAGGCAATGCGATTCGAATGTTCTACAGCCCCATATTTCACTAAAATTTTACAATGTACACAACTATATTACAAACATTTTACACAAAAATATACATTACATTGATACAGAAAATTACTCCCCCAAAGAGATAAAGGAGCTGAGGTCACACCAGGTGGTGACAGGTATTACGTCAGGACGACGTAAAGGGACGCTGAAAGGCAGAGCCAGGGAAAACGGTGACAGAACCTGACACAGACTCAAGACAGAACGACGTAAGGTCAAAACAACGGGACTGCAGCGCGGGGAGGCACTGAGAGCTCGACAGAAGGGTAGCTTCCCTGTCGTCTCGGATTTGGTCATACCCACTATGCGTTACAGTTCCGGAGTCAGACCTGCAGGTGGCAACTTGATTGGCTGAGGGGAGGAATAGCCCACTCACCCTCGGACAGGATAGAAACTCCACCTAGAGACGACTACATTTAGGACTTGACATTTTAGCTAAATTGTAAGGCTAAGTAAACCCTCGGAGGCGTAAGGGTAGTCTTCCGTTCGCAGGGAGTGGAAAAACAGAGCCCTCACCCGGACGTGCGGCGAAGAGAACACACACGCACTCAATAAGGAACAACAAATGAACGAATACGATTATGTTCCAGCCCAAGTAAATGGTGGGCAGCGGGCCCCCAGAGCTTAAATGGGAAGTGCAGCGATCCCCCAGAAGTGTACATGGGAGGGGAGCGACCCCCCACAGGGGCCTGGGCAACCCATTAATATATATGAATGATAAATAAGGCGGCTATAAGCCATATATAGATAAATATAAATGAATTATTACGGTACCTGCAGACGAAAATGGATATCCGCGCGAAGTGTTTGCTATTTTTAGCAACACAATTACACAGGCCTTCATACACAAACACATTAGCATTAAGGGGGGAAGTCGACAATTAGATTTAGGAGGGGTGAAGGGCCCCTAGCAGGATGCCGGTCCTGGTAGGCGGCTTGCGACGGCGTTTGGGAGGTTCGCCGACCAAACAGATCCTCACATTATTATATAAGGAGGCGAGGGATGCAAGGACTCAGTCTGGCATATTCCGTTGGGTTCGGCCCCCGGCAGAGTATGCACATGCCCGAAGACCCTCGGTCAAAATTGAAGTACGTAAGACAGTTGCATTTGGAAGGCAACTTAGATTTAAGCACATTTAGTAAGCACTGTTGCGAGACAGTAGCTTACAACACATATTTCGGCATTAGAATAAGGTAACCCTTGCGGCATATTTTTTTAGACATAGATTAATATCAGTTGGTTATAAGATACACTTTTTCACTATATATATATATGTATATATAATAATTCGGCACCATATAGGGTAAGACCGAACAACATTCGACGGCATATATAATGCGAACGCGACACAGAGCGTTCGGCACCTGGCGGCTAGACGTTGCCAGGATAAGTCCGATAAATCGATAAATTACCGATAAAAACATAACAGGGCGGAGGCACTGAAGCCGGCCGACCCACCAGCGAGATGAACGTTACAGCCACCGGAGCTGACCGATCTAACCGACACGCGAGACGCCGATGAGGTCTCTAGGGTGGCACAACTGAGGCCAACCTTAAAACAGCGCTGCAATAGAGGCACAATATATATATTTGGCCAAGGGCATTGCTAACATGTTTTTATATTTCAGCAAAGAGCTCCAACACTGCACCAAGGAATGGAACCCAAAAATGATCATGGTATAAGGTAAGGTGGACCACCGAACAAACATACATTCATACACTGGTATTCACCGAGGAGACATAACAATAAACACAAAGGTATAGACATTAGTCATAGCCGGCATAAGAAGGCATAGAGTAAGGTAAGATAAGAAGGCGCCAGACAAAGAACAAGACGGACGACACGAGTGTATTGACAGACAATAATACCTGTAATTTTGATTTCAGAAAGTAGACACGCCGACACAAGAGGCGATATGGTCATTACGCTAATGATTACATGTTTTTTTTTACTTCTCCACTTTACAGACGGCGGCATCAGATACATGACACTGGTGACGATGATTTCACTGCCATACAGCAACAACATGTTTTTTTGGGGTGCACGAAAGGAGCCTCATCGAAGAATGTGACAGAAGAGCAATCGGGTGTACCCTGGGCAACGTCAGAAAATGATTAAAAATAAACTGACGGCTGATCCTTTCACTACCAAATCAATTAAAACCAGTTGGCCTTTATCAAGGCCAGCACTCGTAGTTATGTCCATAAACATCGAGGGACTATCCAGCCAGAAAGAATATCTACTAGCAGATATGTGCAGCCAATGTAACTGCGATGTCATTGCTGTACAAGAAACTCATAGAGGACCATCGGGACGAAGACCGAAAATCAATGGTATGAGACTTATTCTGGGACGTCCACACGATAATTATGGTAGTGCAATATTCTGTAAGAGCGGATTAAATATCACGTCTGTTGCTTTGTCTGAGGAAAACAACATCGAAATCCTCACTATCGAAACAGCGCAGTTCTCTGTAACATCTGTTTACAAGCCACCCGAAGAGAGCTTTGTGTTTAAGGAACCTATCAATTTCAAATATAGTAACGTCAACTTAATACTTGGTGATTTCAACTGTCATGGAACTACATGGGGGTACACATCTACAGATGAAAATGGTGCAGAGCTAGAAAAGTGGTCTGAAAATAATGGACTAAGTCTAGTTCACGACCCAAAACAACCACCATCGTTTAACAGCGGCCGATGGAGAAGAGGATATAATCCTGATATAATTTTTATTACCAACAAATTAGCTGAGCAGTGCACCAAAATTGTTGGTAAGGCTATCCCCGCTCACAGCATTGACCCTTACTATGCAGAATCGAACCAATTGTTAAACCAGAAAATGCACCTTTCCAACGTAGGTTCAAGTTCAAGAAGGCGAACTGGCCTAAGTTCAGTTGTGAACTTGATGTAGCCATAGGGGAAGTGGAACCACAACCAGAAAACTATGACATCTTTATTTCCGTAGTGAAAAACGTCTCGCGAAAGAACATACCAAGATGATGCAGAACAGAATATACCCCAGGTCTTTCTGATCAGAATATATCTCTTTTGGATAACTACCGCAACTTGTATGATTTGGACCCCTTCTCCGAGGAAACAATGGAAGCTGGGCATGCACTAATGATTTCTCTCGGTCAGACACGCGCAGACAGATGGAATAGCTTGGTTTCTAATATCTATAAGAAACAGAATAGTAGACAAGCATGGCGTCTTCTTAAGAACCTCAGTGGAGATCCGACTAGCCCGCCTTTTAACTTTACTCAAGTAACTGCTAATCAGATAGCACACCAACTGATCTTGAATGGAAAGACTTCAAAATCTAAGTCAAATACAGAGAAACTTGAACGGTGTATTGAAGAAGAGACTGATTTCCTTAAGGAACTGTTTACGATGGAAGAACTTATGAAAGCAATCGACGGTCTGAAATCGAACAAGGCAGCTGGGTTGGATGATCTCAGAGCGGAGCAAATAAAACAATTTGGACCAGAAACACTGCAATGGTTGCTTTCATTGATGAACAACTCTGCATCCAGGCTGACGATTCCTAAGGTATGGAGAAAAGCTCGCATAGTTGCGATCCTAAACCCTGGGAAGACTCCTGATAGCCCAAATAACTTTCGGCCAGTTTCACTTCTATGTCACACCTACAGAATGATTCTTAATAGAATATCTGATTCTATAGATAGCAAACTGATTTCTGAACAGGCAGGCTTTAGACCAGGCAGGTCATGCTGTGGACAAATTCTGAACCTTACTCAGCACATAGAGAATGGATTTGAGGAAAAGTGCATTACTGGTGTAACCTTCATAGATTTAACTACTGCTTACGACACTGTTAATCATAACACACTACTTCGTAAGATTTATGAACTGACAAAGGACTACAGGCTGACCTCACTGCTAAGAACTTTCCTTGAGAACAGAAGATTTTACGTTTCTCTCCTTGGGAAAATAGTCGTTGACGCCTCCAGAAGAATGGACTACCTCAAAGTAGCGTCTTAGCACCACTGCTTTACAATGTATACACCAATGACCAGCACAGAACAGAAGGCACCAGGCGATTTATCTACGCAGATGACACTGCAGTAGCCGTGCAAGGTCGTAGCTTTGAAGAAGTAGAACATTCTTTGTCCTGTGCCTTGGAAGAACTTGGTCGATACTATCACAGACATAATTTGAAGCCAAATCCAGCCAAAACGCAAGTTTGTGCTTTCCACTTGTGAAATAAAGAAGCAAAGAGGACATTGAACATTAAGTGGCAAGGTGAAACAATCCTTCATTGTTTTACACCAAAATATCTTGGTGTCACCCTCGATCGAACTCTGTCTTTCAAGCAACATTGCTTGAACACCAAAAGTAAAGTATCTGCACGAAATAACATACTAAGATGCCTAAGAGGAAGGACATGGGGTGCTCACCCCACCACTCTCAGAACTTCAGCCCTTGGACTGAGCTTCTCAGCTGCTGAATATGCAGCTCCAGTTTGGCTTTCTTCTCCACATTCCAAAGAGGTGGATATAGCTCTGAATGAGACTTCCAGGATTGTATCTGGGTGTCTTAGACCAACACCACTTCAGAAGATCTACCCTCTTATAGGAATTTATCCACCTCATCTCCGAAGAATGGTAGCAGTAGCATCTGAGAAGAAACGGCAAGAAACCGATTCAAGGCATCCACTTTTCGGCCAACAACCAGCCCGACAGAGACTTAAGTCCAGGAACGGCTCACAAGCAGCTGCCCGTGTGAAGATATGGAAGACAGGGATCACAGACCCAACTATTACTCTATCAGAAAAAATGGCACCTGGTCACAACTTGCCATATGGAATTTGGAAATCATTGAACAGGCTGAGGACGGGGGTTTCACGCTGCAAGAACAATCTCAAGAAATGGAATATGCTCGTCAACAATGATGAGTTCTGTGACTGCAGCATTTTACAAGACCCAGAACACCTGCTGATCTGCCCCTTGATGGAGGACATATGTTCAAAAGACGATCTTTTGGCTGCAAATGCTAATGCAATAACTGTTGCTACTTACTGGCAAAATCTAATTTGATTTGGACACGGAAAATAAATAAATAAATAAATGTTTTTTTGCCATGCTATTATTATGCACCACCTTTACTCACTAATTTGTACACATTCTAGCATAATGCAACACACTCACCACCTTCTTTCACAGCAATACTCCAGAACACGGAAATCTGCACAGCTAGGATTGATACCTGTGGGGTATCAGGCCTACTGACAGATAAAGAAAATAGCGTCAAAGATGTGACGTAACATACGACACTGAGGGCGCAACCGATTTGTGGCGGCGACTCTCACTGTCAAGTGTGGAGGCATTCGCCCACAGAGAATGATCCACAGGATAGGGGTATATCAGCAGCACGACCACTAAATTGCACCGGAAGCGGCCGGACAGGATATAGCCATGAGAGGGCACATGAATACAAAGAGTAGCGTGGACGCAAGGTACAGTAGATACGGCCGTCTAGGTATAAAATAATTAAGGTAGATATAAGTGAATAATGTAAAAGAAAATAATGTAATACTGATAAGAGGCACTTTACACAAAATGTGTTACCAATGATGCCACACATTGTAAACACACATATTCTTATTTATCACACACATGTACACACTGACTTTCCTTTCTACCCTTCTAACTTAAATTTTGTAAAAATGCCTTACCTCACCTCGAGCAATAAAAACATATTATATTAAACCATTAATTACACCTTAAGACATTTATTCTTTTCTTTCTACACTATATCTATATTTTCATTGTTACATTTTACACCTCACGCAGAAGGCAATTTTTTCATCCAGCTGCAAAGCAGCATCACAGCAACCACCGATGTTTTTTTTCCCTTCTGCAAAACCATGAATGAATAATTTCCCACGCCATATATTGTAAACTATGTATTTTTAATTCCAATGTCAAATTTTATAATGAATAATTTTATGTGAATAACAAACTATGTTCCACACCCAATACCCACCCCCTGTGAGCACACTCTAACCACACATCGCCAAGCAGACAGAATGACACGACCAAACGACATCCACATCTACACAGGATCAGAGAAGAAGAAGAAGAAGAAGAAGAAGGACTACGACACCGCAACACCTACACTATTTCCCGTTCGTGAGGCCACGAACTAAAGGCCGAGGAGGTCTTGTTAAGGGCCGAGCACTTAGGGCTCAAGACCCTACTTCTCTAAATGGGAGAGGGGACCTACGCCACTGACCTCACACGCTGGACATCGATATCTAAACCTACGACCACCAGGATTCTCCAAAACACCTAAACACCTTCTTCTAACCAAAATCCGCCCCCAGGCTGGGAATATAATACGCCTATACATTTTCTTCACACTGTAAGGAGACGGCCACTTGACACAAGGTGGTTAGTCAACATCTTACATCACACATACACAAAGACACTATTGCTGGTATTAGGAGCATCAACAATGACGACACGCCGACTCAGCAACTCGGGAACCCTTAAAAAGGAAGACCCGAGAAAGCTAGACATCTGTTGTCGCCCTAGGCCCTGCAGGACGACGTCCCGATCATCCATTCATCACCTGAGGTAAGAGTGTGCTCAGCCATCCTCATATTTTATTGTAATCCATTCCCTTCACACCTATACTAAAATTGTACTTGTAAAACAAATTGATTCACATTTTTCCACCTTGAAAGGGACCGCACATAACACTCATGCTGATCAAATAAACCTTTGATCAGTAAGCTACACTTTGTCCATCATTACATTTGCCTTCACGTCCTTACTCTCTCTCTGACAGTCTTAATTGCCCGTGACCGTCAAACCAGAGAAGTGCAAGGTAAGACCTTCCATTGTGTTCGTACTAGCGTACTCGAGTAGCCAGGCAGGCGCTAGGTCAGCAGTTAGGCGCCACACCCACTTGCAGCTGTTTGCTCATAGCTGCAAGCACTCTCATTTTGATCGCACATCCTTTGGAAAATAATTGCACCCTCATAGAATTGCGCCCCCAGTTCATTACATCCTTGTGGAAACTTGCACCCTTTCGGAAACCACCCCTAAATTGGACATCAACACACCTTGTTCGTCCCATCCCCTAACACCGGGACTGAACAATAGGATATATGAAAATAGGCTGTATAGTTCTTCACGGAACTACTTGTTATGTCTTGTTTCCTAATCATGCGATTGAAGTTTGAATAATACTCCTACGCAATTATCATCATGTAATATAACATAACTCTGTGGCCTACATATATAAAAATTCAACAAGGCAACCATCCGAAATATTTAGACGGTTCTCAATATCTACGAATCTATTACAGAAATCAAACTGAAATTTTGTGTGGTGATAGAGGCAATTAACATAAGTAGGATATGTGAAAACAGGCTGTATATTTCCTCACGGAACTACTCGTTGTCCACGCCTTTCCCGTTTTCAGTGTAGGCTTTGGTTGAAAACTCCGATGTTCGAAGAGTTTTCACAGCTGGTCACGCTCCTGGATATCTATATGAGATCCCAATCTCGTGCAGATCTTTTTGTATCCCACTGAACAAGGCTCCGTTTGTATTTTTCTATTGGAGAAAAGTGAAAATGCGTCACATTAATCGTGTTATTATTATTATTATTATTATTATTATTTTATAAAGGAATTTGGCAAATTTTTGACCGCTTAGAATCTAACACTCTGGAACAATAGATTTTTTCTTTTCTTGCCAGAACATTTTCATACGTTGGCTGTCTGTCTTCGTTCCTTCCACATCACCCTCTTTGGTCGACGTTGTTTTTGTAAACTTGAAACATCCGTAGAATTTATCTGTCGCCGGAATTATTATTCTTGTCTTTATATTTATTATTGTATTTATTACTAGCAACCTCGCCCAGTATCTTTAACGGTAATAAAATAAAATATTTATTGCAGCTAATAGCCAAAGGAATGATACAGACAAAATGAAACATAATAAACTATTCATTACAACAGAAGGACGTCAGAGATTCAAGTCTATATGTACAGTACATCGCATGATATCTTTCGCAACATTTGCCGCAACGTTCACATACACAGTCTGCGTCTGGCTGGTGAAACTTCTTTAACTTGCACAGCTTATGGTGAAAGCCATGTATGGCAAAGCGTGTAACAGTATGTCTTAGTTCGTAGCCTCCCCGTTTCCAATCATTGCAGGTCATTGCGTCAGTGATGTAGAAATCCCACCATATGTCTCTCTTCTTCGATTTCAGGTTCTCCATGAGTTGCACGTATGCTGGTGTAGACGGTAGCGACAGTTGGAGGCGGAGCTCTTCCACATAATATAATTCACGTGTTAATTCATAGACTAGTCTTGAAGGCGTGTATTTTGAAACACACAGAACCTTCTTTAAGAAAGTCGCTTTTAGTTTCTCCAACTTTTCCAGGTGTTTCAATTTGAGATGTGTCCAGATATTCTCTAATCCATATGTTACAACGGGTGTAACCTTGAGCTGGAAGAGTTTCAAGGCTGTTTTGACGGAGAGTTTTCTCAACTGTCTGATATCATTTATGGCCCTCGTAGCCGCACAGATCCTATCGTTAACGTGAAGCGTAAAGACGTTGCCCGTTGTCTGAAGTGTCACGCCTAGATATTTAAAGTTAGAAACGCTCTCCAGGGGTTTTCTATGTGTGTGAAAAACTGCTGGTTTTCCCCCTTTGCGGAAAGTCATTGATACAGTCTTGTTTTCGTTTAGGCTGAGTTCATTCTCTTCCGCCCATTCCAACAGCAGATCAAATGCAGATTGTAGATCCTCTTGCGATCTCGAGGCCAGCACAATATCGTCAGCGTACATATAGAGAATTACTCTCTCCGAGACTACCTGTGCGATATCCGCCGTCGCGATTATGAACAGTAATGGGCTTAGAGGGTCCCCTTGCAATACACCGGTTGTTTGATCTATTGGGTTTGATGTTGTGATTCCGTCGCTTATCTCTATGTAATTTGAGGCCAGGATGCTTGTGATAAGCCGTTTTGTATAGCTGTTACTTCTCATTTGATTTCCTAGCTTCTCTATGATGATCTTCCTATTGACCATGTCGAAAGCTTTGGAGAAGTCTATAAATATGGCATATAGCTTTCCTTTTGGGACTGTCAGAGCTGTCTCAATATCATTTAGAAGGCATTGGATAGCCTGTGTTGTAGATCTTCCTTTTCTGAAACCAAATTGTTCCTCCGGGAGCTTAGGATCGATTTCTCTAATAAGGCGTTGGCATAAAAGTTTTGTTAGAATTTTGAATAACGCACATTCCAGTGCAATACCTCGGTAGGAGTTTGGGTCCTCGGTGCATCCCTTTCCTTTATACAGCAGTTTTACTGTGGACCTTCTCCAGCTATGCGGGATATTTCCTTGCCTGAGGCATTCATTCAGGAGAGATGTTATTGCTTCTTTTAGCACTGGGAGAGCAATTTTAAGGTGCTCGTTACATATATTGTCTGGTCCACAAGCTTTATTATTCTTCGAGCTGATAATAGCAGCCTCTACTTCCTCAGTTGTAAATATCTCTGTATCAATGTCCTCCTCAATCTCGGGGGTATCAGTTGGACGAGTGTCCTTATATTGCAGTGCATTGCTAAGGTGAGTCACCCATGTCTCCATAGGGATGCTTCTGCAGTATCTCGGTTGCCTTGGACTCAATGCTTTGTAGGGGTACTGATCAGCTGCCGCTATCAGACTTTGTTCCTCTTGCTCTTGATACCGTTCCTTTGTTTCTTTTATGAGGGTCTTGTACGTCTTCCTATGATTGGAATATTCCCTTAGATGATCGTCGGTGGGATCTTCGAGAGCTGTGTGTAGGGCATCCAATGTGGTCCTACGGACTCTGTAGCAGGTTTCGTCAAACCATGATTTTGATTTTCTCGTTATGACTGCCTCCGGTATGACTTCACCCTGTAAAAGGTGTTCGAGCATATTTGCTGCTTCGTCGAGATCTCCTTTCAGGGCCTTCTCCATGATTGCCTGGTTGTCGGCCTCATATATGAACTGGTGTAGAGTCTTCCTTGAAAATTTCAATGTTTTGGGCTTCACCTGTCCGCTATCATGACCGAGTTGGAATGTTGTTTCTACTAGCTGGTGTTTCCTGTAGGGAATCGGAATTATATCTTGCTTTATTGGCTTTATGTTACCTTGATTCGAGAAGACGAGATCTATCGTGCTGGTGCCGTTGTAACAAACATACGTCTTCCGTTCTTTGTTGTTTACAAGTGATATCCCTTCCTCCTCTAAATAGTCTAGGACTTCTCTTGTCTTCTGTGATGGAACATCAGTTCGACAATTTAGGTCTCCTGCTATAATGATGCTATCCTCCCGTTCCGTTATACTCAGAGCGGTGCCTATTTCATCTATAATCTGGTAAGATGTGAATCCTGGCTGAAAATACACACATATTAACACACACAATTTAGTCTTCACTACTAGAACATTGTTGTTTTTATACATGACCTGGAATGGTGTGAACTGAACCTTTAAAAGGCAGGTGATTCCTCCTTTCGGTCTTCCCACCAGGCCTTGCTCTGCCAAATTGTTCACTGTATAGTGATTTCTCGCATTCCAATCTGATGTTAAGAATGTTTCAACCAGTATTACGACGTCATAGGGATCAAATAAATTTTCTGGCGTTGAGTTCGTAGCGTTTAACAGGCCTTCAATATTCCATAAAAGTAACTTCACTTCCTGGTTGTTTGCACCTCGCGAGAGTTCCTGATCAAAAACGAAAACGAAAAGGTCGGAAAATCACATCAGCTGGCCAGAAGTTTGGGTCATAAGCATCATCCTTTCTCTCGAAGGGGATCCCGACTTTAAAAGCTTTATTTTCACCTCTGGTGGTGAGTTCCTCGCATTTTATGCCGTCTTTGATTCCCTTGTCTTTTAAGTGGTCCATGACATCGCTTGAGGTTACATCCGGATTCACGCGTCCTATGTATAACCATGCAGTCTTGTTTGCAGCACGTAGTTTTCCGGTGAACGCCGTTGATGTACCCTTCTGTATTCTTTTTTGTGCGCGGGGTCTGAGATGATCTCGGTCTTGATCTCCCGGCCCTCCGTCTACTGGCCGTGTTATGGCAGAGGGGCGCTCGCTATGGTGTAGTGGTTGTTGTCGTGAACTAGGACCTCCTATATCTACTACGGTTGCATAGCGTACTGGGATTTCTGTCTCGGTATCGATGCTGTTCCCGCTACCGCCTGTACGATTATTACCTCTTTCTTCCTTGTGGTCCGGTTCTTTCCTGTCTTCTCTTTCTCCATCTTTATGCATTATTCTTTTAATCTGGGAGTCTATTAATCCCTCTAAGGTGCAGGATAAGAAATCCATAATGTTATCAACTTTCTTTGAAAGTACTGCAACTTCAGAAAGGTTCTGTTTCTGTTCGTTAGGCACCGCCATTTGATCGACACATTTGTTTGGTGTATTGGCCTCTGTTTCCTGAGTGCGAATTATAGAGAGCGTAACATGGCCCTCCATATCTACATCCTGTGCTGACCGTCTGTCTGCCAACTGAGTCATAGTTGAACCGATAGATGACTCTGTTTGTTCTTCATAGTGACTGTCCCCGTCTTCATTCGCTACATCGTCCTGTGTTCTGCCAAGAGATAGCTCCACTTGTCGTTTAGGGCACATGTCTATTCCCTGCAACCTCACTACGCCGTTCACGTTCTTCGCCTGTCCGGCAGAGGTCTTCACCGCTTGTCTCTGCTCCTGGCCTGTAACTTCAATGATGTTCTTTGATCTGGTAGGTGTCGTTTCTGTTTGTCGTTTCTTTAACGGTTAACCCAGGATAAGCTTAAAAGTCGCACGGACGCCAGATCCCAGACGCAATTCAGAGAAGTCGTGGTGAACAGCGAAACTCCAACCACATGCTGTATACTCTTCTCTGAAGTCCTAACTCGACGTGACCCGACAATTTGATGCTGACTGAATCTGGGGTGATAGGCTCGCTCGCTAGCTCGTAATCTTTCCCAAAGCTAGTAATTTAAAAATCCTCTGTATTGAGATTGTTGTAACTAATGAAGACCTAAAACATTCATAGTGGGCGATGTATTAAAGACAGAGATATGCTGTCGGGACTATTTTGTAGAACTTTTCATGCTGAACAATTCTTACACTCATATATATATATATTTAACGGTTTACCCGCGTAAACTTAAAAGGCGCACGGACGAAAGGCTTTTCTTTACTGATTGCCTTCCTTTGGGCATAATTAAATATTTTTCTACAGAAACCTTCCTTGAGAAATCCTTATTAGAATAGTGAAAACCGCATCAAAATCCATCTAGTGGTTCTCTGGATTACCCGTTACATCCAAGAATCGGGTATTTTATGTTATACTATGCAGAGATTATTATTACTACTATTATTTCCACTACACTCTGGTAAATACGCCTATAATATAGTTAGTGAAACTGTATTTGAGGCAAAAACATTAAACGTATTGGAAAATGCTTAATTCTATGTATTAACTTCGATAACTAATTGAATTCGCTTAAACACCTGTTAATACGTAATATGTTTCCTTACTTATAGAAACATGTTTTAGGGCCTTCATAGGACCTTCATCAGCTCGTTAATTAGCTTAGCACTACATTAGGTGTAGGTGAACAGAATTACTGAAGGACCGTAAACATGTTTCTATAAGTAAGTAAACATATTAAGTATTAGCAAGTGTTCAAGCGAATTTAATTAGTTAATGAAGCTGTAATTAAAATGGCTCGCTTCTGATTGCTTCCAGAGTATGAAAATGTGGTTGAATTTGCATAATAATCCGATAGTTGAGTGAAAATATAATTTGTAACATATTGCTGATTAACTTCGTAATCTAGTACATGGAGCAATTAAACTGCAATTTATCCTGATTTATGGTTGTAATCACTGTTAACTGGAGCATATTCATAGTATTATGCAGTACATACTGCAGAGCACTAATCCGGTACATCAGCTAACCGAGGAGTGTACAAGTCAACGAAATCTCTCTCCCCCCCAGATGGTGGTAAGGGTGATGTAATGTGATGAAGGGCTTCCTTAAGATCATACACCATGGAGGAAGCAACCATACAAATCAACCTCTTGGAAAAGACCGCTAGCGAAACAAGACTAAGAATCTCTGTTGAAAATACAAAATTTATGACAAATGGCAAGCATGGACCAAAATTCCTTGACACGGAGATATGACGGTTTGAAAGAGTCAAATTATGAAGTATCTGGGAGAGACTCTAGGGGAGAATGGGTTAGAAAAAGCAGCTGTTGGAGATCGAATTCTAAGAATGGAAAGAGCATAATTATGGCATAATGAAAAATATTTTCAACAAGAAGTGCATCTCTTGGAATAACAAAATAAGGCATTATAACACTGTCGTAAAAACGGAATGTCTATTTGCCAGTGAATGCCTCTCAATAAGCTATAGCCTCGAAAAAACAGAAGTCCTGGAAAGGAGAATACTAAGAAAAATCATGGATGCAGTTCGGACTGAATACGGATAGAAACTGCGAAGCAACAGAGAAGTCTACCAGAACATGGAATCTCGGAGACTATGGAAGAAGAGGCTGACATTACTCGGTCATCTGTACAGAATGCACAAACATAGATTACCAACAACAAAAATTCTTCTATCTCTGGAAGAATAAGACCACTCCAACGTGGACTAAAGAAGTTAGGAAAGATTAGGAAAAGTTGAACATCACAGAGTCTCAGATGCTAGAATGAAGTGAATTTAAGAGTAAAGTGAAAAATCTGGAAGGGTTTCAAGATGCAGGAAAACCTAAGAGAAATGGACGAACTTGGACACAAGATCAAAGGAAACACGCCAGTGAACGCTTGAAGGATTATTGGAGACAGAGGAAACTGCAGGCAAAGGAATAGAAAAAGAAATAAAGTTGTTGCGTGTTCCTAAGAGGTCAATTCGCATGGAAAAAATAAAAATAAAACAAGTAGTTCCGTGAAGAACTATACAGCCTATTTTCATATATCCTACTTATGTTAACTGCCACAATCAACATAAAAAATTTCAGTTTAATTGCTGTAACAGATTCGTAGATATTGAGAACCGTCTAAATATTTTAGATGGTCGCCAGGTTGGATTTTTATTTTTGTACTATTACATTAAGATTATTGTGTACGTGTGGTATTCAAACTTCAATCGCATGATTAGACAACAAGAAGTAAAAACGAGATTTTAAAATTACGCACAGCAGCCATCTTGTGATAATGCAAACCATTGAAATAAATTAGAAGCCAGTGGATCAACATTTGTATAAGCATTTAACGTGCAACGTTTCACGGCACTCGGATAGTTAATTCGCGAGAAACGTCCATTTACATATTTATAATTCGCGTCGCCGCCATGTTGGATTTGTGCTCACCAGGTTCCTGAAAGTACTATAGGTGAACATATGTTCATAGTCTCTATGATCATTAAAAAATTCAGTTTGGTTGCTGTAAAAGATTCATAGATATTGAGAACCGTCTAAATATTTCGGGAGCTCACCATTTAGGAGTGTTATGTGTATAGGCCATAGAGTTATGTACCATTCAAGGACAATTATTGCCTAGGTTCATTATTCAAACTTTCACTTCGATCGCATGATTACGACACAAGAAATTAAAACTTAATTTTAAAATTTCGCACAGCCGCCATCTTGAGGTTATGTAAGCAATTGAATTAAATTAGATGGCAGTGCATTACAATCTGCAAAATCAATTACTGTACCACATTTCACTGCGCTCAGAGAGTTAAATCACGAAAAAAGTCTATTAAAATATTTTAAATTCGATTGGTCGCCATGTTCGTTTCGTACTTTACAGGTTTATGAAATATACATAGGTATACCTGTATCAGTACCCTTTATCATCGTACAAAATTGCAGGGTGATATCTGTAATAGTTTCGGAGATATAGAATGTCAGTGAAATATTTCGCACAGCCGCCATTTTGAGGTTATGTAAACAATTGAACTAAATTAGACTCCAGGCCATTACAATGTGTATAAACAATTGCTGTACCAAGTGTCATTACATTTAGATAGTTAAATCGCGAGAATAGTCTATTTAAATATCTCAACTTCGCTTGGCCGCCATGTTGGTTTTGTAGTCACCAGGTTTTGAAAGTCTCATAGGTGAACTTCTGGTAGTGCCCTTTACCACCGTACACAATTTCAGGGCGATATCGGTAATAGTTTCGGAGGTATTGAATGCTAGTGAAATATTTCGCACAGCCGCCATGTTGGATTGGAGAGACGTAACAAAATTTGAAGGGCACGGTCGAGGTCGCCGGGAATAGTGCTATGAACTTCCAGAGTTTCATTGAAATCGCTCCAGCCGTTTCGATTTTATTAGGGGGGAACACACACACGAATCACACACACACGCACACACACACACACACACACACACACACACGCACACACACACGGACAAAAGGTGATCTCATAAGCCTATTTTTTCAAAATTGAAAATAGGCTAAAAATAATGGACGAATGAAAGCCGGAAACCATGACAACAGAATCTCAGAGGTCCATCTATGCCTGTAAGACGCAATGCAATTCCATTATTATTAGCGTATTTTTATTTATGAAAAATAGGCTTATGAGATCACCCTTTGTCCGTGTGTCCGTGTGTCTGTGTGTGCGTGTGTGATTCCTGTGTGTGTGTATGTGTCCCCCTAACAGCTTCTAAACTACTGGAGCGATTCCAATGAAACTCAGTAAGTTCATAGCACAATTCCGGAAGACCCCAACCGTGCCCTTCAATTTTTTTTTACGGCTAACCAATCCAACATGGCGGCTGTGCGAATTATTTCACCTGCATTCAATATCTCCGAAACTGTTACCGATATCACCCTGGAATCTTGTACGGTGATAAAGGGAACTACTAGAAGTTCAACCAAGAGACTTTCGAAAACCTGGTAAATACAAAACCAACATGGCGGCCAAGCGAATTTGCGACTTTCAAATAGACGTTTCCCACGATTTAACAAACCAAACGCAATAAAACTTGGCACAGTATATGTTTATACACATTGTAATGCACCGACACCTAACTTCGTTCAATTGTTTACATAACCTCCAGATGGCGGCTGTGCGATATATTTCACCGGCAGTATATATCTCTGAAACTATTATCCTGATATTTTGTACGATGATAAAAGGTCTGCTGGAAGTTCATCTATGAGACCATCAAACACCGGATAACTACAAAACGAACATGGCGGCCAAACGAAGTTGAAAGTTTTAAAAAGACTTTTCTCGCAATTGAATTATCCAAACGCAATGAAACTTGATACTGCAAATGTTTATACACATTTTAATGCACTGGTATTTAATTTAGTTCAATCGTTTACATAATTTCAAGATGGCGGCTGTGCGAATTTTAAAATTAAGTTTTATTTCTTGTGTCGTAATCATGCTATCAAAGTGAAAGTTTGAATAATGAACCTACGCAATAATTTTCCTTTAATGGTACATGACTCTATGGCCTATACATAAAACAATCCAACATGGCGACCATCCGAAATATTTAGACGGATGTCAATATCTACGAATCTATTACAGCAATCAAACTGATTTTTTGAAATATTCATAGCGGCTATGAACATAAGTTCACCTATAGGACTTTCAATAACCTGGTGATCACAAATCCAACATGGCGGCGACGCGAAGTTTAAATATTCACAAGAACGTTTCTCGTAATTTAACCATCCGTGTGCAGTGACACTTGGTACAGTAAATCCTTATAAAAATGTTAAGCCACCAGCATCTAATTTATTTCAATTGTTTCCATAACCACAAGATGGCAGCTGTGCGAAATTTTAAAATCTAGTTTTTACTTCTTGTATCCTAATCATGCGATTGATTTTGATTACTCGACGTACACAATAATCTTCATAAAACAGTACATGTCTCTAAGACCTACATACAGAAAAATCCAACATGGCGTCCATCCGCAATATTTAGTCGGTTCTCAATATCTACAAATCTCTTACAGCAATCAAACTGAAATTTTGTATGTTGATAGTGGCAATTAACATAAGTAGATTATATGAAAATAGGCTTTAGTTCTTCACGGAACTACTTCTTACATTATTGTGAAAGTTTGCAAACGGCTACGGAACTAAATTAAGCTGTAAAATTTATCAATACCTATAATGCGCTTAATGGGCTCAAAGGATACTCTAGATTTGTTTCACGCAATATATACTTGCGGGTGTGGTACGGAAGATCTATCATATTGCTATCACCATCCCTATATTACTATTTTATTATTGATGTGCAACATCTTTACGCTCGGTTGCTGGATAGTTTTGTGGGAGTGATTTTGAAAATTGGGGACGGAATTGGATCGAACGGAAGTGGATCGGATGGAAGTGAAGACGCACTGCCAGAAAAATGGGATTGAAGTGAATCGGGCGGAAGTGGATCGAACGGAAGTGGATCGGACGGAAGTGAAGACGCACTGCCAGCTGGATGTACAATTGAAAATGTGTGTATTGGAAACAAGGCAGTGTGTGCTCTGTAGCGCGAGAAGGTTATGGCAATACAGTAGGCAGTGCATTTAGCAGGCACTGGTTTGACGAGCACAGTGGCAAATGTTTCACCGACTTTCATTTGTCATTGAGCAGTTTACGAAGCTTCACGTTCAAGGTTGAATATCACATGGGGTAGGACAAAGACGACAAATGACATTTAAGTAAGCGGCATTATTGTCAAGCTATGGGTGAGTAGTCAAATATTAAATGCATAACAGAATGTTGTTATATGAGTGGAATAAAAGCTGTATTTTCATCATCATATGTGAGACTAGGTCATATCATGATTGTAGGAAGCCATGTTTTGTTTGTTTACGTCGAACTGTATGAGAGCCTTGAGAATAATGATTGTTATAGTTACTGAGGAATGTGCTCACAGTATTTGAGAGTGTTGTGGTGTTTGAAGCCATATTTTCAGTGTTGCCTTAGTAAACAAGAGTTTAGTGCTTTTCAGTCGGTCAACACGAATGTACCCAAAAGAGATGGGTTATGCCGTAATCCTGAAATAAATTACATGAGATTAATAAAACATCATCCTAGTCATCCTAGTGTTTTATTAATCTCATGTAATTTATTTCAGGATTACGGCATAACCCATCTCTTTTGGGTACATTCGTGTTGACCGACTGAAAAGCACTAAACTTTTGTATTTGAGAGTACTGTCGACGTTGTGCGTCAGTTTGTTATTATGAATTATTAATGTAAAAGGAAGGAAGCTTGTAGTTTTGCGTGTCCGTTAATCTCACGATCATGATCCACGGTACCTCCCTTTTACGTGGAATGAGAACCACATGACATGGCATTTCAATTCGAAAATCTCACATGTATTGACCGGTAATCAAACCTGGTCTACCTTGGTGAGAGACTAACAGCTTGACCGCTGCGCCACAAATGTGACAGTAGCATATCTCCAATTCAATCTATACATTCATCATAGTACCAGTATGAAAATGGAGTGTAAATCAACATTTTATGAATGTCCAAGCTGTGTAGTATACGAGTAGGATAACATGTCAGATGTTACACATCATATGCAACTACTGTAAGGCTCGTATCTTTTTTTAAATATATTATTATTATACAGGGCGCCATTGAATGTTCTCCGCAGTGCCTACAAGCAACTGCCAGAGAGAGCGTCACCAGTTACGTTAGCAGCACGGCTGTCGCTCGTATAAAATCAATCAAACAAACAAACAAACAGTAAACCATATTTTCACCACAGCCATTCATAACATACTGTTGCACTCTTCCAATAATCTTACTCCTTGCCACGGTGGGTGTGTGGTTATAGTGTCGGACTACCAACCCCCAAGCTTGCAGGTTCGCTCCTGGCCATGCTAAGTGATTTTTAAAAGGCGACAAAATCACGATACTCACGTCATACGTTGTTGGCAGGTTAAAGAACCCATTTGAATTCAGTATGCCTTGTTCATAATGGCAAAATTAATCTCGGGATTTTTCCTCCAACACAAACTTCCTCATTTCTCTACTAGAAAGCGGTATAGCTTAGATATCTAACCTCCTTGTCATTCATAGCTCCAAGGAGCATTACATTCCACACGCAAGCTGCCCTCTGGGTGTCAATTAACAAAGCTTGCTCCCGGCACTCGAGGCCATACGATATTATTATTATTAATAATCTAACTATTTGCACTGACTATTTCGACAGCCCACAGCCCACACATGTGGCCTTCACCCTATCAAGGACACCGTGCTGCCAACTAAACTGATGACGCAATCTCTCGCAGCTGCTTGTAGCCACTGCGAATAACATTTCCTGGCTTCCTATATTATGACGTACAACGACGAGACAAAACTCATTTTTAGCCCCTCAGTGTCAGAAACAAAACTCGGGGCCTTAATGGGTTCCCAAAAGCTACAATTTAAGGCTCTAAGTTTCTGAGATATTCAGGTGCCTTTGTGCCCTAGATCGTAGGTTCAAACCCGGTCGTCAGATATTTTAAGAGTGTTAAAAATCCCTTTGCCTTCTGAGGGAAATAAAGCCGGCGGTGTCATGTCATAGATCGTTGTTGTTTGAGTCTTCAGTCTTTTGACTGGTTTGATGCAGCTCCCCATGCCTCCCTGTCCTGTGCTAATCGTTTCATCTCTACATAGCTACCACACCCTACATCCGAGGCAATCTGTTTAACATTTTCTAACCTTGGTCTACCCATACAGTTCTTGTCCTCAACCCTTCCTTCCATCACTAAGCTTGCTATTCCTGGGTGTCTTAGTATGTGCCCTACTAACCTATCTCTTCTCTTCATTAGCAGTCACCAGAAACATCTCTCCTCTCCCACTCGTCTTAATACCTCTTCGTTTGTAACCCTATCTACCCATCTGATCTTCATCATTCTCCTGTAACATCACATTTCAAATGCTTCAATTCTCCTCTTTTCTGCTGCACCAATAGTCCAAGTTTCACTTCCATACAGTGCCACGCTCCCGACAAAGGCTTTCATAAATGACTTCCTAATACTTAAATCTATATTCGATGTCAACAGATTCCTTTTTTGTAGAAATGCTTTCCTTGCCTGAGCCAACCTACTTTTTATATCCTCTTTGCTTCGTCCATCACTGGTTATTTTGCTTCCTAAGTAACAGAAGTCTTCTACTTCCTTCAGCTTTTCACCTGCTAATTTGATGTCCATCGAGGTTTCTGATTTTTTTCGGCTGCATTCCAGTATTTTTGTTTTACATTTATTAATTTTCATCAAGTATTCTTTCCGTAAGACGGAGTCCATACCATTCAAAAACTCATTCAAATCCTCAGGCGTGTCGGCCAAGATGACGATGTCATCAGCAAATCTCAGAGTTGAAATTATTTCTCCTTGAACCTTCACTCAAACTTTAAAATTTTCTACAATTTCCTTCATTGCTTGTTCAATGTAAAGATTGAAAAGTATGGGTGATAAGTTGCAGCCTTGCCATACACCTTTCTGAATACCAGCTTCTCTCTCATGTCCTTCAGCTCGAATGACTGCTGTCTGGTTTCTGTATAGATTGTATATCACCCTCCTATCCCTGTATTTTATTCCAATAGATTTCAAAATGTCAAACAATTTAGTCCAATCAACGTTATAGAAAGCCTTTTCTAAGTCTACAAATGCCATGAACGTTCTCTTATCTTTCCTTATTCGACCTTCTTTATGGCATGAAAAAGAACCTTCCACTAATTACACTTGTGTGAAGCTAAAATTTGTAGGTTAGAATTGATAACGCTATATTAGTACCTTTGTTCACCGCCAGGTGCTGACTGAAATGTCATCTAGTAGCCAAGTCCACAGCTAGGTGTCGTGGACGGTAGTATTTGGTTGCAAAAGTGGGAACTACTTGCATATTGATTGTCTACAATCCTTACCTGAATCACAGATAACACACACTAATACAGCCATCACAATAACCGGTTTTCAGACAAATTCTACACACACCCAAAGTACTCGAGCCTACATGGCCGCGTTATCGCAACCTCTAAACTAAGGAACCAGCCAACCATCTTTTATATTCCCAGAAAACTAATTTCATTTAATAAACTAAAGAAGGAATGCAAGCCGTAACCATGACAACATTATCTCTAAAGGTGACATCCAACTTTCCATCTATTTCTTTAAGAAGCAATGCCACTCCATTTATTAGCCTACTTTTCACATTTTGCAAACATGAGGAAAAAGTAGACTTATGAGATCGATCCGGGAAAATATGTGTCTCTCTGTCTGTCCTTTTGTCTGTCTGGCTGTGTGTGTGTGTCCCCACCTATCAACTCCTAAACGGCTGCAGAAATCGAAACCAAATTTAGTATGAGTAAAGATGTATACAGGATTATCTCACGTCCATATTTGAAAATGATGTCAGTGCTACCAAATGCTGAAAAAACGCACTAGAAATTTGTGCTCCATGTTGGATAGCTTGGAAGGTATGCATGGGATCTATTCCAAAATTGGCACACATGTAGATAACACTATTTCAGTTTAATTTCCAGGAGGCCATACATGACAGTGTTGCTAAAATAATTTTAAGCCTTCTGATAGGTCCAATATTTAAATGCCTATAACTTCTACACTATCAATTGGATTTCAACCAAATTTTGTATGTAATATGTGTACAAAACCAGATGACCGAGCGTATTTTTAATATCCACCAGGGCTGCCAACTGTTAATAATTGCTCTGTCTAATCTTTTATCCAAATACCAATATATCAGAAAGTATGCAAGCCGACAGCTTTAAACTATCCACACGTATAGTACCTGACATTTTAGATTAATTTTGAAGTAACTTATATACTTCAGTTCTACCAACATGATTCTAAGCCTGCTGATGGGGCCAATTTTTAAATACATGTAACTTCTATAATATCAGTTGCAAGGAAGAAGCCTCCCCGAAGATTGTATAATTTACACTATGGAAAACCAGTACAATCGGGCGCATCCTGGGCAACGTTGCATAGCAGCGGCAGATTCTTCCACTACCGGTCAACACAGAAGTAGTAATAGATTAATGATCCCCGTCATCCACTGCATAATCATCAGGCTGTTGTCCGTCGACTGAAATCAAGAAAGAGTTTCATCGCCAGGACTCAACCACTGGAGGGAACATCGGAATCTAACCGCATCTCCAGGTGGAAGAGCAAGCTGCCGCCGGATATCCCTGTTAAGGAGGAGCTAGCCCCAGGAAATGACCTGCCTTACCCTGTTTGGAAATCACTTAATCGTCTCAGGGTGGGCGTCCCTCGTTGCAAGACCAATATGCATAAATGGGGTATCCTTCCAGCTGATGGAGACACGTCCTGCGAGTGTGGAGCAACACAAGACCCAGCCCACCTGCTCATTTGTCCACTAATAGAACAACCCTGCACTACCCAGGACCTGATCGAGGCAAACAACAAGGCCATCGGAGTTGCTACATTCTGGAAATGATCGGACACGGAAATGAATGAATGAGTTGGATTTCAACCAAATTTCGTATGTGCTATGTGTAACATTACAGATATGACTATAAGTATTCTTAAGACCAATCAGGGCTGCCAACTGTTAATAAATGCTGTCTATATTTTTTTAACATAATATCAATATATCAGGAAGTATGCAAGCCAACAGCCCTATACTTTGCACACGTATAGCACCTGACATTCCAGATTAAGTTGGAATAATTAATATAAGTCAGTGCTACCAACATGATTCAATGCCTGCTGATAGGTCCAATTTTAAAATACATGTAACTTCTGTACTAACAAATAGATTTCATCCAAAATTGGCACAACAAGATATCATAATATTTCAGAATAGGCTATTTCCGACCAGCACACGCATGACATTGTTGCCAACATGCTTTTACGCGTGCTGATAGATCCAATGTCTAACTGCATGTAACGTCCATTGGACTACAACCAATTTCTTTATTCTGTACCTTAAGAGATGGAACTAAGAATATATTCAGTCACCAGGGCTGCCAACTGTAATGCTCTATTAGGCTATATTATGCCAGTTATATAACGATCTAATTATAAATTTCGATATTACCAACTCAATTTCGACATTATACTAATTAGGTCCATATACTGTAGATTAATCATGGGAATGAATCTTACATTTCGAGAAAAGTAGGCTCTTTAGTTCGTCACGGAACTTCTTGTTTTCCGTGCAATTTACGCGTACGACATGTCGTACAGAAGGTCTATTATATCTCCAAACCACAACATTATTTTCAAAAGATCCTGAATTGAATTAGTATTTTTGCGGCTTTTAGGTATTTGGGCCATTGGTGGCTAAAAGACCTGAATTTTCATGTACCACAAGACTTCATGATTTATTAAAAGGGTCTTCCTGTGGATTGGGGACTTAACACGACGGTGAGAGTCCATTTTTATGTGACATGTATTACGTTTCGTCTACGAGGTCTTCAATTTTATTTTCACGTCAGGAAGTAGACTACACGTTAGCTGAATTTCGTTTGAGAGCACTTTTTAACTAATCTTTTTTGTTGTTGTCGACAAACGGGTTCATCGTAAGGATGATTTTGTTTGATACTGTGTGGTTGATATATCCATATTTGGATATCTGGGTGATATGTTGTAGTCAATGGATTTGTCTGTCTGTCTTTCCGTGTATCTTTATGTACGCCTACAACTCGTATTGGCATGCTTGGCGCATCGTATAATTAGGTATGGTATTCATGAGAGTCAATAGACCAATTATTTATAAAACTCTTCACCGTACTTCTCATAGCAAGGTGGGCATACGTAAAAACTTTTCAAAATACATACTAAAATGGACGAAATATAAAAAGTATCCTAGAAAGACGACCAGCTCATATGTTTCGCTTCTCAGTGTGAGACACAAAATTCGAGAGTCTATAAATAGTCTCTGAAAACCACATTTTAAGGTCATTAAAATTAACAGTGTCTGTGATATTTCCAGAATACTAGCTTCGCTCTGATAAACGTATGAAGGAATGCCAAACCGCTAACCATTGCAACAGTAGCTCAATTGATAACGTCTGGTTATTAATTCCGAAGAACGTTCGATAAACGGGTACCTCTGCTATATATACAGTATATATTCATTTGAGGGTCATGGGCCACCTGAAGATATTGATAGTGCTCAAAATGATTTTGATTATTTCCAGACTATAACTGACAAAAATGTTTGGTTCAACAGTATATGCAAAACGAAAGTAATTACAGAAATATTTTCACACCATTCTAATGTGTAATGTAAAATGTGATATTAATGCTTCGTGCTATAGGGTTTGGAGTTTACTGTTTCCGTTTGGATCAATATGTGTAATTTTATATCTGTATACATTAGAATACATTCCGGTTTCGCATTATAAACACGTTATTATAGAACTCATGAATAATTCTCTTTACATTAACGGAACTGTTGCACACTACAGCACAGGATGTGATGGTTCATAGAGTATAAATACTGTGTTCCAGGATGTGGTGCATACATTTCATACTTATTACATACTGATTCAGCATTCAGTCGAATGTTCTTGTCCGCCTCGTTGAGTAGTGGCTAGCGTTCTTGACTGACACCGTGGAGAACCAGATCCGATTCCGGCTCTGCCAAATATTATATTTTGGTCTGAGGGCTAGAACGGAGTACACTCAGCCTTGAGAGGCAAAACTGAGAAAAGGCGGATTTGATTTCTATCTCAGCCATCCTTGAATTGTCTTCCCGTGATTTTCCACTTCTTTTCCAGGCAAGAATGGCACCAAACGTAAGGCCACTGCCGCTTCCTACCCAAATCCTATCTCGATTACAAGTAGACACATAGTGACATGGGTTATCAGACAACTTCTACACACAGCCAAAAATAAAGTATTACATGACCATGATGTCGCAAAGCCCCTAAGGAATCAGCAACATCACTCGAATGTTGTTGTTTCATTTGATGGACTTCGACATCGTGGCCTCTTATCCCCATGTACTTGGGTGTGTGTACATTTTGTCTGATAACCTGTGTTATTGTGATGGGTGTATAAGGGTGTGTATTTGAAATTTACTTGAGGATTGGTAAGGGGCACCCATGGGCTTAGGTTGGGAGCCACACCGGAATTTCTAAACATGGTCAAGCGATAAGTCAATACCTACGCGGCGTCACCCGACTGAGTAAGTACACATTGCAAATAGTACTTCATGGTGCATGCTAATGTCTTGTTTGTTTATTGACATGTTACTACATTTTGTTTTCTAAGTTATACACACGTTATACACATACATTATTACTTACGTAATTCATAAAACTGTTAAGACAAAACTAACCTAACGTATAACTAGATTCAATATAGAATCGTAAATAATACATCAAAGACATACTAATACAATACAGTAGTAGAGTATTTATATTAGTGTTCATTTCAACCTCAACACAGTGATCAGGATTTGATGATGCCCACTTGAGGGTAGAAACGGGTAATCCAAAATTCCGCCATTTAATCGTGATAATTATTAACTAATACATGTATTTTCTTCCAGGAGTGTATTTACATATTTACATCTTGTACTCCGTTCATTCATTGAGCACAATCGTGTTGACCGACAGGAGAGCCAAATCACAACAATAAATACGTAAGTAAATAAGTAAATACGTAAGTAGATCAATAATCATGTAAGTGAATAAGTAAATTTGAAAGGAAGTCAAGAAATATGTAAGTAATTAAATAAAAACAGTAAATATGTAAATAAGTAATTAAATAAATAGATATAGACTGTACGTAAGTAAATGATTAAATAAATAAATAACTCAGTAAATCAGTAAATTAGTAAATAACAGTACATATAAATAAATAGGGAAATACGTAAGTAAATCAATAAATACGTAAGTAAATAAGCGAATACGTAAGAAAATCAATGAATACGTAAGTAAATAAGTGAATATGTAAGTAAATCAATAAATACGTAAGTAAATATATAAGTAAATCATGAGGTATGTAAGTAATTAAATAAATACGTAAGTAAATAAGTAAGTACGTATGTAAATCATTAAATGCGTAAGTAAATAAGTAAATCCATAAATACGTTAGTAAATAAGTAAATACGTAAGAAAATCAATAAATACGTAAGTAAATATGTAAGTAAATCATGAGGTATGTAAGTAATTAAATAAATACGTAAGTAAATGGGTAATTAAGAAAATCAATATATACGTAAGTTAAAAATTAAATAAATATCTAAATTAATAAGTAAATTAGCAAACACCGGTACGTATAAGTAAATAAGTTAATACGTAAGTAAAGAAGTGAATATGTATGCAATTCAATAAATACGAAAGTAAATAATTAAATACGTAAGCAATTCAATAAATTCGTAAGTAAATAATTAATTACGTAAGTACATCAATAAATGCGCATTTAAATAAGTAAATACGTAAGTAATTCAATAAATACGCAAGTAGAGAAGTGAATACGTAAGTAAATAAGGGAATACGTAAGTAAATCAATAAATACGTAAATAAGTAAGTAAATAGGTAAGTAAATCATAAAATATGTAAGTAATTAAACAAATACGTAAGTAAATCAATAAATACGTAGGTAAATAAGTGAATATGTAAGAAAATCATAAAATATGTAAGTATTTAAATAAATACATAAGTAAATAAGTAATTTAATAAATCAATACATACGTAAGTAAATAATTAAATAAATAAGTACGTAAATTATTAAATACTGGTGCGTGTAAGTAAATAAGTAAGTAGGTATGTAAGTACGTAAGTCAATATTACAAGCCTCAGACATCTGGGACATAAATATTGGGTCAGGAAACAGCTTATAGAGAGAGCTTTTAATATTATATTGGGTTCTATCGTCACTCTCGCGCCTTTCACGAGTGGCGTTTGTGAATGAATTGGACAGAGAATTCGGTTTGACTGCATGGAGTGTGGTGAGCTATTTGTGGAACTCCGTAATTGAATTACGTCCATTGCCTAACGTGCACGAGCTGCCAGTCGGGAGTCTGTCAATTGCCGTCGAGAGCGACGACGTGACGCCTCCACTGACAGTTTCACTCACTGGCTCCCTGTTCAACGATAGCATATTCATACGCGGTTTTAATAGGAAATGCACTTGCAGGAAGCACTTCGAGCCAAATTTTCTCATTAACTCACTAAGTCCCACTTGGAAAGGGAGAAGACGGGCTCTCCAACGCTATTGAGTCTTCAGTCTGTTGGCTAGTCCACCTCGTTGCGTAGTGGCTACCACTCTTGGCTGTCACCATGGAGGCCCGGGTTCAATTCCTGGCTCTGCCAACACATTTCTTGTTATTTATTTAGCGCATGGATTCTAGTACTAGGAGTGTTCGAGGACATGTTCGGCTCACCAGAGCTTGTACCAGCTTCTATGCGGACAGGGGTGACCTATAAGTACCGTCGCATGGGAATGAGATGAAATGAATGAAGATGAATAAGACTGGTCAAGTTCATTTTCAAGTAGTTACAACTTTGGCTACCAGACGTCACTGACACCCAGTGGCGAAAGTTGGAATTTGATAGAGCGTCTCTAGCCAAATAACTTACACATTAACAACACACAAACAATTGTAGTGGAAGGTTCTTTTTCATGCCATAAATCAATGGCATGGTCTGAGGACTGGAATGTGGTACACTCAGGCTCGTGTGGCAAAACTTAGAAGTGGTGGGTTCGATTCCCACCTCAGCCAACCTGGATGTTATTTTTCGTGGTTTCTCATTTCTACTCCAGATGAACGCCGAGATGGTTCCTAAATTAAGACCACGGTCACCTCCTCCCTAATCATCATCTGAATTAGAACTACACACACTGATACAGCCATTACAATAACACAGGTTATCATTGAAATTCAACACATTCACCCAATTAAACGGGGCTACATGACCACGATGTCGCAAGGCCCCTAAATGAATCAACAACAACAGTCTTTTAACTGGTTTGATGCAGCTCTCTATGCCTCTCTGCCCATTCTAGTACAACATAAAAAAATGACAGTCCAAAAATAAATGAAAATATTACTGATAAAAAGGATTAACTATTCAAACTAATAAGCAAGGCTTCATAACTTAACATAACGAAAATGGTTGTTTGGGTAGATTATGTAACAAAATGGGCCTTGGTCACATTGTGGTCGTTACGTTTCATATCCGGAAGTCATTTGTATCGCATGGTAACGTTATTGGGCCATATAACGTTATTCTGTTATTGGTTATCGTAGAAACGAAACAGTATTGTCCGACAGAAATAACGTTATTTGAATAAGTCTCTCGAAAAATATCCCTTAATACCGTTATTCAGACTAATAACGTTCTTCGGATATCAGTTATCGTAGAAACGAAATACTAGTGCCCACCTGAAATAACGTTATCGGAATACATATCTCGAAAAAAATCTCCTAATATCGTTATTTGGACTGATAACGTTATTCGAATATCAGTTAACCAAGGAACGAAATGGTAGTGCCCGCCTGAAATAACGTTATCGGAACACATATCTCGGAAAATATTCCCCCAATACCGTTATTAGGATTAATAACGTTATTCGGATATTGGTTAACTCAGGAACGAAATGGTAGTGCTCACTAGAAATAACGTTATTTGAATAGATCTCTCAAAAAAAATCCCCCAATACCGTTATTCGGACTAATAACGTTATTCGGATATCAGTTATCGCGGGAACGAAATGGTAGTGCTCACTATAAATAACGTTATTTGAATACATCTCTCGAACATTATTCCCCCAATACCGTTATTCGGACTAATAACGTTATTCGGATATCGGTTATCGCAGGAACGAAATGGTGGTGCTCACTAGAAATAACGTTATTTGAATATATCTATCGAAAAATATTCCCTCAATACCGTTATTCGGACTAATAACGTTATTCGCATATCGTTTATATATTACAAACGGCATCATCGATTGAGAATGGCACCATTTTGATACATTTTGCGTTGGAGAACTCCATAGAGTAGAAAGAGTGGAAGTGTCACTTTGCGACCTACGTCGTGTTAGGTTCTGAGTTTAGCCGCGAGGTTAATAAATACTCGGAAGTGCTTACCGTGATAGGGTATTGTATTTTTAGCCTACTTTTCACATTTTGCAAAAATGAGGAAAAAGTAGACTTATGAGATCGATCTGGGCAAATGTCTGTCTGTCTGTGCATGTCCCCCCACATATCAACTCCTAAACGGCTGAAGCAATCAAAACCAAATTTGGTATGAGTAAAGATCTATATCTAAATATCTCAAGGCCATGAAAATTAAGTCAGTGCTACCAACTGCTGAAAAACCGCAATTGAAATTTGAGCTCCATGTTGGATATCTTGGAAGTTATGCAGGGGAGCTATTCCAAAATTGGCACATAATTATATAGATAATAATATTTCAGTTTAATTTCCAGGAGGCCATACATGACAGTGTTGGCAAAATGATTCTAAGCATGCTGATAGGTCAAATTTTTAAATTAATAGAACTTCTACACTATCAATTGGATTTCAACCAAATTTCGTAAGTAGTCTACTATGTGTACATAACCAGATATCACTATGCGTATTCTTAAGAACAACCAGCTGCTGACAACTGTTGACAATTGCTGTCTCTACTTTTTTACCCTTATATTAATATATCAGAATGCATGCAAGCCAACAACTCTAAACTTTGCACACGTATAGTACCTGACATTCTAGATTAATTTGGAGTAACTAATATTATGCCAATTCCGCTAACATGATTCTAAGCCTGATGATAGGTTCAATTCTAAAATGCATGTAACTTCTATACATACAAATGGATTTCGTCCAAAATTGGCACAACAATAGATCATAATATGTCAGATTATTTCTGACCAAGACATGCATGACATTGCTGCTAACATGATTTTACGCGCACTGATAGATCCAATATCTAACTGCATGTAACGTCCACGTTATCCATTGAACTTCAATCAAATTGTGTATTCTGTGCCTTAAGAGATGGAACTAAGAATATATTAAGTCACCAGGGCTTCCAACTGTAGTGCAGGTATATTTCGAATTAATTAGAAATTTTGATATTACCAACTTAATTTCGTCATTAACTTAGATAGTTCCATATAGATTAAACATTGGCATGAATCTTTAAGTTTAAGAATAATAGGCTCCTTAGTTTGTCACGGAACTGCTTGTTGAACTTGCGAAAGTGGCGAATGTCCGGAAAAACAAATTCAGTGTACATTAAATTAGCGTACACCTTACTTTATGAAAAATTATATTATCTCGACATGAAGGTGTGAAATCCTTCCGGCTAGCTAGCGGTAACACCACAAAGATAACTATCACTGCTTCAGACTCTTTAACAAAACGTGTGCGTGTCTGTTTAATCTCCTCCCGAAGTCAACAATGAAAGGCTCTCCCGCGTGCTTTCTACGCATGGAGTTCTCAAGGACATACGGAACGAGTGCTGGAATGAAGTATACGAATTTTCTGCTGTAAGTAATGGCATACGTATTGTAACAATTGAACTTAAATACCCCATTCCATCATATTTGACGGTCAATGATTGTAAAGTTCTGTTAACATATGAAGGACAAGCTAAGTATTGCTTCTATTGTAAAGAAACATCCCACTTACGAATAGACTGTCCGAACAGAAGGAATCGCCCGGTACTTCTTGTCAGACAACAAACCTACAGCACGGTGCTGGGCGAGTCAGATGGGAGTAGTAAGCTAAGCAATACTACCGACATGGAAACTGCAGTACCTTCCCCTGAATATCCAGCCATATCAGAGGCCTTTCATAACAGGCCCCATTCTACAAACACATATAGCATTGCGGAAGTAACTCAACCATCAGATAACGTAGCAGAAACATCCCTGACTACTTTACATAGCAATGAAGAGGGAACTGTGACGTCACGATCGGACAGCACGGGGAAGGGACACACCAGCAAGCAACACAGCAGTCTGTGCAGCAGCCAGATACTATTAAGACTAAATGTCCCGATTTTTAGTTTGTAATTCTGACACCACGTAGCAGCACCAAAGTGAGGCAATTTCTCTTGAATGGAAGCTCGTATTTGCGATGTCAAAACCACTATGTATACTAGAGTGCAATAGAATTGATATCAATTCAATGCATTTTCCAAAATGTAAAAAACAAAGACGTTACTAGCAGAGTTTTATATTTCTGCTTAAAATATGGAAAAAAAACTGGTAATACGAAAACGGAGATTTATTTCCTGATTCCAATGCATTTTTCATAAATAAAATCGGGTGAATGGAATCGTTGGCATTAGTTTGGGAATTGTTTTGAAAAGGGTGGTAGGAGTAGCGGTGCGGCTATACAAGATCTCTAGCGCAAGGAAAATGATGAACACGCCGAGTTGACGAATATTGTAGTTCGGCGAGTTACATGTACAAGAGCCTAGGCGTGGAACAATATCTGAGCAATAAAAATATAGTAATGTCACGCTTATGTAACGTTGACACAATGTGTTTATACAGATACATTCTTACTTCCTCAAACATTCTTGTTCTTGTTGATAATAATACATTGTAGGGGCTTGGGACATCTTGGTCATCAGTCCCATGTAGTTGACTATGTGTGTTACTGTATTAGAGCCAGGGATGGGGCAGGTGCCCTGAGTCTTCAAGTAAGGTACTATCTCGGCATTTACCTGGAGGGAGTGTGGAAAACCCAGCGAAACACAAGACACAACTGAACTTCAGGTGCAACCACAATGGTAGGTTGATTGACAGGTGAACTAGTCAATGAGAGATGTTGGACTGATGACAGTTTCCTAGGAAAAAAATCATAAAATAAGAAGGCATTTCTGAATGGCAATAAACATCTGTTGTAAGAAACATTGTTTCAGTTCCTTACCTTTTATTTCGTTCAATACGCCAATACACAAGCTCTGCTGGGACTTTTCTTCGTTTTCTGTGAGCGTACAAAGGAAGTGGATATTTATGCAGGACGCTTGCACCTAGAGAACATGCGCTTGACTGTCGTCAGTATCTATGGAGACCAATTTTCCATTTTCACAATGGCTACGTCTTACGTTTCCACACAACGCATTGTTTCCGTTTGAATTCGAACTCTCTTCTCTGAAAAAAGTTGTCACTGAATACTTCGTGGTCTTGCACTCTTACACTTATATATTAGAAGTTCAAAAAAAGACTAAACCCGTGGCGCGACAGCCGTTGAAGGGCCTAGTTCTACCAAGCAACCGCTGTTCAGCCATGTAGCTTGTAGATTGTGGAGTGACGTTTAGTCATCCAACTTGTACAAATAAATTTAAAGTGAAATCAAAACTGCTCAGTACTTTACAAATTCTCTAATGCAAGCGTAATTTCAAATATAAACTAGGGAAAAAATCTTATGTAGGCCTATGTGTAGAGGTTTTTCTTAGGGCCTGGCTTCCTTTTCTTGGTACAGTACTTACTGTCGACAAAAATATTATGTGCACTCGAGTTTGAAGGTTGTTTGTGAAGTAACCAATAGACCTATATAAAATCCACTAACATAAGCATTTTCTTCGTTCTATTTTACGTTAGTTCATGTAGGTTTGGAATTTTTTATTTATATTTTAATTTTTTATCGCAGTTGAAACACAAAAGGTGACCGTCTTTAAGCGTGTTTCAACCATGCGTCACATTTAATAATTATTATCTCACAAACCCGTCATCAGATCGAATCCAAATTTTAGCACTATATACATTGGAATGTTGTATAACAGGTTTATTAATTTCAACATTTAGTGTGTTCAAGAACGAATTTTGTTATCATTTTTGTAAGGTAACTATTTCTAGGCTCGGGTTCGTTGTAAAATGTAGTTCTTGGTTGCGTTGTAATCCTTATACATCAAAAAGTTATGTTGTATGACTATGAAATACGTAAATTAATTCACTTATTTTATATCGGTTTGTATTTATACGGGGAATTAAGACATGGTTCACCAGCTAGACGCTCCGGGATATTCTGTACAGCATTGCTGATATGGAGCCCATTACTTCCGAGCGAAGCGTGCCTTAACGCGTGATGGAGCCATCTTGGCAACGCTGTACAGCTTTTACAGGAGTGGCCAACTGGTGAACCATGTCTTAATTCCCCATACAAATACAAACCGATATAAAATAAGTGAATTATTTTACGTATTTCACAATAATACAGCATACCGTTTTGATGTATAAGGATTTCAACGCGACCAAGAACTACATTTTCAAACCAACCCGAGCCGAGAAAAAGTTACCTTACCAAAATGATAACAACTTTGTTTCTTGGCCATACAAAATTTTAAAATTAATGAACCAGTTATACAACATTCCAATGTATATTGTGTTAAAATTTGGATTCGATCTGTTGACGGGTTTGTGAGATAATAATTCATAAATGTGACGCATGGTTGAAACACGCTTAAAAACGGGCACTTTTTGTGTTCCAACTGTGATAAAAAATATTAAAATATAAATTAAAAATCCAAACCAACATGAACTAACATAAAACAGAACGACGAAAATGATGATGTTATTTTATGTAGGTCGATTGGTTTCTTCACAAACAACCTTCAAACTCGAGTACACATAATATTTTGGTCAATGGTAGTCGCAATTCCCCCTGGGATTTAGTGGTATGCCCTTGAATCAGGGCTGGCATGCGAAACGAAATGTATGGCTGTGGGGGCGAATATATTTGAATTTCGCCGTGAGCGCGATACTCGGGAGCGAAATGACAATGATTGTCGGCGGGAATTTAAATTGAAGCGAAACTTAATTCGAAGCGAAATGACATAGCGAAATCAACGCGAAACTTAATAGCAACGCGAAATTACATTGTACAATTGAATAAAATTTCACTCACGGCGCGAAAAAAAAATCGTTACAATCTTTTAATTTCGCTCCCGGCGCGAAATACAATTCATTACAGACTTTTAATTTCACTCGCGGCGCAAAATAAAATTCTATACAGACTTTTAATTTCGCTTCCGGTGCGAAATAAAATTCGTTGCAGTCTTTTAATTTCACTCCCGGCACGAAATACAATTCATTACAGACTTTTAATTTTACTCGCGGCGCAAAATAAAATTCAATACAGACTTTTAATTTCGTTTCCGGTGCAAAATAAAATTCGTTACAGACTTTTAATTTCGCACCCGGCGTCAAATAAAATTCCCAAACGGTATTTAGTTTCGCCCTCCGATGTGAATTTAAAATGAATGGAACATTTCATTTCGTTGTTGAAATTAAAATGTATTCGTTTCGAGAGTGAAATTATGTTCGGAACGATGTTCAAAGTCCTGACGTTGGCAGCAGTTACTGCTACTGTAGCAGTCTTATTACCGTTCACCGCCTGCACAATCTGCAGGGCTGCAACAGCAACGTGAGTCATTCAATGTTCATCACTCCAGCAGAGGAGAAAGTCAGTGCTATGGCATCAACATCACCATCGTCGTTGACTGCACCTCGGACTCGTGGCTGGCCCTCCCTGACGTTCATAACGCAATGGGGCAACAAGTACCTTTACTTGTTCTATAGCGAACAAGAAGACGAATGTGCTGTGTGGACAGACATTCAAGATAAGTGACGAACTCCAATTACAATACAAATTGTCAGTTGTAACTCTTCAGTCAGTCAACACTAATTTGCCCAATAACTGGGAGGGGTACAATGTATATACAGTAATATGTAAATAACATTATATGTATTAGTTTATGGTCACGATTATAATGCAGCGATTTTAGTGATCTTAAATCTAATACATGTATTTTTTTTTCAGGAGTGTTACTTACATCTTATATACGTTGTACCCCACCCAGTTATCGGGTAAATTAATGTTGACTGACTGAAGAGTTACAAATAACAGAAAATCGTCTGTGGTAGTACCGCGGCGTATATGGAGTTCTGTTTCGGAGGCGGGTTACTCGAACAACAGGGTTGAGGGGTCATTCCTCTCATTTCTACATTCTTTATTCTTACATTTCCGGAAATTTCGGGGGGGGGGGGGGCTTGGCATTCCTTACTACTTCCTTCTTACCCTCAGCGCATTTATACTGACCATGGCACGAAAGAAAACCCCTGTGCCACGTACAGTATTTCGTTTCGCACTGCAATTAGTTTTGCGTCGCCTTTCACTATGTTATTGTGCTTAGAATTACATTTTGCTTCCATTTTAATTTTCGCGCTTACAATCAATATCATTTCGCACCCGAATATCACGCTCATGGCGAAATTAAAATGTTAACGCGTCCACTACCATTTTGTTTCGCATGCCAGACCAGATTTAATTTCAGACATGAAATGATATGTTCCATGCATTTTAAATTCACGCCGGGGGCGAAACTAAATTCTGTTTGGGAAATTTGTGTCATTAAAATAAACCGTGGCACTACATCCCATGAAAGGCCTAGGCCTACCAAGCGACCGCTGCCCAGGCATCTGCAGACATTGGTCAGCGCATCGGGTTCCCTCGGCCGTTAATCTTGGTTTTCGTGACTTTCAGACAGCTAATCTCGAGGCTGCGTGCACCCCGGTCCAACCAACACGTCCGTTTCTAAAATCACTAACGGAGCCGGGAATCGAACCCGGGGCCTCCAGGTGAGAAGCAGGCACGCTATCCCCAACACCATGGGGCCAGCAATTTTTGTCATACCAGGAGCAAAATTAACAGTCGTTAAAAATGTTATTTCGCGCCGGGAGCAAAATTAAGAGACTGTAGCGGTTTTCATTTTGTGCCAGGAGCGAAATGAAAAGTCTTGTATCGAATTTTATTTCAGGCCAGGAGCAAAATTAAAAGTCTGTAATGAATTTTATTTCGAGCCGGGAGCGAAATTGAAAGTCTGTAACGAATTTTATTTCGTGCCTGGAGTGAAATTGAAAGTCTGTACTTTTTATTTTATTTCGCGCCGGAAGCGAATTTAAAAGACTAACGGTTTTTATTTTACGCCAAGAGCGAAATGAAAAGTCTTTAATGAATTTTATTTCACGCCAGGAGCAAAGTTAAAAGTCTGTTAAGAATTCTGTTTGTAGCCGGGAGCGAAATTAAAAGTCTGTAACGGATTTTATTTCACGTTGGGAGCGAAATTTAAAGTCTGGTACGAATTGTATTTCGCACCGGGAGCGAAATTAAAAGTCAGTAATGCATTTTATTTCGCGCCGGAAGCGAAATTAAAAGACTAATGAATTTATTTCGCCTCTGCAGGTAATTAAAATTCTGTTACTAATTTTATTTTGCACCAGGAGTGAAATTTTATTCCTTTGAACAATTTAATTTCGCGACGCTAATTTAAATTGATGATACATTTCGTTTTGCATGTCAGTCCTGCCTTGAATCGGTTTTGGTGGTGGCTCCATTTTTCACCTAAAATGTAAAACTAACTGCACTTGATGACCGTAATGCTCTCCATCAGTCGTACCTATATGAACATCGTACATGTACATGATCTACCAGAGATACTGTCCAAAAATAAATTGACGAAAATAGAACACCTAACGAACACTAAAAATAATGGTGTTGCAGGTAAAATAAACTAAGTAAAAAGTAATTAAAGGGATCGATGAACTAAAAACAGGAAAAACAACATGGAAAATTTGAAGTCGTAAGTACAAACTGGGAAAATTTCAAAGGATCACTCAGAAATATCCAGAACTGAACAATAATTCAGAACTAGCCATCACAGTCACAGTCAATCGCAACATCGGACTAGATGCTCAGGAATCCCATACCGGCAGGTAAGGGGTAAGGTCATCACTCTCTCACTTGACTTTCGCTCTCCTTTCCTGCTGCTGCGGTGGCCTTGGTCGAGCTTGTGGCGCGCCGTGGCCGCCTGCTTTAAGCGTGTGTACAATCCTGTATGAAATATTACGTTATAAAAGATGCTGGAAGTGTCGTCCTTCCTGGGTTATACAGGCATTGTATCCGGTAACCAGATTTTGGCTCACGCGAGTGAGATCTGCCACTGTAATGTTTCTGATTTTGTATTTTATGTTCTTTATTGAGCACTGAGTCTGTAGGCCTAGTGGCAAACTTATTTACAATTACGTGAATCTGTGCTAGTGAAGGTGACACTTCATCACGAAATTGCTGAACTTACCCACCGGGCCGACTCGTACTTAAAATAAGTTTTACATACAAAAATACGATGTTGCAATGTTAACTGTCTGAACATGTTACCATCTGAGGTTCAGACTGGCGACTGACAACACCTGCACGCTTATTGCAAGGTCAAGTTTGTACTATGCGCGCGCTTTCAATACTACAGCAGGGGGCCGTGGGGCGCCAGAAACTCGGCCAAGCCCGCTGCGGTAGCGAATAACAAAACCGCCGCTCGTCGTTCTTACTTAATATGAAAGACCCTATATGTAGACCATAGAGTTATGTACTATTAGATGACTATTATTACGTAGATTCATTGTTCAAACGTTGACTTCTATCGCATGATTGGGACACAAGAAATAAAAAAATAATTTTAAAATTTTGCACAGCTGCCATCTTAAGTGTATGTAAACAATTTAACAAAATTAGATATCAGTTCATTACAATGTATATAAACAATGGCTGTACCAAATTTCACTGCGTTCGGATGGTTAAATCGCCAGAAAAGTCTATTTAAATGTTCAAATTCACTTGGCCGCCATGTTCGCTTTGTAGTTAACAGGTTTATGAAAGTCACTTAAGTGACTTTTATCAGCATACAAAATTTCAGGGTGATATCGGTGACAGTTTCGGAGATATAGAATGCCAGTGAGATATTTCGCACAGTCACCATGTTGAATTGGTGAAACATAATAAGCTTTGAAGGGCACGATCGGGGTCGGCCAAAATAGTAGGCCTACTACGACCTTACCGAATTTTATTGAAATCGCTCCAGCCGCTTAGATTTTATTAGGTGGGGTGTGTAGGAAGAGGGGGGGGGGGGGCTGCACATCAAGGCCCGGCGTAGGTGCGTGACGTCATGTCATGTCAGTAGGTAATCTGTGTCCTTGACTCTCCCCGCCTGCCGCTAGCTACGTGTGCGAGTGAGCTGTGTATAGTATGTCGTGGTACCCTGCAAGCCAGGCAAGTGCTTTTAGGGCCATATGACCCAGGCGGACACTGTCTACGCTGGAACTCGTCAGTTCAGGGGCGCATGGCCAGCCTATCGCGGCTGGATTTCTCGAAGTCGTTCTTCTCTTCTCTTATTATTATTATTATTATTATTAGACTATTATTATTGGCAATAAAATGTTATTGGATACCAATAGACTACGTCTCATACTGTTCCCAAGTACATTGTAGATCAATTCTCTATTATTGAATGGATTCATTTGATAGCAAAATTATGCCATTTACACTTAAGTTAGGCATACCCAAACACGACAAGTTATTAAAAAAGTCCTCTCGGCACGCCGGAAGGCGGAGGTAGATTTCACCGGACAAACTTGGGGATAGGCGAAAATAGGCAGAATATGCAGGTTTTCGTAGAAGGATCAGACCTCATTTATTGCGAGAAGGTATTTTATAATTGGAGCTTAATTAACTTTGTTTTTCGTCATTTTATGCTTATTTTAAACATTTTATTGTCTTATGGGAACGGTAACCTTCTTGTCATTTGGGGTCCATTTTTATACTTGTGGTCACACTGTCCTTATGCAAGGTTTCGACACTGATGTGTAACTATGTAACGGTCTGTTACTTCTTCACGCAAAATTATATCTCCCGCAGAGATTTTGGTTGGTTCCTCAGTTTAGGGGCTGCGACAACGCGGTCATGTAACCCCGTGTACTTTGGGATGGCTGTATTAGTCTGTAATTCAGGTAAGGACTGCAGACGGTCAATTTCCAGCAGTAGTTCCTAATGTTGCTACCAGGTACTACCGTCAACGACACCTACCTGTGAACTTGGCTACTAGATGCCACCGCAACCAGCAACTCGCAACGAACGTTGGAACTTCCCCTCCAAAGGAAAGCATACTGAGGGATTTTTAGCGCTCTTAGAAAATCCGACGACTTCGGCCGGCTTTGAACTCGCGACCTTGGGCATAGACATTCAGCATGCTACCAGTTACGTCACCGAAGCCGCTTCACACTTAGTCAGATGGAAATCTGAATCTGATCTCGTGCCAGTGCGTTATCTTGGCAACGTCTGATGGCTCATCCCTCATCAATTTAGTAGTGTTGGCATGGCAACCACTGATAGCTCTTGGCATTTTCTTATAATTCCGAAATCATTTTTTTTCATCCCTTGGCATAATGGTGGGTCATATCAAAAATTCTTTCAGACAAAGGTTTTAGGTAATTATTAGGGGAATATAGTCCATTTTGTACGGTTTTGATATTGTGCCTATTAAGAGAGATATGATTAATGTTTCCCGAAAAACCCACTTTTTCCCACCCCTTTGGTCAATGGTTGGTGCTATAAAAAAACTCTTCAAACATAAATGGTTGGGCTTTATCCGACACATAGTATGAACGTTGAATGGATTCGATATTTCATATATTAAGAGTGTTATAGCAATATTTCACATTTTCGAAAAAAGCCCCCCATTTTCACCCCCTACGACCGATTTAGCCCAGTAACGAACTCGACCGAGATTTTATAGTTATAAATATTCGGTAAAAAATTCAAAGTAACTGGTGCAAAATTACGGCAGTTATCGTGTCCACAAGAAACTGATATACATATCCCTATATATATATATTATAATTGTGAAAGTCTGTGTGTGTGTGTGTTAGTTTGTTACCTCTTGACACTAAAACGGCTGGACGGATTTGGATGAAATTTGAAATGGAGACAGCTTATACCCTGGGATAACATATAGGATGCCTTTCACCCAGAAATAAATCATTGTTCCCGTGGAACGAGCAACATAACTGAAAAGTCACTAAAAATACTCAACTAGGACAAAATATCGAAGTTGTCGCATAAAGACCGGACACAGCTCATTTTACGCCCCTCGATGCGAGAAACAATACTCGGTAGGTCCCTACGGGACACCGAAAACCACATTTTAAGGCCCTAAAACCAAGAGTTTCAAAGATATTTGCAGAAAACTATCTTCGGTCTGATAAACTGAACTAATGGCAAGTCCGTTTCCATGGCAACACTACCTAAAGGTATGACATCCGATTTTCTATATATCCCTGTAGGAGGCAATGCCAATCCATTTGTTATCTTTTTCAAGATATATATAAACACAATAAGAACAGGGTAGCGCGCCTGCCTCTCAACCGGTGGCCCTGGGTTCGATTCCCGGCTCCGTCAGAGATTTTTGACACTGACGTGAGGTTTGCAACGATGTGCATTCAGATTCGTGAGGACAATTGAGTAGCTGTCTGATAGTGAGGCAGCGCCCCGGTCACGAAGAACAACATTAACGCCGAGGGACACGATGCACTGACCACGCGTCACCACAATATCTGCAGGCCAAATGGCTGGGAAGCGGTCGCATTATAGGCCTAGGCCCTTAATGGGCTGTAGTGCCAGGGTTAAAAAAATTAGAGGAAGCGCCTTCTAATGCCACCTTTAATTTTTAAACACTACAGTAGCGGCTGGCCGGCCCCGTGGTGTTGGGGTAGCGTGCCTGCCTCTCACCCGGAGGCCCCGGGTTCAATCCCCGGCTCCGTCAGGGATTTTAAAACTGAGTGAGGGTTGGAACGGGGTGCACTCAGCCTCGTGAGGACAATTGAGTAGCTGTCTGACAGTGAGACAGCGCCCCGATCACGAATACCAAGATTAACTGCCGAGGGGACCCGACGCGCGGATCACGCGTCACCCCAATATCTGCAGGCCAAATGCCTGGGCAGCGGTCGCTTGGTCGGCCTTAGCCCGTCATGGGCTGGATAGTGCCAGTGGTTGACAGTAGCGGCTATTAAATAAAGTTAGCGATCAAGCTACGTTCAATTTCATAAACACTAGGCTCACAAATCCCGTATAGTTAAGTACAAATATCAGTCTGGTGGTTATGTCAGTAGCAACGAAGCTCTGTGGCGGCTATTGCCGTTTATGGAAATATACAATAAAATATTGGCAAATCTGAGTTCAAGGAACTGCTGTTCAGAATAGGCTTTCGGTGCAGGTTATGCGGCCCATGTTCGTAACATGGAATGTTTTCTTTTGACAATGCATCTACACCATGTGCGAGGGCAACGCATTTCAAAGATCTCTAAAAACACAATAAACAGGAAGTTGGAGAAAATTTTTAAGTGGGAGCAAAGATTCAAGGAGAAATAATTTCATCTTTGAGATTTACTGATGACATCGTCATCTTGACCGATACGCCAGAGGAATTGAATGAGTTTTTGAATGGTATGGACTCCGTCTTGAGGAAATAATTCATGATGGAAATCAATAAATGTAAAACAAAATTATTGGAATGCAGCCAAAATAAATCAGAAACCTCTATGCACATCAAATTGGCAGGTGAAATGCTACGGGAAGTAGGAGACTTCTGTTACTTAGGAAGAAAAATAGCCAGTGATGGACGAAGCAAAGAGGTTGGCTCAGGCAAGGACATCATTTCTACAGAAAAGGAATTTGTTGACATCGAATATACATTTAGATATTAGGAAGTAATTTTTGAAAGCTTTTGTCTGGAGCGTGACACTATAAGGAAGTGAAACTTGGACTAATGGTGCAGCAGAAAAGAGGAGAATTGAAGCGTTTGAAATGTGGTGTTACAGGAGAATGATGATGATCAGATGGGTAGATGGGGTAACAAATAAAGAGCTATTAAGACGAGTGGGAGTGGAGAGATGTTTCTGGCGACTGCTATTGAAGAGAAGATATAGGTTGGTACGACACATATTAAGACACCCAGGAATAGCAAGCATAGTTATGGATGGGAGGGTTAAGGACAAGAACTGTAGGGTAGACCAGGGTAAAACAGATTGCCTCGGATGTAGGGTGTGGTAGCGATATAGAGATGAAACGATTAGCTCAGGAGAGGGAGCCATGGAATGCCGCATCAGTCCAGTCAAGAAACTGAAGACTCAAACAACAACAATCGGGAATTTTAATTACTTAGAGAGGCATGTGAGGCAAAATGGTTGTTGCAGAATTTCAATCCCTGGGATGTAACACTGGAAGAGAGGGCATAATGTACATCAACGGCCAATGTCAGAGATATTTTACTATAGGTAAGGAAAAATACTTTTGATTCCACATATTCCGATAGATTTGCCATTCCAGTGTGCAAGAGTACAGTTCCCTCTTCAAACAATATTCGCAATTTCTATTAACAAATCGCAATCGCACACACTTAACAGCAGGTGTACAATTGCATCGTCCCCATTGACTTGATCGCGAGCGAAGCCGCGGGTACCTGCTAGTATATTATAATTGTGAAAATATGTGTGTCCGTGTGTGTGTGTGTGTTAGTTTGTTACCTCTTGACACTAAAACGGCTGGACGGATTTGGATGAAATTTGAAATGGAGACAGCTTATACCATAGGATAACATATAGGCTGCCTTTCGTCCGGAAATAAATCATTGTTCCCGTGGAACGGGCAACATAACTGAAAAGTCACCAAAAATACTCAACCAGGACAAAATATCGAAGTTATCGCATAAAGACCGGTCAAAGCTCATTTTACTCCCCTCGATGCAAGAAACAATACTCGGTATGTCCCTATGGGACACCGAAAACTATATTTTAAAGCCCTAAAACCAATAGTTTCAAAGATATTCGCAGAAAACTATCTTCGCTCTGATTGATGAACTAATCGCAAGTCCGTTTCCATGGCAACACTACCTCAAGGTATGACATCCGATTTTCTATACATCCCTGTAGGAGGCAATGCCAATCCATTTATTATCTTTTTCAAGATATATATAAACACAATAAGAACAGTGTAGCGCGCATGCGTCTCGTCCGGAGGCCCCGGTTTCGATTCCCGGCTCCGTCAGAGATTTTAGACACTGACGTGAGGGCTGCAACGGATTACACTCAGATTCGTGAGGACAATTGAGTAGCTGTGAGGCAGCGTCCCGGTCACGAAGAACAAGATTAACGGCTGAGGGGACACTATGCACTGACCACGCGTCACCACAATATCTGCAGGCCAAATGGCTGGGAAGTGGTCGCATGATAGGCCTAGGCCCTTCATGGGCTGTAGTGCCAGGGGTAAAAAATTAGGGGAAGCGCCTTCTAATACCACCTTTAATTTTTAAACACTACAGTAGTGGCTATAAAGGTAGCGATATAGCTACGTTCAATTTCATAAACACTGGGCTCGCAAATCCCGTATAGTTAAGTACAAATATCAGTCTGGTCAGGTCATTATTTCAGAAGCAACGAAGCTCTGAGGCGTCTATTGCCGTTTCCTTAACACTTAAGGCTTCCCGCCGTCATATACCTCAATGTGCACTTACAAAATTGTGATCCAGTCTATTTTACTGAAAAGAATTTCTACGAGCGAGTATCCACTCCGGCAAAAACCACACTCACTATCTTTTCCAAAATTTACACAAGACATGATTTTTAAAGCAATCTTCTATATGTTGAGGTACAGAGACATGCCACATGGAAAGATACAATAAAATGTTGGCAAATCTGAGTTCAAGGAACTGCTGTCCAGAATAGGCTTTCGGTACAGGTTATGCGGCCCATGTTCGTAACTTGGAATGTTTTCCTTTGACAATGCATCTACACCATGTGCGGGGGCAACGCATTTCAAAGATCTCTAAAAACACAATAATCAGGAAATTGGAGAAAAATTTAGAGTGGGAACGAAGGTTCAAGGAGAAATAATTTCATCTTTGAGATTTGTTGATGACATCATCATCTTGGCCGATACGCCAGAAGATTTGAACGAGTTTTTGAATGGTATGGACTCCGTTTTGACGAATGAATTCATGATGAAAATCAATAAATGTAAAACAAAATTATTGGAATGCAGCCGAAATAAATCAGAAACCTCTATGGACATCAAATTGGCAGTTGAAACGCTACGGGAAGTAGGTGACTTCTGTTACCGGTACTTAGGAAGCAAAATAACCAGTAATGGACGAGCTAAGAGGATATAAAAAGCAGGTTGGCTCAGGCAAGGAAAGCATTTCTACAGAAAAGGAATCTGTTGACATCGAATATACATTTAGGTATTATGATGTCATTTTTGAAAGCTTTTGTCTGGAGCGTGACACTATAATGAAGTGAAACTTGGACTAATGGTGCTGCAGAAAAGAGGAGAATTGAAGCGTTTGAAATGTGGTGTTACGGGAGAATGATGAAGATCAGATGGGTAGATAGGGTAACAAATGAAGAGCTATTAAGACGAGTGGTAGAGGAGAGATGTTTCTGGCGACTGCTAATGAAGAGAAGAGATAGGTTGGTACGACACATATTAAGACACCCAGGAATAGCAAGCTTAGTTATGGATGGGAGGGTCAAGCACAAGAACTGTAGGGGTAGACCAGGGTTATACAGATTGCCTCAGATGTAGGGTGCGGTAGCTATGTAGAGATGAAACGATTAGCTCAGGAGAGTGAGGCATGGAGGGCTGCATCAAACCAGTCAAAAAACTGAAGACTCAAACAGCAACAATCGGGAATTTTAATTACTTAGGCATGTGAGGCAAAAGGGTTGTTGGAGAATTTCAATCCCTGGGATGTAACACGGGAAGAGACTGCATAATGTACATCAGCGGCCAAGGTGAGAGATATTTTACTATAGGTCTATTAATAGCGACATGTTGACGTTCAAATCATCAATAAGTGTGGCAAAATTATACCCAGAATAGCTTAAGGAAAAATACTTTTATTTCCCCATATTCCGATAGATTTGCCATTCCAGGTGTACGTTTAGACAAAACCATTTTTTCCCACGCGCAACTGTATGTGGCGTGCTCGCGATTACCCGGACAACAAAATCGTTCTGTCTCAGCAGAAGATGGCAAAACCAAAACCAAAATTTTCGAATGTGTTCACACAATGTAACATCGTACCCTGCAGACTTTCACAACTCTATAAAATTCCCATTTTTGCTGCTCATATCAATATACTGTATTTATCAGAATTTTCAGAATTAGAATTGACCCACCTGTAGCCGCGATTGCTGTAATAGAATAAACCAATTATCAGCAATATTGCATCGTCCCCATTGTCTTGATCGCGAGCGAAGCCGCGGGTACCTGCTAGTATATCTATATATATACATATATATACATAAATTATATATAAACTTTTGAACTGACGGTGGTTTTGGGGTCTGGGGGATGTGAAACGCGAAGATATGTCGAAATTTTCCGGAAGTCGAAACATGGTACCCATTGCAATAGTTAGCTTTCTAATGAAATCTACCTCTTGTTGGTTCCTCAGTTTAGGGGCTGCGACAACGTGGTCATCTAACGCCGTGTACTTTGGGTGAGTGTAGAATCTGTCTGATAAACGGTGTAAATTGTAATGGCTGTATTTGTCTTAATTCAGGTAAGGACTGCAGACGGTCAATTTCAAGCAGTAGTTCCTAATGTTGCTACCAGGTACTACCGTCAACGACACATAGCTGTGAACATGGTTACTAGTTGCCACCCCAACCAGCAACTCGCAACGAACGTTGGAACTTCCCCTCCAGAGGAAAGCATACTGAGGGATTTTAGCGCTCTTAGAAAATCCAACGACTTCGGCCGGCTTTGAAACCGCGACCTTGGGCATAGACATTCAGCATGCTACCAGTTACATCACCGAAGCCGCTTCCCACTTAGTCAGATGGAAATACTGAATCTGGTCTCGTGCAAGTGCGTTGTCATGGCAACGTCTGATGGCTCATCCCTCATCAATTTAGTAGTGTTGCCATGGCAACCTCTGATAGCTCTTGGCATTTTCTTATAATTCCGAAATTATTTTTCTCATCCCTTGGCGTAATGGTGGGTCATATCAAAAATACTTTCAGACAAAAGTTTTAGGTAATTATTAGGGGAATATTGTCCATTTTGTACGGTTTTGATATTGTGCCTATTAAGAGAGATATGATTAATGTTTCCCGAAAAACCCACTTTTTCCCACCCCTTTGGTCAATGGTTGGTGCTATAAAAAACTCTTCAAACATAAATTTTTGGGCTTTATCCGACACATAGTATGAACGTCGATATTTCACATATTAAGAGAGTTATAGCAATATTTCACTTTTTCGATAAAAGCCCCCCATTTTCACCCCCTTCGACCGATTTAGCCCAATAACGAACTCGACCGAGATTTGATAGGTATACATATTCGGTAAAAAATTCAAAGTGATTGTTGCAAAATTACGGTAGTTATCGTGTCCACAAGAAACTGATATACATATATATATATATATACAGATATATATATATATATATATATATATATATACATAAATTATATATAAACTTTTGAACTGACGGTGGTTTTGGGGTCTGGGGGATGTGAAACGCGAAGATATGTCGAAATTTTCCGGAAGTCGAAACATGGGACCCATTGCAATAGTTAGCTTTCTAATGAAATCCACCTAAAAATGTTGATGTTGTTTCTTTCCCTTATTCGAAACGTACCACAAGCTTTCAATTCTCTTTGAAGCCTATCGTTAGCTCTAAACGACCTGTTTTGTTATGCCGATGGTTACTTCACATCTGATGGTGGGATCCAGCATAAATCTTGTATCCTTCTTACGGCCAATAACAATTATTATTCTATTGTACTTTTGCTTCTAACATGAGGAAGACACGAAAACATGGATCGCGTAACATTTCTGAAATGTTACAGATACATCTTGGATCTATGTCGGTGATTCCCTTCTTAATTTTGGTGTTTGAACGGAGCTAGGTTATCAGACACTCCACAGTGGTTGCAGCATACAATCTCACACGAGAGCAACCTTTGCCTCCACCTATTTGTGCTTGACTACTCCCTTTCATGTGTACATCTGGATAAGTTGTTCTCCATAAAATATGGTGATTAGACACTTTCGCAATCAACCAGCAAGTTCATTTTGTTTTTTCCATACATCCGCTTCAGGCTTAATTCTCAAGTATTCCTTTGGTTCCTAACTAGTAAATCACCGTCTTCATCGTTACCACCATCTTCATCATCATCACCGTAATGAAAACCTCATTCGTTGTACAAACACAAATTACGCACCATGTCACCTTGCCTTCAAGCAATTCTTGCACTCTCTGTATATATGTGGCACGGTGTCCCTACATGATGATTACTATACTATGGATGTTCATTCACTGAAAATTGCGAAATTAGCTTCCAGGTTTTCCTATGCCCAGAACATAGAATGCTATGAAAATCAAATATTCTTAAATACGATGTGTGGATTACATATAAATATGCAATTGGATTAACTCACGACGGCTACTTGTAGCATTGGCCTTTGAGAATATTTTACGGAAGCTATTCTAACAACTCTACTAGGTGAATTTCTCACCGAGTTCCCATATGAATGTTCAAATTGCAGAATAAGAATGTAGAAAAAAAGGAAAACTTGTGCTCACTGACCTGGTGCAAGTCCTCAAAATGAACACCCCTTTGATGACATAGGTATCATCGATACCAATTCAGTACCTCAAACCGAAATTAAATTTCTTGGCAGGCCAGGGAATCAAACCCGGACCACCGGGGCGACAGCCAAGAATGTTAGCCGCTACACCACAAGGTGTTCTCTTTCATTGTCAGCGCAATCTATTGCACGATGCCATGTAATTTCAGCACGAACTATAATAGTACACCTTTCTTCGTATTTTTGGCATTACATTGCCCCTGGTAAGTTAGAGAGATGGTTCGCATACCATAACCAAAGAGTCGAATAGTTCCAAAACCAACAAACAACCGAAAGAAATACCGACAAGCTGGTAGAAAGATAGACAACAGATTTTGTAATTTTCAGAGCAAAATTGTTTTACAATGAAGAGCACTCTTGGTCTCCATACTGTTGAAATAATGAAAATTGTCCTAAAACTTCAAAAGTTAGAAGGATTTCATGTCAACTTGCTTATTTTGCCGTATATCTTATGTGTAGGTAAATTCCATGAGTTATTGTTTCAGGCGATGTTGAAAATACGAATAAAAGACATAAATTACCTCAGATTGCGACGGAATATTGTTCAGTTTAAAAACCTGATAAATTTACTAACGCACGTTTCTCGAATTCACATAAGTTATCCCTGAACAGCACCAATCTAATCAGTTGGTGAATTCAGAATCTTGTTATTGAAATACTGTAGACTATAGCTTTATAGTCCTAATGTAGTTTTTTTGTTCTACCCGTAATTATTTAGGTTGCTATGAGGAAGGGGATATGGTGAGACAGTTTCCTTGTGGGAATGATATTACGGATAGATGCCCTTCATGACGTCAATCTAATGAGAGGATTTAATTACAAATGAAATTAATGAGGCAAGGTATGGAATGGTTGTGTGATGTATTTCGAGTTCGGTGTAGTCTGACCATGCACGTTAGCGTGTGTAGCTACGTCGGCTGGTTTGTGACATTATGTCAACAAATTTAAAAAATATATTTTAACACTCCTGATTCCATACCGGCCCCTGTTACTGTCACATGCATGATTACCAATATGCTCGATTCCATTTTTAGGATTATTATATCTCGCTGCACCTGCTACATCACCCAAAAAGTAGGGGCAGATTACCTCGTAGTTCCTCCCCTTAAAACAACAATAACTAACCCAACAAGTAGTTCCGTGAAGAATTATACAGCCTATTTTCATTTATCCTACTTATGTTATGTAAGGTACCTGTGAGGGTTGCCTGTACAAAGAATTAACCTAAGGGATGAAATTAGTGTGATTAGGGGCGAGCTTGGCAATTGCTGTAAGAGGTATGGATTATTTAGTGATTTGCGATCGTCAGTGCGATCTGCAAGGAGAACTCCCAAATGTACTGCTTGACGGGGTAGTTCCGGGTGAGGGGGTGTTTGGAAAGGTAATTTAATTACTACTCTGTGCGCGCTAGCGATACCCAGCGGTCTAAAGAAAGTCGTACGCAGGCGATCTGACTGGTAGCCTGCTTGAGTCAGCGCTGTGCGGTAGCGCTCGGCTGACGTCACGAAACAATTAAACAGTAGACAGTAAAGCTAATTCTAGATCTTACCTAATGGGGAAGGTAAGAGGGTAGGATCTTATCAGCTAACTAAATAAAGGACAAGACCAGTGACTTCTATTACTTTTTAATTTAATGTGTACCTCGATTTTGAGGTACGCTTGAAAATAGCAGTTCAAATAATAGAAATAAAGAATTATTACAGTCCAAGCACAGGGGGATGTGAGTGTAGTGTGATTGTGCGTGTAGTGATCGCTTGAGTCACTTACCCTTCAGCTAACAGCAGCGGTTCGTCACGTCGGTAGCACTTAGACAGACTGATCCCGGGTGCATGACCTCCCGGGGTTCTTATAGGCTTCTCGTGCTACGTCCGCGGAATCCGTACATTCCTCCTAAGTCATAGTCCTTTCTAGGGTCGTTGCCTGGGACACGAGGCTACTTGAGTTCATATAGGTGCTAACTTATTAGTCTTATAATTTAGCAATTGTATTTGTAGGTTTCTAAAGTAATTGCTTGGAATTTGGGTTTGTCGGGGATTTTATTTAGGGGATGAGGGTGGCGTACCCTAGGGGTACAACAGTTAATTCCCTCTATCAACATACAAAAGTTCAGTTTGATTGCTGTAATAGATTCGCAGATATTGAGAACTGGCTAAATATTGCGCATGGTCGCCATGTTGGATTTTTATATCTGTAGGTCTTAAGAGTTATGTACTGTTACGTGAAGTGTATTGTGTACGTGTAGTATTCAAACTTCAATCGCATGATTCGGACACAAGAAGTAAAAACGAGATTTTAAAATTTCGCACAGAGCCATCTTGTGGTTATCGAAACAAATGAAAAAATTAGATGCCAGTGGATTAACATTTGTAGAAGGATTTAATGTACCAAGTGTCACTGCACTCGAATGGTTAAATTGCGAGAAACGTCCATGTGAATATTTATAATTCGCGTCGCCGCCATGTTGGATTTGTGATCACCAGGTTATTGAAAGTCCTATAGGTGAACTTATGTTCATAGCTCCAATGAAGATTAAAAAATTTTGGTTTGATTGCTGTAATAGATTCGTAGATATTGAGATCCATCTCAATATTTCGGATGGTCGCCAGGTTGGATTGTTATATGTATAGGCCATTGAGTCACGTACCATTAAAGGAAAATTATTGCAAGGGTTCATTACTCAAACTCTCACTTCGATCGCATGATTACGACACAAGAAATAAAACTTAATTTTAATATTCGCACATTCGCCATCTTGAGGTTATGTAAACAATTGAACTAATATAGATACCAGTGCATTACAATGTGTATAAACATTTCCTGTACCAAGTTTCATTGCGTTTGGATCATTAAATCGCGAGAAAGGTCTATTTAAAATTTTCAAATTCGCTTGGCTGCCATATTCGATTTTTAGTTAACCGGTTTTTGAAAGTCTTATAGATGGAATTCCAGTAGTGCCCTTTATCTCCGTACAAAATTTCAGGGTGATATCGCTAATAGTTTCAGAGATATAGAATGCCGGTGAAATATTTCGCACAGCCGCCTTCTTGAGGTTATGTAAACAATTGATTGAAGTTAGATGTCGGTACATTACAATGTGTATAAATATATACTGTACCAAGTTGCATTGTGTTTGGTTGGTTAAATCGTGAGAAACGTCTATTTAAAAGACGCAACTTTGCTTGGCCGCCATGTTGGTTCTGTAGTTTTCAGGTTTTCAAAAATCACATTGGTGAACTTCTAGTAGTTCCCTTTATCACCGTGAAATATGCCAGGGTGATATCGGTAATAGTTTCGTAGATATCGAATACTGGTGAAATATTACGCACTGCCGCCATGTTGGATTGGTGGGATGTAACAAAATTTGAAGGGCACGGTCGGGGTGGTGTGGAATAGTGCTATGAACTTACCGAGTTTCATTGCAATCGCTCCAGCGGTTTAGAAGTTATTAGGGGGGGGGCACACACCATATCACACACACACGCGCACACAGAGACAGACACACGGACAAATGGTGATCTCATAAGCTTATTTTTTCATAAATGAAAATAGGCTAAAAATTATGCATCTTCTTGTATCCTTGTTGCAGATCTGGTTCATGTACGTCCAAATATCATGTTTTATACGTCTTCGGTGTGTTTCTTTAAGGTGTGACTTTCCCACTATGGTATGTTTGTGCTCCCCAGGCACAAAAGACGTTATGAGAACGGCAGACCACAAGCATATGACAAAATGTTGGCTCTAGTGCGCCTAGTGTCCAGGCTCTGCGCTCAGTACTAAACGTACTGCAGCACCCCGTCAAATGGACAGTGCTTGTGCGACTAAGCGCTGCAGTGCTAGTGTGATGTCGTGCTGCACTCCTCAGAAATAGGCAGAATAGGGCTGCGCTTCACCTGCTAGCACTGCTTCACCTTGCCCATTGCATGGCCCTGGTGCACACACACGGACAAAAGGTGATCTCATAAGCCTATTTTTCATAAATGGAAGTAGGCTAAATACGAGATTTTAAAATTTCGCACAGGCGCCATCTTGTGGTTATGAAAACAATTCAGTTTGATTGCTGTCATTGATTAGTTGACATTGAGAATCGTCTAAATATTTTTAAATATGTGTAGACCATTGAGCTATGTACTATTAGATGACGATTATTGCGTACGGTAGGTTCATTGTTCAAACGTTGGCTACGATCGCATGATTAGGACACAAGAAATTAAAACTTAATTTTTAAATTTTACACATTCACCATCTTGCGGTTATGCAAACAATTGAGCTGAATAAGATATCAGTGCATTACAAGGTGTATAACATTTGCTATACCATTTGACGGCGCTCGAATGGTTTAATCGCGAAAAAAAAAAGATATATTTTAATGTATCAACTTCGCTTGGCCCCCATGTTCGTTTTTTACTTAACAGGAATTTTGAGAGTCCCATCTAGTAGTTCAGTTTATCACCGTAAAAAAATGTCAGGGTAATATCTGTAATAGTTTCGGAGATATGGAATGCCAGTGAAATATTTCGCACAGTCGCCATGTTGGATTGGTGAGCTGTAATAAAATTTGAAGATCACGGTCGGGGTCGGACAAAATAGTACTATGACCTTACCGAGTTTCATTGAAATCGCTCCAGCCGTTTATATTTTATTAGGGGACACACACACATACGCACACACACGGACTAAATGTGATGTCATAAGCCTATTTTTTCATAAATGAAAATAATAAAGAAAGCTTTTCATTCGGTCTACGCGAATTTCGTGTTGACCGACTGAATAGCTTTCTTCATTAGAAATAACCATCACTGAAAAATGGCTTCTATCACTACTAAATGAAAATAGGATACCAAGTAAACGAAACAGCAAGAACGGGAGGTTTCATTTAGGAAAGAAATACTCTTATTGGTCACAAAGGAGTGAAAGTTTGGTGTGTAGGTTACACTCTGCCTTATATGGCAACACTGCGAGAAGGTGAGTTCGATTCCCATCTTAGCTATCTTAGAGTGTTTTTCTGGGGTTTCCCACTTCCACTCCAGGAAAATGCGGGGATAGTTCCTAAGTCAAGGCCATTGCCAACTCCAAAAATAACAAAGTTTATCAGACTTCAACTACATGGGACTGATGAACAATAGGCTATGTTCCAAACCCCCTATATGAAGCAACAAGAAATATTTCGAATCAATGGGATCCATCGTATTGATTTTAGGAAACATGTTTCTAACGTAGGCTACATTATGACCGCGATCGAAACGAGCAAGGTGCCTTGCCCTGTCTGATGGGGCCCGCGCTCAGATTGAAATCATTTTGTTGATTATTATTGATATTTCAAGAAGTAATTATCCTATGTTTGAATAAATAATTGGCCTGGAATTACATATGGCCCAGCATCGTCAGTTCACGGTCACCTTCCATGCTTTTCCGGGAAGCGGGCAAATAGACACTTCCATAACGTTATTGACGAGATTCTTTTCTGAAATAACGGAATCAATTTCTCCGCTTAGAATAATGTTACTGATAGCGCATAGCTGGTAAAAATCGCATGTATACCGTTATTAGACTTATAACGTTGTAGGTGGGTTCGCATTTCAAAATAACTGAATTAATTTTTCTGCCCTGAATAACGTTATTGATAGCGTATGGCTGGTAAAATTCGCTCGTATACCGTTACTAGACTTATAACGTTATTGGTGGGTTCGCATTTCTAAATAACGGAATTATTTTTCTGCCATGAATAACGTTATTGACAGCGCAAAGCTCGTAAATATCGCTCGTATACCGTTACAAAGCTTATAACGTTATTGGTGGGTTCACATTTCTAAATAACGGAATTAATTTTTCTGCCCTGAATAACGTTATTGATAGCGTATAACAGGTTAAAATCTCTCGTATACCGTTACTAGGCTTATAACGTTATTAGTAGGTTTGAATTTTGAAATAACCGAATCGATCACTCTGCCTGAATAACGTTATTGATGGCGCGCAGCGGGTCAAAATCGCTGTCATACCGTTACTAGACTTATAACGTTTATAACGGGAGCGCATTTTAAAATAACGGAATCTTTTCCTCTGCTGGTTATAACGTTAATAGCACAAACCAGGGAAAATTATAACCCCTTATTTCGTTGCCGCACTATAAACGTTCTTCATATACCATTTGTTTTGGGTACGGAAGCAGTAACGTAACAAAAATTAATTCGTTATTTCTGACAATTCTGTTACGTTATGAAGCCTTGCTAATAAGACTAAAAATAAACTAAGATTAGGAGATAAATAATATAAATCAATAATTTTATAACAAAGGATAAGTTGATTCCTTAGTTAAAAGACTATTTACATCAGCAAATGGTTGAGGTAATCCAACAACTCCTACTTTATTGGGTTCGTTGATCGCTACACTAATCGTTTCATCTCTACATAATTACCACACCCTACACCCGAGACAGGCTCTTTAACATATTCTAACCTTGGTCTATCCCTACAACTCTTGTGCTCAACCTTTCCTTCCATAACTCTGTTTGATATTCCTGAGTGTCGTAGAATGTGTTCTACCATAGCCACGTACAATCAAGGCCCTGCCCAAAGCACAGCGGCAACGTCGCACTCTAGCTATGTGTGGCGAGCGGTAAGCATGGTGATGAATGATGCTGAACGTGCGACTCCGTACTAAATTGGATATATTCTTTTAACACTCGCATGTTTTATAATATTGTTTAAAGTAGACCCAAGAGGGAAGGCTAATCATGTGTTTAAAGTAAGTTCAGCTCCTAAGAAAACGTCGTCATTCTTTAATATTAAATAGTAAGCTCTCGAATCCTATCACACTAGGTTGCTCTACTGCATTGTTCCAAAGCTTCTTGCATCATAATTTGTAAACTTCAGACACTTGCTGAAATATAAATGTATTGTTCTTGTAACTTATCCCTGTAACAACAATCAAACCTTTATACTAGTTGGGTCTGACAAACAGTGGCGTAACTACGGGGGGTAATCAGGGGGATCATTCCCTCCCCCAGAGCCAAATAATAAAAATATTAAATTTATTGAAGTTTTCAATTTTTAATAAAACAAACCTCCGGTTTGATGACTAATGTTTGGAAGATGTAAGTTGATGCTCACTAAGTTGAAAGCATTTATTTTCACTTGTTTGAAATATTCAGCACTACCCTAACTTAACACTTACTGAATGAGCAAAATAGTCAGCTGTTCAGTTAGCCAGACAGGAGACAGTGAGGTGGGTGAGCAGTATTCTTCCTCATCCCTTGCCAAAAATACACCACTTGTTAGTTGCCTTCCTGTTAGTATCCGAATGTGAGTGTCATTTTGGAAAGTGAATATGGGTAGTATTGTGTTTAAACTTTAGTTGGAAACATTAGTATAACAATATTTATACAATGCCAGGAAATAGAAAGGGCCAGATGATTACGGGAAGAAAACCGCACATTATAATTGAAAACCAACAAAACTGTTAATTTTCGAATATCGGTACATTGATAAGTGCACATACAACGCATCAAATGCTAATGAAATGAAACATTCAAAACGTGTAGGTAGGAGGTTTTGAAACTTCAGGATCATATACGTGCTTTCATTATGTCCGAGTCCTCACTCCTCAATCTCAAAGTAATGTTGACTCAGATGAACCCCCTCCTGAAGTAAACAGTAGTTACGCGACTGCAGACAATACTCGTCAATATTTAATAATTGTATCGATCATGACCTACGATAGCTACTTTTATCATGTATACGTTGGCATTTAAGAGGTGTAAGTAAAAAAGATATGCATGAATCATTGATATGGGCGTACTAATTAGTCGGTAAGAATATATAGCAATTTATTGCATGAGGAAGTTACAAGCGAAATAGGAAAGTACAACCTTGTTAAATGTCACATTGGTGCTACTGTGTAGAACAAAAGGGTGCTTTGTACTTACTTAGTGAGAAAGTAGTGTTTTCTGACACAGTTATGCGTCACGTCGTTGAAGATAAGTGTATCTGTGGCAATTATTGCAATTGCATCAAACATTCTTCTCGGCAATTACTCTAAAATGATGAGAGACCCATTGAATACTTCAAATGAAATTAAGATTCGTAAATTGTTAACACTTGGTACTGAGCCCTGATTTTGAATTATTCATGAATGAAATGAGAGTATTTTACGAGCCCATGATAAAATTTAATACGGGAGAATCGAATCTGTAAAATGTCAGAAAACTGGTTAGTTGGCGAGTTACAAGCAGATTCACGGCACAGTCACATGATCTGCGAGGCAGAGTTGGCTCATGCCAAGGTCAGCCAACCCATAGCAACGCTAAGTTACCGCGGATTTGCAGTATTCATTGTTATAAATTATGCCATTGGATAGGAGTCGACAGCCAATGAGTAGAGCTCTAATAGACAACATTATTACTGAAAACCGGGTGAGTTAGCCGTGGAGGTTACGGCATGACTGATGGCAGTCGCTCACATCCGGGAGGCGAGGAGGTTCGAATCCCCCCGCCGGCAACCTTGAAGATGGTCTTCTGTGGTTTCCCATCTTCCTTCCAGGCAAATGCCGGGGTTGGTCTCTAACTATAGGCCACAGCCGCTACCTTCCAACTCCTCGTCCTTACATTCCAACTTCCCTCCTCCCCTCCCCAACGGTACTTGTAGCTCACCCATTGGGTGTCCGTCTCGAAGCAGCTACAAAACTGGCGAGCCGAACATGTCCTCGGACACTCCCGGCACTAAAAGCCATACGCTAAAAAAAAATGTTTTTTTAAATTACTGAAAGCCTCATCCACATGATGAAATAATTACTTTTAGGCCATTAAAAGGAGATTTATTGCATTAGAATGATGAAGAAAAGAAGAAGATGAATATAACAATACTTTAAAAGTCGCTGAAGGTTCACAGTAGACTGATATAAGCTTTTGAAGAAGTGTATGCAAAGTTTTAGCGCGAAGCTAATATGGCGCGCTCGACAGTCGATCAAGGAAATGGGGAGCGAGGAAGCTTGGCATTTCGTCTTGAGGACTCGTCCAGTATAGACGTAGTTCCGCAGTCAATTTTGAGGCTAAGTGAGCCCGACGTTCAGCGGAGTATCTAAACCGTGACTTAGGACGCCGTTCCAAGGTAGAGCTAGGCATTGCCCGGTGAAGATTTAGTGCAAGTTGGCCAGAGTAAGGCAGAGTCGATATTAAGGCTTAGGAATTCAATATCTGCAATATTCTAATATATTCTGCAAGTATACAGTATATTGAAACGAATATCCACTACCAATTTAGTGAGAAAATTCAACGCAGTTTAAGAAATATAGCGTGTTTTAGACAAACATAATTCTGCAGAAGAAAAGTATATATATCAGCACAGAAGAGAACGTTTTCACAAGTAGCAAGTTATCATCAGTGAACGCTATAAACACTACAGCTTCGAGAGAGCGTAAATCTGAGAACAATGTTGAGTGTTGTATGAACTTTGAAGTGGACTATTACTACATATTATACATTATGGCTTCGAATATGAACATTATTATGAAATCTACATTTCAACATAGAACGATGACTACAGTCATGGAGTAGATTAATATGCGCCAGGGATATACTCGTATCATGACGGAGATATGAGTTGACGATATAGAGCAACACTTAACATCAAACCATGTACGACATCATGTTAAGCTGAGATGTCGAATACATTATGTACTTGTCAACCTTGTAAATTAATGTATTCTCATGTACTTCAATTACAAGAATGAAAGCAATATACTGAATTCATAGAACATCCATATGAACATTTAATCGAAAATAACGATTCGATCTTTAGTTTTCTAACTATATTTTCACAAATGAAGATCAATCATCAGTATAGCTTGAATATGGCATGGTTTATCAGAACGAGAGGACGTGCAGATTTTGAATCAATTGATTGATATTTGGAAATTTATTTAATTATGCTCAATAATGTAAGACTTTCTTAAATTATGCTACGAAGTCAGTATTTCAGAGTTTAGAGATTTTCAGACAGTTTTTGAGTCTTAGATACCCATTAAATTCATTTTGAATTAATTGACTTGGGTATCTTATTTGCAAAAATAATTATTATTAGTAAGAAGAAACATGCGTGTGATATTATAGTAAGACATTAGTTTCGACGATCTGGCAAGAACTATTCGCCATATACAGCATAAGCAACGAACATTGATATGCAATGATATTCCTACGAGGAATTATTTCACAATTATGACTAACCATTTATTAGGAAGAAAGCTTTGGCCTTTCATAAATGTAACTTTTTAGAGAGGGAGTCTTCTTAGAAGACATGCTTTCAATCGACTTAAGATATTTTAGGGAAATCCTCATTCCAGTCGAAATTGATCACATTTATTGTTATAACAGTTTGTAACATTATGTAATTTGTGAACGTAACTTTGCAACACTGTAATGAAGTATGTCAGTTTGGAGAGACATTATATAGTATTTTTATTACATGTTTAGAACCAGAGTTTACTATAACTGAGTATCTTTACCAAGTAAACAATCGCAGGTCTTTCCAATTGAAACTGCAGATGTCTAGAGTATAAGTACTGCATAATATCAGTAGAAATGTATCAATAAAGTATAGCAGTTGTATAGACGACAATTATTTGAAACAGTAAGTTTGTAATAATTCAATGTTAGAATGAGGTTGAAATAGACCGTTGATACTCAAGTGTATGAGTTTTATAAAGGATATACGAAGGTTTATGCCGTATATAACATTTGGAGAACGTATTTGAGTAGAGGATTCTCTGTAGAGAGATTTTATATTGTCGCAATACGAAGGTGTACGCCGTATTATCAGTGAGTGCATTTAAATACTGTTGTGTTTTATATGAGACATTGTTAAGAATATATTGAGTTCATTAATACTCAGAGAAGTGAGTAGAGATCCAACATTGAGGGGAAGTGACAGTAGAGTTGATTGGCTGGAACAGTAATTGAGAAGTGGAGTATAACCTTTGTTTATTAAAACATTATTAAATTTTTATTAACCCGGAATTGCAATAATCAAGTGACTAATCTTAATTGATCGGTCATTGCAGATTTATTAACGACATTTTACCACAGAATGACCAAAGGCATAGTTATCTTAAAAAAGAAGAAGATCTTAGAGAAAGATAGTATCTCACAGGGAGATAGTTTAAACCGAGATAGATTTAAACAAAGCTAGAGGAAGCATTAATACTACCTAGGTATTGTATATAGTAAATTTAAACTTTTAACATTGTAAATATTAATAATCACAAGTTTAGATATTGTTTTAAACAATTAAACTGACGTCATAAATTTTAGTGTAAATATTTTATAAACATTTTGTTACTAATTATTCAATTAGTCAATTAATAATAATTATTTTCAGTGTATTTTAAATGTTTTGACGGCATAAGGGAATGCCAGAAATGTGTACAGTTTGTTGAATGGAGCGAGAGAGTGTATAAAGTTCCGTTAGTCTAGAATGACGTGGACTAGTTGCAAGTGTGTGTGTATTTTAAATGTTTTATTTTGTGAATGTATAAGGATTGTAACGCAGTACGAAGCGATGTTGAATGGAGCAGCGCGCCAGCCATTTATGTGTGCCAGACGAACGCACAGCTGTTCGAAAATGAAACCAGTTATTGGAGGGTTGTGCATTCTTGTCTGCCAGTATTATATAACTGAGAGCAGGTGTCCAGGGTGAATGATCGGCCAAGTAAACAAAGCCTGCTGTGAAGGACGCGTTAATCTAACTTCCTTGTATAAACCGTAGGAGGAAAAGATTTTATTTTATGATTGTTGGGAGTACAACCTATCTTTCAAATGTATAAATGTAATTGTATGTGTGTTGTACAGTCATGAAGACTGAGATATGAGAGTTTAGAAGGGAGGAGTTCGACCCTCAGTGTATATATTGTTATCATTATTTATTGTTATTTAGTTCTAAGGTTTTTGTTAATAAACTTTTATTTCGTTTTTATACATTATCGTAGCGTGGCTTATTTCCACGTTGGTCGAGATATTGTGTTATGGGTAACCCGAACAGGTAAGGAATTCCTCCCAACCCGTAATCCCCGAGAAATTTGGTAAGATTCTCATGTTTACCGCCCAGTGTATTTTTTGCCATAACACAATTATTGCAGCTGTGAGTAGTCAAGGTAAACTTTCTGGTAGGTCTTAGAGGGTTTTTATAGCCGGGAATCTTCTAAATTCTACGATCCTGTCCATCTGTGGATTTCCAGCAAGAGGCTCCTTGATTTGTTCAGGTACAGTACGGAATATTTATTTGTGTCATGCAATGTTCTTATATTTTATTATTAGTTAACTTGATCAGTTTCATCGTTTTCTTTGATTAATAACTGTTAAATGACTTACATCAAAATCTCCTTTTGTCACCTAAACGCACCTATCCCCGTCCATACATTTAGTGAACTTCCATCCAATAATCCGATATCAATTTAGAATATCGAGAGACTGGCTAGGCGCTCGGTCGGACGTATTAAGCTGGCGAGACGGTGTTGCAATTCGGTCTGGCCGAGGTCTGGTTATAGGTAGCCAAGGTCTTACCAACCAATATCATATCTTCATTGGCAGTCCCCAGAAACATCTCTCATCTTCCACTCGTAATAATACCTTTTCATTAGTTACTCTATATACCCTTCTGATCTTCATCATTATCAAATGCTTCTATTATCCTATTTTCTGCTGTGCCAACAGTCCAAGTTTCACTTCCATAGGGTGCCACGCTGCAGAAAAAGGTTTTTAAAAATGAGTTTCTAATACATAATTCTATATTTGATATCAACAGATTCCTTTTCAGTTACGGTGTTTGAAGGCATTTTAAGAGTTGCCTTAGTATTCGAAATTTGATGTTTTTCAGTCAGTCATCAGTATTGTACCCAATTGTGACGTGTTATTCCCTAAATTTAATGAGGAGATTAAGATAAACCGTGGAGTGAAGCAAGGAGATCCACTTTTGCCATTACTCTTTAACATAGTTCTAGATCCAGTCCTAAAGAGAGTTGAAGAATCGGGAATGGGATTTGAAGTGGGAAGAAAGAAAATTGCTGCTATAGCGTATGTGGATGACATAACGCTCTTTGCAAAGACCAGCTCTGAAATTCAGGCTTTTCTAGATACCTCAGGAGACACATTTTAAGATGCCGGAATGGAAATATCGGTGGCGAATTGTAGTGGTGTCCATGTAAAGAAGAAGGACGATGCTTGGATCTCTATACAATCAAACTTATCTATCAATAAGCAGTTACTCCCATCCTACGATATAAATCATTTCTTCGATTACCTGTGATTAACTTACACTTTAGCCAAAGGTTCTTGTAGCAAGGAACATCTAAACACTCTTGTAGAATGCGCACAACGTGTACGCCGATAAGCGCTAAAACCGTATCAAAAGGTGAAACTATTAATGCAACTTACTGTCCCAATCTTTACCCACCGCTTCCCCATTGACCTCCCCTCGTCTAATAACTTGAGAGAAATTGACACAACACTACGGGTGGAAGTTAATCACATGTTGCATCTTATTAACGGAACCACAGACTGCATGTTGTATGGCAGAAAACGGGATAGGGACCTTGGTTTTCCTTCACTAAGTACACAGATGAAGATCACAGCTCTTAGAGCAGGACTGGACATTATATCGTTACATGATAGATCCTCAAAGAACTAGCTGAAGTGGGAAAATGGAATGGGAAATTAAAGACCAAAGCTAGCTAATTAGGATTGGTTTTCCTGTAACACCGAGTGAGATAGGTCTAAGAAAAGGTCTATTTAAACTACTAACAATACATGATTGGATAGATCAACCCTCACAAGGAGTAGGAGTTAAAGCGTTCAAGGATGACCCTTATGGAAATTACTGGTTGCTGAAACAAGACACCCTACAAGCGGGACAATTCATCGACGCTCTCGAGATGAGATGGAATATATATGGTACAAGAGTAGCACTAAATAGAGCAACAAAATCAGGATCACTCACTGTCCTAGATGCAAGGATAAACACGAAACTTTAGGACATGTGATTGGCGAGTGCATCGCGGGAAGAAGAGCTAGGATCAAAAGACACAACTGGGTAGCAGGAAGAATACGGGATGAGTGTATCCACAAACGATCCACAGTGGCTCTAGAACAAACTTTCACCACTAGCGAAGGAGAACTACTGAAGCCGGATCCGGTCATTAAACAACGAGATTCCCCTTTCATAGTCGACGTTACTGTGACAATACTAACTCGCCTCGGCCGTAAGTACACTTGATTTTGACAGCTGCATGCAAATTCTTGGGAGTTGAGATGTGGTAGTGCTCTTTATCTACGCTAGAGTGCAGTAGCGCCTTGGTGAAGGTTACAACTGGGTCGTGTTCACCTGGTGGTGAAAGCGGTAAGCTTATCTGCGTATAGAATGATAGTCTTCCTTGCCAAGTTAAGATGGTTCTCTTCGTAACGACTGTTAGTATTTTTTTTTCGATGCAATGAAGATTGTGTGTGGGGACATGATTTAAAAAGGATATAACATCATGTAGTCTACAGATATTGAGTAGCTTTTAGCTACTAAATCGGATGTCTTGCTTCGTAAACCTCGTCATAACTGGCTCTACCAAAATATGAATCGATATGGAATAGTTTGCCTTTAAATTAATTTATTTTTCATGTAAAAATGTGGCAGAAAGATCAGGTTGGTTCTCTTGTACACCTGGGGTGTGTGATGGTCTGTACTTCGGTTTGAAACGGATACCTAAGTGTCCATGTCGACAAGAGAAATATTAGTTGCTCCTTATTTATTGTTTATATTTGTTGTTGAGGCAACTTTAAGGGAAGCAAACCTATATGTCGTGGATTTCCATAAGAGGACAAATGTGGTTAAACGGAGTTGTGAAGATGTGGTAAAAGGTATTATGTTCCAAAAGAGAAGTAAGTGGATTATTATATATTTCTGGGGTGCATGTGTATCTGCCTGGTGCATGCTATTTATAAAGCTTTTATTTTATTTGAGTTGGGGTTCGTATTTGCTGGCATTGCGTTCGTCTTCTGTTTTTGGTAATCAGTTGTTGTGTTCTGGATAACCTTGTTATGATTGTCAGCTGTTAGATGACAAATGTGAATCAAGGCACCATGTTTTTAAGGGTTGGACGAATTGAGATCTTGTTCCGAGTTTGCTCAGTTTTAGAAAGGAAATATCCATGATTTTATATATTTAGTGTCTTATGACATTACCTATTGATTGACGGGTATTAAATATTATTGAAGATTGTTTTCCGACTATAACTGAAAGTTGTATAATTAAGCATATGCGGAATTTTGTTGGTTAGGCCTCCTTCCTTATGTTATCGAGTCAACTGATAATAATTTAATGTGAATGAATATTTTGGCCTAAGAGAAATATTTTGGGAGCCAATGCAAGTAAGTTATATCCTACGTCAGGTACCACACCTTTTCCTTTATTTATACTGCATGTAATTATTTATGTTATGTTTATTGTAAAATTTGTTTTATGAATAGAAGTGTTATCTTAAAATACGAATCGTGTGTATCATTTCTGGGTTTGGGATTCTGTAGACAGCTCTCAAGGTAGACATCTCGGGTTGTGGTTGAAAATGGCCCAGTCGCTTCCCTTCCACAGTTCGTATTTGTTGTTGTTGTTGTTGTGTGAGCTGTTCAGTTACTGTAACCTTCGAAAATGGAGATTCACTCGCGTTGCAATGAACAAAGTGGGAAATATACCTGACTCCACCCAACAGTGTGTAGAGACTTTGATACGACTAGAGGAGAGGTAATCCCCATCGTTATTGGATCCAGAGGTGCACTCCCGATGAACACCATCACAAACCCGAAGGAGATAGACATAAGAGAAAGGAAAATTCTATTAGATATACAGTAGCTCTCACAACTCATAGGACTAGCATTGATCTGGCCAGATATCATCTAGATTATGGTTAATTGTAGCTTTGAATTATGTTACAAAACTCGAAATTAATCTATTCTCTTTCTAATCTCTTAAGTTAAGAATATCATTTCCAAATTCTAATCATTTCATCTTGTATGATTTTCGAATTACTAATTTTCTAATTTCTTTTTCCAAATTTTAAACTAATTAACTTTTGAATATTGTACATAATTCAGTCTAGATACCATGGAATTGTAAACACTGTATCTTACCCATTTTAAAAGGAAAATAAGTAAATTATATGTTAAAACTCAGCAATGTTTCTAGGTTTATGCCGTGTCTTGTGTGGGGTTTCGTCTAGGAACACAAAGCTGTCTGATCATCGGGCCTTCATAGGGAAGTTAAGGCTGCTTGAGCTTGTAGGTCTCGCAGTAAAGAAGCGCAAATGCGTTTCATAAAAAAGTGGTAGCGCGTAATTCGTTCCTCCTGTGGGGGTCCAAGCATGGAGACCAAGAGCTCGGTAATTGGTTAGCGTGCTAGGCTTTGGCCCGAAGGGTCCCAGATTCGTTTCCAGGCCGTGTCATCAGGGATTTTAATCTCCTGGGGTCAATTCCCGTGACTAGGGGACTGGGTGTATATGACGTCTTCATCATCACCTCATCCTCATTACGTCACGAAAGTCGCCCACGGGCGTCAACTAGGAAGATCTGCACTCGGCCTCTCAGGTGCCACACAAAAAATAATAATGATACATTATTTTTTGAAATGTTCTTAAATTTTCCTAAATGTAAAAAGAATATGAAATCAGAACTAGTCGACCTACCGTTCTCCAACCTAAAATACTGAAGCGTGGCTCATCGCCCGTGGTTATGCTGCTGCGATAGAGGGACCATTGAGGTGACTGACCCAGTTTACAGACTAAAGAAAGGCCCGAGCCACTGTCAGTTCACATCTTGGAGAGCTTCCGCATTTCATGTTGAGGACATAATGAAAATAACTCGTATGAGATATTAATGTGCCCCTTCATTCCCAGAATTCCATCACGTCGCTCCCAGTGGGATCTTGGTTTTATTAAATAAAAGATACACTCTCTTTTATTTCAGACGCAGGAACTCGCCTACCTAAACCAAGCCTTTTGGTGTAGCATCGGAACAGCAGACTGCATTCAGTACTCTTACATGAATTCAATGCGATGTTGAACGTTTGGAAATATCGCCAATAATAATAATAATTTTTGAGGAAAATCCTGGGTCCCATCAAAGAAAACAGCGAGTATTGAAGGCGTCACAACCACGAATTGTACAAGCACGTGGAGAAGATCAGTGAATCGATTCGAAAAAGAAGGATTGCCTTTTATAGCCACGTGACACGAATGAGCCCAGGCAGGATATCAAAACGGATATTGACGTACTTTCAAGGTAAGAAAACCAAAGGGGCATGGTTTACGGAAGTTGAGAAAGATCTACGTGAAATGGAAATTTCCCCTAAAGATATCCAGGAGCGTGTGACACTTCAGGAAAAACTACGTACGCACAAAGGTTTCCAGGAAAAGCCGAAGCTGAAGACAAGGAAGGCGTGGTCCCAAGAGAGAAAAGAACAACACCGGAGACGAATGCGGGAACACTGGGCGGTAGTTAGAGCTCGGAAAAAGAGACAGTTGAACTAACGTGGTCCCTAGTTGGCCGAATCGAGGAAAGAATAATAATAATAATAATAATAATAATAATAATAATAATAATAATTATAACTATAATTGTGATAATAATAACTAGAGGGTCTGTATGAGAAATCTTCCATTTGTGTAAACCACCCGCCCGGCTTTACTGTTATGCGCGCTCAACCCGACGCAGTTTTCGCTGGGGCTATAATCTTCCTGATGTGTAACATCTCTCCACTCGGTTGCTGGTTATTTTTGTAGGGGTGATTTTGAAAAATGGGACGGAAGTGGATCGGATGGAAGTGTTTAAGACGCACTGCCATCTGTATCGCATCCTTCATGGCTGCTTTAGCGATCCAGCTTGCAGTGGTACCATGTGGAATGTATAAATCCCATACGGATTACTTCAAGGTTTGGAGGCGCCATTACAGATATTTCTACAATAAAACATCTTCAAGTTGTTCTTTGGTGTAAAAATATTAATTATATCATATTTGCTGAAAACAATTAAGAGTCTGTTTTTCAATCTCTGGATAAAAGTGATGGGCATCCACTCCCGGATTTTATTTTTATCGTATGGCTTTTAGTGCCGGGAGTGTCCGAGGACATGTTTGGCTCGCCAGTTTCGTAGCTGCTTCGAGACGGACACCCAATGGGTGAGCTAGAAGTACCGTTGGGGAGGGAAGTTGGAATGTAAGGACGAGGAGGTGGAAGGTAGTGGCTGTGGCCTATAGTTAGGGACCAACCCCAGAATTTGCCTGGAAGGAAGATGGGAAACCACAGACTACCATCTTCAAGGTTGCCGGCGAGGGGATTCGAACCTCCTCGCCTCCCGGATGTGAGCGACTGCCAGCAGTCATGCCGTAACGACCACGGCTAACTCACCCGGTACTCCCGGAGTAACTTTGCTCAACACTTTCATACTGAAAGGTAAACGCTCATGCGAACTCTGGTTTCAACTGACTGAAACACAAACCACATGTTAAAAGTCTTCGTATCACTATTTAAATGATAATATGCTTTAATACAGGGTCTTTCACTCAAAGTGCGGCCGGCAGTGCGGCGCGTAGAGGCAGCTCGCTGAGCTTAGGGTCGAGAGTCCGAAGCATCAATCCAACAGCACTTCCTTCCTTATCTTAATAATGAGTTATGCTGTGACAGCAGCGCGCTGCGATATGATCGTCTGACCTTTATAGCTGCACGTTCTACCTAGAGCGCTGGGCTGGCCGCACTTTGAGTGAAAGACCCTGTATGAAATATTGTAACTAGTCGGCAAAGCCGGTATTATGTTTCTGCACAATGGCTATTCAGATATTAACCCACATTGCGGTAATGCAGTTATCAAAGTAATATATATCGATGTTTCTATACGGGAACTGAGCTAGCCTTTCATGGCCACTATAGGAATTCCCTTTACTGTCAAGTAGACGTATTCATAACTAATTTAAAACTTAATTCCACGCAGGAACATTACCGAAAAAAAGAAAAATATAAATGGAACATAAAGAATACTTCCATGTTATTACCGGCACGTGAAAATGAGTACCTGTCTTGTACTCTGAATTCCTGTGGTTGTAATGGCTCCTTGGATAGCATCTTGGTCTGCAAATCATGAGGTCTCAAGTTCGAACTCCAGTCCCGGCAATTATTTTTGCTACCTGATTATCGATTTAAACGATATCTGTCATAACATTATGCGTCATTTTAACCTAATCTACGTGAAATTACGATTTATCTAATTTTAATTACAATAGTTTGCACCAAGCAGGAGTTGGGAAATTTGACTGTATTGAACATTATTTCTAGTAGTCTATTGATAGGCTAGAGACTATGGTTTCATTCCTCCTCTTAATTTACAATATAATATGTGATGTTTGTAACAAGTGTGCCAGTAGCATATCTCCAATTCAATCTATACATTCATCGTAGTACAAGTATGAAAACGGAGCTTAAATTAACATTTTAAGAATGTCCAAGCTGTGTAGTGTACGAGTAGGATAACATGACAGATGTTACACATCATATGCGACTACTGTAAGGCTCGTATCTTTTTTTATTTGTTTAAACGCACTTTTTAAACAAATTGTCGATGCTTATGAATTAAGAATGTAACTTTTTAGTGCCGCTAGAAATATATTTTCTTTCCTATAACCTTTTCAGACTCAAGACAAAATTTGTACCTTTTTTCTGGTCTCTTTCTCATTAAATAACGGCACATTTAACATATTTTAAGACAAATTATTTATTTTAATAACATATCAAAATTACACATCACAAATAACGACCGGCGCAATTGCGAGCACCAAGTAGTGGCCTTAGGCCCAGACTATCTCCGGACTGGAAAAGCAAGGTCTGCGAATCCCTCAGTCGAACATTCTTGAAATGGTTTTCCGTTCTTATCGTTTTCAAATCTGGGTGGAACAGGGACAGTACCTTCTAGCAGGTCACGAACGCTTCCATCCAACTTCTTGCCCAGTTTAATTCATGTACACTCATTTTCATCTCTTAGTAACACCCCTGATAATCTAGGTGTTGGAATGGGTAACCACCTGTAAAAACCATCCACAATCTCTCTTCATCCACCAACCCTATAGAAATGAGAATATTAAGGGGTTGAATTAGTTCAGAAATCACATAGTACCAATTGTTGCTGAGAAAATATATTAAAGAGTGAAGGTGCATTATGTGTATCCTAGGTCTGAAGGGGTTTCAAAAATGCTCATTTGTTACTAACACTGTTCCTTATGAGCGCCCCATATGTATAGACCACCCAACCAGCTTCAATGATACGCGCACACCACGGGACGCAGATCTCGCAGGGGCTATCGCTTTGTTTATTCGTGTACTTTATAAACAAATAAATATATTTCCGTTGACATTTCAAGAAACTAAAAAGTACTTTCCCTGTGCTATTGGGATGATTTGGAAGATTTTGATACAAACCGCACCTTCTGACTCCCTTTGGTTTAAGAGCTTGAGTTTATTGAAATATATACCTTAGTGGATTATATGTTTGACAGCAATAATAATGTTATTGCTATTACGTCTCTTTTAACTACTACGGGCTTTAGAGACGCCGGGGTGCCAGAATTTTGCCCTGAAGGGGTTCATTAACGTCCCAGTATATATACTAGCATTTGCGCACCCTCAAATGCCACATGATTGCGCCAGGATTCAATCCTGAAACCTTGGGAACAGCAATCGAGAACGTAACCGCTGTGCCATACAACCAGTCAATCACATCATTAACAGCGATCTTCTTGACAGTTGTTTTCACCCAGCACCTTCCATGCCAGAATGGTACACTAGTGTGTGTCAAATCCGTAACAGCTACTAAATTTTGCTCCATGATAAGTGCCATTATACAATACTCCAGTTACCACAGAATCACAGGTTATATCAGACAAATTTAATACATACATGGATTTGAAAATCATTATTCCATAAATTGATCCGTGTTGGCATTAAGTAACCATTGAGAACACTGGTATTTCACCAAAATAATACAATTACTCAGCAATTCCTCTAGGTTTGTACCGTGTCTTGTGTGGGGTTTCGCCTAGGACACCAAGCTTGCTCATCGGCGGGCTCTTGCTGTCCCCGCCTGGACCCCCACAGGAGTAACGAACTGCGCGCTACCTCCCTTGATATAGAGTGCAATTGCACTACTTGACTGCGAGAACTAAATGCTCAAGCAGCCTCAACCTCCCAATGAAGGCTTCCAAATAGATGGTAGATTGGCTTTCACGGCCGGTGAATTAAAACTCAGCAATTCTTCTAGGTTTGAGCCGTGTCTTGCATGGAGTTTCACCTAGGACACCAAGTTGGCTCATCGGCGGGCTCTTGGTGTCCCCGCTCGGACCCCCACAGGAGTAACGAACTGCGTGCTACCTCCCTTCATATAGAGTACAACTGCACTACTTGACTGCGAGAACTAAAAGCTCAAGCAGCCTGAACCTCCCTATGAAGGCTTCCAAAAAAGATGGTATATTGGCTTTCACGGCCGGCTTTTAGTTCTCGCAGTCAAGTAGTGCAGTTGCACTCTATATCAAGGGAGGTAGCGCGCAGTTCGTTACTCCAGTGGGGCTCCGGGCGGGGACACCAAGAGCCCGCCGATGAACCAGCTTGGTGTCCTAGGTGAAACCCCACACAAGACACGGTACAAACCTAGAAGAATTGCTGAGTTTTAATTCACCGGCCGTGAAAGCCAACATACAATACAATTACTCCTTCGTACTAGGCATGTCCAGATATTAAGTTCCATTTTTATACGTTGCCCAGGCAGGCATCGCTGCAATCGCAGTTTGGTGCATGCACGGTAGTTGCTCTGAGTCAAGGAGAAGAGGCTGACAATTAATGAATATTCCACCAATCAATACAAATCCTACTCAAATATTAGTACATGTTTCGGGCCAACAATGGGACCTCTTCGGCACAATTAGAATCAAACCTTAAGAATCTTACCTAAAAATTGTTTTTAAAGTCTGAAATGACATAGTCGTGGTCGGCTTGCGAATTGAGCGACCGCGGCTGTGTTATGAGCCAGGTATCGGTGCGTCAAGCGCTCCTCTGCCTGGATTTCAGTCTAATTTGAGATATACAAAAGTTGAGTTAGTAAAATATTTTTTTCTGAATTGATTAATAGTTAGAATTAATTGTTACTATGTAATTTGACTTAGTTAAGGGGTTTGATAATGGAGGATCTGACTTAAAGTTCGCATATGACTTATGGGATTTATTTATTTAGTGATTTAACTTAGCTATAGACTGTTGCGACTTCGTTCATTAGTTCACTCCTAACAAAACTAACTGTTGAGAAACGTAATTAACTAAAATAGGCTATATGCAGTATGAAGTGAAGATACCGGAAAACAATGAAAAAGAACGATGACAATTTAAACTAATGGATACGAATTGGTGTCAGGTGTAAAATAATAGAATCAATTTAAAATAAATAAAATGGATATCCAAATTGAGTTTCGTTCACTTCTGACCGCTAGATAGCTCTAGCGTAGCACTCATACGTCAAGTTGGACGCTACGATGGCTTTTCTATGCGTTAGGCCGTGGGTCAAACTTTCTGTGGACTCGATGGACAACTGTGATTCAACTTTACTCACGGCCGTCCTTGTAATAGTTATTCTGTCGTTCACTATTTTCAACAGTAGGCAAATACTGGGATGGTACCTTGTAGTAGGCCACTGCCGCTTCCTACCATCCCAGTTTCATTCATCCTTATACATTTCATCTCTCGTTAACTCTTCTCATGAGGTTAACACCAAGAAAGTGCATCCAGCTATTCAAGCAACCCATCACAGATACTAATCGCATCGCTTTGAGATAATTATAACAACACCCTATGTGGTTTTGAGGTACGTATTGAGGCTAAGTTATGCTTCGCGTGGCTGAGTGAACCCCATTGAAGTCCTCAATCCAGAATTGTATTTACTGGCAGAGACGGAGATTGTACCTGAACATCTGCGATGACAGCCAATAACCCTAAACGCTACACCACTACTACCATTCCTAACAAAACCATATCGTTATCATGTTCTCGAGTTTAAAACTCGATATCTGTCAGCTGCCAGCGTCAAATGTGTAATGAGATTTGGTGTGGCATGCACATCATGGCTCCACAGGAAACCCAGAGTATCAGTGACATATTCAGATGACACATTGCATTCGATAATTGAATGCGTTGGATAACTTGACCTCTACACACTTCTGAGATGCCCTTCAACTTGGCCATGCTCGTTAAGTTGCGGCGATAATGTAAGTCACGAGAGCATCGAGGATTCGAATTTCGGCACTGACAACAGCCATCCTAAGTGTCGGATTCTCCTCAGTTTTTCGATACTCTTTCCTTGGTTCAATTTCCGGGGTGCCAGTCCCAATCCTTCATAAGTTTACTAGAACGAAGTTAACTTTCTGGGAATATCACAGTCACTGTTAATTGAAGGGCCTTTAAATGTGGTTTTCGGAGACCCTTTATAGTCGGGTGAAAAAGACCTTTCGTACCACACTCACACGTACAAATTGCGTGAAAAAATCTAGAGTGCCCCTTGACTCCCTTAAGCGCATTGTACTGTATGTATTGATGAATTTTACAGCTTAATTTGGTTCTGTGATAACCTTATAACCGTCTGGAAACTTTCACAGTAATGTAATAATTGGAATTGCAATGCGTCTTACCGAAATAGATGGACCTGTGAGATTATGTTGCCATGGTTACCGTGTTGCATTCTTTAATTATTTCATTGTAAATATACATGTTTTAAGGTATTTATTTAATTGTGAGGCATTTAAAGAGTGAGTGCGTTTCGCTTGCGTATTGGGTTATGCTGAACCTGTAGTTATCCCATGTGTGTAGGTTGGTGTTAATGGGACCTTAGCAGAATAATATAGGGAGTGATTACAGTTACATATTCTACAGTAAAATCTGCCCTTAACGAAATAGAACGGTACTAGCAAACTTTTCCATTAAAGGTATATGGTGACCTTCAAAATAGCTTATATTTGCGATTACAATAACTGTTTCGGACATTCACCACTAAGTGTCAGTGACATCTGGTAGCGAAAGTTGGAACTACTTGAAATTGTACGGAACTTGTAGCTCACCCCATGGGTGTCCAAATTGTAGCAGCTACAGCCTCTGGTGAGCCGAACATGTCCTCGGACACTCCCGGCACTAAAAGCCAAACACTAAATAAATAAATAAATAAATAAATAAATGAATAAATAGTAAGTAATACCGCCCTCAAAAGATGTTCAGTAGATATGAACAAAGGTGAATCATAAACATCCAAGTAGCAACTTAGTAAGCCTATCGGTCGCGAGGTAGTATGAACTCGTTGCGTTGGACTAAAAGTCCCTAAAGTTAGTAAAATTCGTTCACAATTCTAGAATGGCTTCGGTGGCGTAGTTGGTAGCATGCTGAGCTTCTATGCCCAAGATTGCGGGTTCAAACCGGCCGAAGTCGTAGGATTTTTTAGAACGTTCAAATTCCCTCGGTATGCCTTCCTTCGGAGGGGAAGTAAAGCCGGCGGTCCCTTGTCATAGATTTATGGCATGTTAAAGAACCTTCCACTAATTACACCTGTGTGAAGCTAAATTATATATAGGTGAAACATTTGACTAACATTCTTAGGTTCCAACGTTCGTCGTCAGGAGCCTACTGCTGTGGAGCTGGTAACTAAGTTCTGAACTAGTTGGTCATTGACGGTGGCGTTTGGCGGTAAAAGTAGGAACTACTTGGAAAAATTGAATGCCTGCAGTCCTTACTTGAATTAAAACAGATACACACACTAATACAGTCATCACAATTAACGCCGGTTATCAGAGAGATTCTACACACACCCAAAGTGCACGGGGCTACACGACCGCGTTGCCGCAGCCCCTAAACTAAGGAACCAACCCACCATAAAAATTCTATGCAAAGTAAGTTCATTAAACAATAGACATGCACAAAATGGGCATACTTAGGAGAAAATAAAATGTTGTACACACCTTATTGAATGTTGTATTTACATATTTCTGCTACCAATCAATACAGTACGGTACCTCTTTTACTCCAGTGATGGCATCAAGCACAACTCTGACTTTCGTAGCCATAATGGCTATGTCAGTAATGTAACTTGAGAAGTGCTCAGTTAAAAGCTGAATTCTAAGCTGATAGATAAAGGTCGAGACAAAGACATTTTTTTTTGATTGACAGCTTATTAATGTGAGCATTGGGAAAGGGAAGCCTCCGTGGCTTAGGCAGCAGCACGCCGGCCTCTGACCGCTGGGTCCATGGTTTCAAATTCTGGTCACTACATGTGAGATCTGTGCTGGACAAAACGGAGGCAGACAGATTTTTCTCTGGGTAGACTACTCTGGTTTACCTTGTCAAAAACTTAATTCCAGCAACACTCTCCACTATTATTTCATTTCATCTGTCATTCATTATATCATTGCCCGAGAGGAGTGCCACAGGCTTCTGCAGCCGGCACAGTTCATATCCTCACCGCTAAGTGGGTGCTTCTTTCATTCCATCCTTGACCCGGTCGGTCAACTGAAAGCAGGCTGTGGAATTTCATTGGGAAAGGTTTGGAGAACTTTGACGTGTAAGTTTCAGAACATAAGAAAGACATTCTTTGGTAGCTACAGAATCAACTGTTACAGCAGAAAAGGTAGACTTTCACAGGGTGCCTAAAATTGTTCTAAGCACTGCTTTCCGGAACTTGTAATTTTCCATTAAAATGCATGTTTGATTTTCGTTGCCCGCGAAACACAGTCCCTTGAAATCACGCTTTACTGTTCTACTGTCAGTAGAGAAAAAACCGACAGTAGTGGCTACGCGGGCTAAAGCTCCGCGTTAGGTAAAGGGGCCAAGCTCTCTGCTGACTCGGTAGACGCGTGGGTTCGAGCCCCACCGTCGGCTGTCCTTGAAATGGTTTTCCGTGGTTTCCCATTTTCAACACCAGGCAAATGCTGGGACAGTACCTTCTGACAGGCCACGGCCGCTTCCTTCCACTTCCTTGCCCAGTTTCATTCATCTTCATCCTTTCCATCTCTCATCCCGACGCGCAGGTCGCCCACGGGCGTCGACTAGAAAGACCTGCACTCGGCCTCTCACGAGGCTACACGAAAAAAAAAAGTAGAGAAAAACAACATGGTGGCCACTCGAAATTTTAACATATAATTGCCCTTCCTAGTGACCTAATTATTATAGCGTAGTGCTCTGTGGTTCTCCATATGGGTGTAAAACAAAATGTTCAGTAAATAACATATATCCTACTTTCTCCTAAATGTATGGGTATTGTTATAACTCTTTTTCCTTTTCAAGGAGTTTAATTGAATGTTAGTTGTAGCTTGTTGAAATACAACGTGTTATACGGATGTTAAACATAAATATGAGGTGCCCTTTGCTAGTGATACCTCTGTACAAAATTTCATTCAATTCGGTTTCACCGTGTTTGAATTGATATGGTGAATCAATTTGCAAACATACATGGCTGATATCTGCAAACTATTGGGCTGATGATCTTGTATTTATTTCAAAAGATGCTTCCTACAAAAAGGTATGTTGTTGCAAAATTTGGTAGAGATCAGATTATTAGGTTGGTCGTAATTTGATTTAATCTTTTAACATTTAGGTGGCCGCCATTACGTTTCCGTCAAGATGGCGACAATATAAAGCATGACACTGAGTTGCCTTTTGCAAGTGCTACCTCTGTACCAAATTTCGTTCAATTCGGTTTCACCGTGTCTGAATGATCGGGGGAATCGATTTGCACACATTCATGGCCGCTATCTATAATCTATTGACTGATGACCTTGTCGTTTGGTTATAAGTTGCTTACCACATAAAGGTATGCTGTTGCAAGATTTAGTAGATATCAGATGATTCGTTTGGTCGTAATTTGATGTAAGCTTTCAACATTTGGGTGGTCGCCATTACGTTTTCGTCAAGATGGTGGCGATATAAAACATGACACTGAGGTGGCCTTTGCTAGTGCTACCTCTGTACCAAATTTCGCTCAATTCGGATTCACCGTGTGCGAATTGATAGGGGGGGGGCAGACATTCAGAGTACACACACTCACACACACACAGACACACAGACAGTCACACAATTTTTCGCCCTGTGTTGATCTTATAAGTCTGCTTTTTTTGTTGTTGGAAAAAAACGAAAGTAGGCTAAAAATAAATGGAATGTTTGGTGATTGGTTCAGGAAATGTATGGGGAGAGTTTTAAACACAAAGACAAATTAAAGATAGGGTTTTAGTTAGTGATGTTATTAATACTTTTATACCAACCTTCCCCCTGGTTGGGAAAATGTGTCTGAAACTCTACCTCCTGGCTACGTCGAGGAATGGACGACTTGGAGGTCACTGAATAGACTGCGCTCTAGAGTAGGCAGATCAAAGGTTAATATGGCAAGATGGGGTTACATTGACCAGGATGATATTCAATGTGATTGTGGAGAAGACCACACTGTTCAGCATATGACTGAGTGTCGACTGTGCCCAGCATCCTGCACGGAAGAAGATCTTCGTTGGGGAACACAGAGAGCAATGGAAGTGGCCAAGTTTTGGGCAAAGATAATATAATAACTGTGTTATATATTTACAATGTACGTTTCTGATACGAGAATAATAATAATAATACTTTTATTAGTGTTTATCGGTTTGACCATCCAATGACAGCTGGACGGAGGCCAAGTTTTATAAAATATTATATTTAGCTGTGCACTCTGATATTAATATATGATTGTGTTGCCAGTTGTAACCAACTGAAATTCAATATTTCATGTGTTTCGAATACACCTCCTTCTATTTTAAGCCTAGAATGGCTGACTGCATTAAATATACGTGTCTGGTAACATTTTAAGTTTCTCCTGCTTTCCTATCTTACCACGACTCAGTTGCTTGCAGGGTTTAGTTGTGATGTTTTCGTCGGATAAAACGTATCTGAGATGCCAGCTGTATCACAGCGCTGACAGACGATACCCTGAGTGTTTTCTGCACTCTATCCAGTACGCTATTTGAATCCACGGGTTGCCTACCCCATTTTCAACGTTAATAATTAGCCTTTGAAAGCCCAGGTGGTGTAACTCCACTCGGAATTGTCGGTAAGTCTAATCTTTATGGCAAGCAGGCATAGCTCAGTGCCAGTGTGTGTGATGCATTTGAAATGCGCATTGCGTCTGTCGGCTACAAAGGCTAGACTTGCCTCTTATTCGGAGAGGAGTTACACCTCTTGGGCTCTCCAACGGCCAAAATACAGGGCACAACACTACAAATTACCACAGTAACACAGGTTATTAGACAAATTTAACACACCCAAATACACAGAGCAGATAACCAAGATGTCCCCAAGACCCTAAAATGAATTGATAACAGTAACAATGCCTTTCTCATGATCTGAGAGTAGTTTGCTAGATGAGCACTTGGTGGATTTTAACTTAGAGTATTTAACCCATGGCGGAGTTAACAAACTGAACATTTTAAACCAATTATAATCAACCAAAGAAGCGTTGACTCCCTCCCGTAACATGATGATGTGTGGTATCCTTTAACGCGAAGGGAAATGCATCAGGTGCTCCACTCAATTTATCTTCATTATAGCTCGTTGACACCGCATTTCCCTTGACCAGGAGCAAGGTGGCTAGGTCGCGTCTGTGTGACAGGTGATAAGTTGAGGGCTCAGATGTGACAAGCATGATCAATCTATCCAGCATCCTCGTCAAATTACAGGTTTATATAGAGCACAGGAAGATAATGTAACGTGGTAGTCGTAGCTGTTGGATTATAGTGAGCAGAAAAAGATAATATAATGAGCAGGACTAGGATTCATAGGCTATGTATTTACATTAGGTAGATTTCATTAGAAAGCTAACTATTGCAATGGGTACCATGTTTCGACTTCCGAAAAATTTCGACATATCTTCGCGTTTCACATCCCCTACACCCCAAAACCACCGTCAGTTCAAAAGTTTATATATAATTTATGTATATATGGATATATGTATCTATCTATAGACTATACAGTGTGGTCCACCAGCCCCTTATTATTTTTGGAGGAAGGCAACCCAACTAACGCGTATATCACAGTCATTCTAAAAACATTAGTACCTGCTCCTTTACGCCCATTGTACAACTTTACCGTTGAGTACATCCTCGCGAATATAGTAGAAATCAATAGTGGCAGTGTTCTTTCAATGACCTCAAATATAAAGCATGATTGAAACGAACAGAGCTCCGAATGACACCTTCATACATTTGGACAGGAAGTGTCTGCGGATAGACTCAATACGTGCCAGCAATAATCCATGGTTCTTGGTAGCTAAGGTGGCTAAATCAAGAAGTGCTAGAGTAGCGTCAACGAAGTCGCATTGTTGTAGGTTCAAACCTTGAACTAGTGCATTTTTTTCTTAATGTCATTTATTGTGGATGTATTATGGACGCATACCTATCTGTTCCAACGAGTGATTTTTTATTTGGTCCTCAAAAGGACCGTTCATATCCGATGGTACACAGCCAGATTGGACGACGACATAATGATCTGTAGAACGAAAGCAAGGTATCCTGTATATTCAAGGTAGCAAGTGTTCGAAATTTTGACCACCTTTGTTTAAAGGAAAACTCCGACTCACTCAGACAACCCACATAACAAATAGATTTGTTATGTGGGTTGGCTCACGAATAAATTCACCAGACCGAAACTATAATTTCTTTCAACGGTGTCTGTGCGAAAAGCGCTTGCTATACACTTACAGTAATAGTTAGTTAGTGAGGTTTTAAGGGGCGGAACTACGAGGTCATCTGCCCCAAACATACAGTAAATACAGATAATTATAACATTATTGGTTTTACGTCCCTTTTAACTGCTCTGGCTTTTAGATACGCCGGGGTGCCGGAATTTTGCTCCGAAGGGGATCTTCAACGTGCCAGTAAATCTACTGACACGGCTCCCTCGCATTTGCGCACCCTCAAATGCCAGCTGACTGCGCCAGGATACGAACCTGCAACTTTCGGCACAGCAAGCGAGAACGTTACCGCTGAGCCTCGTATCAAGGCAGTAATTACAGAACGTGTCATATTATGATTCTGGGATAAATATTGAACTATTCAAATTCTAATTATCACGAATAGAGTCGCCTCCGTTGCGTAGTAGTCAGCGTGATTAGCTACCACCCCGGACGTCCTGGGTTCGATTCCCGGCTCTGCCACGAAATTTGAAACGAGGTATGAGGACTGGGATGGGGTCTACTCTGCCTCGGGTGGTCCAAATGAGTAGAGGTGGTTCGATTCCCACCTCAGCCATCCTCAAAGTGGTTTTCCGTGGTTTCCCACTTCGCCTTCGGGCAAATACCGGGATGTCACCTACCGTGCGGCCACGGCCGCCTCCTTCCCTCTTCCTTGCCTATCCCTCCCGATCGTCCCCTCCCTTCCCATCCCTCAAGAGGACCCTGTTCGCTTTGAAGGTGAGGCCGCCTGGGCGAGGTGCTGATTCCACCTCCCCAATTGTATCCCGCAGACAAGATGTTTCAAGCTCCAGGACACTGCCCGTAGAGGCGGTAATGATGGGATCCCTCGCTGAGTCCGTGGGAAAACCTAACCTGGAGGGTAAAATCGACTAAAAATAATAATTATAACGAATAGTATCCATCCATGGTTTTGAAAAGTATTTAGGGAAAATAACCATTTAAATGAGACAAGAAAATAGCTTTCCCTATCGTCTTCGTAGTTAATGTGAACAAAACCAAGTTGAAATCTTGCTGTACGAGGCAGGGAGGGTATAATAAAATAGTTTGAAAGGATTTAAAAATTCTGCCGTTGGATAGTCTTGAACCCTTCGAAAGAACGAGCAGGCGCAATAACACTTGCACACATTTCCAACACACACTCGAGGTTTTTGTTGCGCTTCTTATTAACACGTATGGTAAAATATTCAATTATTACAGTTAGATCCTAAATATTGATTGGAATGCATTCATTCAGTACCTGGCATGTTTTCTAATTTACTTAAAGCACGTTTCGCGACCGCTTTGCGTTAATAGGGCGAAAGAACTGCAAATAATGCCCTCAAATGACAGCCCTTCGGTTTTATTTCATACAGCTTAGCGTACAAAATGCTAGCGTGTGATACACTTCGGTTATACAAGCAGGTGTACTGACGAAGAGAACAGAATCATACAGGATTTTGTACCAGCGATCACAGCAGCTTCCTTGCCAGCGAGTGTCGTGTGATACGGGCCTAAAGATATGCTAAAACTTTTTTGTTAAAATTTTATAACAAAACAAGATGTTCGGTAAAGAACGTATAGCCTACTTTCTCCTAAATGCATGGGTATTGTTATAACTCTTTGCGGCGGCGTGGTGGCTCAGCGGTCTAGCTGTATGTCTCTCACCATGGCGGTCCGGGTTCGATTCCCGGTCAATGCATGTGAGATTTTCGATGTGAAATGCCATGTCCTGTTGTTCGGATTCCCCGTAAAAAGGAGGTCCCGTGGCTCATAATCATAAGATTCACGGTCACGTAAAACTACAATCTTCCTTTTTCTTCTATAACTCTTTGTCCTTTTCAAGGATTATAATTGATTGATGGTTGTAGTAGCTTCTTGAAATACAACGTGCTATACGGATATTATACATGAATATGATGCGCCCTTTGCTAGTGCTATCTCTGTAAAAATTTTCATTCAATTCGGTTTCACCGTGTTTGAATTGATATGGGGAATCGATTTGCACACATGCATGGCCGTTATCTGCAAACTATTGGGTTGAAGACCTTGTGGTTCAGTCAAAAGATGCTTCCCACAAAAAGGTATGTTGTTGAAAAATTTGGTAGAGATCAAGGAAGCTTGTAGTTTAACGTGACCGTTAATCGCGAGATCATGAGCCACGGGACCTCCTTTTTACGTGGATTCCGAACCACAGGACATGGCATTTCACTTCGAAAATCTCACATGCATTGACCGGGAATCGAACCCGGACCGCCTTGGTGAGAGGCATTCAGCTAGACCGCTGAGCCACCACGCCCCCTTGGTAGAGATCAAATTGTTAGGTTGGTCGTAATTTGATTGAAGCTTTAACATTAGGATGGCCGCCATTACGTCTTCATCAAGATGGCGGCGATATAAAACATGACACTGGAGTGCCCTTTGCTAGTGCTACCTCTGTACCAAATTTCGTTCAATTCGGTTTCACCGTGTTTGAATTGATAGAGGGAATCAATTTGCACACATACATGGTCGCCATCTGCAAACTTACGGGCTGACGACCTTGTAGTTCAGTCAAACGACGCTCGCCATACAAGTATATGTAGTTACAAAATTTGGTAGAGATCAAATGATTAAGTTAGTCGTAATTTGAATTAAGCTTGGAACATTTGGGTGGCCACCATTACGTTTCCGTCAAGATGGTGGCGATATAAAACATGACACTGACGTGTTCTACGCTAGTGCTACCTCTGTACCAAATTTCGTTCAATTCGGTTTCACCGTGTTTGAATTGATAGAGGGAATCAATTTGCACACATACATGGCCGCCATCTGCAAACTTACGGGCTGACGACCTTGTAGTTCAGTCAAACGATGCTCGCCATACAAGTATATGTAGTTACAAAATTTGGTAGAGATCAAATGATTAAGTTAGTCGTAATTTGATTTAAGCTTGGAACATTTGGGTGGCCACCATTACGTTTCCGTCAAGATGGTGGCGATATAAAACATGACACTGACGTGTTCTACGCTAGTGCTACCTCTGTACCAAATTTCGTTCAATTCTGTTTCAGCGTGTTTGAATTGATAGGGGAATCGATTTGCGCACATACATGGCCGCCATTTGCAAACTGTTGGGCTGATGATCTTGTAGTTTGGTCAAAATATGCTTCCCAAATAAAGGTATGTTGTTGCAAAATTTGGTAGAGATCAGATTATTAGGTTGGTCGTAATTTATTTAAGCTTTTAGCATTTGGGAGGCCGCCATTACGTTTTCATCAAGATGGCGGCGATATAAAACATAACACTGAGGTCTCCTTTGCTAGTGCTACCTCTGTACCAAATATCGTTCAATTCGGTTTCACCGTGTTTGAAATGACAGGGGGAATCGATTTGCACACATACATGGCCGCCATCGGCAAACTATTGGGCTGATTACCTTGTAGTTTAGTCAAAAGACGCTCGCCATATAAATATATGTTGTTGAAAAATTTGGTAGAGATCGGATGATTAGGTTATTCGTGATTTGATTTAAGCTTTGAACATTTGGGTGGCCGCCATTACGTTTCCGTCAAGATGGTGGCAATATAAAACATGGCACTGAGGTGCCCTTTGCTAGTTCTACCTCTGTACCAAATCTCGTTCAATTCGGTTTCACCGTGTTCGAATTGATAGACACACAGACAGACACACAATTTTTGGCCCTCTGTAGATCTCATAAGTCTACTTTCATTTTTTGCAAAAATCGAAAATATGCTAATAATACCATGGGAATTTCTAAGGAATACGCATACTTCGATGCAAGCACTGGCGATCAGAATATCCTTCGATATGTTGTTGATTTGTTGCATTTGAGAGGCTAGAATATCGTGGTCCATTTAGCCCCGTTTACTTGGATATGTGTGTAGAATTCGTCTGATAACCCGAATTATTGCGGGCTTGTAATGATGTGTGTATTTGCAATTAAGGATTGGGAAGGAGGCGGCCGTGGCCTTAACATAGATTCCGTCCCGGAATTTGGCCGGAGTAGAAGTGGGAAACCACGGAAAAGCATTTCCAGGGTGGCTGAGGTGGGAATCGAACCCACTTCTTCTCATATTTGCTTCACGAGGCTACGTGTACCCAATTTCAGCCCTCAGACAAGTAGGCCTATTACATTTCTTGGCAGAGCTGGGAATCGAACCCGGACCTCCGGAGCAACACTTCGATATGTTATGTTAATATTCATGCCAGTTTTTTAATTTTCTGCCATTACAGGTCACGTGGCATAACGTACCCATTCGAACGTATTCTCTTTATTAATCATCAAAATTCAAGGTACTCTTCACACAAATACGTCGTAAGGCAATAAATGTGGCAATGTAGTTACACCCCGACTAAAATGGAAAGTGGGCTTTCGTTCAAAAAAGTATGCCTGCTACTGGATTAGAAGCAGCATTCTACCCGATAGCGCCCACCACATGCGGTCAGGCTTTAACCCTCTCAGCCACAAACACAAGGTATATACAGCACGCTAAACGTGCTTTAGTTACTGTAGCCGTCCCACCTCAAACGTTTAAGTCCATCTCAAAGTCTTCAATCACGATTTATGGTGTTGATTTAACTTTCTACTATTACAGATCACGTGGCGTAAGCTATTAATTCGATCGTATTACGTGTATGTGTGTTATTTCAAGGAGCAGTAAGTCATATGTTAGTAGAATGGGCCATAGTATTTGGCAGGGAAAAGTTTAAGGTCGGTTTTTCGTTGCTAGACCTATGACCCAATTACACTGCTGTCACACAGTCAGAGCGCAGAGCAATATCGACCATCGGGAGAAATGCGATGTTAGTTGGGTTTCATAAAACTAAATAATAAGGGGCGGATGGACCAGACTGTATATATCACTTTCTTGTGGACACGATAACTACTGCAATTTTGCGCCAATCACTTTGAATTTTTTACATAATATGTATCCCTATAAAATCTCGGTCGAGTTCGTTAATGGACACAATCGGTCGACGGGGGTGAAAATGGGGGGCTTTTTCGAAAAAGTGAAATATCGCTATAACTCTCTTAATATTTGAAATATCAAATCCATTCTAAGTTCATACTATGTGTCAGATAACGCCCAACAATTTATGTTTGAAAAGGTTTTTGATAGCACCAACCATTGGCCAAAAGGGTGGGAAAATAATTTTTTTTTTTGGGAAATATTAATCATATCTCTCTTAATAGGCACAATATCAAAACCGTACAAAATGGACAATATTCCCCTAATAATTACCTAAAACTTTTGTCTGAAAGAATTTTTGATATGACCCACCATTACGCCAAGGGATGAGAAAAATGGTTTCGGAATTATAAGAAATGCCAAGAGCCATCAGACGTTGCCGTGACAACGCACTTGCACGAGATCACATTCAGTTTTCCATCTGACTAAGTGTGAAGCGGCTTCGGTGACGTAACTTGTAGCATGCTGAACGTCGCGGGTTCAAAGCCGGCTGAAGTCGTCGGATTTTCTAAGAGCGCTATAAATACCTCAGTATGATTTCCTTTGGAGGGGAAGTTCCAACGTTCGTTGCGAGTTGCTGGTTGTGGTGGCATCTAGTAGCCAAGTTCACAGCTAGGTATCGTTGACGGTAGTATTTTGTAGCAACATTAGGAACTACTGATTGAAATTGACCGTCTGCAGTCCTTACCTGTATTACAGACTAATACAGCCATCACAATTCACACCGTTTATCAGACAGATTCTACACTCACCCAAAGTACAAGGGGTTATATGACCACGTTGTCGTAGCCCCTAAACTGAGGAACCAACCAACATTTCTGCGGGAGATAAAATTTTGCGTGAAGAAGTAACAGACAGTTAGACAGTTACACATCAGTGTCGAAATCTTGCATAAGGACAGTGTGACTATAAGTATAACAAGTAGTTCCGTGAAGAACTATACAGCCTATTTTCATATATCCTGCTAATATTAACTGCCTCTATCAACATACAAAATTTCAGTTTAATTGCTGTAACAGATTCGTAGATATTGAGAACCGTCAAAATATTTCAGATGGTCGCCAGGTTGGATTTTTATTTTTGTACTATTACATTAAGATTATTGTGTACGTGTGGTATTCAAACTTCAATCGCATGATTAGAACACAAGAAGTAAAAACAAGATTTTAAAATTACGCACACCAGCCATCTTGTGATTATGCAAACAATTGAAATAAATTACATGCCAGTGGATCAACATTTGTATAAGCATTTAACGTGCAACGTTTCACGGCACTCGGATAGTTAATTCGCGAGAAACGTCCATTTAAATATTTATACTTCGCGTCGCCGCCATGTTGGATTTGTGCTCACCAGGATACTGAAAGTCCTTTAGGTGAACATATGTTCATAGTCTCTATGAACATAAAAAAAAATCAGTTTGGTTGCTGTAAAAGATTCACAGATATTGAGAACTGTCTAAATATTTCGGAAGCTCGCCATTTAGGATTGTTATATGTATAGGCCATAGTTATGCACCATTCAAGGACAATTATTGCCTAGGTTCATTATTCAAACTTTCACCTCGATCGCATGACTACGACACAAGAAATAAAAACTTAATTTTAAAATTTCGCACAGCCGCCATCTTGTGGTTATGTAAATAATTGAATTAAATTAGATGGCAGTGCATTACAATCTGCAAAATCATTTACTGTACCTCATTTCACTGCGCTCAGAGAGTTAAATCACGAGAAAAGTCTATTAAAACATTTCAAATTCGCTTGGTCGCCATGTTCGTTTTGTAGTTTAGAGGTTTATGAAATATACATACGTAAACTTGTATCAGTACCCTTTATCACCGTACAAAATTGCAGGGTGATATCTGTAATAGTTTCGGAGATATAGAATGTCAGTGAAATATTTCGCACAGCCGCCATTTTGAGGTTATGTAAACAATTGAACTAAATTTGACTCCAGTGCATTACAATTTGTATAAACATTTCTTGTACCAAGTTTCATTACGTTTGGATAGTTAAATCGCGAGAAAAGTCTATTTAAATGTCTCAACTTCGCTTGACCGCCATGTTGGTTTTGTAGTCACCAGGTTTTTGAAAGTCTCATAGGTAACTTCTAGTAGTGCCCTTTGTCACCGTACACAATTTCAGGGCGATATCGGTAATAACTTCGGAGATATTGAATGCTAGTGAAATATTTCGCACAGCCGCCATGTTAGATTGGTGAGTCGTAACAAAATTTGAAGGGCACGGTCGAGGTCGCCGGGAATAGTGCTATGAACTTACCGAGTTTCATTGAAATCGCTCCTGCCGTTTAGATTTTTTTAGGGGGACACACACACACACACCTCTCTCTCTCACACACACACACACACACACACACACACACGCACACACACACGGACAAAAGGTGATCTCATAAGCCTATTTTTTCAAAATTGAAAATAGGCTAAAAATGGACCCCAAATGACAATAAAATATTTAAAATATGCATTTAATGACGAAAAACAAAGGTAATTAAGCTCTAATAAAAATACTTTCTCGCAATAAATGAGGGCTGATCCTTCTACGAAAACCTGCATATTCTGCCTATTTTCGCCTATCCCCAAGTTTGCCCTGTGAAAAATCTACCTCCGCTTTCCGGCGTGCCGAGAGGCCTTTTTTTTTTTTTTTTTTTTTTTAATATTTGGCCTACTACGGACCGCAAAGAACTTAAGACATTTTGGCTTTTCTTCTATTCTCCTCCTAGAATCCGTTCATGCGTTCGCTTCTTTTCTTTCTCTCTTCATCGGAAATGTTCCGTCTCGGCCTCTTAATTGTTGGTTTCTCCTGAAATGCTTTTATACTGTCTACTCTCCTTCTAAACTCTTTTCTGTTGTGAACCATCTGTAGTGTGATTCCAACTTCTGCCGCATCCCTTTTCACCTCACCTACCAATTTAGAAGTGGTATTTAACTCCATGATGTAGTTGAAGATCCTTTTGTTCAGCCTGCATTCATCCATTCTTAGTAGGTGTCCGTAGAACTTCAACATCCGCTTCATCATTGTGTCCGTGATCTTCTCAATGTATTTGTAGAGTTCTTCCTTTTTCCTCATCCTCCAAGTCCCATCAGCAGTTTTCTGTGGTCCGAGTATTTTCAGCAGAACCCTCCTTTCTTTAATACGCAGACATTTTTTAGCTTATCCCCATCGATTATACTGTCCTCCAATCAAATTTAGCAAGTTTACTTTTGATATTTTTCCATATTTCTGACTTTTGTGCATATGTTTATGTAAAATAAATAGTTTTCCATATTTAGTGATTTTAATGCAATTGCTCATCTTCTTCTTCTTTGCTTTTTCTCGCTGGTGCGGGATCCGCTGTTCTGATCTTGGCTCGCCATTTTGCACGATATTGGGCATCTTGTGGTGTCAAGTGGAGACTTTTTAGATCAGCATTTACTCTGTCATGCCAGCGCTGTCTTGGTCGTCCACGTAGACGCTGTCCATTAATTTCAAAGGAGGAAGTGAAATAGGTAACTGTTCCAGGTGCGGCACGTTGGCCGTGACCATACCATTAGAGCCGCTTTTCCCGTGTCTTCTCAGTGATGCGTGCGACGCGCATTTACTGGCGAACGGTTTCGTTTTTGACATGATGTATGCGCGTGAGGCCCATTGACCAACGGAGCATACGCATTTCCATACTGAGTAATTGGCGCTCCATAGTTTTTCAGAAGATCGACATTCATCACTGTTTAAAGCAACAGAAAGTACTACCATGCGGTACGTTTTTGACTTCAGTTTGAGTGGCATCCTTCTGTCAGAGAGTACGCCTGTAACTTCCCTCCATCTCAACCATTCTACCTTTATTCTACTTCTGGTCTTCTTTAATGTCTCTCCATCAAATTGGATGGATCCAATGCTGGGGATGGTTTCCAGGTATGCAGTTTTATTTATATTTAGCCTAAGACAATATTGTGAGAGGCGACTGTTCCAATTTTCAACCTGACGCTGCAGGCCTCGTGTGATTGAGTCCATGGTCAGGAAAAAGAGCAAGGAGCACAGTGCTGATCCTTGGTGTACACCAACTTTCAATGCTAACTCTCTGAGATGCCAATTGCGTAACGTAAATGACTTGTAGTGTTCATGTATAACATTCATAAGCATTTCTGGTACATCATGGTCGCAAAGTGCGTCGTACCAGATTACAGGATGAGGAATTTATTGCAATATTTTTATATATTTTGTTCGTAGGAATAAAAAAGATATAGAATTTTCGTTTACATTGACAAAAAATATGTACACAGGAGAAGTTTACAGTTATTTATATAAATTGTTTATGAGTAAGGAAAGATTTCTAAATTATCCGGCTGTAACAATAGCAATCATCCCTTTGAGTCAGGTACCAGTGCTTATAAAATTATGCCTGGACATTGAGATAGGCAAATTATCAAAACATCCAATTTTTAACATGATGAAATCGAATTGATAGTATGGAAGTTACATGCATATAACAATGTGACTTATTAGCAGCCGCAGAATCATGTTGGAAACACTGTCATGTATAGCATCCTGGAAATGAAATTGAAATATTATTATCTATATGTGTGCCAATTTTGGAATTGCTCCCATGCATACTCTCCGAGATATTCAACATAGAGCTCAACAATTGCGATTTTTCAGCAGTTGATAGCACTGACGACATTTTCAAATATGGCCCTGAGATATTTAGGTACAGATCTTTACTGATACCAAATTTGCTTTCGATAGTTGCAGCCGTTTTGGAGTTGACAGGGGGTACACACACACAGACAGACGGACAGACAGAAGGACAGACAGACACACATTTTCCCAGATCGATCTCATAAGTCTCATTTTCCCTCATTTTTGCAAAATGTGAAAAGTAGGCTGGTAAGTGAACTGAAAAATAAATCAATAATTTAATTTATGAATTCAGCAATTTAATTTATTTTTGTAGGCTCTGAAAGTATGTATGTATGTATGTATGTATGTATGTATGTATTCTTTATTGTCAGACAGATAGAATCCACTAGTGACAATATAATAATTAACAATAAAATTTACAAGTATAAACAAAACAAAAACAGCAAACACGAACAAAAAATAAAAATACACTAGTCTATTATAAATCAACAACCACAACCATACAGACACGCACTCAAACATTCTATCTCAAGCATTCATTCATACAATCCCTTTGTACAAGAAACATTGAAATAATTATTACAGAAAAAACAAAACTATCTACAGTAAACGGAAAAAGGCAAAAACCTAAAATAAAAGATAAGAAGAAAAAGGTCAGAAACTGGGAAAAAAGTAATACGAGAGTGACATTCGAGGATCTAGATAACAGCAAACTAAATATACATTACTTCAGTCGCTCGTACATTCAATCAAAAAATCAATCAACCGTTCATTCAACCACATGTTCAATCTATCACTCAATCAATCAATCAATCAATCAATAAACGCAAATAGAAAATAACACAAAATGCATACACTATTTTACAGCCCACTTGAGATGTTTCTCATAACAGTTGATAGAGAGACGAAGTGAATAACAGTAGCACTTTTCCTCTCCATCAAGCTGTATGTTGACTGCAACCGGATCAAACATGAATTTTTGTGTACATCAATTCTCGATCTGCCCCCATCGAACGTGTGCTTCCGCCTGGTGGTTCTCTGAGGAACGTGAAAACCCAAGTAGCTAGCAACTGATTAGAGTCAATTCCGCCATTTACCAGCTTCCACAGGAATCTCACGTCACCCACTATGCGCCGACTGCTCAGTGGATGAAGACCGTACACGTTGCAATAACTCTCATACTCAGCTCTATGGTACGATCGTCCACCCCTGTAACAGAGCCATTTGACAAATCTCTTTTGCACACGTTCGATGGCGTCAATTTTATTACTGTGAAAAGGATTCCAGATCACACTACAGTACTCCAATTTAGGCCGAATGAGTGACTTAAATAATTTGGATAGAGTTATATCCAAAAAATAATTTAAACAATTTCTTTTTAAAAATCCCAGGATCCGGAAACTTTCACGACATGTTTTTGAAATATGTTCATCGAACGAGAAATTACTTGTGATTGTCACCCCTAAATCCTTAACGGTTGACACTCTACCTAGCGTTTCATTATTAATACAATAATTAAACCTGGGTAGGAGGTTACGTTTCAATGAAACTGACAAAACTTTACACTTTTCAGTATTCAGTTTCAGTTTCCATGTTTCACACCATTCACTGAGTTGGTGTAGGTCTTCTTGCAACAACTCACAGTCATTTATAGTACTGATGGGCATATACAGTTTAAGGTCGTCAGCGTACATCAGGCACCTAGAATTATGAATTATACGAGGGATATCATTCACAAAAAGTATAAAGAGGAGAGGGCCTTATACAGAACCCTGAGGGACACCGGAAGTAACGTTAACAGATTTAGACTTATTATTATTAATTATAACTGATTGGGTTCTGAGCCATGTTTAACATCTCTCTTTTCTTTATTTTCTTTGGCGGCCGTCTCGGTTGACTCAGACGCCATGTGAGATACTTTCTGTCCGGACGTGCCTTGAGGCTCTCCGCCTTATTATTTAAAATGTAATGTTTTCCTTTTTATTTAACATTGTTATTATGCCGAAGCCTTCCATTTACTCATGTAAGTAATACATCTAACCTTGTGTCCACTATGCTCATTTCCTAAATTTAACCTTTTTTTTTTTGATCTTCGTCGTGTGCTTGGGTTTGCTGTGGAACCAATCGAAATGGCGGTCTCCTGTTTTATTTTGTTTGAGTCTTCGTTTAACCTTTTATTTGTGCCGTGAAATATATCTGCGAGTGATTTTGTGAGTGTATGTTTTTCTTGCTGCCAGGTGCATTGAAGTTGTTTTGATTTGGGCATATCTTCGAATGGGTCTCCCGTGGTTTGTGGACGTTGGCGTTTCGACCATTCTCCCAACACGAGGCATGACACCATATATTTTAGCCCTTATGTTTTCCCTTCATTCCATGCTTCGGGCAACTGAATCACGGCGGTAACTTTAAGTAGGCCTTACCGTATTCAGCTCGAACTCGGAACGTAAGTTGGGGACCATATAGGTTTAGCATGTTTTGCTAGACTACCTACAAGCACGAGTTGCTTTGTGTTTTATTACTGGATCGACGGCTGGCATTTTGTGTGTTTGATTGCGTGTATGTATCATGATATATTTCACGGACACTTGACGTCATTTGTTTCTTCTTATAGTATCTTTGGTTTTGCTTTTCTTTTCTCTGGGGACTGCCAGCTCGATCGCATCCCCATTGCTCGCCACAGCCTCTGCGACACGCACACAGCCTCTTGTTTTATCTTTGCTATGCTTGTTATTTGTGGTCGTCATGACAACCATCCTTCTCTAGGCTGAGAAGTGATTGTTGTTGACCAGCGACCGGCTCCATTGCCTCTTGATCATTTACTTCCTCCCTTTTTACATCGTTTTCACGGAAGTGAGCACAGGTATGAAGTTAATTTGTTAACGTTATTTATTATCGTAAGTAATTTATTGTTTATAATCATCCTTCCCGTTTGAAAGTGACTGTATTTGACCCCTAGGGTACTTTTTTTTGTGTGTGTTATTCTGGCCGGGTTTCTTTGTGTGTTCGGTTTCAATTCATTAAATTTCCATTTCTTTATCCATGTGTCTTATTTAGTAGTGTTTGACGATCGGGCTGCTCTCTCTCTCTCTCTTCAACCCTAGGCCTAACTTATTCTAGCTTTCTAGCACCAGGAGGGTATTCCTACCACTCGTCGTGGGACCACCTTCACGGAGTCTGGAGTCGCTCGGCACATCTGGCCTGCAAGTACGGGCCCAGCACAGGTCAGAAATTAACATCCATTTCCACTGCGTACTCCTTTCTTTTCTAGTTGGTTCCAGTGATGCAGCTAGGAGGCACGCCAAGAATATGTTTATTTCAATAGGGCGGTGCAGATGGTATCAGTTGCGAGGTTAAGTCTCCTGGTCGCTTAGCCATATCCATTGGATTTTAATATTTCGCTGCATATTTTTCAATGTTGTTTTTATTCTGTTTCATGTTCCTTATTGCATACTATGCGGACAAGTATTAAGAGTCAATGTGAACTTCCAAGGAGTATGGACCATAAAAATAACAAACTGTAAGGAGAGTGCAATGAGTTGGACCCTATCAACGAACCCCAGCATTGGTAATGTACTAAACAACCCTACTTCTTGTTTCGTACTCATTTCAGGCGCAGGACGGAGGCAAGACATTTGTAGTTATTGTTTTGAATTGTAGCTAGCAGTACTTCTGTAGTTTAGCCATGTATTCTCTCCCAGGTTGTAACGTGAAGAAGCTCATCCAGTCTGACGATGATCTGCTATCGTTTGAAAGTGTCTGTGGGAAAGACACTAATCCATTGACTGAGGTGAAAGGCCATCGCAAGGGAGGCGTAGCCAATATAGTGTCCAAGTGGGGAATTTCATTTTCTGGTGAACTGGGAGTTTCGTCTGTATTTGAGTTCTTAGACAGGGTCAGTGAACTCTGCCATTGTTATGACCTCGAACCAGACGACATTGTTGTCTGCCTACCGTTATTGTTGAGTGGCTTAGCTTTAAAATGGTATCGACTTACCAACAGATCTTTCATCTCGTGGGTTGATTTCTGTAAGTCAATAAAGGAGCGGTTTACGACTTATGATTTTGAACATGACTTGAAGGCTGAAATTCATCGCCGTACCCAGGGTTTGGAAGAGCCTGTAGACGATTTTGTTACTGGGCTAATGACTTTAATAAGTAGGTTGTCGCAGCCCCTTCCCCTTATTGAAACTGTTGATATTGTGTATAGAAATCTAGCACCTGAGTACAAGTCTTTCATACGCCGGTCCAGTGTGTATAGTGTGGCTGACATTGTTGATCAAGGACGTGAATGCGAGTTCAATCGGCGCCTGCGCAAGTCATATGTACCCCCACCCCTCCCCTCTGACAGTTTGTTTCCAGAGACTGCATGCGCGCAATCCCAGATTCAGAGGACTGCGCACCCATCTTCAATATCTCGTCAGGAGGACCGGGCAGTTAACCGTCCCCACTCGCATATTGTCGGGAGTATTCCCAATGCTACTTCTTCTGCGAATCCCGCTCCTCAGGATCAACAGTTACCTCGAAACCCGAACATGTATAACCGTATAAAATGTTGGAATTGTGATCGTTTGGGGCATCATTTTAATTCCTGCCGTGCGCCCTCTCGTGTGTTTTGTCACACATGTGGTCTTCGTGACGTGACGCACATAGCCTGTCCTAGATGTGCTTCGCGTCAGGGAAACGAGCATGGGTCCCCGGTTTAGACCCGCCGGAGTGGCCATGCAATGAAGTTCGCCGGGAAATGAACATTTCCACGACTGGAAACTTCTGTCCTTGGGTCCCTGTAAGTGTTAAGAAATTGTCGATACCCGCTTTACTGGATTCTGGTGCTTCACGTTCATTTATTCAGCGCTCCATCGCGGAACAGCTTCCTGTTACTCAGATTTGTCCACAAGATGGGGGTTTGAAATTTTATTCTGCGGTGAAGTCATCTATTTCTGTTTCTAGCGTTGTAACATGTCATATTAAGATATGTGGTTATTCTTGGGATTGGAATTTCCATGTGGTGGATGACTTATCTACGCCTATGATCTTAGGTTCTGATTTTATGCACAAAGCAGGGTTGAGGCTTGATTTTTCGGATCATTCCTTCAGTTTTTTGTTTAAATCCAAGGAGCGGTTTCATTTTAATACTTGTGAAGCGAGTGTTCCTTGTAATTTTTCTGGTATCTCTGCTGTTCTAATCCCTCCTACTTTATTCACGAGTCAACGTGACGCTTTATCTGATTTGGTGAATGAATTTCCAGATGTTCTCACGTCGGAACTGGGTTCCGCTATCGGCTACGAGTGTCATATTGATTTGACTGATGAGGTTCCAGTTAGGTCGGCGCCATTTTCTTGCTCTCCACCCAAACTCATTGCCATGAGAGAATATATTCATGATCTTAAGGCACGCGGTGTTGTGAGCCCTTCTAAGTCTTCTTATGGTAGTCCAGCATTCCTGGTGCCTAAGAAAGAGGGTACTTTTCGTTTAGTAGTTGATTATCGTCGACTCAATTCTAAGGTGGTGTTCGACAACTTTCCCCTTCCAACTCTGGAGAGCGCTTTTCAGCATTTTCACGGGGCGAAGTACTATTCCGTCCTAGATTTGAACAGTGCATATTATCAAATTCCTCTCGATCCCGAGAGCCGTAAGGTAACTGCGTTCTCCACTCCGTTCGGCCTTTTTGAGTTCAATAAGTTACCCATGGGCATTTCTATCGGCGGACAAGTATTGAGTAGGGTTTTGGATGAGTTATTTGGAGATTTAAAGTATTCATCTGTGTTTAACTATCTTGATGACCTCGTGATTTACAGTGCGTCTTTTGAGGATCACCTGATCCATTTACGTGAAGTCCTATGTCGTCTTCGCAGAGCCGGACTCACTGTTAACCCGGACAAAATCTCTTTGGCTTCGAAGCAAATCAAATTTTTAGGTCACATTCTTTCGGATGTGGGCATAGAAGTGAACCCTGAGCGTGTGCAATGTATCCAAGAGTTCCCTACTCCCACGAATGTGAAAGCAGTCCGACGTTTTTTGGGAATGGCAGGCTTTTACAATAGGTTCATTAAGGGCTTTTCGGACATTTCAGCGCCCCTGAATTATTTGAAGAAGAAGAATGTACGATTCGTGTGGGGCCCCGACCAGTGTCTCGCCTTTGAGAAATTGAAAGAATGTCTTTCTTCTGCTCCCGTCCTTCGAACTCCGGATTTTGGGAAAGATTTTATGTTACATTGTGATGCGAGTGATGTCGCAGTTTCTTGTGTGCTTAGTCAGCAGGTGAATGGTAATTTGGCACCCATCGCTTTTGCCAGTCGGATGCTGAACGATTGCGAACGCCGGTATTCCACTTTCGAGAAAGAAAGTCTGGCTGTCGTATTCGGCTGTGAACGTTTCAGATCTTTTCTAGAACATCGGCATTTCATAGTGTATACCGACAATGAAGCTCTGTCCTGGATGCGCTCGCATGTCAAAAAATTGGGACGTATAAATCGTTGGATTCTTCGTCTATCCTCTTTCAGCTTTGACATCATTCACGTCAGAGGCAGTGAAAATGTTGTAGCGGATTGTTTGTCACGCATGTTTGAGGAACCTCCTCCCATTGTTGAGATCCCCGAGCCAGTGAATCTTCTCCAACACATTCCATGGTCTTTTACTGACATCCGTACATACCAAGCAGATGACCCATTTTGTGTCACATTGCGTGAAAAAATTCTCGGGAAAGATCCTGGTGTATCTGAGTTTTCATTGCGCAATGATGTTATAGTGCATACCGCTCCTCGATCTTCGAAATGTAGGATTTTCGTGCCAGAGAATATACGAAGTATGCTCTTGGCGTATTTCCATGAATCCTGTTTTGGATTACATTTAGGTATGACGAAGACTTTCCATAAAATCTCTCAGGAATTCTTCTGGCCTCATTTGAAAGCGGATGCTTTTGCTTTCGTCCGAAAATGCGTTACGTGTCAACGTTCTAAGCCTGCAAAGAATTCCCGCATTGGACTTCACCACGCTGACACGATGTCATATCCTAATGAGCGCCTCTTTATAGATTATTTTGGTCCCCTAGTTAGGTCATCTTCTGGTCATAAAGCTATACTTACTGTCGTTGATGGATTTTCAAAATTTGTATGGTTATTTCCTGTCAGGGAAATCACGACACGTACCACTGTTAGGCTTTTGACCCATCATATTTTTGGTGTTTTTGGTCCTCCAAAGTTTTTAGTGTCCGATAACGCGAGCGTTTTCCGGTCCAAGTCTTTTAGATCAATGTGTTTTTCTTGGGGAATTGATCATGTCTTTTTGGCACCCTACCACCCTCAGCCAAATCACGTCGAAAGGTTTCATCGTAACTTGAAGGCTTGCTTGAGTGCGTTCCACAACGCAGATCAGTCACGTTGGGACGCAAATCTTCAGTTTTTCTCCTTAGGATTTAACACTGCTCTTCATGAATCGACGAATTCTACCCCTTCGGAATTGTTTTTAGGGAGGCGTATTGTTGATCCACTTCAGCTTCAGTGGAAAATAGATTATCTGGCTGCGCCATCCCGCCGTACCTCAGTCAAAGAAAAATGGGAAGTTGCTGTACGGCATCTGAAAAGGGCACGAGATCGCGTGGCGTCTCGCTATAACAAGGGTAGGCAACCTGTTTGTTTTCAGGTGAATGACGACGTGCTAGTGCGCCTGCACCCACAGAGTTCGGCCAAGAATAAGGAGTCAGCTAAGCTAATGCTTCGCTGGAGCACGCCCAAAACTATCACTAGATTTTTAACACCTGTCACTGTTGAATTGATCTCCACGGAGAATCCCACCGACGTATCCAGAGCTCACATATCTCAATTGAAACCATTTATTGTGTAACCTTCTTATTTGCTGTGATTAATGTTGTCCTTTTTCTGCGTAGGTTAGCCAATCATAATTTGCTTATGTTATCCAAGGAAGCTAGTATTCATATGGCGTCTCCTTGACCTGCCTATTATTGAACCAATTTTGACCGAGACAGAGTCAAGTACAAATTTACGAGCTCAAGAAAGAAAATAATACAAGAAGAAATAGGCCTACATACTCTGTGTAACTTAATATTTATTGTAAAAATATGTATTTTTGCGAATTCGGCCAGTAGAGAATTTATATTCTATAAATAATGGACACATTATATCGCTTCTTTGTTATTTTAATACGTCACTTTCATGATGGGTATAAGGAGAATGGCAGACTTCGGCGTCAAAGGGCGAAAGTCTTTTGTTTATGATTTTCGTCCGTGTCTCTATCTACTTTTCTTGTCATTGTAACGCGCAGGCGAACCGTAATACCATTATGACAAGCCCAGGGATCGTCAAAGGAACGCGCGCCTTTGGGGACCCCGAAGGAGTTCTGTCCTGATATTGCGATCGCCGAAGCGATCTGATTATTTTTATATATTACTTCCTTTTATTACTGTATTCTTTCTGATATGGCTCAATTGCTTAAGTGATTGTTATATCGATCACCCTCCCCCCTCATATTTTGTGTACTGTTATAGTTGTTGACAAACCACCTGTGTGATAAGGATGTTGTGTATTTTGGAACACTTGGGACATGATTGATTTCAAAGCGGTGGTGCTTAGTGATGTAAAAAGAAAAATCTTTTATTATTATAAATAATTTTTCTTTTGGGGGGTGGTGTGGATCCTGAGCCATGTTTAACATCTCTCTTTTCTTTATTTTCTTTGGCGGCCGTCTCGGTTGACTCAGACGCCATGTGAGATACTTTCTGTCCGGACGTGTCTTGAGGCTCTCCGCCTTATTATTTAAAATGTAATGTTTTCCTTTTTATTTAACATTGTTATTATGCCGAAGCCTTCCATTTACTCATGTAAGTAATACATCTAACCTTGTGTCCACTATGCTCATTTCCTAAATTTAACCTTTTTTTTTTTGATCTTCGTCGTGTGCTTGGGTTTGCTGTGGAACCAATCGAAATGGCGGTCTCCTGTTTTATTTTGTTTGAGTCTTCGTTTAACCTTTTATTTGTGCCGTGAAATATATCTGCGAGTGATTTTGTGAGTGTATGTTTTTCTTGCTGCCAGGTGCATTGAAGTTGTTTTGATTTGGGCATATCTTCGAATGGGTCTCCCGTGGTTTGTGGACGTTGGCGTTTCGACCATTCTCCCAACACGAGGCATGACACCATATATTTTAGCCCTTATGTTTTCCCTTCATTCCATGCTTCGGGCAACTGAATCACGGCGGTAACTTTAAGTAGGCCTTACCGTATTCAGCTCGAACTCGGAACGTAAGTTGGGGACCATATAGGTTTAGCATGTTTTGCTAGACTACCTACAAGCACGAGTTGCTTTGTGTTTTATTACTGGATCGACGGCTGGCATTTTGTGTGTTTGATTGCGTGTATGTATCATGATATATTTCACGGACACTTGACGTCATTTGTTTCTTCTTATAGTATCTTTGGTTTTGCTTTTCTTTTCTCTGGGGACTGCCAGCTCGATCGCATCCCCATTGCTCGCCACAGCCTCTGCGACACGCACACAGCCTCTTGTTTTATCTTTGCTATGCTTGTTATTTGTGGTCGTCATGACAACCATCCTTCTCTAGGCTGAGAAGTGATTGTTGTTGACCAGCGACCGGCTCCATTGCCTCTTGATCATTTACTTCCTCCCTTTTTACATCGTTTTCACGGAAGTGAGCACAGGTATGAAGTTAATTTGTTAACGTTATTTATTATCGTAAGTAATTTATTGTTTATAATCATCCTTCCCGTTTGAAAGTGACTGTATTTGACCCCTAGGGTACTTTTTTTTGTGTGTGTTATTCTGGCCGGGTTTCTTTGTGTGTTCGGTTTCAATTCATTAAATTTCCATTTCTTTATCCATGTGTCTTATTTAGTAGTGTTTGACGATCGGGCTGCTCTCTCTCTCTCTCTTCAACCCTAGGCCTAACTTATTCTAGCTTTCTAGCACCAGGAGGGTATTCCTACCACTCGTCGTGGGACCACCTTCACGGAGTCTGGAGTCGCTCGGCACATCTGGCCTGCAAGTACGGGCCCAGCACAGGTCAGAAATTAACATCCATTTCCACTGCGTACTCCTTTCTTTTCTAGTTGGTTCCAGTGATGCAGCTAGGAGGCACGCCAAGAATATGTTTATTTCAATAGGGCGGTGCAGTTCTATTTGAGAGGTAGCTTTTGAAGAAACGTAAAAGATTACCAGTTATACCAAAATTTGAAAGTTTATGAAGCAGTAGGTTGTGATGTACGCTGTCGAAAGCCCTAGAGAATCAGTATAGATAACATCAGCACTACCACGGTTATTCATAAAGGTGGATACCTCATGAATGAAGACTGCTAGGTTGGTAGCAGTGGATCGCCTAGGAAGGAAGCCATGCTGAAATTCACTGATGAATGGTGACACGTGGGCGTACACTTCGTCCCGAACAATTGATTCAAATACCCGTGCGAAAATAGACATTAGTGATACTGGTCTGTAATTTACTACTTTCTGCCTGGAGCCTTTCTTTAACACTGGGGTGATATGGACTTATTTCCAGTAATCCGGAAACACTCCTTCACTGATGGCTTGGTTGAAAAGAATATAAAGTGGACGAGATAGCTGCTGGCATAAAGATTTAATTATTTCTATAGGAATAACATCAGGACCGGGAGACTTGCCAGAGGATAGATTATGTAATTTAATCTTGATGCAGTCTTCGGAAATATGGAAGTAAGAAATGCTGTCGTTACTGGAGGGTGGCATATCAGGTAGGGGTGGCGGTATAGAATTTACAGGAAGGAATAAGGTTTCGAAATAATCAGAAAACAGCTCACAGGCAGAGTTTGCATCAGTACTGGTACGTCCGTCGTACTCGAGCGAGACCGGTAATCTGGTGTACCTAGATCTCTGCTTAATGAAGGACCATAGTCTGTTTGGATTAGATTTCACACTGGAGTCTATGTCTTCCAGGTAGGCGTCATACTTTCGGCGCTGAATTTCTTTGAATTCGGTCCTCCTGACCACAAATTCAATTCTATGACATTCCAAAGAAGAGCGTTTCCATTGACGATGAGCCCTATTTTTCGAGTGTAGCGCGCTGATTACATCTGCATCAAACCAAGGTGGATAACGGTAGGGATTAACCTTCACACGAGGAACTGCTTCTCGAACTGCGGACATCAATAGATCATAAAATATCTCACAATTCACATTAATGTCGTTCCTGATATCAAGGAGGGACCAGGGACAATAATCCATCAGAAGTTTCAGGTGGTTCATGTCTGCCTTCTTCCAGTTAAAAATTTCCCTGCGAGGTGGTTTTTGAAATAGACTAGTGTCATGAAAATCTATGTTCCATATTAGAGCACTATGGTCGGATGGAATCCACCCCGGTTTTTCTAACTCTACAGACTGAGAGATTATAGGAATATTAGTGAACAGTAAATTGAGGTAGTTTTGTCCGCGGGTGAGATGTGGATTCAATTGATGCAGAGAGAATTCCTCAATTATCTCGCAGAAGATAGAGTTCACTGCACTTTCAGTTAATTTTGAAGGTACGAGAGAAGGCCCTTCCTGCTGTCCCCATGAGATGTCCGGCACGTTAAAATCCCCACACAATATAACTGTATCCTTGTCCTTCAACTGGGCGTGCACCCTGCTGAGAGAGGTATGTAGCTGCTCCAGGCGGTTTAACGAGGCAGGCGGGGGTAGGTACACACAGCCCACGAACACACTAGACCTTCCATGGATTTCCAACCAAATAATCTCGCATTCACTTTCTAAGTCCGCTCTTCTCCTGGCATGCAACTGAGACTGCGTAGCAATGACAACACCCCCCCCCCCCCCACCCCCACCCCCCCCCCCCACCCCCCCCCCACTCCCAGCCCTGTCTCTCCTAAATATGTCATGAGTCCTAGCAAAGGCGAGTTCAGAGTCAAGAAAACTGTCAAAAAGCCAAGACTCATTTAAGGCTATTATTGACATGTTATTAAAATCACTGCTGCTCAAATCTATTTTGTCCAGCTTGTTGGCCACGCTCTGAGTGTTCTGAAAGTAGGCCTATATGGACATAGAACTGTTCGAACACGGCCCAGGATTAATTTCTACATCACCTGACAGTAGAAGAAGCATGAAGACTGTGGTCACCGTTGATGTTGATGTGACCGTACCTCTCCTAGTTAAAGGGCTGGCTCCTTTTAGCAGCATGGCAGGCGACATTCCAGCAGCAGAGAAACAACAAAAAATAAAACTCCGATTGGAGCACTTCCAGTTTACTGAAGCTTCATAATTCTTTTCACAAATCATGGACACCCCCACATCACTACCACTCACAAGAAAAGAACTAGTTACGTGAAAGAATAACATAATAAAACAGCACAAAACAGGAAACCGAAACACACGCACGTCACTCACCGACGCCATCTTGCGTGAATGCTTTATTATAATTTGAACATGCATGCGTTTAATCTCCGCTGTGTGTCTTCCGAAAGTCTTGAGTGCACCCGTTGAGAATTCCTTGCCTCCTTTGATACACGTAAGCTGTCTCTATCTCCTATGACGTTCGCCAGTTGAGAATGCCATGCCTCCTGTGTTACATGTAAGCTGTATCTGCCTCCTATGGCTTTCGCTCGTTTAAGCCTAGTTCCGCCAGGTAGCGTTTCCGTCGCGGGTCTCGCTCTCTTAGTGGGCAGTTTGCAGTACACTTCTTCAACCTCGCTGTGATATCTTTACCAACTCAACAATTTACATTTGACTTATCTTACACTCTTTCAGGTCGATTTGCCACTTGCCTTCATGTTCGTTTGTAGTTCGAAACTTCCTCTGCCTTCCAGTGTTCTTTACTACATTCCAACGTGTGTCGATCCCGGTAAACTGAATAATTTCTGTCTGTTGCACAAAATGTAGTGTATAGTGGTTAAATTAATGTTACTGTCCATATTTTGCAAAATATATTTACATGTATATGTACATATTTTGGCACTTTTTAGTTATGCATTATGTTAAAACATATATTGATGATCAAGATGTCCCAGTAATAACAAGATTGCATTTAATAATTACTAGCATTACCCGTCGCGGCTTCGCCCGCGAATATTCTAGTTGTAAAGAGTACATTTAGCAAAATCTCAATCATGAATGCTATGACTGATTTATCCATTAAAACTACAGAACAAGAGACCAAGCCGTCGTAACTTTCAACAAGGTATATTACTGAAAATATAGTATTTATGATTGACAAACCTTTCTCGGAGATCTTGGGAGTCGTTTTACTTTCTCAATTGCCACTGTTGCACCGGAATAATTCCTTTTAATTGATTATTTACGAAAATAATGCTTTTAGCATTGTCTTCATTTCACTATGGACGCCATCTTGGACACTACGTCATACGTCATGTGACACCCGAAAAACGAACATCTGAGTACGTTACCAACATGTCCAATACAAAATTCACCATATGACACATAAAATTTGAAATTGGTACAAATTTCCACTAAGTTAAGCACTGTCTTGCGGAAAAATACTGCTAGTACCACAAGCAAGGGGGTCTGGGGCGTAAGCCCCAGGTTAGGTCTGTTTTGTATGTAAAACATTATAAATAGATAAATAAACACCGACAATTGGCGCAATTTTTCATTACATTACTTTATCGACGCTCTTTTGTTTACTCGTTCTATACCCGATGTGAAAAGTACCAAATGCGTGGGGTTGGCATTCCTTAGTAAGCAAGATGGCTACAGAAGACTTCATTTCTGCTCTATAAGTCGTGTATCTATTTGGGATGGCTGGGCGGGTTTATGGCAGCGGACGAGTCAACATCTATTATTTTAACATCTCCGGATACCATTACTAAAGGTACTTCGGCAAATTTCATTACCTAAATTTCTTTATACCATTGGTCTCCTGTTCTGTAGTGCTACCATTTATCCTTGGTATGAATAATCAGACTTTATCAATTCAGCTACTGGTCAGTGGTTAGGGGTTTGTCATTCCTTCAGAGGTATATCAGAGCAAAGTTAAGTTTTCTGGCAATATCACAGATACTGTTAATTTAAGGGCCTTTAAATGTGGTTTTCGGAGACCCTTTATAGTCGGGTGAAAATGATCTTTCGTACCACACTCACACGTGAAAATTGCGTTAAATAATTCTAGAGTGACCCTTGATCCCCTTAAGCGCATTATACTGTATGTATTGATGAATTTTACAGCTTAATTTGGTTCAGTGATAACCTTATAACCGTCTGGAAACTTTCACAATAATGTAATAATTGGAATTGCATTGCGTCTTACAGAAATAGATGGACCTGTGAGATTCTGTTATCATGGTTACCGTGTTGCATCCTTTCATTATTTCATTGTAAATATACATGTTTTTAAGGTATTTATTTAATTGTGAGGCATTTAAAGAGTAAGTGAGAGCGTTTCGCTTACGCATTGGGTTATGCTGAACCTGTAGGTACCCCATATGTGTAGGTTGGTGTTAATGGGACCCTATTTTCGGTACAAAACCGGAATGGGACCTTAGCAGAATAATATAGGGACGGATTTAGAATATATTGTTTCTTATTCAACGGGGCTGCTTCTTAGATTTAACCATTTATTATAGACTCAGCTTTACCTCTGAAAGTATAATAACAACTGTTCATTATTTGGAACCACTGACGGTGATTGTCCTCACCGTAATGATTTACACTTGAACTATCGCATATGTAGAATTGTACCAAAATTTAATGTGACAGGGTACAAAATTACAAGAAGGTACTCACGAGTTCTACTAAAAATAGAATCATATGATAATGGTGCTCTGCATACTTAGGATCTCATAAATCCACATACTCTAACTGGGATTGAACTGATGAACTTAAGAATATGCGAAGAGCTCTCCACCCAGATTGTGATTTCAAATATGTTGTATGCTCTCTCCGATATGGAGACTATGTCAAAAAATAACCTAATGTTTGTACTAATAAAAACTCAGCAATTCTTCTAGGTTTGTGCCGTGTCTTGTGTGGGGTTTCGCCTAGGACACCAAGCTGGCTCATCGGCGGGCTCTTGGTGTCCCCGCCCGGACCCCCACAGGAGTCACGAATACATATAACAATCCAACATGGCGACCATACGAAATATTTAGATGGCTATGAATATCTATTATACCAATAAAACATAGGTTCACCTATAAGACTTTCAATAACCTGGTGATCACAAATCCAACATGGCAGCGACGCGAAGTATAAATATTCACACGGACGTTTCTCGCAATTTAACCATCCGAGTGCAAATGTTAATCCACTGGCATTAAATTTATTTCCATTGTTTCCATAACCACAAGATGGCAGCTGTGCGAAATTTTAAAATGTGTTTTTACTTCTTCTGTCCTAATCATGCGATTGAAGCTTGAATGATACACGCACACAATAATCTGCACGTAACAGTACATACCTCTAGGACCTGTTTATATAAAAATCCAACATGGTGACCATCCGCAATATTTAGTCGGTTCTCAATATCTAGGAATCTATTACAACAATCAAACTGAATTGCTGTATGTTGATAGAGGCAATTAACATAAGTAGGTTATATGAAAATAGGCTGTATAGTTCTTCACGAAACTACTTGTTACACTTGAGAAACAGTGCGCATATTGATAATCCACTTGGCTTCTTCAATAATGAATTACTGTATTTCTTGTGTTAATTCCATCTCTTGACGAGCTCCAATGCTCCATTACGATGGTATCCATGGATCACGGGGATGAAATAATTATTTTGATGCTAATGAATTTTGTTTCCGCGAATTGTTACAGTATTATGGGCTTTGTTCAGGAAACCACTCAGCACCATATCCAGCGACTCGTAATCCACATCAATTAGAGAAATAAGGAATGAAACCTCCAGTGGAATTGCTACCGATAATAATCCCTCCTCTTCGATTAGGAATGAAGCTTGTAGTTTTACTTGACCGTTAATCTCGCGATCATGAGCCACAGGACCTCCTTTTTCACGTGGATTTTGAACCATAGGACATGTCATTCCACTTCTAAAATCTCACGTGCAATGACCGGGAATCGAACTCGGTCCACCTTAGTGAGAGGCCAACAACTTGATCGCTGCACCACCACGCCCCTTCGTCCTCGATTAGGCTCAGGTAATGTGCTCAAGTTAATAAATTACAAATTGATCAATAGTTATACGAGGGACGATCAGAAACTAAGTTAGTTAGTTATTGAGGATTTAAGGGGCGGAACTACGAGGTCATCTGCCCCCTCCCCCCTCTAATCAGAAACTAAGGTTACAAGGCCGATATTCCTGGAGTTTCGTCTGTTATAGAGAAATTAGTAATATTGGGTGATTCGAATAGATACGGTTGGTAACTGAGCCGTGTTTCAGCCACCCGCCACCTACAGCGCTAGTTGTACGTAAGAAACTAATGGGCGACTCGTTTGGAAAACAAGTCTCGCGAAGAGATACTTTCAGTTATTCAATTTCTCACCGAGAGCATCATCTTCTTTCATGCCAACGGAAGACCTGATAAAGCCCAGAAGACCACCACGTTGAAGCAGTTTTGCTGGGGCATGATTGATCAGCCGCCCTACAGCCCAGACCTCGCTCTAAGCGACGTTCACCTGTTTCCTCACTTGAACGAGCACCAAGGTGGCAGAAGATTCGCTTTAGGCGAGGAGGTGAAACACTTGACGACAGTGTGGCTGAACAAGCAAGAACAGGATTGTACCACCTGGGAATATTTAAACTCATTCCACGAAGTGACAAGTGCCTAAACTGATATAATGATTATGTTGAAAAATAACCTAATGTTTGTACTAACAGTTGGCTGCATTGGTTGTATGAAATAAAATGTATAGTTTAACTGCAGGCTTTTTAACTTTACTTTCTGATCACCCTTTGTGTTGGTTAAGACTTGATCAGATATCTAATCAAGATAATAATAATAATAAGAGGAAGAAGAACCAGAAAAAAAAGATAAATAACAATCATACACTAGATGAATCAGCTGCCCCTAATACTATTATTTTATGCAGCCCAGCTAACACGTGTTATCAGGATGGTAGATATTTCTCTGCTTGCATCCTGTATGGTACTTTCACTGCAAGCATATCCCGCAAAAATACTCAACATTATTAATTTACCTCGATGTGATTACAGACCGTTCGAATAATAGTATGATCGAGGGAAAAATAACGTAGCGTAGTGGTGCGATTCCGGGTATACTGTATGTTCCCCATGTAAATGTTACCAGCTGGGCCCTTTCTATTATTATATATGAAAAGGAAGAAGGAAGGAAGCTTATAGTTTAACGTGACCGTTAATCTTGAGATCATGAGCCACGGGACCTCCTTTTTACGTGGAATCCGAACCACAGGGCATGGCATTTCACTTCGAAAATCTCACATGCATTGACCGGGAATCGAACCCGGACCGCCTTGGTGAGAGGCATACAGCTAGACCGCTGAGCCACCACGCCCCCGATATTATATATGAACAGCTGCACCCGGCATGAGTTGCAATGCCAATCAAAAAAAAAAAAAGTCCTCTAGGCACGCCGGAAGGCGGAGGTAGATTTCACCGGACAAACTAGGGGATAGGCGAAAATAGGCAGAATATGCAAGTTTTCGTAGAAGGATCAGACCTCATTTACTGCGAGAAAGTATTTTATAATTGGAGCTTAATTAACTTTGTTTTTCGTCATTTTTTGCATATTTTAAACATTTTATTGTCTTATGGGGACGGTAACCTTCTTGTCATTTGGGGTCCATTTTTAGCCTACTTTCGATTTTTGCAAAAAATGAAAGTAGACTTATGAGAACACTACAGGGCGAAAAAAAAGTGTGTCTGTCTGTGTGTGTGTATGTGTGTGTGTGTGTGTGTGTGAGTGTGTGTATGAATGTCTGTCCCCCCCTATCAATTCGAACACGGTGAGCGCAAATTGAACGAAATTTGGTACAAAGGTAGCACTAGCAAAGGACACCTCAGTGTCATGTTTTATATCGCCGCCATCTTGACGGAAACGTAATGGCGGCCACACAAATGTTCAAAGCTTAAATCAAATTACGACTAACCTAATCATCCGATCTCTGCCAAATTTTGCAACAACATACCTTTATGGGGGCAGCATCCTTTGACCAAACTAATAGGTCATCAGCCTAATAGTTTGCGGATGGCGGCCATCTTTGTGTGAAAATCGATTGCCCCTATTAATTCGAACACGGTGAAACCGAATGGAACGAAATTTGGTACAGAGGTAGTACTAGTAAAGGGCACCCCAGTGTCATGTTTTATATCGCCGCCATCTTGACGGAAACGTAATGGCGGCCACACAAATGTCCAAAGCTTAAATCAAATTACGACTAACCTAATCATCCGATCTCTACCAAATTTTGCAACAACATACCTTTATGGAGGAAGCATTCTTTGACAAATCTAATAGGTCATTAGCTTATAGTTTGCGGATGGCGGCCATCTTTGTGTCAAAATCGATTAACCCTATTAATTCGAACACGGTGAAACCGAATGGAATGAAATTTGGTACAGAGGTAGCACTAGCAAAGGGCACCTCAGTGTCATGTTTTATATCGCCGCCATCTTGACGGAAACATAATGGCGGCCACACAAATATTCAAAGCTTAAATCAAATTACGATTAACCTAATCATCCGATCTCTACCAAATTTTGCATCAACATACCATTATAGAGGGAGCATCCTTTGACCAAAACTAATAGGTCATTAGCCTAATATTTAGCGGATGGCGGCCATCTTTGTGTGAAAATCGATTCCCTCTATTAATTAGAACACGATGAAACCGAATGGAATGAAATTTGGTACAGAGGTAGCACTAGAAAAGGCCACCTCAGTGTCATGTTTTATATCACCGCCATTTTGACGGAAACGTAATCGTGGCCACCCAAATGTTAAAGGCTAAAATGTAATTACGACCAACCTAATAATCTAGTCTCTACCAAATTTTGCAACAACAAATCTTTATGTGGGAAGCATATTCTGACCAAACTGCTAGATCATCAGCCCAATAGTTTGCAGATGGTGGCCAAGTATGTGTGCAAATCGATTCCCCCTATCAATTCAAACACAGTGAAACCGAATTGAACGAAATTTGGTACAGAGGTAGCACTAGCAAAAGGCACCTCAGTGTCATGTTTTATATCGCCGCCATCTTGACGGAAACGGAATGACGGCCACCCATATGTTAAAAGCTTAAATCAAATTTCGACCATCCTAATAATTTGATCTCTACCGGATTTTTCAACAACATGCCTTTTTGTGGAAAGCATCTTATGACTGACTACAAGGTCATCAGCCCAATAGTTTGCAAATAGCGGCCATGTATGTGTGCAAATCCATTCCCCAGATCAATTCAAACACGGTGAAACCGAATTGAATGAATTTTTTTTACAGAGGTAGCACTAGCAAAGGGCACCTCATATTCATGTTTAATATCCCTATAGCACGTTGTATTTCAACAAGCTACTACAACCAACATTCAATTATACTCCTGGAAAAGGACAAAGAGTTATAACAATACCCATGCATTTAGGAGAAAGTAGGCTATATGTTCTTTACTGAACATCTTGTTATACTTGAGGTCACACTGTCCTTATGCAAGGTTTCGACACTGATGTGTAACTATGTAACGGTCTGTTACTTCTTCCCGAAAAATTATATCTCCCGCAGTGATTTTGGTTGGTTTCTCAGTTTAGGGGCTGCGACAACGCGGTCATGTAACCCCGGGTATTTTGGGTGAGTGTAGAATCTGTCTGATAAACGGTGTGAATTGTGATGGCTGTTTTAGTCTGTAATTCGGGTAAGGACTGCAGACGGTCAATTTCAAGCAGTAGTTCCTAATGTTGTTACCAGATACTACCGTCAACGACACCTAGATGTGAACTTGGCTATTAGATGCCACCGCAACCAGCAACTCGCAACGAACGTTGGAACTTCCCTTCCAAAGGAAAGCATACTGAGGGACTTTTAGCGCTCTTAGAAAATCCGACGACTTCGGCCGGCTTTGAACCCGCGACCTTGGGCATAGAAGTTCAGCATGCTACCAGTTACGTCACCGATGCCGCTTCAGACTTAGTCAGATAGAAAACTGAATGTGATCTCGTGCAAGTGCGTTGTCATGGCAACGTCTGATGACTCATCCCTCATCAGTTTAGTAGTGTTGCCAAGGCAACCTCTGATAGCTCTTGGCATTTGCTTATAATTCCGAAATCATTTTTCTCATCCCTTGGAGTAATGGTGGGTCATTTCAAAAATTCTTTCAGAGAAAAGTTTTAGGTAATTATTAAGGGAATATTGTCCATTTTGTACGGTTTTGATATTGTGCCTATTAAGAGAGATATGATTAATGTTTCCCGAAAAACCCACTTTTTCCCACCCCGTTGGTCAATGGTTGGTGCTATAAAAAACTCTTCAAACATAAATTTTTGGGCTTTATCCGACACATAGTATGAACTTTGAACGGATTCGATATTTCACATATTAAGAGAGTTATAGCAATATTTCCCTTTTTTCAAAAAAGCCCCCCATTATCACCCCCTTCGATCCATATAGCCCAGTAACGAACTTGACCGAGATTTTATAGGTATACATATTCGGTAAAAAATTCAAAGTGATTGGTGCAAAATTACGGCAGTTATCGTGTCCACAAGAAACTGATATACATATATATATATATATATATATACATATATACATACATAAATTATATATAAACTTTTGAACTGACGGTGGTTTTGGGGTTTAGGGGATGTCAAACGCGAAGATATGTCGAAATTTTCCGGAAGTCGAAACATGGTACCCATTGCAATAGTTAGCTTTCTAATGAAATCTACCTAAAAAGTTTTGGCATTGTAATTTTGTTTCTTGAAGTGCTTTTGGATACACACTATTTTCTTTAATTTCCGTTAACTGCCTCTAAGCTATCGTAAAATGGATTTACTAATTTATAAGCATTTGTGGGAGCGTACACAACAACTCACCAATGTTTCATCGCAATCGGATGAATGGTATATGAACGCAGATAGAACTTCGTTCAAACGCTTCGCTCGCCGTCACTCATTTGTTGAATCTACTCGTGCGATACCTATTGTAAAATGGTTTTACTAAGACAGAAACCTTTCCTGGAGTGAACTCAACATCTCACCCAAGTTTCATCGCAATCGGATGAGTGGTATATGATTTGCATAGGAGACATACACACCCACCCACATACTATTTCGTAACATTGATTTTTATATAGATTGTATCTAACGCCGAGGGCCCCCAACAAGTAGTTCCAACTTTGGCTACCGGATGCTTCTGTCACTAACACCTAGCCGCGAACGTTGGAACTTGATGGAGCGTTTCTAACTAGCCAAATATAAACTAATATATTTGCCACACACTACCAATTGCTGTGGTAGGTTCTTTTACGTGCCATAAATCTATGGCATGGGCCCGCCGGCTTTACTTCCCCTCTGACGGAAGGCATACTAAAGGATTTAAAAGCTCATACAAATTCGACGACCTCGGCCAGGTTTGAACCCGCAATCTTGGGTATAGCAGTTCAGCGTGCTACCGATTACGCCACCGAAGCCCGTTGGGACCTCACCATAAACCCATCGAAGTGTGTAGTAGGAATTTTGGAACAGCCTGTATTTAAGACCTATCAGACATTTAATTGATCATTAACGAACCCTTTAGCTAAGTACATAATTAATTGAGTGGCCTTCTAACTGGCCAAATTAATGGCTGGTTTGGAGAACTTGCTTCTCCAGCCAAGTTTGCTCTTAATGTATGCTGGACTGCTCTCAAACTTGTACTCTAACTACCCTGTACTGAAAATACTTAAATGATTGTTCCTAATGTTTACTTTTACTTCATATAATTACTTAATTAATGCTCAGTAATTTTTCTAGATTTGTGCCGTGTCTTGTGTGGTTTTTCGCGTAGGACAACAAGCTGGCTCATCCGCAGGCTCTTGGTGTTCCCCCCCCCCCCCCGGGCCTCCACAGGAGTAGCGAACTGCGCTCTACCTCCCCTTTTATAAAGCGCACCTGCGCCTCTTTACTGCGAGAACTAAATGCTCAAGCAGCCTTAACCTCCCTATGAAGGCTTCCAAAACGATGGTATATTGGCTTTCACGACCAGACACGGCACAAACCTAGAAAATATGCTGAGCAATAATTCACTGGCCGCGAAAGCCAATATACCAACAACTTAATGTACTGCCACACGGATAAAATTTGTTACGGTACGCAATCATCAGGCACAATTAATCTGTTGCTGGATTAAGAACTTGTGGCAGCAGTTGGGAGCGGATGTATCTGATGAAGCTGCTTTGCTAATTGGTAGTGAGACAGCTGCTCACAAATTAATTGTTCCCAATTACCGTGCTATAAATTGGTGACCCCCGACGTGATATAAAATATTGAAGGAAAACAATAGCGGTATATCAGCATCTGAAATAAGCGAAAGGGAACCGTTGTCGATATCGCGAGTAGCTGTAAAGCCGCCACCGTACTGGAGAAACATGTCAGATTTATGGTTTCGACAACTAGAATCCAAATTCCTACTCTACATCATCATCAAAGACAGTACAAAATACCACTACGTTGCAGCAGCTCTTGGGTGCGACGTCTTAGAATAAGCTAGTACAACCATAAGCTCACCAGCGGTGTAAATATGCAGCTCTTAAGGAATTCTTAACAAGAGTGTTTGCTGTTAGCGAAGAGCAGAATCTCCGCAAGTTACTAATTGAAGTCGAGCTGTTGTTGCTGTTTGAGTCTTCAGTCTTATGACTGGTTTGATGCAGTTCTGCATGCTCCCCTGTCCTGAGCTAATCGTTTCATCTCTACATAGCTACCACACCCTACATCTGAGGCAATCTGTTTAACATATTCTAACCTTGGTCTAGCACTAAAGTTCTTGCCCTCGACCCTTCCTTCCATAACTAAGCTTGCTATTCCTGGGTGTCTTAGTATGTGTCCTACCAGCCTATCTCTTCTCTTCATTAGCAGTCGCCAGAAACATCTCTCCTCTCCCACTAGCTTTAATACCTCTTCGTTTGTAACCCTATCTACCCATCTGATCTTCATCATTCTCCTGCAATACCCCATTTCAAATGCTTCAATTCTCATCTTTTCTGCTGCACCAATAGTCCTAGTTTCACTTCCATAGAGTGCCACTCTCCAGACAAAGGCTTTCAAAAAATGACTTCCTTATACCTAAATCTATATTCCGTGTCAACAGATTCCTTTTCTGTAGAACTGCTTTCCTTCCCTGAGGTACCCTAATTTTTATATCCTCTTTGCTTCGTCCATCAGTGGTTATTTTGCTTCCTAAGTAACAGAAGTCTTCTACTTCCTTTAGTTTTTCACCTGCCAATTTGATCTCCATAGAGGTTTCTGATTTATCTCGGCTGCATTCCAATATTTTTGTTTTAAATTTATTCATTTTCATCATGAATTCTTTCCTCAAGACGGAATCCATACCATTCAAAAACTCATTCAAATCCTCAGGAGTGTCGGCCAAGATGACTATGTCATCGGAAAATCTCAGAGTTGAAATTATTTCTCCTTGAATCTTCACTCCCACATTAAACTTTTCTCCAATTTCGTTCATTGCTTGCTCAATGTAAAGATTGAAAAGTATGGGTGATGAGTTGCAGCCTTGCCTTACACCTTTCTGAATACCAGCTTCTATCTCATGTCCTTTGGCTTGAATGGCTGCTGTCTGGTTTCTGTATAGATTGTTGATCACCCTCCTATCCCTGTACTTTATTCCAATCGTTTTCAAAATGCCGAACAATTTAGTCCAATCAACGTTATCAAAAACCTAAATGCCATGAACTTTCTCTTATCTTTCCTTATTCTACCTTCCAAAATCAGCCTGAGACTTAGTACAGCTTCCCTCGTTCCTACATTTCTCCTAACACCAAACTGGTCTTCACCCAACTCCGTTTCTGTGGCTTTCCATCCTCTTGTAAATTATTCTAGACAGGATCTTTGAAGCATGAGTAATTATGCTGATTGTACGGTAATCTTCACATCTGTCAGCTCTCACTTTCTTCGTTATAGGGATGATAACATTTTTCTTGAAATCAGAGGGTACCTCACCTGTCTCATAAATCCTACACACCAAGTGATATAACCTGATCAGACCTTCATCTCCTATGCAGCGTAGATGACCGTAATCCTTATCAACTTTTGAGGCAGGCAGTGACTTATTAAATTCGCCTCTACCATCCTCAATTTCATTTGACGTCAACATTAAATGTACTACAGATAGCTGAGGCATATATATTTTTAATATCATGGGAGATCATGTAAGGTAGCATGAAATTCGACCCCGATTCCTCCACTGAGAATTGTTTTCTATACAGAGGTTAGCCCCCAAAGAATGGTGCGTGCTAGAAACACAAACTGTAGCCTTCGCACTCTTTTCAAAATTACGGAAATGTGGATTAATATGAACTCCGGCCCCTTGGTGTTGTGATAGCGCACCTGCCTCTCACCCACAGCCTCGGGATCGATTCCTGGCTAAGTCGGGAATTTTATAAACTGACGTGAGGGCTGGAACAGGGTGCACTCAATTTTTTGTTTTTATTTTATTAATTTCTGGTCTTTTTAAATGTAGGTGTCCACCTCAAAATGTTAAATTCAATTCCAAATTTGTATTCTTTAATCTGTGTTAAGAGGGGCAGATGTCCTCGTAGTTCCTCCCCTTAAAAGAACAATAACTAACTAGGGTGCACTCAGCCTCGTGAGGACAATTGAGTAGCTGTCTGACAGTGATACAGCGCCCCGGTAACGAAGACCTTACATCCGATGCAATCTGTTTAACATATTCTAACATTTGTCTACACCTACCGATGTTGTTCTCGAACCTTCCTTCCATAACTTCCTTGATATCTTAGTATGTGATCTACCAACCTATCTCTTCTCTTCATGAGCAGTCGCCTGAACATCTCTCCTCGCCCACACATCTTAATACCTCTTAATTTGTTACTCTATCTACCCTTCTGATCTTCATAATTCTCCTGTAACACCACATCAATCTAACCTTGAAAAACTAAGATAAACAGGCTTTATTTGTTATTATTGCGCTTTAAATGACCAAACTATTCCAGTTTTCTTCATATTATAAGAGTTGCTCAAATGGAACGAAGAATAAGCTGGAAGCATTACAAATAGTAGCACAGAACTGAATGCGATCGGTCTGCATCAGGTTTTCCCTAAGTAGAAGTGATCTTCTTCTTCTTCCACGCGATCAGGCCCAGTGGACCACGCGCTGCTACAAGTTTCCTTCTCCATCGTCTCCTATCCATAGCAGCCATCCGCCAACTGTCCACACGTATCGCTGCCTGTTGCAGATCTTCATGGAGTCCATCACTCCATCACTTCCTTGGTCTCCCTGGTGGTCTTTTTCCTGTGGGGATGAAATCCAGTAGCTTCCGTGGCCATCGGTGGTCTTCCATCCGGGCTACATGTCCAGCCCACTGCATTCTTCTGGTTTTGATGGTTCCAGCTATGTTGGCATCATGGTACGGGCCTTCTACTTCATAAAAGTGATAGTTGAAGGAACAATAGTGCATAATGGATGCGCCCAAACGACTACTGTGGGGCATAATTAAATTCTTATGCTAAGAGAATATTTTGATGAATGAAATATAAGTACTTAGTTTTGGTTGGTTGGTACTTCCGGTTAGGGGCTGCGACAATGCGGTCATGCAGTTCCGTGTACTTTGGGTGTGTGTAGAATCTGTCTGATAACCGGTATTAATTGTGATGATTGTATTAGTGGGAGTTATCTGTTTTTAATTCATGTAGGGACTGCAGACATTCAATTTTCAATTAGTTCCTACTTTTGCTACCAAACGCCACCGTCAACGACAACTAGTTCTCAACTTGGTTACTAGATGCCACCGCAGTCGGCTCCTGGTGACGAACGTTGGAAACTAAGCGCGTTAGTCAAATCTTAACTATAATTTAGTTTCACACAAGTGTAATTAGTGGGAGGTTCTTTTACATGCCATATATGTGACATGGGACCACTGGCTTTACTTCCCCTCCAAAGGAAGGCATACTGAGGGATTTTTAACGCTCTTAAAAATCCAATGACTTCGGCCGGGTTTGGACTCACGACCTTGGACATAGAAGTTCAGCATGCTATCAACTACGCCACCGAAGTCTAATGCAAGCCGTGTACTGTGACGCATGTCCCAAACAAATCACTACACAAGACCGCAAACAAACTGGGGTATCAATAAAAGAAATGTATGCCTTTTTAGTCCGTCAACACGATTATACCCAATTGTATTAGCTCTTAATCCCTAAAACAAACAAATCCCGCGGCACTACAGCCCATGAAGGGCCTAGGCTTACCCAGCGAGCGCTGCCCAGCCATTTTGTCTGCAGAGTATGGGGTGACGCCTGGCCAGTGCTTCGGATCCTCTTAGCCGTTAGTGTTGGTCTCCGTGACCGGAATACTGTCTCATTGACAGACAGCTATTCAATTGTCTTCACGAGGCTGAGTGCACCCCGTTCCAGCCCTCACCTCAGTTTCTAAAATTCCTGTCGGAGCCGGGAATCGAACCCGGGGCCTCCAGGTGTGAGGCAGGCGCATTACCTCAACACCACGAGGCTGGCCCTGTTATGCCCTTACCCTGATCAAAATTAAATGAGATATAAAATTCACTTGTGGACACTGCATAAGGGAAGGTGGTTTGGTGAAAAGTGCATTGGAAGGGACAGTCCAAGGGAAAATCCGAAGAGGAAGGGGAAGGTTTCAGATGCTGATGAAACGTATGAGCTGATGAAACGTGCTGCTGGAGACTGGATAAGATGGAGAGACCGACCATGAGGAAACCTGCCATCAGGCAGATAAACTGATGATGATGATGATTACCAGTTTCGATCGTCAAGTGAACATCATCAGATCCATTACTTTGAAGGCTATTAAATCTATGTCTACAAACATGTGCGTGAAGGTATTTATAATACAGGGTCATCGAAATATAATGCCAACATTTCAAAAAATTATAGCACCGAAACCCTTTATGTTAAACGTGTAATTCTTTCATTGAACGCCAGCTGGTTAAAGTAAGTTTTGTTTTGGAGGGGACGTGACCTTGCTATGCGCACACTAGATGCGCAGTAGCCAAGGTCGGCTGGTGGCACGTGCTCCAATGACTGCACCGCCCGACAAACTGCACCTGATTACAAAGCTGTAATTCGATGGTTTAATCAGTTTAAGGAAACAGGGACTGTAGAGAAAAAATCTAGGCAAGGCCGACCACCAACATCAGCATTGAACGCACGCTTTCCCAATGGCTGGATTGGTACGTGCAATCATTTCAGGAGTAACTGTCAAGAAGGAGGCAGAAATTCGCTCCCGCAGGTGCTCCAAATCCCGAATTCTTTCTTCATACAAAATGTTTTTAATGTACCCCCAGAAAAAAATAATCCGAAGGATTGAGGTCGGGACTTCATTGGCGCGCGCGCCCCCGGCCGACCTTGGCTACTGCGCATCTAGTGTACGCATAGAAAGGTCACGTCCCCTCCGAAACAAAACTAACTTTAACCAGCTGGCGTTCAGTGACAGAATTACACGTTTAACATAAAGGGTTTCGGTGCTATAATTTTTTGAAATGTTGGCATTATTTTTCGATGACCCTGCATGTACACTTATTTACTTACCTACTCCTTCGCGCTACAGCCCTTGTAGGGCCTTGTCCTTCTGAACAATATCCACCGATTCTTCCCTGTTGACTGCCTTCGTTCTCTAACTTCTGACTTCCATCTTTCTCAGATCTTCCTCCATGTTATCCAGCCATCATGTCCTAGATCTTCCCCTCACACGACGCCCTCCTGGCTACCCATCGAATACCTTCCTTACCATCATATTCTCTATCATTCTTTCTACCTATCCCAACCTACGTAGTCTACTACCCCACATTTCCACTACTATATCTGGATTACCATACAACTTTATTATCTCCATATTATTTCTTATTCGCCAGAATTCACCCTATTTTACTGGTCCAAATACGTTTCTGAGTATCTTTCTTTCCCATATCCTTAACAATTCCTCATCACCTTGTGTCATGATCAAAAACTCCAAACCATACATCACCACAGGTCTCACTACCGTACGATATACAGTCAACTTCAGGTTTCTACTAAGGCTTCTTGCTTTAAAATTTTGCTCGAGTCAAAGTAACTCCTATTTCCAGCTACTAACCTTGCATGCATTTACTTTTCTCATATCATGGTTTTCAGCTATCATTGACCCTAAATATTCACAATTTTTACATCGTTCATATTCTTTCTCATTCAGTATCCCATTTTTCCCTAATTCATTATACTGTCTCCTATATGTTAGCATATTCTTTGATTTCGACTGATTAATCGTCAGTCCAATCTCTTCCCCGTATTCCTCTACTGTAATTTCCTCAGCTTCTCTTACAAATCCTATTTCCTTCTAGACAATGAATCAATATCATCTGCATAATCATAAGCTTATTTACTAACCATTAAAAATTATCACAATAAAACAAGCAGCTCTGCATGTCAACCAAGAATGAACTTAAATAGGCTAACCAAAAATAACTTTTACTACTTCCGTAACGAATGAACAAAACCAATTTGGTTTATGGAAACGGAGAAAGACTCAATAGAACTCCAAATCACAGAAAATATGCTCATGGATAAAGCAGCCAAACCCATAACCAAGGACAAGAAACCACGGTTACAAGTCAACGTCAAACCCAAGAGAAAGTTCCGAATCATTGATCAAGAAAGGAAAGCAAGATCACAAAGATTGAGGCAATACTGGGCAACAAGGGAAGCACAGAATATTAAAAAGTGATGAAAGATCCGAATCATTGATCAAGAAAGGAAACCATGATCACAAAGATTGAGGCAATACTGGGCAACAAGGGAAGCACAGAACATTAAAAAGTGATTGATTTAATGTTCCCCAAACCTGGGTGAAGCGAAAAAAGAGGAATAATAACAATAATAATAAAAAAAATGCTTGTGGCCCCGAGAGAGACCTTTTGCACATCTTTCGAATTGATGCTGGTGGGTGATTTGCGCACCGTGATGAGGATGATGCCCGTGGTCCTGTTAATGTCCATATAATCACTAAGATGCCAGACTCTTGAATATGCCTGCAAAATGAGAACCTCTCCACATAACTGGTCTTGCGTAAGACAATCAACTACTGACCTTCCTACAGACGGAGAAAACGGACTTCAGTGATATAAACGATATTGCACCAATCAATATCAATCATCCAACAACTCCTTTCTGTCGATTCCTTATTGATATTGAGTGCATCTTGCTTGCCCTTAGCGAACATGATACTCCACGGAGTTCTGAAAATCAAACCCAGTCCTGGACTGAGTCCTACATTTCAACAAGATGTTCAGTAAAGAACATATAGCCTACTTTCTCCTAAATGTATGAGTATAGTTATAACTCGTTGTTATTATCAAATAGTATAATAGAATCATTTCTTGGTTGAAGACCTTAGAAACTATTTACCTCTACCAAACGCCACAACCTAGAGAAAAACTACTACCATCATTGAAGAAAGATAGATAAGAAGTATCTCAAGAATGTTATGGATCTGGAGACATAATCGACCAGACTGGCTGCGTGGCTCAGCGGTAACGTTCTCGCTTGCTGGGCCCTAGGTTGCAGGTTCGTATCCTGGCGCAGTCAGCTGGCATTTGAGGGTGTACAAATGCGAGGGAGCCGTGTCAGTAGATTTACTGGCACGTTAAAGATCCTCTTCGGGCCAAAATTCCGGCACCCCGGCGTATCTAAAAGCAGCAGTAGTTAAAAGGGTCGTAAAACAAATAACATTATTATTATTGTTATTATTACATAATCGACCTGCCGTGGGCAACATCCAACTTTGAGTTGAGGCATGTCTTTACACGTCTGGTTGTGCATGGCTTTCACAACCCTTATTGAATTAACAAATCTTTCCATGACCCTACAGAGACGTGTGTATACAAACTATGTGGATATTTTCGATTGCTATTTGCCTGAAATAAAAGTATTAATAACCTGAACTAGCACCAGCGGCTAGAATTCAGTTACTATGTGAAATCGTTTTGTTCTTCACTTCAAATAACATTTTCAAATAACGCACAATAGGCTGTTACAAACCCTTTAAAATAAGACGTAAAAATGTATCATAGTATCATCTTGTCATTCTTCAAATTCGATGCGCATAGAATGCCAATGGTATACTATCAATGGAGTCCCATGTAGACCAGTCGTGAAATCTAGTGGAGAAGTATCGAACAATATAATCCTAACAGGGCGAGTGCATTCTAGCGGCCATAAGAAGAAACTTTTCAATAAAATCTGGAAGTTAATAAGTAGGCCGGCGTGCAGTTACCTTTTTCGCTGCTAGATGTCTCGAGCAAATCTGCTGGTGAATTATGTTTTAATTAAATATATGTTTTGCACCGTAATATGCAGAATATAACGCTTAATTTTAAAACGTCTGAGTCATTACAAAGCAACAAATATGTAAAATTTCAAGCAAAAAACCTAACTCTGATTGGGTTTGAACCATAGGCATATGAATGATAGACCAACGCTTTACCACGGAGCCATTTGTGCCAACGAACATTGATCTATATAAAATGACTTACATAGAACTTGTTAGCAAATAATGATTTAGACCTAACGATTTCATCAGTGGAGTATATTATTTATATATAAAGCATTTCATACAAAGTTTATTTATTTTGTATCAGTACGCTATATTGCATGCAATACTCAAATTAGTGAAATATAAGTCAGGCACAAGATATCCGCTGCCATCTTGTCTTCTTACCGAGACGGCTCAGCTTTTTACAATCACTTCTGCACTATAGTATTACAAAATAAACTTTTAATTTCGAACGTGCCTCTTCCTTTAGAACAGTTAAATCGATTCTCGGCTCGATAATCGGAACTGGTGGGTCCCATGATATGGATTATAAAGTTTGCATAATTCGCACGGCCGCCATCCTGAAATGGTACGGCGGATGACCTTGTAGTTTGGTCACAAGACGCGTCCTATATGAAGGTATGTTATTACCAAATTTGGTAGAGATCGGATAATTTGGTTAGTCGCTATTTGATTTTACGTTGTGAACGTTTGAGTGGCCGCCATTCAGTTTTGGTAAAGATGGCGGCAATGTAAAACATGACACTGAGGTGCCCTTTGCTTGTTCTACCTCTGTACCAAATTTCGTTCAATTCGGTTTCACCGTGTTCGAATTGATAGGGGGGTGGGGGGCAGACATTCAGATTATACAGACTCTCACACACACACACACACACACACACACACACACAGAGACTCTCACACACACATACACACACAGACAGACACACAATTTTTGGCCCTGTAGTGATCTCATAAGTCTACTTTCATTTTTTGCAAAAATCGAAAGTAGGCTAAAAATATGTCATCACGTTCCAAGGAATTGAATAGCCTATATAATAATAATAATAATAATAATAATAATAATAATAATAATAATAATAATTGAGAATACAAAGTATATGGATGTGACTAAATGAGGTTTCACAATCAACTATGTGAATATCGCTCAAGTAGACAAATTGAAATATTTAGTTGAAATTATACAACCAGCCAACTAAATCAGCAAGCTAACAGTGAAAGAACTACAAAACTACAAAGAGCATACAAATTACAGTTTAAGGGATTCTTCAGATATTCACCATCACTGTAAAAGCACCAACTATCAAAAATTACACATCACGTGGCATTTTAAAAAAAAAATCGATCTCATTATTGTTACAAGTGTTTCTTCAGGAAGCAATGATCGCATGCTGTCATTGTGATAGTTGCTTGCCACGGTGAGTGAGTGATTAACGTGTCGGACTACCAACCCCAAGCTTGCAGGTTCGCCCCTGGCCGTGGTGAGTGATTTTTGAAAGTCGACAAAAATCACGACATGGATATCATACGTTGTTGGCATGTTAAAGGACCCCTTCGAATTCATCAGGCCGTCTTCAATGGCAAAATTAATCTCGGGATTTTCCGCCAACACAAAGTTCCTCATTTCTCTACTAGAAAGCGCTGTAGTGTCAAGGACCTTAGATATCTAACCTCCTTGACTTTCATAGCGATCAATGAAACGACGAAATTCGGCATGCAAGCTGCCCTCTGGGTGTCAATTAACAATATAATATATTGTGTCCGATTCTAGACGCCAGTCTGTTGTTTATTTAAACAATTTATATTAGCCTACTTTCGATTTTTGCAGAAAATGAAAGTAGACTTATGAGATCTACACAGGGCCAAAAATTGTGTGACTGTCTGTGTGTCTGTCTGTGTACTCTGAATGTCTGTCCCCCCCCCACCTATCAATTCGAACACGGTGAAACCAAATTGAACGAAATTTGGTACAGAGGTAGCACTAGCAAAGGGCACCTCAGAGTCATGTTTTATATCGCCGCCATATTAACGGAAACTTAATGGCAGCCACCCAAATGTTCAAAGCATAAATCAAATTACGACCAACCTATTCATCAGTTCTCTACCAAAATTTGCAACATTATACCTTTATGTACGAAGAATCGTTTAACCAAACTATAAGGTCATCGGCCTAATAATTTGCGTATGGCGGCCATGTATGTGTGCAAGTCGATTCCCCCTATCAATTCAAACACGGAGGAACCGAATTGAAGGAAATTTGGTTCAGAGGTAGCACTAGCAATGTGAACCTCAGTACCATGTATTTTATTGCCGCCATCTTGTCGAAACCGTAATGGCGGCCACCTGAATGTTAATAGCTTAAATCAAATTACGACCAAACTCATCATCTGATCTCTACCAAATTGTGCACCATTATACCCTTATATATGAAGAATCGTTTTGTCAAAATACAAGGTCCTCAGCCCAATACTTTGCGGATGGCTGCCATGTATGTGTGCAAATCGATTCCCTCTATCAATTCAAACACGGTGAAAACAAATGGAACGAAATTTGGTTCAGATGTAGCACTGACAAAGGGCACCTCAGTGTCATGTTTTATATCGCCACCATCTTGACGGGAACGTAATGGTGGCCACCCAAATGTTTAAAGCTTAAATCAATTTACGACCTATCTAATCATCTGATCTCTACCAAATTTTTCAACAGCATACCTTTATGTGAGAAAAGTTCTTTAACCAAGCTACAAGGTCATCAGTCCAATAATTTGCGGATGGAGGCCATGTTTGTGGGCAAATCGATTCACCATATCAATTCAAACACGGTGAAACCGAATTGAATGAAATTTTGTACAGAGGTAGCACTACCAAAGGGCACCTCATATTCATGTTTAATATCCGTATAGTACGTTGTATTTCAACAAGCTACTACAACCAACATTCAATCATACTCCTTGTAAAGGACAAAAAGTTATAACAATACCCATGCATTTAGGAGAAAGTAGGCTATATGTTCGTTACTGAACATCTTGTTTTATTACATTATGATTCTCTTTCTAAAAGTATAGCTGTGCGCATTAAATTGTACACCACGACTGCGATAGGGACAGCAGCAAGTCCGGAGAATGGAGGTTCGGAATCCACTCCTGACAGTGGCTATCATGATTGTGTTTCCTCCCAGGTGTTTCCAAACTCTCGTCAAGCAAATGCCAGGATAATACCTTATTTTACGTCACGAGGTGTTTAACCCGTTCCCGATCTCAATAATTATAGTTAGACACACTACTACAGACATCTCAGAAATGAATTGAACACACACACATTTACGTTATTAAGAGCAATGATATGTAAATATAATTTTACAGATATTAAGTTCGAAAATAATTATAATTAAAGGGGGTGTCTCATAAGTAATGTCGATTTTTAAAGAAAATTTTATTTTAAAACATATCTGACAAGATTTTAAACTATTCTTAAAAGTAGACACCATCAGATTCTATGGTCTTGAGCCATCTTTCAGCGAGGTTTCAAATCCTACGACGGTACCAGTCTCCGGGTTTTGATGCGAAGAATTCGGCGAGACACACTTTCACAGCTTCAATGTTTTCGAAATTTCTTCCACGCTAGAAATAGGCCATGGATCGAAAAATATGATAATCTAAAGGCGAAAGATCAGGGTTGAATACTGGATGTGGTGGCAGCTTGACTCCTCCCAATTCCTGATTTTTTGCCACGGTTGTTCGTGCAGTATGAGGTCCCGCATTGTCCTGCTGGAAGAAAATCTATTTCAGTTATCTAATGCTGGGTATCTCCGTCTCAAAATTTTATGAACTCGTTCTGGTTTTTGAGAATGAATATCCGCATTGACTGCACACCCGTTTGGAACACACTCCCAGTGAATCACTCCTTCAAAATTCCACCAGACACACATCGCGTTGGGGCCGAACCGATCCTGTTTAACGATGACATTGTCAGTTTGACGGGGACCGAGTCACTTTTATTTATTTATCGTATGGCTTTTAGTGCCGGGAGTGTCCGAGGACATGTTCGGCTCGTCAGAGGCTGTAGCTGATTCAAGCGGACACCCATGGGGTGAGCTACTAGTTCCGTTCAATTTCAACTAGTTCCAACTTTCACTACCAGATATCACTGATACCTAGTAGTGAACATTGTAACTTTGATAGAGCGTTCCAACGAAATCTAACCTAGAAATTTAGCTTCACACAAGTTTAGTCTGTGGAAGGATCTTTTACATGTCATAAATCTATGACATAGGACCGCCGGCTTTACTTCCCCTCCGAAGGAAGGCAAACTGAAGGATTTTAATGCTCTTAAAACTCCCAACGACTTTGGCCGGATTTGAACCCGCTATCTTGGGCACAGCAGTTCAGCATGCTATCAACTACGCCACCGAAGCCGCTACTGAGTCACTGTTTCGAGGCTTCAGCGTTGTGGTAATAGACGTAGGCTATATTTTGTCACATGTAACGATGATAAGCTGACGACAGATATCGATTGTACGTTGAGCGTGTTCAGGAGTTAATTCATGAGGTACAGACCTCCGGCTTCTGTTTGATTTTCCAAGTTCCTTAATATAGCGATGTATGGTATGGTTTAATGATACATTCTCGTAATATACACAATTCTAGCCATGAACTTCTGTAAATAGCATTGGCAAACCACAATTCCATCTTATAATACACCATACATTAAAAACGACATTACTTATGAGACATACTACTAGTTGAATTTTAGTGGTTTTATTTACAATTCCATAATTTCACAATGTGCTACAGAACCATTGGTAGGAATGGGGAGTTAAGTTTGTATCTTTAACATCGGTAGTATAGACATGACCTCCCGTCCCTTATGGTTTCAGGTAATTAGCAATTGGACAGTCCCTAGAGATACGTCTGTCAACCACTTCCCGGTTAAGACAGTGCTGAGATTAAACGCCTAAGGTATTAGTCTGGTAATTGGATCTGCTTACCAAGTGTGACATGGTGTTATGCACAACATACTGTAACCGTTTGGTCGAAGATAGACATGATAATTCAGAAACATCAGTCAGATTCTCAGGGCGAGCCGGGTTATATAGAATCACTAAGATTATCATAAAATATAAAACTCAGCAATTCTTATAGGTTTGTGCCGTGTCTTGTGTGGGGTTTAGCCTAGGACACCAAGCTGGCTCATCGGCGGGCTCTTGGTGTCCCCACCCAGACCCCCACAGGAGTAACGAACTGTGCGCTACCTCCCTTTATATAGAGTGCAACTGCACTACTTAGCTGCGAGAACTAAAAGCTTAACCTCCCTATAAAGGTGGTATATTGGGTTTCACGGCCTGTGAATTAAAACTCAGCAAGCCTTCATAGGTAGGTTAAGGCTGCTTGAGCTTTTAGTTCTCGCAGTTAGGTGGTACAGTTGCACGGTATATAAAGGGAGGTAGCGCGCAGTTCGTTACTCCTGTGGGGGTCCGGGCGGGGACACCAAGAGCCTGCCTATGATCCAGCTTGGTGTCCTAGGCGAAACCCCACACAAGACACGGCACAGACCTAGAAGATTTGCTGAGTTTTAATTCACTGGCCGTGAAAGCCAATATACCATAAAATACAAAGTCTATCAAAGGGTTCATAGGAGCACAGTAGATTTGCGACACACTCATGGGAGGAAGGAATAACATTTATCAATTATGGAAATAGTTTTATATAGCGTGCACGCATGAACGACGATAGACAGAATAACACAGAAGAGAGTACAGTGAACGGATGAAGAGATATTGGGAAGAAAAGGGGACAAATTGTGCTAAATAATTAAGTTTCAACACGGTCCTTATTTCGGCATAACAAATAAACATAATAATACTAATAATCTGATTGGAGTAACTCTCCATGAAATTTCTCTATGGAATTTATACTTTCATAAAGCCCACTTTGATTCTATTAGCTTAATTATTTATTAATTTTTTTTAGCCAACGCGGAGAATATTATAATAATGTTCCATAAAATATTGTTGAGGATTGAAGAAGAGAATAAAACGTAGATATTTTGGTTTTCTTATTACGGAACTACTTATTTTTAATATTCGTTGTATGAGGCACGTCCAGAAAGTAAGTTCCGTTTGGTAATAAAATTAAATTTTGTACAGATACAAAAAATTATTTTGCACAACATTCTACACCTCTTAAACTACTTTTCCACATAACGGCCGAACTTTTGCATGCATTTGTCATAGCGTGGCACAAGTTTTTGGATACCTTCTTCATAGAAGTTTGCCGCCGACCGTAAACGAGAGTGAAGACTTCCCTGTAAGATATCCTACCGTTTGGCCACCACTGTTAGGCAAATTGCGTGCTTACCAGGAGAACTGCGTATGTTGAGGAGTTCTCCTGACCACATACGCAATTTGCCTAACAGTGGTGGCCAAACAACATACCTTTATGGAGGGAGCATCCTTTGACCAATCTAATAGGTCATTAGCCCAATATTTTGCGGATGGCGGCCATCTTTGTGTGAAAATCGATTCCCCTTATCAATTCGAACACGGTGAAACCGAATGGTACGAAATTTGGTACAGAGGTAGCACTAGCAAAGGGCACCTCAGTGTCGTGTTTTATATCACCGCTATCTTGACGGAAACGTAATCGCGGCCACCCAAATGTTAAAAGCTAAAATGTAATTACAACCAACCTAATAATCTAGTCCCTACCAAATTTTTCAACACCATATCTTTATATGGGAAACATATTCTGACCAAACTGCAAGAACATCAGCCCAATAGTTTGCAGATTGTGGCCAAGTATGTGTGCAAATCGATTCCCCCTATCAATTCAAATACGGTGAAACCGAATTGAACGAAATTTGGTACAGAGGTAGCACTAGCAAAGGGCACCTCATATTCATGTTTAATATCCCTATAGCACGTTGTATTTCAACAAGCTACTACAACCAACATTCAATCATACTCCTTGAAAAGGACAAAGAGTTATAACAATACCCATGCATTTAGGAGAAAGTAGGCTATATGTTCTTTCCTGAACATCTTGTTACTAATATCATGCGGTATGAATTTTGTAGTTCAACCAAGCAAATCTTTTGTATATTTTTTTTCTCTCCTAATCTGCCGAGGTTTCCCCGTGACATTCAGAAGGTTATCCCTGAATTTGTGATGTTTGTGGTTGAGTTGGTGTGTGAATATTGAGAACTGATGTTCGGAGGAGGAATATCATCCCTAGCTGAACATCTTCTTCCGCTGCACACTTCCCGCAAACTAGAAATGGACCACAACATAGGTAATCTCTCATCCTGCGCAATCCATCACGACTGACTTGCAGTACATCCCCAGGGATATCACGACTCTCCTACTCTCAATGGGATTACGTACAGTCCTTCATATCTAACAAATGGGCATGTACAAAGCAGACAGTTGTTGTTAGTTGCTTGAAGGTGCAAAACAAGAAGGCAATCTGTAATCATTTAAGTTAGCCGCTGGCTGCGCGAGCGAAGCGAGCGAGCCAGTGGCGTGAGGGCCAGGTATGCGGTGCGACTATGCGCTCCTTAGTCTGGTGTATAAATTGAATGGGGATGTTAAATTTGAATCTATAATAGTAATATAATTTTAGTTAAAAAAAATAGAGGTTACCGCCAAGGCAGCCTCCCTGGAGGCCCCTGACGTGATTTCAAGTTGGTAAGCTTTAAGCTGATGTAGTTAATGAAGTTTGTAATATTTAATATTTTAAAGGTTAAGTTGTTTCAAGTTTTTAATTTATTATACGTTATATAAAGGTGTTAGTACAGATTTCCTTTTCGTTCACTCGACCATCGCTCACCACATACCCTACCGGCCGTGGCGCGACTGCAGCAGCCGCTTCACATTGATAATAATAATAGAATATGAAGGTTTTGATGTTGTAACTTCAAGCTTTATGAAAGGATGACAGACCTCTAGTGGGTGGAAGTTTTATAGTATAAGGTTTTTTTAATTTAAAAACAAGATGTTCAGTAAAGAACATATAGCCTACTATCTCCTAAATGCATGGGTATTGTTATAACTCTTTGTCCTTTTCAAGGAGTATAATTGAATGTTGGTTGTAGTAGCATGTTGAAATACAACGTGCTATAGAGATATTAAACATGAATATGAGGTGCCCTTTGCTAGTGCTACCTCTGTAAAAAAATTCAGTCAATTCGGTTTCACCGTGTTTGAATTGATCTGGGGAATGGATTTGCACACATACATGGCCGCTATTTGCAAACTATTGGGCTGATGACCTTGTAGTCAGTCATAAGATGCTTTCCAAAAAAAGGCATGTTGTTGCAAAATCCGGTAGAGATCAAATTATTAGGATGGTCGAAATTTGATTTAAGCTTTTAACATTTGGGTGGCCGTCATTCCATTTCCGTCAAGATGGCGGCGATATAAAACATGACACTGAGGGGGCCTTTCTTAGTGCTACCTCTGTACCAAATTTCGGTCCGTTCGGTTTCACCGTGTTCGAATTAATAGGGGGAATCGATTTTCACACAAAGATGGCCGCCATCCGCAAACTATTAGGCTAATGACCTATTAGATTTGTCAAAGAATGCTTCCTCCATAAAGGTATGTTGTTGCAAAATTTGGTAGAGATCGGATGATTAGGTAAGTCGTAATTTGATTTAAGCTTTGAACATTTGTGTGGCCGCCATTACGTTTCCGTTAAGATGGCGGTGATATAAAACATGACACTGAGGTACCCTTTGCTAGTGCTACCTCTGTACTAAATTTCATTCCATTCGATTTCACCGTGTTCGAATTAATAGGGGTAATCGATTTTGACACAAAGATGGCCGCCATCCGCAAACTATTAGGCTAATGACCTATTAGATTTGTCAAAGGATGCTCCCTTCATAAAGGTATGTTGTTGCAAAATTTGGTAGAGATCGGATGATTAGTTTAGTCGTAATTTGATTTAAGCTTTGAACATTTGGGAGGCCGCCATTACGTTTCCGTCAAGATGGCGGCGATATAAAACATGACACTGGAGTGCCCTTTGCTAGTGCTACCTCTGTACCAAATTTCATTCCATTCGGTTTCACCGTGTTCGAATTAATAGGGGTAATCGATTTTGACACAAAGATGGCCGCCATCCGCAAACTATTAGGCTAATGACCTATTAGATTTGTCAAAGGATGCTCCCTTCATAAAGGTATGTTGTTGCAAAATTTGGTAGAGATCGGATGATTAGGTTTGTCTTAATTTGATTTAAGCTTTGAACATTTGTGTGGCCGCCATTACGTTTCCGTCAAGATGGCGGCGATATAAAACATGACACTGGGGTGCCCTTTGCTAGTACTACCTCTGTACCAAATTTCGTTCCATTCGGTTTCACCGTGTTCCAATTAATAGGGGCAATCGATTTTCACACAAAGATGGCCGCCATCCGCAAACTATTAGGTTGATGACCTATTAGTTTGGTCAAAGGATGCTGCCCCCATAAAGGTATGTTGTTGCAAAATTTGGTAGAGATCGGATGATTAGGTTAGTCGTAATTTGATTTAAGCTTTGAACATTTGTGTGGCCGCCATTACGTTTCCGTCAAGATGGCGGCGATATAAAACATGACACTGAGGTGTCCTTTGCTAGTGCTACTTTTGTACCAAATTTTGTTCAATTTTCGCTCACCGTGTTCGAATTGATAGGGGGGGGGACAGACATTTAGAGTACACACACTCACACACACACACACACACACACACACACACAGACTCACACACACACATACACACACACAGACAGACACACTTTTTTCGCCCTGTAGTGATCTCATAAGTCTACTTTCATTTTTTGCAAAAATCGAAAGTAGGCTAATAAAAGTTGATATTAATAAGTCTCGTTTTTAGGGGGTAATTATGAATTTAAATGATCTGAATGAGTTGTGTGAGCTGAGTATTGAGCTGGTGCGCTGTCAATGGCTGTATTTGAACGTGTAGACTGGGTGGGTAACTTTGCTGGGCTGTGATTGGTAGTTGGTTTTTGGCCTGTTAAGAGTATTTCCGGGTAGCAAATTTGTGGTTTTCGATTGGTTTTGTGTAATTTGGAGCTGTAGCTACGCCGTAGAGTAGTTTTGGTTTGCCTAATGTCTTGTGATTTGGGAGTAAAGGTTAGTCGGACGTTACAAGTATCCACGGAGGCCTGTGATTGGCTATCTGAGTTCTGTAAATTATGAGCTGTTTTGCTAGTGAATATTGTAATTAGCGCTTCTGTGGAAGTTAAAAAGAGTGTACTTGGCTTAGTTGGAGTTAGTAATTTTGTTTTGAGTTGAGAAACTGGTAAAATAGGGCGTCTATGTGCTGTAAGTGGCCCGCTGGCCCACAGCACACCATCCCAGATGACCAGGCTGTCGCCTAGTCCCCAGGCAGGCGCGCCATGTGGCAGCGAGTTCTGAGTTCGAGTGTGGTAATTGCCTGGTAGGTTTTATCGAACCCACGACCCACGGACCACCACCCCGGGTGAGTAGGCCGTGGCCAGCCCCCCGGGTGGGCACCCCGCGCACTCGTGGGAGGTGGGGAATGACGTGTTAGCTGATGAGGTGTGAGAGGCCTGTTTAAAGTGTAATCGTAGCCAGTTGTGTGATTATTTGAAGTATGTGTGTGAGGGCTGTGTTCTGGGTTTGCGTGGAGGAGGAATTGTTAATGACATGAGGGCAGGGATGGATAAGTTTGTGCCTCGTCTGAGCTGCAACTGCCTTTGCCTGATGGCTGTTTTTATGTATTTGCAATCACTGTAAGGGGCTGCATGTGCTCCGCCACAATTGACGCACTTAGGTTTGTCACGTTGTACATTGCAATCAGAGTGGTGATGTTTATCGCCACATCTGTTACAGCGGGTGTCTTGGGGACAACTAGCAGCATTATGGTGTATTCTTTGGCAGTTGTAGCATTGAATGGTAAGTGTAGCGTGTGGTTTGGGAGGGGGACGACGAGACGCCCGTGTTTTTGGTTGTGAGGATGAATTTACTGTGTCGGAGGGAGGGTGCGACGTCACTCTCTGAGGGATGAGCAGCAGTCTGTGATGTAGCTGAGTTCTGTGTTGATTGGAAGCCTTCTTGGTTTTGTACTGTTGGCTTTGTGATTTGAATGGAGTCTGTATGTTTGTTTGTGCCTGAGCTGGTGAATTGAGTGCATTTATGTTTTCTCTTGGGTTTGATGTTGCTAGGGATGTTTGAGACCATATCTGAGCTGTGTTCGGGACTGTTTGAGAGTGTTCGTGATGTATTTCTGCGGTGTCTCTCTGTGAGTACTTTGAGTACTTGAGTGTAGGCGGCAAGGGCGGGGGGACAGGTATTGTGGCTGTTTTATCCTCCTATTTCGGCGTGTAAGTGTCATCTGTTTGTGACTGGGCTCTGTTGAATGTCGTACCTTGGTAGGCAATCTGTGTGAATGAGGGGATTGCAGGGTGGCTCAAGAGAGCCCTCCTGATGGTGTTGAGGCAAACGTCGTTGGTAGGAGTAATGGCGATGTGATGTTTGCAAAGTTCCTCAGTCTGGGTGATGTACTGTGCCCGTTTAGACCGGAGTCCGCACGACCACATATGCATTTTACCAATAATCAGCCAGCACGAGAGTCAAAATATCCCGGAGCGCCAGATGGGTTAAAGCAAATCGCAAAAACGACATCAAATTAAAAAAATGCTTTACTGATTTTTGGCTCAATGCAACAATAAGGATAGAAGGAGATTTAATTGGGAGAAACACATCTGGTAAAATTATCTCAGTTTATTTAAAGTTAAAATCTGACTGCAAGAATGCTCAAAGCAGCATCACTCCACGTGTGGCGATCCACACTCTTATTTACACACAATATACAGAAATCTTCCAAACACATTTGACAATCTTTTTGGAAACACAAGTCCGATTAATAGTCCTGTGGACTGTGTTCCAAAATTATTAATATTTAATTCCAGTTCAAAATTAATTGTCCATACTGGAAATAACGTAGACCACTGTTTGACTATTTACATGATATTAACACTCGTAGAATAAATGTTTATAGAATTTTTTTTTAGACTTTCACTTGTTTTTCCAGTTTTCAAAAATATATCGTCGAAAAAATATTATCATCATCGAAGCAACACAAATTATTAACACATATTTATAACATCTGAAAAGAATTTGACCATTGAGCATAGCATCGAAGAACTGTGCGAAGCACAACAACAATTAATTGTTCTTCTGACATTAAATATTCGAGAAGTGACTCGATTATGAACTTCAAGTTCCAAACAAAATATATGATTTCTGAATCATCAACTTGATCAATAAATGGTTGAACCATTCAACTATTAGATTTCCCACTTGGAATCATTATGAAAAAAATATTTATATTCATGGCCATTTTTAGTAACTTTCACAACTTGCAATTCTTCGACAGAATGCGGAAATTAGAATTGTAGTTTCATAATGAATTCATTTAGTTCATGGCACTAGGATTGAAAATATCCTTCAAATTATTCGTGGTTAAAGAATTATTTTTAATTGGCAGTGGCCCATTCTATTATTTGTGTAAGAACACAATATTACAACAACAACGGCAAAGGTCTTCCTCTGAAGAAGAATAAACTACTATCATGACAAATCCGGGTTCTAGCAAAATCAAAGCCTAAATGGAATTCGTAAAACAAGGTTGAAATAAGAACTGATGTTTTCAAGAAATAACCTTCGGGTTATTCATACGACGAAATGTGTGGCTCCAATACTCCTACTATAAACCTGAGCCATCGAACCTGCTATTTGATTGATGCTCGAAAAAACCTTTTCATTCCTGCGACTTAACATACGCACCTGGGAATGGCATTTCAACTACTCCACACATATAAATTATCTTCCCAAAATTTATACAATAAATCAAGCCTCTGCTTGTTATCAACACTGGAAGATTAATAAACTGACAAGTTTATTTTATTTTACCATTGAGTTCAACCCGTGAATTTACCATACTTATGAAAATCTTTATTTCACTTTCGAGTGTATTTACGTCATGATTTTATATAAATACAAAAATATCCTATTTGATACAAATATCAATTGCTTCCCGTTTCATGCCTCTCCGTGTCATATGAAACATATACTTTGCTCATAGCAAATATCAACTGTTCAACCAGAACTGAAATGTTGGTTGAATGCGGGCTTGCGCTAACCACTTTCCTTCGGAAAATCTCATGTTCCAAACTAGAAATGATTAAACTACTTCATAGGCTCTTTCTCAATACATATGATTATTATAAGATATAATATCCAAGAATTATTTAGAAAAATTATGAAAATTATTATTATTATTATTAGTGGATTATTATTATTATTATTATTTGTATTATCTCAAATATGTTTAATTATCATCTCATTATGTGAGAATCCACATGTTCGAACCTTCGAATATGGAAAAAAATATCCATTCCTCAACAAAAATAAATTTAACTTTTACAGTTACATCGGGGTTTTCCGTGGTTTCCTTAAAATATGAAAAATTCAAATAAATGCTCGAAATGCTCGGTCATCGATCCTAAACTGTTCTGAGTGCTGAAAATGCTCAGTATAACTCTAACAAGTCTTGCGTAAATCATTGCAAGCTTTAAATACGACAAAAAAAATGTGTTGGTCATCTGCAGAAAAATAGTTTGTTCCAATTAGCTAGGCATAATATAATTCAAATGTGGCTTACATTTCTTGATGGTCTTGAAGCGTAGTAAACCTGGTCTGTACCAGATTTATCCATAGACATGCCCTATCGGACAAGCACGTATAATCCTTGTATCGGCCGCCATTGTAGACCCACAAATCGTCTAGTCAGACATAGTGGTAGAATCTTTCGACGTTTGAATAAACTGTGGTTCCATTTTAATATGGGCTTCTATCAAAACCATAACAGTTTGTTTAAATAGGGTCAGATCTAAGTGATCTCTTCTTAGATATGTCAGTTGTAACATAACTCACTGTAATCTCATCAGTACAAGAAAAACATTGACAGTCTAAGCAATTAACGGCTGTTCTGAAGATCGTTCCCTGGGCATGGTTTATTAATATCACCATCTGCCATGCGCTAAGCAACCTGCAGTTTCCCTTGCGTAGACTAATGAACGCCACCGTTATTGACTAGTCTTCAATGTACTGACAGATCGAAGTGGTTAACTAGTTACAAAAATGAAAACTGACTTGAAATGGATTTAAACATCCAAGTATTAAGTTACTACTGGACTGTGACAAAATATTATTTTCTAGACAAAGTCTAGCATATGTCCTTTTGGAAATATAAATATTTCCACCAATGTCTGTAGAAAAACAATCACCTCAGTGATTCTCCTCACCAGAAACTTACTAAGTTCCAACTCGAAGCGCAGCACTTCTCGTGACTATCACGACTTGAAAAGAACTTCTGCGTAGATGCGGCAACCATGTGCCTTGGCTCAGCGTAGACGCAACTTGCTTGCCAAGTGCTTGTGTTAGAATGAGCTAACCATGCCTCCTCCAGCTGGCTTTTATTCAAAACGGTCAGGGTCACGCGTCATCGCCTGATATCTAGAAATCCTCATATCTCTTGAATCCCTGGTCCGATTTACTTGATACTAATTGCATTCTCTTTCATTTGGCCGTGCCAGTAATCTGATCCCAGTCTCAAGTCTCTACTCCATAGTTAACTATTTAATCAATAAATAGCCTCCACCTCTGCTGTTACTCGCTACGTCACTTGACATCCAACTATCGGTAAAATTCTTCTAAATGCTTCTCGAAGCAATGTAGCGCGATATTCAAATATCTGAACTTTCAAAAGCGGCTACAGCCTTTCCCTTGATATCTAGGTGTCTGAAACTTGTAATACCCATTCCTAGATTATGGCACATCCACCCCACACCTAGCAAAAAATAAAAATTGAATTTTTTTAATTTTTCCTATCTACACATTAAATCATCTGGTTCTTGAATAATAGATCTTCAAATTCGATGCATTATAAGTTCCCACGATGTTACCAGTTCGTGTATTGGCTACTTCATAGCTTCCATTATTGTTTACTTCCACAATATTCAAAATCTTCAATTTCACCAGGTTTAATATCAAAAATATCGTGATACTCTTCCAAAATTTTCCCTAGCTCTGGGGACTCCTTCTCAGTGTAGACTTCTCTTCCTTCAGCTTCATGAAAAATCAGAGACCATTGAGCATCTCCCTCGATGTCTTCTTCTTCTTTTCCCTCGAAGTTTATCTCTTCGGTATTCTTGAATTTAATCGTCTCTGTCTTCATATCTATCACTGCTTGATATTTCTGAATGAAATCTGCTCCCAATATCATGTCAAAAGCCATGTCCTTCATTACAACAAATACATGTCGAAAATCATGTCCTCCAATCGTAATACATAAGTATAATTGTGTTTTGCACAGATATATTTTATTGGGTATTATTCCTTGGATCTTAATTCCTGATACTGGAATCTCCTCTAAATTCTCTTTGAGCTTCCACAGAATATAAAGCTTCTCACTCACCAGACAAAGCATAGCCCCAGTATCGATCAAAGTATCGACAGGCATACCAAATACTTCGCATGATATAATTGGCATTCTAATTCTGGTACCCATTTCTTTTCGTTCGTCATTCTGTTGAATTAAGTCATCATCCTCTGCTTGCCATTTAATAATTCTGGAAGTGAAAGTGTTCAAAATTCTATCTTCTACTGTGAATTCGAAGTTTTTTTTTCATTACTATTCCCCCGGGATTGTTGTGTTCCCGATGGACCTGGTTCGTTGGGCCTCTGCTCCAAAAATTGCAAGTTATCTTGGTGTCTTGCTTCCAAATTTTTCCTCGTCTCCTTGTTAAACTCTTCATTGGACTGACGAGTATCTACATTCCCTCTGTTATTATAGTTGTTTCTACCATAATATCTTCTTTCCTGGTACCTTCCTTGACTATCTCGTGGCCTTCTCCATCGAGTATTGTATCGATTACCACCATCCGGTCTCGCATATGGTTTGTAACTGTATCTGTTACGGTACTGGTTCCATCCTCCTTTATTTGGATCTTCCCTCGGCGATTTTTCTTCTCGCTCCTCTCGAATCTCTCGAGGTGTCTGAGAATAACTGTCAGCCATAACAGCATACACAGCGTTGTTATTCTTTACTCCCTTCTGATGGAAGAATTGAGCGTTGGTATGATCCAGCTTCTGTAATACTTCATCAAATTGTTCCATATTATAGATATCAGCAGCGATCAAAGTCCTCTGGACGTCTGCTGGAAACTGACGTATCAATGCAGTAATCAACTCGTTATCTGGCATTGGCGGATCTAAATGTTGAAGTTTAGACAGCTGTCCAGAAAAGTACCGTACGTAGAGTATCGAGTAGGTTGTGACGTCGAGAATCTCTTCGAATATAACTCTGCTCTGACTTGCTGTTGGGTTTCCGGGGACCAAAACTTCTTCAATAGCCCACGAGAAAACTCCTCAAAAGTGGTTAGAGTGGATCTAAATGCTCTAAACCAAAGAAGTGCAGGACCTTCCAAGAACTTCCCTATCACTCGGATCTGTCTTTCTTTAGGGATCTTAGAATCTTTCAGGTAATCCCCTGCTTCTCTCAAAAATTCCACGGGTGTCACAGAATCTCGCCCTGAAAATTTAGAAGGCTTATCTTCTATATTCTTAAATACAGTTATGGGGTTGGATTGAAATAATGTCCTGACCTCATCCTGTCTATCAGTCTCTCTAGCTCCTCCTAGATTTATCTGTATCTGTTCCTTTCCCCTTACATTTGGCATTTTCAACAGATGATCAGACTGTTTCTCATCCTTGATTTGAGTTTTCATAGCCTCAAGTTCCTTCTGGTTTTCTTCTGCCATCTTCTTGATTGCTTCAGTTTCTTTACAATTTTCTTTGACATCATTGGATATCTGGTTCATAACAGCCTCATGACTTTTCAATGACCCTGTCATATCTGATATGTCCTTCTGAGTTGCTTGGATATCTTTGGCAATTACTTCAATATGGGATGACAAAGATTCCCTAATCTCCTTGATTCCCTCTTGGTTCTCCAGCTTGAGTGTGTCTTTAATTTCATTGACAACTGTGGTCTTGATTTCAGTTTGCAACTCACTAATCACACCTTCTCTTATTTCTCCCATGACAAGTTCTTTGAATTGTTCCGTTAAACGTTGAACAACTAGAATTCCCATCTCGTTACTCTCCTTCTACACCCTGACTTCCAGGTTGACCATGTCTTCACCAACTTTCCTAAGACCATGTTCTATCCTATCAGCTAAGCTTTGGGATCGAAGATCAGCATCGCGAAATTTATCGTCCATTAAACTTGCGTTAGTAGCTAATGAAGTTTCGAGCTCATGTGTTTTTTCGCATAATTTATTCATTTTACTCTCAAGTGTCATTTTCAAAATTTCAGAATTCTCTTTAAATTTACTTTCCATTGAATTAAATTTACTGTTTAAATTTTCTTTCAAGTTACCTTTTAACCTGCTTTCCAAAGAATCAGAATTTTCTTTAAGTTTATCATTCAAATTTTCTCTAAGTTTATTTTCTAAAGAATCAGAATTTTCTTTAAGTTTATTTTCTAAAGAATCAGAATTTTCTTTAAGTTTCTTTTCCAAAGCCTCAGTATTTTCTTTCATAATTGCTGCTACACGCAGTCCAGCCTCTTTTGAACTCTCCTCCAAACTCCTCATCATCCTCATCATTTCTTCCATAATTTTCAATTATTATTCAAAACTTAGGGGTATACAACAGTGGCAAACACAAGCTTATAACTAGAACAAGAAATATGAATAGCTAATTGGAACACTATAATAAAATGAGATTTGTCCTAATATCGACGTGATGGAAAAACAAAATTCTCTACTTTTACGAATTACATTTACCACAATATCACAAGAAAAATATGCAAGTTCTCAAATATCCTCCACCTGGATTCTCATAATGTGTATGTCCAGTCATCGAACGTTTACTACTGAATTTACTTGACGCCCTAATGGTTAAGCCATTATCAAAAATAATCAAACCCATTCTAATTATTAACCAAGTTAAATTTTTAATTTTCCCCACTAATTGGGTTTCCTACTAATTTATTCATCCAAACCAGACATCTCTCAACTCCCAAAATATTTCTAAAAAAATTATCACAATTTCAAATCGGCATGCGATTGACCATGTCTAAATCGAGCCCCACGTTCGAAGCCATTTCTCTCTCTATCTTATTTTATGTGCCCGTTTAGACCGGAGTCCGCACGACCACATATGCATTTTACCAATAATCAGCCAGCACGAGAGTCAAAATATCCCGGAGCGCCAGATGGGTTAAAGCAAATCGCAAAAACGACATCAAATTAAAAAAATGCTTTACTGATTTTTGGCTCAATGCAACAATAAGGATAGAAGGAGATTTAATTGGGAGAAACACATCTGGTAAAATTATCTCAGTTTATTTAAAGTTAAAATCTGACTGCAAGAATGCTCAAAGCAGCATCACTCCACGTGTGGCGATCCACACTCTTATTTACACACAATATACAGAAATCTTCCAAACACATTTGACAATCTTTTTGGAAACACAAGTCCGATTAATAGTCCTGTGGACTGTGTTCCAAAATTATTAATATTTAATTCCAGTTCAAAATTAATTGTCCATTCTGGAAATAACGTAGACCACTGTTTGACTATTTACATGATATTAACACTCGTAGAATAAATTTTTATAGAATTTTTTTTTAGACTTTCACTTGTTTTTCCAGTTTTCAAAAATATATCGTCGAAAAAATATTATCATCATCGAAGCAACACAAATTATTAACACATATTAATAACATCTGAAAAGAATTTGACCATTGAGCATAGCATCGAAGAACTGTGCGAAGCACAACAACAATTAATTGTTCTTCTGACATTAAATATTCGAGAAGTGACTCGATTATGAACTTCAAGTTCCAAACAAAATATATGATTTCTGAATCATCAACTTGATCAATAAATGGTTGAACCATTCAACTATTAGATTTCCCACTTGGAATCATTATGAAAAAAATATTTATATTCATGGCCATTTTTAGTAACTTTCACAACTTGCAATTCTTCGACAGAATGCGGAAATTAGAATTGTAGTTTCATAATGAATTCATTTAGTTCATGGCACTAGGATTGAAAATATCCTTCAAATTATTCGTGGTTAAAGAATTATTTTTAATTGGCAGTGGCCCATTCTATTATTTGTGTAAGAACACAATATTACAACAACAACGGCAAAGGTCTTCCTCTGAAGAAGAATAAACTACTATCATGACAAATCCGGGTTCTAGCAAAATCAAAGTCTAAATGGAATTCGTAAAACAAGGTTGAAATAAGAACTGATGGTTTCAAGAAATAACCTTCGGGTTATTCATACGACGAAATGTGTGGCTCCAATACTCCTACTATAAACCTGAGCCATCGAACCTGCTATTTGATTGATGCTCGAAAAAACCTTTTCATTCCTGCGACTTAACATGCGCACCTGGGAATGGCATTTCAACTACTCCACACATATAAATTATCTTCCCAAAATTTATACAATAAATCAAGCCTCTGCTTGTTATCAACACTGGAAGATTAATAAACTGACAAGTTTATTTTATTTTACCATTCAGTTCAACCCGTGAATTTACCATACTTATGAAAATCTTTATTTCACTTTCGAGTGTATTTACGTCATGATTTTATATAAATACAAAAATATCCTATTTGATACAAATATCAATTGCTTCCCGTTTCATGCCTCTCCGTGTCATATGAAACATATACTTTGCTCATAGCAAATATCAACTGTTCAACCAGAACTGAAATGTTGGTTGAATGCGGGCTTGCGCTAACCACTTTCCTTCGGAAAATCTCATGTTCCAAACTAGAAATGATTAAACTACTTCATAGGCTCTTTCTCAATACATATGATTATTATAAGATATAATATCCAAGAATTATTTAGAAAAATTATGAAAATTATTATTATTATTATTAGTGGATTATTATTATTATTATTATTTGTATTATCTCAAATATGTTTAATTATCATCTCATTATGTGAGAATCCACATGTTCGAACCTTCGAATATGGAAAAAAATATCCATTCCTCAACAAAAATAAATTTAACTTTTACAGTTACATCGGGGTTTTCCGTGGTTCCCTTAAAATATGAAAAATTCAAATAAATGCTCGAAATGCTCGGTCATCGATCCTAAACTGTTCTGAGTGCTGAAAATGCTCAGAATAACTCTAACAAGTCTTGCGTAAATCATTGCAAGCTTTAAATACGACAAAAAAAATGTGTTGGTCATCTGCAGAAAAATAGTTTGTTCCAATTAGCTAGGCATAATATAATTCAAATGTGGCTTACATTTCTTGATGGTCTTGAAGCGTAGTAAACCTGGTCTGTACCAGATTTATCCATAGACATGCCCTATCGGACAAGCACGTATAATCCTTGTATCGGCCGCCATTGTAGACCCACAAATCGTCTAGTCAGACATAGTGGTAGAATCTTTCGACGTTTGAATAAACTGTGGTTCCATTTTAATATGGGCTTCTATCAAAACCATAACAGTTTGTTTAAATAGGGTCAGATCTAAGTGATCTCTTCTTAGATATGTCAGTTGTAACATAACTCACTGTAATCTCATCAGTACAAGAAAAACATTGACAGTCTAAGCAATTAACGGCTGTTCTGAAGATCGTTCCCTGGGCATGGTTTATTAATATCACCATCTGCCATGCGCTAAGCAACCTGCAGTTTCCCTTGCGTAGACTAATGAACGCCACCGTTATTGACTAGTCTTCAATGTACTGACAGATCGAAGTGGTTAACTAGTTACAAAAATGAAAACTGACTTGAAATGGATTTAAACATCCAAGTATTAAGTTACTACTGGACTGTGACAAAATATTATTTTCTAGACAAAGTCTAGCATATGTCCTTTTGGAAATATAAATATTTCCACCAATGTCTGTAGAAAAACAATCACCTCAGTGATTCTCCTCACCAGAAACTTACTAAGTTCCAACTCGAAGCGCAGCACTTCTCGTGACTATCACGACTTGAAAAGAACTTCTGCGTAGATGCGGCAACCATGTGCCTTGGCTCAGCGTAGACGCAACTTGCTTGCCAAGTGCTTGTGTTAGAATGAGCTAACCATGCCTCCTCCAGCTGGCTTTTATTCAAAACGGTCAGGGTCACGCGTCATCGCCTGATATCTAGAAATCCTCATATCTCTTGAATCCCTGGTCCGATTTACTTGATACTAATTGCATTCTCTTTCATTTGGCCGTGCCAGTAATCTGATCCCAGTCTCAAGTCTCTACTCCATAGTTAACTATTTAATCAATAAATAGCCTCCACCTCTGCTGTTACTCGCTACGTCACTTGACATCCAACTATCGGTAAAATTCTTCTAAATGCTTCTCGAAGCAATGTAGCGCGATATTCAAATATCTGAACTTTCAAAAGCGGCTACAGCCTTTCCCTTGATATCTAGGTGTCTGAAACTTGTAATACCCATTCCTAGATTATGGCACATCCACCCCACACCTAGCAAAAAATAAAAATTGAATTTTTTTAATTTTTCCTATCTACACATTAAATCATCTGGTTCTTGAATAATAGATCTTCAAATTCGATGCATTATAAGTTCCCACGATGTTACCAGTTCGTGTATTGGCTACTTCATAGCTTCCATTATTGTTTACTTCCACAATATTCAAAATCTTCAATTTCACCAGGTTTAATATCAAAAATATCGTGATACTCTTCCAAAATTTTCCCTAGCTCTGGGGACTCCTTCTCAGTGTAGACTTCTCTTCCTTCAGCTTCATGAAAAATCAGAGACCATTGAGCATCTCCCTCGATGTCTTCTTCTTCTTTTCCCTCGAAGTTTATCTCTTCGGTATTCTTGAATTTAATCGTCTCTGTCTTCATATCTATCACTGCTTGATATTTCTGAATGAAATCTGCTCCCAATATCATGTCAAAAGCCATGTCCTTCATTACAACAAATACATGTCGAAAATCATGTCCTCCAATCGTAATACATAAGTATAATTGTGTTTTGCACAGATATATTTTATTGGGTATTATTCCTTGGATCTTAATTCCTGATACTGGAATCTCCTCTAAATTCTCTTTGAGCTTCCACAGAATATAAAGCTTCTCACTCACCAGACAAAGCATAGCCCCAGTATCGATCAAAGTATCGACAGGCATACCAAATACTTCGCATGATATAATTGGCATTCTAATTCTGGTACCCATTTCTTTTCGTTCGTCATTCTGTTGAATTAAGTCATCATCCTCTGCTTGCCATTTAATAATTCTGGAAGTGAAAGTGTTCAAAATTCTATCTTCTACTGTGAATTCGAAGTTTTTTTTTCATTACTATTCCCCCGGGATTGTTGTGTTCCCGATGGACCTGGTTCGTTGGGCCTCTGCTCCAAAAATTGCAAGTTATCTTGGTGTCTTGCTTCCAAATTTTTCCTCGTCTCCTTGTTAAACTCTTCATTGGACTGACGAGTATCTACATTCCCTCTGTTATTATAGTTGTTTCTACCATAATATCTTCTTTCCTGGTACCTTCCTTGACTATCTCGTGGCCTTCTCCATCGAGTATTGTATCGATTACCACCATCCGGTCTCGCATATGGTTTGTAACTGTATCTGTTACGGTACTGGTTCCATCCTCCTTTATTTGGATCTTCCCTCGGCGATTTTTCTTCTCGCTCCTCTCGAATCTCTCGAGGTGTCTGAGAATAACTGTCAGCCATAACAGCATACACAGCGTTGTTATTCTTTACTCCCTTCTGATGGAAGAATTGAGCGTTGGTATGATCCAGCTTCTGTAATACTTCATCAAATTGTTCCATATTATAGATATCAGCAGCGATCAAAGTCCTCTGGACGTCTGCTGGAAACTGACGTATCAATGCAGTAATCAACTCGTTATCTGGCATTGGCGGATCTAAATGTTGAAGTTTAGACAGCTGTCCAGAAAAGTACCGTACGTAGAGTATCGAGTAGGTTGTGACGTCGAGAATCTCTTCGAATATAACTCTGCTCTGACTTGCTGTTGGGTTTCCGGGGACCAAAACTTCTTCAATAGCCCACGAGAAAACTCCTCAAAAGTGGTTAGAGTGGATCTAAATGCTCTAAACCAAAGAAGTGCAGGACCTTCCAAGAACTTCCCTATCACTCGGATCTGTCTTTCTTTAGGGATCTTAGAATCTTTCAGGTAATCCCCTGCTTCTCTCAAAAATTCCACGGGTGTCACAGAATCTCGCCCTGAAAATTTAGAAGGCTTATCTTCTATATTCTTAAATACAGTTATGGGGTTGGATTGAAATAATGTCCTGACCTCATCCTGTCTATCAGTCTCTCTAGCTCCTCCTAGATTTATCTGTATCTGTTCCTTTCCCCTTACATTTGGCATTTTCAACAGATGATCAGACTGTTTCTCATCCTTGATTTGAGTTTTCATAGCCTCAAGTTCCTTCTGGTTTTCTTCTGCCATCTTCTTGATTGCTTCAGTTTCTTTACAATTTTCTTTGACATCATTGGATATCTGGTTCATAACAGCCTCATGACTTTTCAATGACCCTGTCATATCTGATATGTCCTTCTGAGTTGCTTGGATATCTTTGGCAATTACTTCAATATGGGATGACAAAGATTCCCTAATCTCCTTGATTCCCTCTTGGTTCTCCAGCTTGAGTGTGTCTTTAATTTCATTGACAACTGTGGTCTTGATTTCAGTTTGCAACTCACTAATCACACCTTCTCTTATTTCTCCCATGACAAGTTCTTTGAATTGTTCCGTTAAACGTTGAACAACTAGAATTCCCATCTCGTTACTCTCCTTCTACACCCTGACTTCCAGGTTGACCATGTCTTCACCAACTTTCCTAAGACCATGTTCTATCCTATCAGCTAAGCTTTGGGATCGAAGATCAGCATCGCGAAATTTATCGTCCATTAAACTTGCGTTAGTAGCTAATGAAGTTTCGAGCTCATGTGTTTTTTCGCATAATTTATTCATTTTACTCTCAAGTGTCATTTTCAAAATTTCAGAATTCTCTTTAAATTTACTTTCCATTGAATTAAATTTACTGTTTAAATTTTCTTTCAAGTTACCTTTTAACCTGCTTTCCAAAGAATCAGAATTTTCTTTAAGTTTATCATTCAAATTTTCTCTAAGTTTATTTTCTAAAGAATCAGAATTTTCTTTAAGTTTATTTTCTAAAGAATCAGAATTTTCTTTAAGTTTCTTTTCCAAAGCCTCAGTATTTTCTTTCATAATTGCTGCTACACGCAGTCCAGCCTCTTTTGAACTCTCCTCCAAACTCCTCATCATCCTCATCATTTCTTCCATAATTTTCAATTATTATTCAAAACTTAGGGGTATACAACAGTGGCAAACACAAGCTTATAACTAGAACAAGAAATATGAATAGCTAATTGGAACACTATAATAAAATGAGATTTGTCCTAATATCGACGTGATGGAAAAACAAAATTCTCTACTTTTACGAATTACATTTACCACAATATCACAAGAAAAATATGCAAGTTCTCAAATATCCTCCACCTGGATTCTCATAATGTGTATGTCCAGTCATCGAACGTTTACTACTGAATTTACTTGACGCCCTAATGGTTAAGCCATTATCAAAAATAATCAAACCCATTCTAATTATTAACCAAGTTAAATTTTTAATTTTCCCCACTAATTGGGTTTCCTACTAATTTATTCATCCAAACCAGACATCTCTCAACTCCCAAAATATTTCTAAAAAAATTATCACAATTTCAAATCGGCATGCGATTGACCATGTCTAAATCGAGCCCCACGTTCGAAGCCATTTCTCTCTCTATCTTATTTTATGTGCCCGTTTAGACCGGAGTCCGCACGACCACATATGCATTTTACCAATAATCAGCCAGCACGAGAGTCAAAATATCCCGGAGCGCCAGATGGGTTAAAGCAAATCGCAAAAACGACATCAAATTAAAAAAATGCTTTACTGATTTTTGGCTCAATGCAACAATAAGGATAGAAGGAGATTTAATTGGGAGAAACACATCTGGTAAAATTATCTCAGTTTATTTAAAGTTAAAATCTGACTGCAAGAATGCTCAAAGCAGCATCACTCCACGTGTGGCGATCCACACTCTTATTTACACACAATATACAGAAATCTTCCAAACACATTTGACAATCTTTTTGGAAACACAAGTCCGATTAATAGTCCTGTGGACTGTGTTCCAAAATTATTAATATTTAATTCCAGTTCAAAATTAATTGTCCATTCTGGAAATAACGTAGACCACTGTTTGACTATTTACATGATATTAACACTCGTAGAATAAATTTTTATAGAATTTTTTTTTAGACTTTCACTTGTTTTTCCAGTTTTCAAAAATATATCGTCGAAAAAATATTATCATCATCGAAGCAACACAAATTATTAACACATATTAATAACATCTGAAAAGAATTTGACCATTGAGCATAGCATCGAAGAACTGTGCGAAGCACAACAACAATTAATTGTTCTTCTGACATTAAATATTCGAGAAGTGACTCGATTATGAACTTCAAGTTCCAAACAAAATATATGATTTCTGAATCATCAACTTGATCAATAAATGGTTGAACCATTCAACTATTAGATTTCCCACTTGGAATCATTATGAAAAAAATATTTATATTCATGGCCATTTTTAGTAACTTTCACAACTTGCAATTCTTCGACAGAATGCGGAAATTAGAATTGTAGTTTCATAATGAATTCATTTAGTTCATGGCACTAGGATTGAAAATATCCTTCAAATTATTCGTGGTTAAAGAATTATTTTTAATTGGCAGTGGCCCATTCTATTATTTGTGTAAGAACACAATATTACAACAACAACGGCAAAGGTCTTCCTCTGAAGAAGAATAAACTACTATCATGACAAATCCGGGTTCTAGCAAAATCAAAGTCTAAATGGAATTCGTAAAACAAGGTTGAAATAAGAACTGATGGTTTCAAGAAATAACCTTCGGGTTATTCATACGACGAAATGTGTGGCTCCAATACTCCTACTATAAACCTGAGCCATCGAACCTGCTATTTGATTGATGCTCGAAAAAACCTTTTCATTCCTGCGACTTAACATGCGCACCTGGGAATGGCATTTCAACTACTCCACACATATAAATTATCTTCCCAAAATTTATACAATAAATCAAGCCTCTGCTTGTTATCAACACTGGAAGATTAATAAACTGACAAGTTTATTTTATTTTACCATTCAGTTCAACCCGTGAATTTACCATACTTATGAAAATCTTTATTTCACTTTCGAGTGTATTTACGTCATGATTTTATATAAATACAAAAATATCCTATTTGATACAAATATCAATTGCTTCCCGTTTCATGCCTCTCCGTGTCATATGAAACATATACTTTGCTCATAGCAAATATCAACTGTTCAACCAGAACTGAAATGTTGGTTGAATGCGGGCTTGCGCTAACCACTTTCCTTCGGAAAATCTCATGTTCCAAACTAGAAATGATTAAACTACTTCATAGGCTCTTTCTCAATACATATGATTATTATAAGATATAATATCCAAGAATTATTTAGAAAAATTATGAAAATTATTATTATTATTATTAGTGGATTATTATTATTATTATTATTTGTATTATCTCAAATATGTTTAATTATCATCTCATTATGTGAGAATCCACATGTTCGAACCTTCGAATATGGAAAAAAATATCCATTCCTCAACAAAAATAAATTTAACTTTTACAGTTACATCGGGGTTTTCCGTGGTTCCCTTAAAATATGAAAAATTCAAATAAATGCTCGAAATGCTCGGTCATCGATCCTAAACTGTTCTGAGTGCTGAAAATGCTCAGAATAACTCTAACAAGTCTTGCGTAAATCATTGCAAGCTTTAAATACGACAAAAAAAATGTGTTGGTCATCTGCAGAAAAATAGTTTGTTCCAATTAGCTAGGCATAATATAATTCAAATGTGGCTTACATTTCTTGATGGTCTTGAAGCGTAGTAAACCTGGTCTGTACCAGATTTATCCATAGACATGCCCTATCGGACAAGCACGTATAATCCTTGTATCGGCCGCCATTGTAGACCCACAAATCGTCTAGTCAGACATAGTGGTAGAATCTTTCGACGTTTGAATAAACTGTGGTTCCATTTTAATATGGGCTTCTATCAAAACCATAACAGTTTGTTTAAATAGGGTCAGATCTAAGTGATCTCTTCTTAGATATGTCAGTTGTAACATAACTCACTGTAATCTCATCAGTACAAGAAAAACATTGACAGTCTAAGCAATTAACGGCTGTTCTGAAGATCGTTCCCTGGGCATGGTTTATTAATATCACCATCTGCCATGCGCTAAGCAACCTGCAGTTTCCCTTGCGTAGACTAATGAACGCCATAGTTATTGACTAGTCTTCAATGTACTAACAGATCGAAGTGGTTAACTAGTTACAAAAATGAAAACTGACTTGAAATGGATTTAAACATCCAAGTATTAAGTTACTACTGGACTGTGACAAAATATTATTTTCTAGACAAAGTCTAGCATATGTCCTTTTGGAAATATAAATATTTCCACCAATGTCTGTAGAAAAACAATCACCTCAGTGATTCTCCTCACCAGAAACTTACTAAGTTCCAACTCGAAGCGCAGCACTTCTCGTGACTATCACGACTTGAAAAGAACTTCTGCGTAGATGCGGCAACCATGTGCCTTGGCTCAGCGTAGACGCAACTTGCTTGCCAAGTGCTTGTGTTAGAATGAGCTAACCATGCCTCCTCCAGCTGGCTTTTATTCAAAACGGTCAGGGTCACGCGTCATCGCCTGATATCTAGAAATCCTCATATCTCTTGAATCCCTGGTCCGATTTACTTGATACTAATTGCGTTCTCTTTCATTTGGCCGTGCCAGTAATCTGATCCCAGTCTCAAGTCTCTACTCCATAGTTAACTATTTAATCAATAAATAGCCTCCACCTCTGCTGTTACTAGCTACGTCACTTGACATCCAACTATCGGTAAAATTCATCTAAATGCTTCTCGAAGCAATGTAGCGCGATATTCAAATATCTGAACTTTCAAAAGCGGTTACAGGCTTTCCCTTGATATCTAGGTGTCTGAAACTTGTAATACACATTCCTAGATTTGGGCACAGTACCTCGCAATTGGTGTAAGGACACTGATTACTGCTCCTCTGAGTGAGCTCATGTAGGTGTTAGATTGCGGTGGACGGATGCTAATCAGCGTGCACTTAGGGGATCGCCGGGTTGGTGATTCATACCACAGCCCCTGCCCGTAATTGAAGTCCGGGAAGGTGCCGTGGCAAGGTAATGGAGGTGGTGAACTACAGAAGTATTCAGGGTTCGGGGTACCCGTAGCTACAGAGTGTAGTTCACACCAGAGGGCTTCGGTGTGTGAGTCCATGTTGCGAGAGTTTGTGTGTGTGACTAAGTGGAGATGATTGAAGGGGGACAAATGCATTTGGCAGACCCTTATAGAAAGAATTTGGCCTCGTCCAAGAAGATTAGCCAATCCCACAAGGTTAAACAGTTGATCGGTTGTTGCCGTGTCAATGTGCGAGCTGGCTTCGAAGCTTTAATTAATTAATTACTTAATTAGGCTGCTGGGGTGAGAAGGAATGAGTAAAGCGTGGCTTCAACTCGGGGTGATAGGATTTGCTTGATGGGGAAGGTTTGGTAGATAGGGTGAATGTTATTAGCTTGGCTAGGGAAGTGACTTCAACAATGGGTAAGCGGTTGGACTGGGGTAATGTTGATTTGAATTAGGGAGCAGGAAGGATTATTGGTGGTAGGTAGGCTTGATGGTAGCGATGATCTGAAGATTTGAAGGCAGGCGGACCTTTAGTTTCATCGATTCGGGAAGGTATGCTAGGAGCTCGGTGCGATAGCGTCTGTCCTGTTCAGAAGCTAAGCTCGGACTCTAAACCAACTGCAAGGTCATCTGCCCCGACAAAGGAGATTCATAAGGTACCTCTCTTCCAGGGGATCACAGCTAGTGAGACGGAATGGGCGACCATGAGATTCCAGGTGATAATTACTTATTTGTGCTGGACTCCCATCAATCATCTTATTGTTCTACCTCACTCGGTAAACTCTTACTTTCGTCCGACGTTATTAGGGCATCCTAGGGTATTTTATCATCCAGGTATTAAGTGGTCCTTGCCTTAACTTTACCGGATGCCTCGGTTTGTGTTTTGGTTCTGCCAAGCAATTTAATTCTTTCCTTAATCTCGTGAGGCAAAAAGAACTGAGTAGACATGGGTTCGATTCCCATCTCAGCCATCCTAGAAGTCTTTTTCAGTGGTTTCCCCACTCCTTCACCAGACAAGTACTGGAATGGTTCCTTACGCAAGGCCACGGCAGCCTCCATCTCAATTCTCGCCTCAATTACAAATACACACACTAATATAGACGCATCAAATACACACAGGTCATCAGGAAAATTCTAGACGTGGCTGAAATGACAAAGATATCCAAGGCCCTAAATGAATAAACAACAAAAATCTTTCCTTTACGGCCAGACTATTTTATTTTTCTTCCTGCCTAAAGACACAGGGAAAAGGTGTGCGCAGCTTACGATTATGTCATCGCGGAGGCCTGAGTTCGATTCCTGTCTCTTCCAAGAAATCAAATTCTAGTTTGAGGGTTGGAGTGGGGTATATTCAGCCTAGTGAGGCAAAGCTAAGAGGAGGCGGGGTCAACTTCTACCTCAGCCATCCTGGAAGTGGCTTTCCGTGGTTACCCACTTCTTCTCCAGGAGAATACTGCGATGGTACCTACCTTAAGGCACATGGCTGTTTCCTACCCAAACCCTACCTGAATTACAAATACAATTCCTAGTACAGACATCGCAGAGACACAAGTTTTCAGACAAATTCTACACAGACCCAAGTTCACGGAGCTACATTACCACGATGTCACAAAACCCCTAAAATAATCAACAAAAACAATATCACGGTAAACCCTGAGTAACTGTGATCTACACTCTCAAAGGCTCACGGTCAGTTAGCTCGTTGTTGTTGTTGTTGTTGTTTAAGTCTTCAGTCTATTGACTGGTTTGATGCAGCACTCCATGGCTCCTTGCTCTGAGCTAATCGTTTCATCTATACATAGCTACCACACCCTACATCCAAGGCAATCTGTTTAACATATTTTAACTTTGGTCTACTCCTACAGTTCTTGTCCTCGACCCTTCCTTCCATAACTGAGCTTGTTATTCCTGGGCGTCTTAGTATGTGTCCTACGAACCTATCTCTTCTCTTCCTTAGCAGTTGCCAGAAACATCTCTCCTCTCCCACTAGTCTTAATACATCTTCGTTTGTAACCCTATCTACCCATCTGATCTTCATCATTCTCCTGTAACACCACATTTCAATCGCTTCAAATTCTCTTCTTTTCTGATGCACCAACAGTCCAAGTTTCACTTCCATAGAGCGCCACACTCCAGACAAAGAATTTCAAAAATGACTTCCTAATACCTCAGGATTTGGTAATTCTGAGGGTTCGAGGTGGGTGTGTTTATTCCATTTCTGCCATTTACTAGGCGAAGGATCGTTTCCTCCTTCCTTTCCCTATCTGTTTTCTCTTCCACGTTCCTTCTTTCTCATTCTTCGAGAGTTAGGGCATTTCCTATTTCCTTCGTAGATAATTGATATTACAACATTTCAGTCATTAAGGTAAAACAGAAAAATGCCTACCAGGCTCTTTTTTCCTATATTTACTTTATTCTTGTACTGTTTTACTGAATGTCTTCTCCTAATACCTGTTTGCAGTAGTATTCAACTTATTAGTAGTAATGTTTGCGGACGACATTGTGTTGTGTAGTACCACCAGAGATGTCATAAAGGAAAAACTGGAACAGTGGAGGGCAGCCTTGGAAGACAGAGGACTCAGGATTAGCAGGAAGAAGACGGAGTATATGAGGTTCAATACAGATCAAGAGTGTGAGATCAGAATGCAAGGGGAAACGTTAAATAGAGTGGATGAGTTCGAATACCTGGGTTCGGTGGTGACGGGAGATGGAAATCTGGATGTGGAAGTGTCACACAGGATACAGGTAGGACGGATGAACTGAAGGAAAATGTAAGGAGTGCTCTGTGACCGCAGGATCAAGCCTAAGGTTTAGGGAAAACACGAGATAAAACTGTCGTAAGACCTGCATTGGTGCATGGCTCTGAAACATGGCCTGCACGCAAAACGGACACAAACAGGCTTGACGTCACGGAAATGAAAATGCTCAGGTGAATGAGTGGAGTGACTAAGCGTGGTAGAGTAGAAAATGTCAAAATAAGAGGAACATTGAAGGTTGTGGAAATATCTAAGAAGATACAAGAAAAGCGACTTCAATGGTACGAGCATGTGAGAAGAAGGGAGGAATCCTACGTGGGGAGGAAGATGCTAGACATACAAATACAGGGAGTGAGAATGCTAGGCAGACCTAAACGAAGATGGATGGATTGTGTACGGGAGGACCTCAGAGAAAAACAGTTGTCAGAAGAGGATGTGCATGACCGCGTTAAATGGAGGAGAGCTGTCAGAAACATCGACCCCAGATAGGAATGGGAATGATGTAAAGAGAAAGAAGAAGTAGTAATCATTGTCATCCTCACAGAGAGACAGATGAGCTGGATGTGCCTTCCTTTAACCCTAGAATGGTAGCGTTCATCTCCGCGACGATAACGGGATACAGCTCTGCTTCCACCACTTCTCCATTTTGTCCAATCCCCACCAGTGTTTGGCAGTCATAAAATACAAAGCAAATTAGTCACAATAAAAAAGAAAAAAAAAAGAAAAATTAGTCAAAATCCATCACCCCCCCAAAAAAAACAATCAAAATTAGTCAAAATCCATTATCCCCCCCAAAAAAGTCAAAATCCATCACCCCCCCCCCCAAAAAACGATCAAAATTAGTCAAAATCCATCACCCCCCCAAAAAAACAATCAAAATTAGTCAATATCCATCACCCCCCCCCCAAAAAAACAATCAAAATTAGTCAAAACCCATCACCCCCCAAAAAACAATCAAAATTAGTCAAAATCCATCACCTCCCAAAAAAATAATCAAAATTAGTCAAAACTCGTCAAAGGAGCTCAAAATAAAACAAAAAAAATGCTTAAATTCTAAAAAAATACAAAAATCAAAATTGGTCAAAATATAACGAAAAACAACCATGATTGTTCAAAAAAGCTCAGAAAGTCAAAACAAAAGCACAAGAAATCAAAATTAGTCAAATTCCAAAAATAAAAGGATCACAATTAGTCAAAATTAGTGAAAAACTGCTCAAAAATTCAAAAAAAAAAATTAAATTCAAAATCCAAGAAAAAATAACAAAAATCGAACAAAATATTCAAAAACTGCCTACAGACTGAAATAAAAGTTGACGTAAGTAGTAATTATGTATTATCAGTTTCTAGAAACGTAATCGTCGCCGATGCGAAGCGCTACCATTCTGGAGTTAACCAAGAGGAGGTCAACCCACGTGTCACTTGAAATGTATATAATCTTAGTGTTTGATAGTTAGTTTTTGTAGTTTTAAGAGGCGAAACAGAGTGATTATCTGCCTCTCAAATGTGCCACTGTAATGTATTCCCTCTCTCCTTATTAGCCTACTTTCGATTTTCGCAAATATGAAAATAGACTTATAATGTCTACACGGTCCAAATGTTCATCTGTTTGAGTGTGTGTCTGTAGGTGTATGCGTGTATGTCCGCTCCTCCCCTTACCTATCAATTTAAACATGACGAAACTCAATTGAACCAACTTTCGTACATAGGTAGCACTAACAAAGGACACCTCAGTGTCATATTTTATATTGCCGCCATCTTAACCAGGACTAAATGGTGGCCACCTAAATATTTTAATCTTATATCAAATTGCGACTAAACTAATCATCGGATCTCTAACAGATTTTGGAATAATATGCTATCATAGGGATAGCTTTAAGCACGTAAATTATAAGACCATCAGGCGAATTATTTCAAGATGGCGGCCGTACGAATCATGGAAGCATTAAAATCCATAACTTATGATTTAATGAATCAATGTTCACAGTATTTTGCGTTCAGATAGCTTTATATAAGGACCTCCTGTTGCCAACGGTATAAAACATGACAGTGTATGTATTTTATGGGAAGCCGCCATCTTGAAATTGTTTAATACAAAATAAATAACTCTCAACACTTAAGACATATAGTAGGCCTAACGAAACTTTGTGACAAGGTGTGACCATATATCTAGCCTTGTTTTGTCCGAAAGGTAAGGAGAATATATACCTACAGTATAGGCCTATATATGTCAAGTAAAATAACATGCAAATATCATTATTTCATGCAACAAAGGCAGTATTATTGCCATTAAAATATAAATTTGTATATGTCAATTTTGATGGTACACAAAGGATAACAAACTTCCTGGACTAGATGACCTGGAAATCATTAAATAGATTACAAACTGAAGTTGGCAGATCCAAGGCTAATCTACGGAAGTGGTGTTCTTCCATCAGCACAGTGTTCTGTGACTGTGGTAGGATACAAACAACATCTTTGTTGTAACTTACAGTATATTCAACAAGATTCACGATTAAAGTTATGGAATCAGCCCCTCCTCCAACCACCTTCCAATGGCCAGGAGGTGGTAAAATATTGGGCGGGTTCCATCTTGAGTAAATTTTAGAGATCATTTCAAGCACTTATATTGAAAAACAGCGCTTTGAATCATAACCATGTGGAAATGGCTATAGTACAGGACAGCTGCACAGAAAAAACCTCTTTTGTTCCAAAAACTGTGCTATGGTTGGCTTTTTGTAAATCGTTAGAAAAGCACAAAAAAAGTTTAACTCTGAATTTTAGAATAATTTGCACGATCATTTTGTCTGAAAACTCAAAAAAACATTGAAAAGCGTTTTTCTCTGAATCGACGTATTTTAAAGAAAAGTTTTTTAAACAGAAAATGTAGAGAATATTATCGCCTACAATTCGTCTCATTAAGGTCATGTCATACGTTTTGAAATGCAGAAGCTAGGTGGCGCCAAAGTTTCCAAAAAAGTGTTTTTTTCACTTTTTGTCCTAGAAAAATGTTTTGTTCACAAAAGAGCAAATCAGAAATTTGTTCCTCTCAAAATTGTCTACAACATTTATTGAAACATTTTTTCTTCCGCCTTACCGTTCCAAAGTTATAGTCTGCCGAAGTGTGAAAATTGTACTATTCAGATGGAACAAAGGTTAATATTGTGTACAGTTATGATTGGTACGTTGCCATTGAAATAGATATGATTTTTTGAGCTAATTAACAAACACAGCCCGAGTCCTGTTTTACCGAGCCTTAGGCAGCTGTCCGACACCGGTCCCTGTCTAAATTATGCCCACCTCTCTCTCTCCGCAGTAACAATAGTAGCCTTGACTAAGCAGCGTTGCATTTGCTGCGCTATAACTTTGGAACGGTAAGTCGGAGGAAACAAACGTTTAAATAAATATTGCAGACAATTTTGAGAGGAACAAATTTCTGACTCACTCTTTTGTAAAAAAAAAACTATTTTTTTCTAGGACAAAAAGTGAAAAAACACTTTTTTGGAAACTTTGGCGCCACCTAGCTTCTGCATTTCAAAACGTATGACATGACCTCAATGAGAAGAATTGTTTTTTGTTTAAAAAACCTTTCTTTAAAATACGTTGATTCAGAGAAAAAGGCTTTTCAATGTTTTTTTGAGTTTTCCGACAAAATGATGGTGCAAATTATTCTAAAATTCAGAGTTAAGTTTTTTTGTGCTTTTCTAACGATTTACAAAAAGCCAACCTTAGCACAGTTTTTGGAACAAAACCATTCCAGATGTACTGTACTACTATGAGCCCTCTTAATGGAGAACGCACCTTGTTGCCGGTTTTGCTGCATGACGATGTCCATAGTCCGTACAATGAAGAAACAACATAGCAATTAAAACTGGATGTAAACTAGTAGTATCAAGTGTTACGAGTGCGTTTACAAACAGCTTGATTTGCCACGTGCAAAGCTAAGCCAACCAACGCTAGTTAAGCTCCCATTCATCAAAATTGAATTGATTTCCTAAGAGCTTCATTATGTACTACACTCTACTGATTTGGCCATTCAAAGACGGACACACGTTACGAACAAGGTCGATGGGGGTCGCTGAGTATACACGCGTAATGATGACCATCCTCAAATAGAATGTATCGTACTTTTATAAACACGCATTGCAAGGCCATAAAGTTTATATTGGTTACCATGAGACATGGTTTGTTAATTACCCAGTGGCGTATCTGTGCATTTTATATGCCTCATCGCGACTGCAATGTTAAGCAGCAGCAAGTGAGGCGGGGGTTCAAATTCTGGCGCTGATATCAGCTATCCTGAATGTGGTTTCCCCCGGCTATTTGCACACCCGTTCCAGGAGAAGTAGCGGAATAGTACCTTACATTATGTCCCGGGGCTCCCCATCCATAACATTAATAACTACAATCATCACAGAAACACAGGTTATCAGACAAATTGAATTAGCACCCTAGTACACAAAGAGTATGACCAAGATGTCCCAAGGCCCTAAAATAAATAACGGCAACAACAACAAACAACAGCTTTAACAGTATAAAAGCGCATATATTGAACCCGGTCATAATGTCATCATATTGTGATTAGCTGAAACGAGAAATGATCATCTAAGAGGCATACAGAGTCAGAATATGACTTGCGGTACGTATTACAGTTTGGTAATGATCAATTAGGGGCAGATGGCCTCGTAGTTCCACCCCTTAAAACAACAATAACTAATAACTAATGAACAATTATAGAAGAATCCAGGGAGCCGTAATACTCGTATAATATTTTTGACTACAAGTGAATATACAGAAAACTTTTCTAAATTATTAATATAATATGCCAAAATTATTTTATTAACTTTCAACACTTCCGGGCAGTCAGATATGTATTTAGGAGATCATACTTCAATTATAAGAACATAAATGTAAATTACTTCTGTAGTATAACCGAGAAGATGGAAATTGAACGAAGGTTTCATTACTCATATTAGTGACAGGAAGGCTGACCAGTTCACTCGTTATAGCAGTGTCTAAAATATCAGAATATATCCGGTAAAGAATACCGTGAGTACTTTTGAAAAGTGTACTTAATCGCGAGAAACAACTGTATCAGATAAAATATTATGTACGACTTAAAAGTGCATAATTAGTGTTTTGTCAAATTTTGACGAAAGTGCAGCGTGAACATAACACATATGGTTAGTGAAAAAATGTATTAAGTATGAAAAAATACTACTCATGTGCATTATTATCATCATACTAATGTATAAAAATGAGACGGTGTGTGTCTGTCTTTCTGTCTGTCTGTCTGTCTGCCTGTGTGTTACTCAATAACGCAAGAATCACTGGTCCGATTGAAATGAAATTTTGCAAGGATGTAGCGGATTTACCATGTTTACATATAGGATACTTTTAATTTCGATATTTTGCACTATTAAAAAATGGCGACCATTTTAGTGACGTCACTACACCCTTTGGTTTCAAAATTTCATATTCCCTTATCAAATAAAAAGAGAACGCTATGAAATAGCAAACTTTTGATGGCACATGCGAGCTTCAAAATTTAATTTCCTATCCGAAAGGCCCTTATCCCTTTTCGTGTATCTCCAACGGTTAGCGAGTAAAACCCGCATATGTGACGTCACTACACCCTTTGGTTTCAAAATTTCATATTTCCATTTCAAATAAAAAGAGAACGCTAAGAAATAGCAAACTTTTGATGCATACACAAGATTTAGCATTTAATTTTCTATCCAAAAGGTGCTTGTCACTTTTCGTGTATCTCCAACGGTTAGCGAGTAAAACCTAAATTTGTGCAATAAAACACGGTCAACACCGAGCGGTGCAGTATATCTCTACATACATAAAAATTAAAGTTTGTATGTTTTTTTTCGCAATTTCTACAGAAGTTTGAGTTATTTACGCGTTTCAGACTGCTTTATTATGGATGGGCGCGAAAATAATTTTTGGTCTGTCTATCTGTTCGTTAGTCTGTGGACAACTTTGTTCCCTTATAACTCGAGAACGGCTGGGTGTATCAACGTAAAATTTGGTACAGATATCCATCAGAGGCACGACACTAATCATTGATGTAACCCTTCTCCGTACCTCTCATTAAGGAGGGCCTACCCCCTTAAATTACATGCTGAAATAGGAGTAGAAGGACGAGACAAAGATCATTTTCAGCCCTTCATTATGAGAGACAAAACTCGGGGGCCATTAAGGGTCCCAGAAAACTAATTTCATTTAATAAACTAATGAACGAATACTAGCCGGTAACCATGGCAACAGATTCTCAGAAGTCCATCTATTGCTGTAAGATGCAATGCAATTCCATTAATTACATTGGTGTGCAAGTTTGCAAACATCTAGAAGGTTATCACGGAGCCAAATTAAGCTGTACAATTCATCAATACGTATAATGTGCTTAAGGGGGTCAAGGGGTACACTAGAATTTTTCACGCGATTTACACCTGCGGGTGTGGTACGGCAGGTCTATTATATTCCTATCCCTATATTATATTATTATTATTATTATTATTATTATTATTATTATTATTATTATTATTATTATTATTATTATTATATTATGGCGTACAACGAGGAGACAAAGCCCCTCGGTGCCAGAAACAAAACTTGGGGGCCTCGAAAACTACATTATAAGGCTCTAAAACCAACAGTATCTGAAATATTCCCAGAAAACTAATTTAATTTAATTTAACAAACTAATGAAGGAATGGAAATCGGTAACCATGACAACATTTTCTCAAGGGGTGGCATCCAACTTTCCATCTATTTCTGTAAGAAGCAATGTCACTTCATTTATACCTTGCCACGGTGGGTGAGTGGATAGCGTGTCGGTCTACTAACCCCAAGATTGCAGGTTCACTCCTGGCCGTGGTACAGGCCGGACGTTTGTTTTAGACGAGTGAAAAATCTTAATGGAAGCCTGGAGGCGAGTTACTACAGTACCTGTGTTATCAGCTGCCCCAAGCGCTCCTATGATTGATAAAGCTGTTTCACACTATTGCTGAAGTATAGTCACTGGCAAATATAATGACGTTCTGTTCGTAACTACGTAACGTGTACTTCCGTGTCACACAATACTTCGACGTGGACTTGACTGTCTGCTCAAGTCTGGAATTCCATTACATCAGATCGGTGGTGACAAATGTGAAGTGATAGGGTGAGAGAGTGACTGTGTACAGGCTCACCCGCAGGCTTCAAGGTCAAGGGCAATCGTCTAAAACAAACGTCCGGCCTGTACGTGATTTTTGAAAGGCGGCAAAAATACGACTCGCATGTCATACGATGTTGGCATGTCAAAGAACCCATTTGAATTCAGTAGGCCGTGTTCATAATGGCAAAATTAACCTCAGGAGTTTCCGCCAACAGAAAGCGCTATAGTGTTCAAGGAGCTTAGATATCTACCCTCCTTGACTTTCAGAGTGATTCAAGGAACAACGAAATTTCGACATGCAAGCTACCCTCTGGGTGTCAAATTACGAAGCTTGCACCCGGCACCGAGGCCATACGATATTATTATTAGGCTACTCCATTTATTACATTTATGTGAAAGTTTGCAAATGGCTATAAGGTTATCACGGAACCAACGTAGACTGTATAATTCGTCAATGCAATTGAGGGGGACAAGGGGTAACCTAGAATTTTTTCATGCAATTTCACGTGCGACATATAGTACGGAAAGTCTATTATATCTACAAACAGCAACATTATTTTCAAAAATTCCTGAATTTAATCCGCATATTTTGCGGCTTTTAGGAATTTCAGCCATTTGAGACTAAAGAACCTGAATTTTCATGCACCACAAGCCTTTATTATTTATGAAAGAGGTCTTCCTATATATGGGGACCTAACACAACGTAGAGGGTCATTAGCCTATTTTCAATTTTGAAAAAATAGGCTTATGAGATCACCTTTTGTCCGTGTGTGTGTGCGTGTGTGTGTGTGTGTGTGTGTGTGATTCGTGTGTGTGTCCCCCCCTAATAAAATCTAAACAACAGGAGCGATTTCAATGAAACTCGGAAAGTTCATAGCACTATTCCCGGCGACCTCGACCGTGCCCTTCAAATTTTGTTACGTCTCACCAATCCAACATGGCGGCTGTGCGAAATATTTCACCAGCATTCAATATCTCCGAAACTATTACCGATATTACCCTGACATTTTCTATGGTGATAGACGGAACTGCTATAAGTTCACTTATGTGACTTCTGAAAACCTGGTAACTACAAAACCAACATGGAGGCCAAGCGAATTTGCGACTTTTAAATAGAAGTTTCTCGTGATTTGACCAAGCAAACGCAATGAAACTTGGTACAGTATATGTTTATATACATTGTATTGCACCGACATCTAACTTCGTTCAATTTTTTACATAATCACAAGATGGCGGATGTGCGAAATATTTCACCGGCATTCTATATCTCTGAAACTATTAGCGATATCTCCCTAAAATTTTGTACGGAGATAAAGGGCACTACTGGAAGTCCATCTATAAGACCTTCAAAAACCGGTTAACTACAAAACGAACATGGCGGCCAAGCGAATTTGAAAATTTTAAATAGACCTTTCTCGCGATTTAATGTTCCAAGCGCACTGAAACCTGGTAAAGGAAATATTTATACACATTGTAATCCACTGGTATCTAATTTAGTTCAATTGTTTACATAACCTCAAGATGGCGGCAGTGCGAATTTTAAAATTAAGTTTTTATTTCTTGTGATGTAGTCATGCGATCGAAGTGAAAGTTTGAATAATGAACCTACGCAATAATTTTCCTTTAATGGTACATGACTCTATGGCCTATACATTTAACAATCCAACATGGCGACCATCCGAAATATTTAGACGATACTGAATATCTACGAATCTATTTTAGAAATCAAACTGCATTTTTTAATGTTCATAGGGGCTATGAACTTAAGTTCACCTATAGGACTTTAAATAACCTGGTGATCACAAATCCAACATGGCGGTGACGCGAATTATAAATATTCACATGGACGTTTCTCGCAATTTAACCATCCGAGTGCAGTGAAACTTGTACAGTAAATCCTTATACGAATGTTAATCCACTGGCTTCTAATTTATTTCAATTGTTTCCATAACCTCAAGATGGCAGCTGTGAAAAATTTTAAAATCTCCTTGTTTTTTCTTGTGTCTTAATTTTGCGATTGAAGTTTGAATACTACACGTTCACAATAATCTGCATGTAACAGTACATAACTCTAGGACCTACATATATAAAATCCAACATGGCGACCATCCGAAATATTTAGTCGGTTCTTAATATCTACGAATCTATTACAGCAATCAAACAGAAATTGTGTATGTTGATAGTGGCAATTAACATAAGTAGGATATATGAAAATAGGCTGTATAGTTCTTCACGGAACTACTTGTTTTTTATGTGAGGTGTATTGCGTTTCGTCTACAAGGCTTTCAAATCTATTTCACGTCAGGAAGTACACGTTAGGCGAAGTTAGTTTGAGAGCACATTTTAACTAATCATTTTTTTTTTCGACATACGGGCTCATCGTAAGGATGATTTTGTTTGATAAGTTTGGTAGATATACCCATATTTGGACATCTGGGTGATATGTTGTAGACAATAGAATTGTCTGTCTGTCTTTCTGTGTATCTTTATGTACGCCTATAAATCGTGTTCGGATGCTTGGTGCATCGTAAAATTAGGTATGGTATCCATGAGAGTCTATACAGCAATCATTTATAAAATTATTCACCGTACTTTTCATACAGTAGAAGGGTGGATATAGGGAAAAACTTCTCAAAATACATGCTAAAATAGGCGAAATATAAAAATTATCCTAGAAGGACGATCAAAGCATATGTTGCGCTTGTCATTGTGAGACACAAAATTCACGAGTCTATAAGGGGTCTCCGAATACCACATTTTAAGGCCCTTAAATAAACAGTGTGTGTGATATTCCCAGAAATCTAACTTCGTTCTGATAAACTTATGAAGGAATGACAAACCGCTAACCATTGTAACAGTAGCTCAGTTGATAATGTCTGGTGTTAATATATAACACCGTTCGAAGAACGGGTACTTCTGCTAGTACTAATATATAACAAGTAGTTCCGTGAAGAACTATACAGCCTATTTTCATATATCCTGCTCATGTTAATTGCCTGTATCAACATAAAAAATGTCAGTTAAATTGCTGTAACAGATTCGTAGGTATTGAGAACCGTCTAAATATTTAAGATGGTCGCCAGGTTGGATTTTTATTTTTGTACTATTACATTAAGATTATTGTGTACGGGTGGCATTCAAACTTCAATCGCATGATTAGAACACAAGAAGTAAAAACGAGATTTTAAAATTATGCACAGCAGCCATCTTGTGATTATGCAAACAATTGAAATAAATTAGATGCCAGTGGATCAATATTTGTATAAGCATTTAACGTGCAACGTTTCACGGCACTCGGATAGTTAATTCGCGAGAAACGTCCATTTAAATATTTATACTTCGCGTCGCCGCCATGTTGGATTTGTGCTCACCAGGTTACGGAAAGCCCTATAGGTGAACATATGTTCATAGTCTCTATGAAAATAAAAAAAATCAGTTTGGTTGCTGTAAAAGATTCATTGATATTGAGAACCGTCTAAATATTTCGGAAGCTCGCCATTTAGGATTGTTATACGTATAGGCCATAGAGTTATGTACCATTCAAGGACAATTATTGCCTAGGTTCATTATTCAAACTTTCACTTCGATCGCATGATTACGACACAAGAAATAAAAACTTAAATTTAAAATTTCGCACAGCCGCCATCTTGAGGTTATGAAAACAATTGAATTAAATTAGATGGCAGTGCATTACAATCTGCAAAGTCATTTACTGTACCACATTTCACTGCGCTCAGAGAGTTAAATCACGAGAAAAGTCTATTAAAATATTTCAAATTCGCTTGGTCGCCATGTTCATTTTGTACTTTACAGGTTTATGAAATATACATAGTTAAACTTGTATCAGTACCCTTTATTACCGTACAAAATTGCAGAGTGATATCTGTAATAGTTTCGGAGATATAGAATGTCAGTGAAATATTTCGCACAGCCGCCATTTTGAGGTTTTGTAAACAATTGAACTAAATTAGTCTCCAGTGCATTACAATATGTATAAACAATTGCTGTACCAAATTTCATTACGTTTGGATAGTTAAATCGTGAGAAAAGTCTATTTAAAAGTCTCAAATTCGCTTGGCCGCCATGTTGGTTTTGTAGTCACCAGGTTTTTGAAAGTCTCATAGGTAACTTCTAGTAGTGCCCTTTATCACCGTACACAATTTCAGGGCGATATCGGTAATAGCTTCGGAGATATTGAATGCTAGTGAAATATTTCGCACAGCCGCCATGTTAGATTGGTGAGACGTAACAAAATTTGAAGGGCACGGTCTAGGTCGCCGGGAATAGTGCTATGAACTTACCGAGTTTCATTGAAATCGCTCCTGCCGTTTAGATTTTATTAGGGACACACACACACACACACACCTCTCTCTCTCTCTCACACACACACACACACGCACACACACACGGACAAAAGGTGATCTCATAAGCCTATTTTTTCAAAATTGAAAATAGGCTAAAAATGAGATGGTGTGTTGAACCCTTCAGAAAAGCAGTGTTTAATGTAAGAAATCTTAATCAAGGGGTCGCGCTCAGTTCCTATGTGATGTTTGCGTTCGCCAAACAACATGCTCTACTGAGGTAAGGGTCATAGGATATAAACTATAAATCGAGAAAGAAAGGTGACAAGATGTAAAATAATAACAAGATTTAATGACTAATAGTGCATAAAAAGAAATAAGCAACAATAAAATATAAAACAATCCTCCCTGAATTTCCCATGATAGGAATATCTATAAATTTGAGGAGTCAGACGGATCTCCCCTTTATTTAAAATGTGGATCCTGGTTCCACTACCTTGCAATTTGGGTTTTATGTGCGCGTAATGACTAACTACGAGGAATGAGTACTTTGGATGACTGTTCGTTTACAACGGGTTAACAGCCACGATGCTTACGAACAATCATCTCGTAAATCAACGTTTATGGATATGGAACATGACATTAAATAAAACCCTTAAATAGTAATGCTGACAGACGCACTAAATCTGCTATTTACAGGAATCTCTCTGAGACCCTCATTAGCGCGAAGACGCACTTGACTATGAGCTGCCCACACTGGCCAGATTGCTCAACACAAACAAGGAAATACAGCAAGCACATGACACACGGGTCACTGAATGAAATCAAAACATGGAATAAACCAACAACAACAAAAGCCTGACTGGCTGACATTACTTTATATGAACAAAACTGCATGTTAAGCTAACGCTTCGGAGATTATCGTGATTCGTAGGCAACTCCCATTTATTTAAACAATTTTTACCATTGATCAGTTCTTAATTCTGTATTACAAGTTATTACTGAGCCACACAGGCACTCTCCACTAATGACCTGGCTGGCAATCCTCAGTCCGTCTTGTGCAACATCTCCCCTCTTCCTCAATCACCTGCCATTGTCCCACTCCAGTGTGTATAAATACCTGACCAGCTGTGCCGTTATCTCAAGGAATCAACAGCAACAAACTCAACCACTTCAAAATATGGTCAGACATTAATCAAAATATCCAGAATTGCCCTCGCGAGGTCACAATCTGGATTTGTCATCAAGCTGCCAGAAATCAGTCTAAGCTGAAAATCCCGCTTGTAATGACACAAAAAACACACACTCACACACACACATCTGGGAATGACAATACCTTTTCACACAGATCGGCTGAATGGATGCTCGCCAACAATAAAAAAATATTAAAACCTACGATAGAGCTGACTGCTCTTCGTCACAAATCACATTGCTCCAAAGGCAATAATCTCATTGAATCTGATCAATAATAAAACAGAAGAAATTAATTACCCTCCAATCTACTGTATAATTATATTACTTCAGTCCTACTTCTGAAACACAACATATCTCCGAGAGACGTTTTTAACCGCATTGCGTAACACATGCAAACACGGCCGTTCACATAGCTACGTTAGTTAAAACAACAAACAAGAAAAGAACCTTCTACTAAATATATATATGCGAGCTGTTTCCATGCAAAAGGTGTGTCAGACCAAAACTAAATAGACTACGTTAATCACACAAGCAAATTATTTACAAAACACAATATGTCCCATACACCATAAGTCAATTTATCAGATATTAATAAATATTATTCGGTACTCATCCTCAGCCAGTCACCCGTCAAAGAACATCTGCAGCCATTTCCCAACTGGATTCTTCTTATCTCATCTCAACCATCTTGACGGAGTCTTGATATTTCCAGGCTTCCTCCATGGTCAATGATGTCATCTCTCGTGCTGATTCAAAAATTAAATTATTATACACTTGATGTCTGACTACTAAATTCGCCGTTCGGGTACTTCTTTCCCCAAAACAGTTTATTGGCGAATTATCGAAGATGCCCCTACAAATATAGTACTGTGACTATCTAACACTGAATTTAACACTTTTAATAATAATTTCTGTGTCCTTCATGGCACGCAAAGTATAACTGTCAACGTCCTTAGACGCGCAAAGTATAAAAGCCTGTGTCCACTGACACACAAAATAACAGCCTACGTCCGTAGACGCACAAAGTAATAGTCAACCTGTGTCCACGACACACAAAGTATAATAAACTTACGTCCGTAGACGCACAGAATAATAAGCCGTGTCCTCGACACACACAATAATAATAAGCTTACGTCCGTAGACGCACAGAATAATAAGCAAAGTCTTGGCTCTTCACACCACTTATAAATGAACTGGCCCTAGGTCTTGATAGTGGGGGAATTTAGATAAAAATTTCACAAAATAATGGTGATACAGGAATGAAATAAATATCACTGAACTCGTAACATAGCGCAGGTCAAGAATATGCCCATTAATCCTAGAATCGATCGTAGAGATTTTGTCTAGGCGATCTCCCGCGTGAATGCTAGCCGAGCGTGCCCACGCTAGACCTGCCGCGCTAAATAGGCATTCTTCTCTCATTGGTTCCCACACTTTCTGTAATTTGGCGGATTTTAGCAGATCTTTGCGTCGTAGGAGTGTCTATTTTCTTCATCAGCCACTCACGTTACTGCATCATATTTCTTATAGGCGCGAACATCACAATGAACATACCAGCAGCATGTCTCACTGCGCGTCGCTTCTATTTTTGAGGCGGCCAATACCTGTCCTCCTGACACATCGCTAGGCTATTTCCTTTCACAGCTAAAGTATTTAGCCTTTTGTCAATCAGCTTCAGGTATGTACCCGCTGTCTCCAACAAATGTTTGAAATTTCCTCATCTCCGTCTGGCTACTTTCATGATTCTGGTGGAAATATTTATTAATTGAAGAAATAAAACATAGAATCATTTATCCAACAGAGGATAAAGGGTTCAGTGTGTCTGTCTGTGTGTTACTCTATAACGCAAGAACCACTGGTCCGATTTAAATGAAATTTTGCATGGATGTAGCTGATTTACCAGGTTTACATATAGGATACTTTCGATTACGAAATTTTGCACTATTAAAAAATGGCGACCATTTTAGTGACGTCAATACACCCTTTAGTTTCAAAATATCATATTTCCATGTCAAATAAAAAGAGAACGGTAGGAAATAGCAAACTTTTGATGGCACATACGAGCTTGAAAATTTAATTTCCTATCCGTAGGGTCCTTATCACTTTTCGTGTATCTCCAACGGTTAGCGAGTAAAACCGGCATTTGTGACGTCACTACACCCTTTGGTTTCAAAATTTCATAATTCCATTTCAAATAGAAAGAGAACGCTAAGAAATAGCAAACTTTTGATGGCATACGTTAACTTTAGCATTTAATTTTCTATCCGAAAGGTCCTTATCACTTTTTGTATATCTCCAACGGTTAGCGAGTGAAACCTAAATTTGTGCAATAAAACACGGTCAACACCGACCGGTGCAGAATATCTCTCTATATACCTGGTATAAAAATGAAAGTTTGTCTGTTTTTCTCTGAATTTCTACGGAAAATTGAGTTGTTTACGCGTTTCAGACTGTTTTCGATGGATGCGCGCGATTTTTTTCGTCTGTCTGTCTGTCTGTTTGTTTGTTTGTTCGTCTGTGGACAATTTTGTTCCCTTATAACTCGAGAACGGCTGGGTGTATCAACGTAAAATTTGGTACAGATATCCATCAGAGGCACGACACTTATCATTGATATAACTCTTCTCCGTACCCCTCATAAAAGGGGGCCTATCCCCTTAAAATACATGCTGAAATAGGCGTAGAAGGACGAGACAAAGCTCATTTTCATCCCCTCGATGTGAGAGACAAAACTCGGGTACCCGAAAAACCACATTCTAAGGCCCTAAGACCAACCGTTTTTGAGATATTCCCAGAAAACTAATTTCATTTAATAAACTAATGAACAAATGCCAGTAACCATGGCAACAGATTCTCAGAGGTCCATCTATTGCTGTAAGATGCAATGCAATTCCATTAATTACATTAGTGTGAAAGTTTGCAAATGGCTAGAAGGTTATCACGGAACCAAATTAAGCCGTAAAAATCTTCAGCGCGCTTAAGGGGATCAAGGGGTACTCTAGAAATTTTTCACGCGATTTACACATGCGGGTATGGTACGGCAGGTCTATTATATTCCTATCCCCATATTATTCATTCATTCATTTCGTAGAGGCCATCTATGGACAGCGTCATTCCAACTGTCTCCTACTGGCTTTGATGTTTGTCCAGTACGCCCGCATTCGTTCTCGGTGGACTTCCTCCCGTTCCTGGGTCCAAATCTTTCCCGTTTTCAGCTTCGGTTTTTCTTGGAAACCTTTGCAAGCTTGAAGTTGCCTTTTGAGTGGGACGCACTCCTGAATGTCTATTGGTGAAATCCCCACTTCTTTCAGATCTTTATCCAGTTCTATGTACCAGGCCCATTTTGTTTCCCTCTCCTGAAAGTAAGTTATGTTGCGGTTGGTCAGTCTCGCTGGACTCATTCGTTTCACATGCCCAAAAAATGGTATCCTTCACTTCCGGATGACGTTACTTATCTTCTCCATATGAGTATATAGGTCATGGTTATGCCGTCTTCTGTATTCCCCATTGTCTTTGATGGAACCCAATATCTTTCTCAAAATTTTTCTTTCTTTGGCCTCCAGTTTCTCGACAAAGCCTTTTTTGTTCATCGTGAGGCATTCAGAAGCATGCAAGACCTCCGGACGGATGACACTGCAGTAATGTTTTAGTTTTGCGTTGAAGGATATTGACCTTTTCTTATAGATGTCCTTAGTTAAATGGTAGGCCATTTCCATTTTGCTCATGCGTGATTGAAAGCTTCTTTCTCTGATAATATCCCTTCCCTGACCCGTCTTGAAAAGAAAAGTACATGGCCATTGGCTGCATTAATAATTTACAAAAATAGGTGTTATAATTTCTCCCTATATTATATTATTATTAGTATTATATTATGGCGTACAACGACGAGACAAATCCCCTCGGTGCCAGAAACCAAACTCGGGGGCCCTAAAGGGTCCTCGAAAACTACATTATAAGGCTCTAAATCCAACAGTTTCTGAAATATTCCCAGAAAACTAATTTAATTTAATTTAACAAACTAATGAAGGAATGCAAATCGGTAACCATGAGAACATTATATCAAGGGGTGGCTTACAACTCTCCCTCTATTTCTGTAAGAAGCAATGTCAGTCCATTTATTACATTTCTGTGAAAGTTTGCAAATGACTATAAGGTTATCACGGAACTAACGTAGTCTGTACAATTCATCAATGCAATTAAGGGGGTGAAGGGGTAACCTAGAATTTTTTCATGCAATTTTCACGTTCGACATATAGTACAGAAGGTCTATTATATCTCCAAACAGCAACATTATTTTCAAAAATTCTTGAATTGAACCAGCATTTTTTTGCGGCTTTTAGGAATTTGGGCAATTTGAGGCTAAATAACCTGAATTTTCATGCACCACAAGCCTTTATAATTTATGAAAGGGGTCTTCCTGTGTATGGGCACCTAGCACAACGTAGAGGGACAGTTTTTATGTGACGTGTATTGCGTTTCGTCTACAAGGCTTTCAATTCTATTTCACGTCAGGAAGTACACGTTAGGTGAATTTAGTCTGAGAGCACATTTTAACTAATTTTTTTTTGTCGACAAATTGGTTCATCGTAAGGATGATTTTGTTTGATACTGTGTGGTAGATATACCCATATTTGGATATCTCGGTAATATGTTGTAGAATTGTCTGTCTGTCTTTCTTTGTATCTTTATGTAGCCTACGCCTATAACTCGTGTTCGGATGCTTGGAGCATCGTAAAATTAGGTATGGTAACCATGAGAGTCAACACACCAATCATTTATAAAACTCTTCACCGCACTTTTCATACAGTAGAAGGGTGGATAGAGAGAAAAACTTCTCAATATATGCTAAAATAGGTGAAATATAAAAATTATCCTAGAAGGACGACCGAAGCATATGTTGCGCTTCTCAATGTGAGACACAAAATTCGGGAATCTATAAAGGGCCTCCGAAAACTACATTTTAAGGGCCTTAAATTAACCGTGTGTGTGATATTCCCAGAAAACTATCTTCGTTCTGATTAACTTGAAGGAATGACAAACCGCTAACCATTGCAACAGTAGCTCAATTGATAATGTCTGGTGTTAACAACGAACACCGTTCGAAGAACGAGTACTTCTGCTAGTAACAAAATAATAGAGTGTATGCAAATTAATAGCCAAATGTAATTGACAACATAACTGTGATTCGACAGATAATCACATGATGGCTTAATTGGTGCTTTAAAATTAGAACATGTAAATTCAGTGAAAGGAGAAAGTGCATAGCCTGTATTATTAAACCATTCTGCAAAGTGTAGAATCAGTGATTTTATTACAATACACCAGACAAATTAATACTAAATTCAATGCAACGATCCATGAAATTATGTAACTACTAGACCTTATGAGGCTGGCTGCGTGGCTCAGCGGTAACGTTCTCGCTTGCTAAGCCCAAGGTTGCAGGTTCGTATCCTGGCGCAGTCAGCTGGCATTTGAGGGTGCGCAATTGCGAGGGAGCCGTGTCAGTAGATTTACTGGCACGTTAAAGATCCCCTTCGGGGCAAAATTCCGGCACCCCGGCGTCTCTAAAAGCCAGAGTAGTTAAAAGGGACGTAAAACCAATAACATTATTATTATTAGACCTTATTATGGCCAGCTTGGAGACCATGATGAAGAGAGCTTAAACCAATGGCGGAGGGATATAAATGGGTTATTGATCGAGGATGTAAAAATTCTGTGACTCAGGAGAAGTTCACATGCCAAGAGTCGAAAACTAAAATCATGATGAAGGATGACGGCCAACCGTGAGTTGTAACACCATGTCATTTTAATTAGTATTCTAGTTGACCATGAGTTTTGAACAGTTTTTATCAGGTTCATTATTTTTTTGTCATATTATTATTATTATTATTATTATTATTATTATTATCATCATTTCCTTCATGTCGCATTATTGTGACATACGTTTCTCTGTCTTACCTACTGCGTTCAAACTTTGTAATTCTGCGTAAATGTTTCGTCAGATGGTGAAACTTTTCACCCCTACTGACACAGTTTTACCATTGGTTGAAGCATAACTTGTTGCTCAGCTTTGCTTCTCCCATTGGCCCCCTTTATGTTCTGGAGAGGGGATGTTTCTACGACTTATTTTTCTCGGAGCGCGTTACTGCTTTCCTTTAGAGAAGGTTGCTTCCTTCTATTTTTGGGCCGTCATGTAAGACGGACGTGTGTGCACGTGTCGGGCTTTTGCCCGCACCCAGAAAGCAACTAAATGTAAGTACGATTCAGTCATTGAAGTTATTTAACTTGAGGTCTTTCTAAATTTCTATTTCTCCATATTTTTTCATTTTGTGTCCCCTTTGATTCACTTACAATTTCCCTTCCTTATGATGATGTGAATTCGATCCATGAACCCAAGTCCCTTCGCCTTTGTTTACGTTAGTTTAGCGAAGTCTCTGTGTTTATTTGTCATCCCTCCCTTTCATGTAATCGATTTTATTTTTACGTAAATCTCTCAGGTCTGAAATATCTGCTATTTTTCTACGAGGCTTAATTATGCTCTGTATTGCGTCACCACCTGGTTCGGCGTTCTTTTATGACGACCTCCGGTGGATTGTCGCATCAGAGCCTTGTTTTTATGGATGGAATCGGCGAAGTTACGGAGCTGAGTCTCACGTCTTCAGTCAGATCCTCCCTCTGTTTTATTGAAATGTATGTGAGCGATGGTCATCGTGCTAATCACTGTCCATGCGCCGCATTACTTTCTTTGTTTCATCGTATGTCGTTGTGATTCGGCATTTCTACCTCCGTGTAAGCCTACATCTTCCTACGAAGCATATTTCTTAGCTGATTGATTTTTTTTTATTTCCTGTCCCGGTAATGTCACGTAATTTAATGTAATTTTCATTTCCTTTATTTTTATGTGTTAATTTTGTGTTACTTCCTCTGACTTCGTTATATTACGTAACTCAGTGTCATCCCCCCACCCCCCGTTTCCCCACATACGCACTCCTCCAATCCCCACCACTTCCACCCCCTTCCCCATGATTTCACAACATCATGAGCGTCTGAGTTCTGTTTTTGGCGCTGGACATTGTAGTCCAGATCATGTCGTCTCTGTAAGTAGTCGCTCTTGTAATCTATCCCACGAATTTCTTTAATTCCTTTAATTTTGCTTCATCTTTTTTAAGTTTTATTATTGAATCGCGTTTCCAATTAGTTGCTATTATGATTTGAATTTATTTCTAGATTCCTTTCATTTTACATTTAAGTTGCTCGTGTTTTATTTTCATTTCTAATTTGTAATCAGTACACATGTGTTTATTTTATTATTAATATATTTTTATTCAGTAAGTACAATATTTGCTTCTGTCTTATGATTTCTCGTATTTGAGTTCCTTGTTTGTCTTTCGATTCGACTTAGTCTTGGCTTCGCACTGTAGCGAAGTTACGACTAACACGGTCTCTGGGACCCTTGCTCTATTACTTAAATTTAATTTTTCCTTTTGATTTTATCTTAAACTTTTATTCTGGCTTACTTTCTGTGGAAGTCATCTTTCTTTCGATTCGGAATCTTGGGCCCAGCACGCATCGAAAGAAGTATTCCTTCCTCGTTCCCTACGTGATCCTGTTTAGTTTTTGTTGCTTTAGCTTCCACTGTATTCCTCATACCTCTGCTATTTTGTTTAACGTAAAAGCACAAGGCGGTGCAGTTTTAAGATTGGTAATATTTTAGACTCAGCATTGAGCACAATAATTAAGTAGGACACGTAATAATTGATATCTTGTAAATTCTTTGATTTGTTCATCACAAGAATTGAAATGAAATGTATTCTGCTAGGTGAGATGACGATAGCGTGTATAAATGTGTAGGGAGGTGCAGTAAATCAGACAATGAATTTCACGATTTGGTAGACTGTGAGAACAGATGCTTGTGGATGAAAAACAGTTATAGAGAGTTATAGTCAAGGATTCGGGGGTGTAGTTGGTAGCATGCTGAACTGCTGTGCCCAATATAGCGGGTTCAAACCCGGCCGAAGTTGTCGGAATTTTTAACAGCTTTAAAATCCTTCAGTATGCCTTCCTTCGGAGGGGAAGTAAAGCCGGCGGTCCCATGTCAAAGATTTAGGGCATGTGGAAAGATCCTTCCACAGACTTAACTTGTGGGAAGCTAAATTTCTAGGTTAGAATTCATTGGAACGCTCTATCAAAGTTCCAAAGTTCAACATCTGGTAGCGAAAGTTGGAACTCCTTGAAATTGAACGGATCTTGTTGCTCATCCTTTGGGTGTCTGCTTGAAGCAGCTACAGCGTCTGGCCAGCCGAACATGTCCTCGGACATTCCCGGCACTAAAAGCCATACGATAAATACATGTCAATGCTACAGAACATCTGTGAAGGAGACCACAATATTATGATATTTAGACGACAAAATGTGACAGAATAATAGCTGTAATAATTTTGTATTAGAGCGAGATTTTTAGCTTGCGAGTGAATCTACTGATTCGGCTCCCTCGCAGGTAAACGACCTCAAATGCGAATTGACTGCACCGGGATTCAATCCCGCAACCTTGAACAAAGCATGCAAGGACATTGCACCGATGTACCTTGCAGCCAGCTAATCGATTTCGAGTATTTGCTATTATTATTATGTTGCTAGGAACAGATGACGTGAATGTTCTGCCATTGACGACGATGATGACTGTTATTCAAAAGGGCGTAACTTCATGGTCATCTGTATCAAAGTTGCACCATCACTAATTAAATTAAACACAGAAAGATACACTATAAGAGTGAAACCGCTAGGAAACATATTGCAGGTAGCCATCACGAGTATCCGAGGGTTACATTCATTTGGTAATATACTGTTTTAACAAATGCCAACTCTTGAAAAATCAACTCGTTGGGGATATGGTGTTTCCACTCACCCTTCCAACACATACGGAAATGGAATATTGTGAGGAAAAGTAAATATTGTTTCACCAATTATTTACTATCCGCTTCACAGGATCCTAATATTTTGGAGAATGTTACATGTTCCAGGCATACTCAGATTACATTGGCTGTGACGGAGAATAGGCCATAGAACGTTTCAAACATTTTTTGTTTGTTTTCCGTTTGATCATTTAGAGGTTGGGGAATCTTGGTCAAAAGCTCCATGTACTTGAGAGTGTGTTGGAATTATCTGATAACCTTTATTTTTGTGGTGATTGAAAAAACCCTTGTCCCTCAGAGACTCACGACCAGTGGGACGTAGGCTGTCAACAATAGGACACTAACTGAATCTGGTATTGCTTCCACTTACATGTACCGGAATCCTCTCTTTCATTGTTCTGGCAGAAGTCCCATGGTCAACTCTTGTTCTCTTCCAACCCCATTTTTCTAGAGAATCTTAATTTTCGAAGGATCTGATTCATTTCTTTGTCATGATATCTCCTTTAGAAATCAATGCACAATAATATTGATGATGATAATTGTCTGTTTAAGAGGCTTATCATCTAGATTATCGACCCCTAATGGTTTGGATGAGAGTGAAGATGATAGATGATCAAAAGCAATAACACTGTTATTGGTTTTACGTCCCTTTTAACTGCTGTAACGTTTAGAGACGCCAGGGTTCCGGAATTTTGCTCCGAAAAGGTATCTTTAACGTGCCAGTTAGTCTGCTGACACGGCTCCCTCATATAAGCGCATCCTCAAATATCAACTGACTACGCCAGGATTCGATCCTGCAATCTTGGTCACAGCAGACGCGAACGTTACCACTAAGCCACGCAGCCAGTCTGTGATCAAAAGAAAACTACAACTTAACCTAACGACTGACTTAACAACTTAGTCATCTAGTAGGAAAAAAAAAGTGTAAAATAACAGAAAGTAGGAAAAATCAGGGAAAGGAAATTCCCTCAATTCTCGAAGAACGAATCATGGAAGATGAGTTAATGAAGGAGAACGCGAAGATGCCTGGCCGAAGTAAGTGGAAGCAATGCTGGACTCAGCTGGGGTCCCGTGGTTGCCAATCCACGTACCACTAGTTGTCGTTAATTTGAGACCTAGTTGTTAATGGGTCAATTATAATGTGACTTATTGATATTTGAACCTTTAGAAAACAATGTGCTCAGTTATTGATTAGATTAATTTAAAATTTTTGCATTATGATTAGACACATGCACCCTGGTCCATTTAAATCAATTTTTCGAGCATATTTATGCATCACTCGTTAACACCATACATTTCCTTAAAGTAGAAGAATTATGCTTTCACCTGGATACAAAACAAAATTTAAAATTGGATCCAATTACGCCATTTAAAACGTAGATGAATAAGTTTAATGGATTTTGAGGTTTAGTCCAAATTTTGTACTTATCTGAAGGGAGATGATAATTTCTACTGAGTTGAAAAATATATCTCGTAAACTATTTGTTTCATAGAAATTAAACTTTGCTGTATTATTAAACACAGTTAACACATAATTATTCACAAAACACTTTATTTTATAATATGCTTGCAATCATGCATTATTATACCACCAAACTTTCCACTGTTCTTTTGTACAGTTGGACAGCATTTACATGATAATTACCCTACAATTTAAAATATTTACAGGAATGTTCTTTTGAGCTGTTGGTAAGGGTTCTAGCGCATGCGTGGACTCGGTTTCATACTGGAGATCAAGAACTATCCGTTGTTTGCGATGCTTCATTGAGAGTTTCTGGAACATAATCTCTACTTAGTATAAAACAAAGTCCCCGATTCTTGGATGTTACGGGTAAACTCGAGAACCACTGGATGGATTTTGATACGGTTTTCACCATTCTGTAAAGGATACCTCAAGGATGATTTCTGTAGAAAATAATTTATTTATGATCAAAGGAAGCCGAGCAGCAACGATTTCAGTGGAAAAGGCGAAAACAAAAACCTGGCGTCCGAGCGCTATGTAAGCTTACGCTGCGCGAAATGTTAAAAATACGTAAATACTATGAGTGTAAGAATTGTTCAGCATGAAAAGTTCTACAAAAAAAGTCCGCGAGAGCATATGTCTATCTTCAATATATCGCCCACTATAAGTGTTTTTACGTTTCAATTTCTTCCAACCGTGTCCATTCAACTACTGAGGCGATAGTTTACGAGCTACCTAAGGGCGAGTCTATCATCCCTGTTACAGCCTAGCTAGCGGGCGAACCTATTGCCCCAGATACAGCCAGCTGCAAACCGTTGAGTCGTGTTAAGACTTCTGAGAAGGGTGGTTGTGTTTGGAGTTTCCCTGGAAGTGCAACTCGGGGTTTCTTCATTTCGCCTGTGAAACACAGTCAAGTCAAGATTGGACGGAAGGGGGATTTATGTTTCATGAACCTCGCCATTCTTAAATTACGTCTGACTATAATTTGTTGCACATGCATTTCCATGATGATATAATTAATAGTCCAGCCAGTGATTTTAACCCATCATGCCGAGACGTAAAACGGATATTGGTCGTTGTTCGTTGACATTGGAAAAAATGCGCTTATCACGTAATGCATTCATAACTGTTTCCGGGCGAAGCCGGGTCGGGTTGCTAGTTATAAATGAAGGAAAATGCAGAAGACCATATTCGTGGCAAAAGCTTAACATGATATGAACAAGGTACTAAGGAGAACTGGCAGTTGTTTAATTAACTAAATATGACACGCTCACCACGTTGTCTTCGTATCGTAAGCGGTTGCGTTGCGTTTATTATGCAGGATTTCAAATCCCACTTCAGATATGTTTTTATCTTTATTTCCGTATTCTTCTTTCTTGTTATTAAACATGTATGATCTTTTATATTTTCATTGCCATAAAAACATTTTATATTCATACGGATGATAGTTCGTGTGAAACTCGGAAACAAACTGCCATTGAGGGAAGCACGAGGTAGTGTTCAGCTGGTTCCCTCCAGTTTAACGATGCTTTAGAGAGTTGAGTGTTCAGTTTTGGCCATTTAACGTAATTGCTTGTTAGTGGTAAGTTAACGAGCGTTTCTGTTTGGTGAAATGCTCGTGCAAAGTTAAATAACCTTTAATGAAGAATTAAGAGATGATAGTTGAGGTTGGGCAAAACGGCCCTTTTTCTTATTCCCTCCCAGTCGCACACCACTGTTGAGAGCTAGGGAATGGGGCATTCGGTCAAGGCCCTCCTTAATGCACTTGGTCACGGTGGCAGGTGTCGAATTCCATTGTACTCCACAGATTCGAATTTTCATGACCGATTGCTACCTCAGTACTTTGTCCACTGACTTCAATTTGCCAGTACACAATACCATATTTCTTAATGGCATGAATTAACATAGTACCACCGGGTGAGTTAGCCGTGGTGGTTACGGCATGACTGATGGCAGTCGCTCACATCCGGGAGGCGAGGAGGTTCGAATCCCCCCGCCGGCAACCTTGAAGATGGTCTTCTGTGGTTTCCCATCTTCCTTCCAGGCAAATGCCGGGGTTGGTCCCTAACTATAGGCCACAGCCGCTACCTTCCAACTCCTCGTCCTTACATTCCAACTTCCCTCCTTCCCTCCCCAACGGTACTTGTAGCTCACCCATTGGGTGTCCGTCTCGAAGCAGCTACAAAACTGGCGAGCCGAACCTGTCCTCGGACACTCCCGGCACTAAAAAAAAGCCATACGCAAAAAAAAAAAAACAAAAAAAAAAACATATTACCGTCATTTATTCCATCTCTGCAAAACCAGGACTCGGTTCATGACTAATATTTACTTCATTATGCTCAAAATAATTAACGCTTCATTTGTATATCATTCCTGTGAGCATTTTCATTTTAAAATTCCAGATAGAAATAAACCGACTAATGATCACCATTATACAAGTAAATTCCCACAAGACAATACATGTAGATCTTAAACACAAACGAGCGTTAAAAATCTGTGCGGTAAATATATTGTAGTTGTTTATTTTTTTAGGGGCTTTGCAACATCATTGTCATGTAACCCCATATTTTTGGGTGTGATTGGAATTTGTCTGATAACCTGTCCCATTGTGATAGCTGGATTAGTGTGTGTATTTGAATTTCAAGTGAGGATGGGAAGGAGACGGCTGTAGCCTGAAGCTAAGAACCATCCCGACATTTGTCTGGAGTCGAAGTGGGAAACCATGGAAAGCCATTTCCAAGAGAGTTCAGTTGAGAATCGAGCCCACTTCTTCTCAGTTTTGCCCTCACGAGGATGAGTGTATCCAGTTCCAGCCCTCAGACCAGAATAACATTTCTTGGTAGAGCCAGGAATCAATCCAGGGCGACAGATGAGCATGCTAGCCAGTACACCATGAGGTGATCATGAGCTGTTAGTAAGTCCTGCCCGTGCCCAACACCGGGGGTAATAACTGCGCCATTGAGAGCAATCAGTCCATGATCCTTCTCTCAACTAAGAGCTTTGACATGCAAACTAATACACTCCTCGGGGAATGGCTATAATTTCCAGGAGTTACTGACCCGAGTTCTCTGCGTTGATGTCTCCCGTGTGTTAACCTTAGATCCAACTGTGATACTTTCAGAACATAAACACCACTGTGGGGTCATTGGTAACCCAATTCTACATAGTGATAGAGGAATTATTTAGAATTTATTATTTTAATTGTTTCTGCTTACCGTCATCTTAACTCTAGAGAGTCGCATTGATGTACTTCTATACATTCACACATGTATTCCGTCTATTAATAAATCTGCCTTGTTTACTGTACGCACACTTTTAACTGTCATAATTTAATTAATTATCACTATTCTAATGCATACAGGGACGATCCTCCGTGGCTTAGGCGGCAGCTCACCGGCCTCTCACCGCGGGGTCCGTGGTTCAACTCCCGGTCACTCCATGTGAGATCTGTGCTGGACAAAACGGAGGCAGACAGGTTTTTCTCCTTGTACTCTGGTTTTCCCTGTCAAAAATTCAATTCCAGCAACACTCTCCACTATCATTTCATTTCATTTGTCATTCATTTAATCATTGCCCTAGAGGAGTGCGTCAGGCTTCGGCAGCCGGCACAGTTCATATCCTCGCCGCTAGATGGGGGCTTCATTCATTCCATTCCTGACCCGGTCAGTCGACTGGAAGCAGGCTGTGGATTTTCATTCATTTCTAATCCATACCGGAACATACTTTAAAATGTTGATATATGAATTAGCAAAAAATAGCACACAGTTATTCATTTCAGTCATTCTGCAAAAACCTAGGCCCTGTCATCTTTGCAGATTCCTTGTCAGTGTTCGGCACACAGACTGCAAGAATGAATCACGCACTTTCATGTCTGAAAATGGCTTAAATGGGCAATAATACATCTCGCTATTTAGGTTACAAGGCTTTACAGTGTTTCACAACTAGACGTAATTAAATTATATGATAAAGCAAGGTACCTTGTAGAAAGTTTTGTTACACAAACCACACCGCGGGGTCGTATGTGAACCTAACATTACATTACTCAGCAACACAATATTCCAAAAGCTTAAACGATGTAGTCACATCAACAATTATTCCGATACTGAAGGTAGACGATATAACTGCAACCTGGCGGCATTTGGCGCATGCGCAGAAGAGATAATAAAATAGCCGGGTCACGGGTGACGCCACAGGTGGGTCTAGGGTTAAGTTTGTTATTGCTACTGAGAAGGAATCTGCAATGTATGACATGTTGATCCTAAAATTGAGGTAACAAAATGGTAGATGACCCTCATTAACAATCATCAAGTCAAGGACAAGTAGTTCCGTGAAGAACTAAATAGCCTATTTTCATATATACCACTGGTTTTTCCAATGCAATTATCCTGCCTAATACAAGGATTTTCCATGTGATGTACTAAATAACATTGGGTTCACTACCTATGTCTTCACAAACACCATTACAATGAGATGTTGTTAGAATATATACCTTTTAATATCGGTGATGAAGACTCCACCCGCAAAATGGCATATTTCTGTAAGGAGGAATACTTTTTTTTTAGAAAAGTCATATGCACGGCTTCTATGATTTAAGAAAAGACTACGGTCGTGTCCTTCCCAATCTTTGCATGCCTTACAAATACACAGACTAATACAGACATCACAATGGACAGGTTTTCAGATAAATACGCCCGAGTACACAGGGGTACATGACCACGATGTCGCAAAACCCTTAAATAAATCATCATCAACAACGATTCAGTTGCATGCTTTGCGACAACGTGGCCATATAGCCCCGTGTACTTGAGCGTGAATAGAGAGTGTCTGACGACCTGTGTGAATGTAATGGTCGTGCAGATGTGGCTATGCTTTGGGAAAGGGACAGCGGTGTCCCCAATTTAGGCATCCTTCTGGCATTCCCCTAGAGTTGACATGGAAATAAACGGAAAGCCACCTATAGGATTGCTGAAGTAGGAATAGAATCCACCTCTTCTCAGCTCATCACAATATTCCAAAAGCTTAAACGATGTAGTCACATCAACAATTATTCCGATACTGAAGGAGGTTGTGGAATTTAGCCCGCAGACCAGAATTGATTTTCTTTTGGCACAATCAAACTGGAATATCTGGGTGTCAGCCAAGAATGCTATTCACTAGACCACGAAGTTGTTCCATAACAAATTGAAGCTGACAGAGCGGCTTTTTGATTTTTAATTCGCAATTATCATCTTCGTCTACCTGGAACTAATTCTCTGAGTGCATTATGTATCCAATATCCAAGCACATGAGCTATGGCATAGTTAAAGGTTGATTGAGCACTCACCGCCTCTCTGGCCAATCCTTTGATATGAGGAGAGTAATTTCCCTAAAACCCACTTATATATGCACTGTAATCCAGACGTTTACTACTGTATCCTAAAGAGAATTACAGTACATCTCGTATCTAGATTTGTATGACCCTCCAAATGTTCGAGTCTGAATGGTTTCGTTATCCAGCTGAATATTATAGTATCCATTCGGTGAACATGTTTATAGGCACTGGTACCGTTTCGGATAATTAAGTTAAACGTTCCCCACACAGGGGTTCAAAACTCGTGGAATGTCACTTGACGATCACAAGGCCCCATTTGAGTCTGGTGTTGCTTGTATAAGGTGCGTTCAAAAAGTAACGAGCCGGAGGCTGGAATGCGCAAACCGGTGACGACATCATCTAATCGTGGCTTGTGTAACGAGGTGTGGTTCCGACCAGAGCGTGGAAGGTCGCAGCCCGTCGCTAGAAGGCACTCGTGCGCGTCACGTGCCGATACAAAGCGAGCAGCAGCATGCATCAATCGTCCAACCAAGACAAGACAGTAGGCCATTCGACAAGCTTCCTGGTGTGGTTGAAGACTGTGGGGCACCCATTGGGCACACACTTTGCGCAAGTGCAGTCGTTCCTTCCTGATGGTGTGCACAATTCCGACGGTCAATCCGACCACGGTGGCTATTGCGTTCACTGTCACTCGGCAGTCCTGGGTAATGAGTGCATCAACCAGCCGGACGTTGTCATCGGTAATGCAGGGGGTGCCCCAGGCTGGGCATCATCGGCTAACGACACCCGTCCTTCCCTGAAGCGCTTGTGCCACGCCTTGACCCTTGCAAGGGACATGCAGTGTTCGCCGTACACTTGTGACATTCGGCGATGAATGTCCGTTCCCCCTACTCCTTCCACTGTCAGAAACCGAACAACAACGCTTTGCTCTTCGTTTGACGCCGCCATGTCACTGTTTGCAATGCAACTGGCAGCGTTGAACGATTGATGCATGCTGCTGCTCGCTTTGTATCGTCACGTGACGTGCACGTGTGCTCTCTAATGACGAGCTGTGACCTTCCACGCTCTGGTCGGAACCACACCTCGTTACACACGCCACGATTAGCCGATGTCGTCACCGGTTTGCGCATTACAGCCTCCGGCTCGTTATTTTGAACGCACCTTATACTTACTTGTATAGCTCTCTCTCTTTGCTCGTTAAACACCGGCTCGGTTTTTGAAACCTTGCTGGGCGGATATGTTAAGCTCGAGACACAGAGTTGTCAACTCTCCACTGTAGCCCCTGATAGCAGGCAGCGCGACTGGAGAGAACTGCGTGCAACTGTGCAACACTGGAGATCTGAAAAGAAAGCTACCACCCAGAATCGCACTCTGGATTCCACGTGGAGAAATAGAGCAAGTATGCTACTGGTCCAAAACCATCAGCTATTGGTCAGCAGCAATCATCATTGCGTGCTACTGCCTAACATTTGAGTCGCCAGTCGTTAACGAAGAAAGCGAAAGAACTATACCGGGAAACTTCTTTCAACTTCCCTGTTGACCTCCCTTGGTCAACTCTTGCTCTCTTCTGATCCAGAAGATATTAGGGTATCCAAGACCTAGGGAGTCCTTAATTTTCTCTCCCAATTCGACCTTATCTATTCTATTCAGTTACCATCTTCTTTTCCATTATATATCCTGTCTATTGTAAGAGGATCAAAAAATGGCTGGGTGTGTGTTGCTCCACCTCAACACATACACTCTCAAGGGTGAGCTTGCGAGGTGGTTACATGAGGTACTCCTGACTTGGGTTCAGTCTGTCCCTTTTTGCATGAATTTTGGAGTAGACAAGGATATGGGATAAAATTTAGCATACACAAGAGTGAGATGGTGATCACAACACGGAAGAAGGAAAGAACCACAACGGGAATAACAATTGGTGGGGAACAGCTGAAGAAAGTGGAGAGTTTCAAGTAGCTGGGAAGCCTGATACAAGATGATGGAAGAAACGATAGAGAAATAAATGAGCGGGGGAGACAGGCAGAAGCATTCCGGAGGAGTGTAAGAAGCATGTTATGGAGCAAGGATGTCCCTCAGCACAGCAAAAAGATCATATATCGGACGTACTATGTCCCTATCCTGACGTATGCCTCGGAGACCTGGGTTATGAAAGGAAGGGAGATGAGCAAAATACAGGCCAGTGAGATGAGGTTCTTGAGAAGCAGTATTGGAGCTACTAAGATGGACAGAATAAGAAATGAGAGGGACAGAGAATTAATGAAGGAGGAACCATTACAGGATGGTATAGAGAAATTGAGATTTAGATGGTACGGACATGTAAAACGAACGGAGGAGAAGAGGATACCCAGGAGGATACACGAGACGAAGTGGGAAGGAAAGAGAGAAAGACTGAGAGACAGTGGCTGAAGAGGGTGGAAGAAAGCCTGAAGAAGGGAGTAGAAGACTGGACCAAGGTGGTGACAGAGAGATGGTGGGAAGACAAGACGTTGGAGAGGCTTGTGTTCCAACAGACCCGGCCAGTGGCTGGAAACTGTGCAAGATGATGAAGATGATGATGATGACCCTCTCCTATACGCCTTTCATGGCTTTACTTCTTTCCAAGTCTCTTAATCCTTATCCCTCTTGGGTTGATAGCTTTCCATTTGAGATTGTTTTTCCTTTCAACCTCCAGTTATTCTACAAGCCTCTAATTGCGAACAATTCGCCTCGATGGTCCCCTATTAGCAGTTAGCACTGTGGCTTCCTCTGCTTCTACACCTCTTACTTTCAAATCGTTCAACACTGAACCTAACCATCGCCTACTAGGTTTACCTCCACATACTTTAAAATGTCCCTTTCTTCTCTTTAAGGGCAAATGACTCACCACCGGGTGAGTTAGCAGTGGTATTTACGGTGTAACTGCAGGCAGTCGCTCACATCCGGGAGGCGAGGAGGTTCGAATCCCCCCGCCGGCAACCTTGAAGATCGTTTTCTGTGGTTTCCCATCTCCCTTCCAGGCAAATGCTGGGGTTGGTCCATAACTGTAGGCCACAGCCGCTACCTTTCAATTCCTCGTTCTTACATTATCACTTTCCTCCCCAGACAACACTCCACACGTGACGGTACTTGTAGCTCACCCAATGGGTGGCCGTATAGAAGCAGCTACAAAACTCTGGCGTGCCGATTGCTTGGTTGGTTGGTTCCTTAGTTTAGGGGCTGTGATAACGCGGTCATGTAGCCCCGTGTACTTTGGGTGTGAGTAGAATCTGTCTGATAACCGGTGTTAATTGTGATGACGGTATTAGTGTGTGTATCTGTTTTATTAATTCAAGTAAAGACTGCAACTTTGAATTTTTCAAATAGTTCCTACTTTTACCGCCAAACGTCACCATCAACGACTACTAGGCCAAGTTCAGAACTTAGCTACTAGACGCCACCGCAGTCGGCTCTAGGCAACGAACGTAGCAACCTAAGAGCGTTGTTTATATTCTTAACCTATACAATTTAGTTTCACACAGGAGTAATTAGTGAAAAGTTCTTTAAAATGCCATAAATCTATAACATGGGACCGCCGGCTTTACTTCCCCTCCGAAGATAGCATGCTAATCTTCTATGCCCAAGATAGCGGGTTCAAACCCGGCTGAAGTCGTCGGATTTTTTAAGAACGTTAAAAATCTCTCAGTATGTCTTCCTTCGGAGGGGAAGTGAAGCCAGCGGTCCCATGTCATGGATTTATGGCATGAAAAAGAATCCTCCACTAACTCCACTTGTGTGAAGCAAAAATGTGTAGGTTAGGTGTGATTAATGCTCTTATGTTCCAACGTTCGTCACCAGGTGCTGGTTGAAATGGCATCTAGTAGTAGCGAAGTACACAGCTGGGTGTCGTGGTCGGTAGCATTTGGTAGCGAAAGTAGGACCTATTTGAAATTATTGTCTGCAGTCCTTACTTGAATTAAAAACAGATAACACACACTAATACAGTCATCACAATTAACACCGGCTATCAGACAGATTTTACACCCACCCAAAGTACACGAGGCTACATGATCGCGTTGTCGGAGCCCCTAAACTGAGGAACCAACCAACCGCTGTTTAATATGACGTAATAAAAAAATGTTGGACAATTTGAATATTTTCAGCATTTCTTAAATCTCTTGAGGAGCCGAGAATCAAATGCCTGAGCCTTCCAGTTATGGGACAAACTTGCCACTCCCTCACCACGGGGCCTTTCTTCTCTAGCAGGCTGCCCTAAGGTAGTTACAAGACAGTCATAATGGCTGTTTTATGGTCGATTTGAGAAGATATTACGGCAATGATATCCTTGAAACCCAGTCAGCTCCAGTGTGCCCTATGAGGCAGAAAATAGAAGGTGTATTTATACCTAGATATCAAATTATACGAGCCATGCTCTTAAAATGTTCCATTAAATCTTATCCCGAGAGTGCCTTCACCTGATCCAAATAAAGAGAAGCACTCTTGATCCCGCAGGTGATTCATGGAATAGTATATGTGAACTGTGCAAAGAACATTGTCTACGATATCATGCCAATATGTATAAAAAGTGAAATACATTATTATTGAAACTGAGTAATGAATAACTTTAATACATTTCCTGCTTATATTGTATTTCCTGTCGCCTCCGTAGCGTAGCGGTCAGCATGGTTAGCTGCCGCCCCGGAGGTCCTGGGTTCGATTCCCGGCTCTGCCACGAAATTTGAAAAGTGGTATGAGGACTGGAACGGGGTCTACTCAGCCTCGGGTGGCCCAAATGAGTAGAGGGGGTTCGATTCCCACCTCAGCCATCCTCGAAGTGGTTTTCCGTGGTTTCCCACTTCGTCTTCGGGCAAATGCCGGGATGGTACTGCCCCCGTAAATTGAATTATATTGAGACCACGGTGGCTGTATTGGCAAATATGAATTAAGTTATGGCTGTCATAGTTGTGACGTGGACATTCATGACGTAGGCACGGATGACGCAGACTTCACGCAAGTAGGCTGGTTGAACTGAGATTCTTGGTGACGTCGTGATTTGTTCGAGAAAGATCTGAGATTTACGACGCAGTCGCAGGGAAACATGGAATTGTGCTGAGGAAGAAGTTACGCGATTGGAGGAAAGGCTTGAACCAATGAATGATAGTTTGGAGGGAGACGGAGATTACTGAAACTACGATATTTAATTACTTTTGGAATGCAGAATTGTGGAAATCAATTTTCAGTTATGGCATTGATCTGGAATTTTGAAGAAATTAATTTTGAGTTTTTGAAATTTGAAAATCCGTCAAGTATTGCCAAAGTTAGAACTTCTAGCTATGACGGAGGAACAAGCTATGGAAGGGATGGATACGCCCCTTATGAAGTTGATAAAAGGTCTTGCACAGCAGAGAGAAGATCTCATATCGCATATATATTTCTCTTGTCTGATAGTCGTTTTCGAGTGATTCAGTGAAGCAAGTCGTTATTAGCGCGTGGTAAAGCCCACCGGATTGAACGAGCACTAAGCAGTGCAGCAGTACCATTTTACGGTGATTGAAACTAGGCGAAGTTGAAACGCACACATTAACGAGTCTACAAGAATATATATCAAGAGTTGACTAATGCCTGTATGCTAATTCTATTGCGCATTACAGTATTAAAGTGTGTAGTAAAGTTGAACATTTTTACGATTATAATTTGGAAGATATTGGCATTTTAAGACGGCAGACAAAAGTGATTTCCTCGCTACCTGAGAAGCACTTTTATAATATCACATTCTACGCTACGGCTGACACTGGTATTGCAACCGTGATACTGAAGATTGCATTTGGTGATACAACGCTACATTCTAATATGGAACAGTATAATCTGGCAGTACTTTCAACTATTATCATAACGGAAATGGAGATGGAAGGCTAAGGACTTTAATGCAATTGGTACATATATCAATGGAGTGAAATAGCAGCATGGAACTTCGCTAATCGTCTTTCTACAAAAGCGAGCATGTAGTGAACATCCAACTACACTCATGCCTCGTAGTCCAACGCTGAATTATATCAAATGGCAGTGGAAATATCTTCATACTCTACAATTATGAACATTTCTGAGGAAATAATTGCAATAAACTTCATGGCGAATTTCTACCAGAACTTCAGGGAACTATCAAGAGAGGCCAGGGTAGACCCGGCTCACAAAGAAGAGTTTTGCCAGAAGGATGTCTATCGTCTACACGGAGCAGTGCAATTTCCGGAGGAGGAAGCAGTTCTATTCTCCGAGGGCGCTGGTTCCAGGTTCGAGGTCGGAGCACATCTTTACGTTGGTGAAATGGAACCATCAGCAGTCTTCTTTGGAAATTTTCCTCTAGAACTTCAATCAACAGATAAGGTAGTCGTGAACGTTTCTTGTTTTATTTGAGTCATTTAGCGATATCTGAGCAACCATTTTCCCATATTTTCTGTCCCACATATTTTGCCCCATTTTCTTGCTTGATATTTCTGTACTCAGTACACTTCGTTGATTTATGCCGTTTTCGACGATTTATTAAGACATTTTTATGTCATTGGCATATTTAATTAATTTTGGATCAGTTGAGACTGATTTATATTGATTCTTTCAGTAATTTGCATATTTTTGTAGTCACGATTTGACTGTAAAGTTAACGATTTTCTTTGGCAGATTTGAACTCAGACAGCGTGTCATTTTATTAAAGTAATTCTATTCAGTAAAATTACTTTGACCAATTTTCTGTCATCATCAAGAAAGAAGAATAATTAAAAGATTTTAGAGCGTTAAAATCTATTACTGTATCGACGATCTTGGAAATACTAGTCGTTATATGAACATGATTGCAACATAGACATTTATCGTCAGTTCTGAAATACCATTGCGTTATAGACAATTTTATGAAACATGAACTTTGATTACGATTTATTCAATACACTATGGTAATGAACTTTTGATAGGAGTTTTTCTCAATTCTTGATTGGAACAATAATGTCTGCATTCCACAGTCTAATTGGATTCTATTCGACTATTGTGCAGTTTAGATGAACTTTGATTGAAGATAGTATTTTTATCCTGCGTTACTTTGAAGATATTAATCTCAATTTTGATAGACAAGGGAGGCGTGTATAATCGTATTTGTTATTAAATTTATTTGTGATTGGCAAATTTTTACTTCATATCGATTCATGAATGAAACCCACGAAGGTTAAATTTAATAACAGTTTGACACAATTAATGAATATAAGAATTTTAAGGAGGAACTATGGATGTATAATCGTTAGTTCAGTGGACGTGTAAAAGTCGCTGATGAATAATGCCCTTGAATAAGCGAAGGAGGTTCCCACAGTAATTAATGATGTTGAAGAATTTATAAGTGGAGGTTTTTTGTATGTATTGTGGAAGATTTTTATGCCATATATAGTGAGATATATGATGAATTCTGGGCCTATTTTTGTGCAGTTTTGTGCGTTTGAGCGAAGTATTTTTCCGCTGAGTGTATTGTCCAGGTCCTTTGAAAATTAATCATGTGAAGTTACTGTTATAATTAACAAGAGTGTTTAAATAATTTGAGATAACGATTTTGAATGGAGGTTACCGTCACAAATAATAATAATAATTATTAAAACTTATTAAACCTGGATTTGAAACTTAAATATAACTAACCTTCATTGGTCGATTATATCATCAAGATTTGAGTAATTATCAACCGGATAAACATGTGGTTTAATGTATTCTAATATTAATAATATTAATATTGTAAATAATTTGTAAATATCTTTAATAATAATTTGGAATGAAAGAAATTAATAGAGGCGTGTATATACATTTTTGGATTGTCGTTTGACAATATTATAAACAATTTAAATTGTTATAAACAATTTATGAGCAGTTTGTAATAAACATTAAGCGTTTTTGTAATACTCTAAACAACGCTAGTTAAACAATTGGATTAACCATTAAACAAGTTTTGGGATTATTAGAGTAATCCAGTGATATTTGGATGGAGCATTTAAAAGATTTGCGTGATAATATTTGAGTTGAACGACATTTAAAGTGTTTTGAGAAGGAGCTAGGCTCTGATGTAACTAGCAGATGCTGACGTTGGCTGGACAGGTGAGTCCATTTGACGATGTAGGCATGCGACATGATGCAGGGTGGATCGCAGCTGGCCAGACAACTGGTTGATAGAGGCCAAGGTCGCCTACATAGCAGCCTTGCGGCTATTAATAAAAGTGTGATGTTTATTAAAAGGAAAACAATTGCTATATGTCTCGTCCCAACTCCCTTCTCCATTCCAAGTTTATTATGATTATTACGCTCATTTGAGCTAGAAAGCTGAAATTTTGTATGCAAAATTTACAAGTCCTACAGGAGGACATGATTACATTGACAATGGCTTCTGATTGCCACGTTTATTTTGTTGTTTATTTTTGTTAGAATCATTCCCTTTATGTGAAATAAATTATTGTACAGTTTAAAGTTTCTTGTCTTCGTCTTGGTTCATTTTAAATATCATGGTGGAGGTTATTGTGAGGGCATACTTTTAAGTGATCCAGTTGATAACCCAGACCCGAGATTAATTTGAAGAGGTAAGTAAAGGTAAGTATGAACCCCCGTATATTTTGGTGTGTTCCACAATAATTTCTTGTTAACTGCTGTGCTCTAATCTCGGTAGTATCTGTCAGTGCCATTTTCATTGATGTAGCTGTGCCAGTGCGATTGATTATTGGCAATCCGATTGAGGGGGCGGATATCTGACAGCCTACTATCCGGATTATCGGGGACAGTAGGATTGGCGCCGAAATTTCGTGGGGAACGATCAGCAAAACTTTGGATTACCAAGTTATTGCAGTAGAATTGGCACCGCAATTTTGTGGAGTGCTCGAATAACATTGGACTACCAAGTTATCGATGTCAATGGGATTGTGAAGACTCAAATAAAGAGGTTGATTCTTTGTTAGATGTCTTGGCCAATTGCAGAATTTGAGAGTGTGATTATATAGGGATTAAATGTTGTGTTGTATTAGGAAAATTACACTCAGAAAAGATCAGATCTTATACAACTTGAGAGAGGTTAAATAGGCTGGAAACTTAGAAAAATCGCCTATGACCTGGAGTCTTATTTTATTTGACCGGCTTATGACATGTTTAGTCATATTAAAGATAAAATTAAACTATTTGGATTGTAAATGTAAATTATTTGTGTTAGGAAATTTTAAATGAACCAAAGAAATTTGAACATGTGCTTGAGTTTATTTCAACATGAAGTGTCTACGAAAGTTAATTATAAGGTAATTATAAGTTAGATTTAAGACAGAAAATTGCTCAAACTTATATATGGTGAAAAATGTTGCTCAGATGTTGTTATTTTGCTCTGTTTGATGTATGTCCCTAAAGCAGTCTATTATTGAAATAATATTGAAATGGCAGATGAGAGTATGAGGATGATGTTAGAGGAGTTGAAAGCTAGCATGAATGAAAGTGCGAGGGAGATGGAAGCTAGGAATGCTAGTCGAATGAAGCAGATGATGGAGGAGAATGCTAGTAATATGTCTGCTAATTTGAAAGTTAGCATGGATGAAAGCATGAAGGAGATGGAAGCTGGGAATACTAGTCGAATGGAGGAGAATACTAGTAATTTGTCTGCTAATTTGTCTATTAGAATGGAGAAGAATATGAAAGTTCTTCAGACCAGTTCTGCAAACTTAGAAAATAATGTGTCGCGTTTACAGATCAGTACCCTGGGAATCGAGAATGCTGTAAGTGACATTCATAAAGATGTTTCAGATGTAAAGACTGATGTTTCTAAGGTACAGAAAGACCTTACTATGTTGAATCTTGATGTTGCTAATGTCCGGGGTGATATTTCATGTGCTAGAGCTGAAGTAATTGTTGTTAGGAATGATGTTGCTACTGTACAAGACAAGGTCGAAGAAGTCCAAAGAGAGATTAAAAATGTTTGAACCGATGCGTCAAACGTTCAAGTAGACATTAATAATATTCATTCTGATGTAAATGAGATGCAAAGCGATATAAATAAGATACAAGTAGAAGTTAATACAGTTTTTGTAGACATTGCCAAAGTTCAAACTGATGTTAATAAAGTTAGAGAAGTAATTGAAACTTCAAAAACACTTTGTACTCGTAACATTAGTGCTGTAACAACTAGGTTGGTTGACGAGTCTGTTAGGACAACAGCTTCTTTAGCTGGTTTGAAATATGATGTAGAGGTCATGAGAACCCAAGTTTTAGACCATAATCGTTTACTTAAGGAAGACATTGAAGTAGATATTGCGGAAATGTTAACTGCAAATGTAACGGTTTGGAAAGATGAATGGAACAGGTCAAGTGGGGTACATGTCACTCAGATTCAGGAACGAATTGAAAGAAAACTTGCCAGTACACAGGTTGATATCAATAATGAGGTAGTGCAAATTAGAAAGGATTTGAGTATAAGGATGGATTCGCTATCCGAAAAGCAGGTAGAGGATAGAACTCAAATAGGTCAGGACGTGCAAGCATTAAAAACCGCGTTAGAGGAACAAATTCATAAGGTTGTCTCTGATGTTAATGAAACTACGAGCAAACTTCAGAATTTGAAACTAGGAGAAGCTAGCATGATGGAAACCTATAAAGAAGAGTTAATTAGGAAAGTCATCACGGAAATCACAGATAAGGATCCAGAAGGCTTGACTTGCGAAGACGATAGGAATTACGTCAGAAGATGTAACCTCGCTACAGAAGAAAGAGATATTAGTCCTGAGGAACGTATATCCAGATTCCGAGAAGAAGAAGAGGATAGGAATATTGAACCTGAATGGAAATATCATGATAGTGGGAAGAATTACATGGATTCATATCCGAGAAATGTGACAGTCATCCGAAACTTTGAGGACAAACCTCAAAAATTCAGTAACATTGATAGTCTAACACCGATAGAATATATCAGGAACCTGAAAGACTATTTCATTGAAGCTCACATTCCCTGAGAAAGAGAGATGAGAATAGTAGAAAGATTTCTAGCTGGAGGACCCCTTGAATGGTTCAGTGCATTTCGGTACACTTTCAGTAATTTCGACGAATTTGCAGAGGCACTGATAAAACGATTCTTGTCCATAGAAGCACAGAATTCATTAAGAGCTGAGGTATACTCAAGGAAGTATTCAGGTACTCTTCCAACACGGTACGCTGATTTCTTCACGAGCCAGTTATCGCGCTTGAGATTTTTGCAACCCCCATTGTCGACAGAGCAGTTGATTGATGCTATTTCTCGTATGCTGCCTGTGGAGGTAAGAAGGCTGATCATATCGTCAAATATCAGGGATTTGACCAGTATGGACGAGCTATTGAGAAGGCTTGACTACACGAGTCCAATGCCAAATGTGGTTCAGAAAGGTCAGAGGCACGAATTCAAAGACATTAATAGAGTCTATATGGATCAAGTTCAGCAAACTGATAAGCCCAATGAAGAGAAAACTGAAAATGTAGGTCCTCATAGGAATAATTATTTTCGCAACAGATCACAAGGTTACCGTCCATATCAGCAAAGACGAGGCTGGAACAATAATAGAGGCAATTATAATAACGGAAGAGGTAGATACTACAATAACCAGGGTTACAATAGAAACTACAGCAGAAATAACCAGAATCGAAATCAGAATTCTCAAGGTCAGGTTATGACACCCGACAAGTATCAAGAGAGAGAGAGAAAGAAAGTCAGCAGTATCTTAAGGAATTAAGAGAAAAGGATGCTGAAAACCAGAAGAAAAGACAGGATGTAGTGATCGATCCTGGTCCTTCTACAAGCCAGCAGAACTTTGAGATTGGTAACACCAAAAAAAACGCCGATTTCTCAACGACAGTGAGAAACTATAAATACATTGCCACACCACACCTAATTACCATTAATGAAATTTATGAAGTAACTGATGAGGATTTATTAGAAGAGAGGGGAATCGTCAAAGAGGAAAGACCATGTGCCTTACCTATTATTTCTGTACTGATAGATGGCCAACAGTACAAAGCTCTCATGGATACCGGCGCAATTATTTCTATCTTTTCTGATGAATGCTATCAAAGTCTGTTAAAAGGAGAAAACATGACAGTTTTACCTGTGTCTACCGTCAAAGTGAGAGGAATTTTCCAAGACAAGGCAGTGAAATGCAAGATCCAAGTGTTGTTGAACTTTGAAATTAATGGAAGGAATTATGAACAGATCTTTATTGTGGTGAACAAGATCCATTTCGATATTGTGCTAGGAATCGATTTTATATCGAAAGTTGGAGCCATTATTGATATGAAGAATAGGAGTATTAGCTTTAATGATGGGTACATGATCACAGAAGAGATCGAAGAACAGGACGTGAAAAACAGTCTGGAGATAGACCTTAGGGAAGAGATTTTAAATACCATTATCAACGAAGTGGAGAATCTAACAGAAAAACCCAGTAGAAAAACTGAAGGATTTGAAGAAATTCAGGGGGAATTTGAGGATTTGATAAAGGAATTCCAAGATATTTTTGATGAAAATCCTGGTTTGATTAGACTATAAGTACAAGATAAGGCTGACCGATGAAACCCCTTACCAAAAGAGAATATACCCCATACCTGAGAAATACTATCAAGAAGTACGAGAGTTGATCAGAAAAATGGAGGTAGACGGGATTATTAAAAAACAGGCGTCGTCTTACATAAACCCCATCACTGTAGTGAAGAAAAGTAATGGTCAGATACGTCTTTGTCTCGATACTCGGACCATCAACTTGAAGATTCTTCCAGAAAATGACCGACCACCTAAGATTAGAGATCTGCTTCGAAAGTTCAAAGGGAGAGCATGTTTTAGTGTTCTTGACTTGACATCTTCGTTTTACCAAGTTCAACTGGAAGAAGAAAGTATGCAGTACACTGGATTCTTATTTGACCAGACGTCATGGGTCTTTGTGAGAATGCCTTTTGGAATGGTCAACAGTGGACTAGCACTTATTCGAGCATTTGATAGCAAGCTCACTGACGAAGTAAAGGAAAATGTAATCTGCTACATTGACGATTTAATTGTATCTTCACCCAACGCCGCAGAACATTTAGTGCATTTGAGAAAGTTGTTTGAAAATTTAAGGGAGGCCAATATCAAGGTTAATTTTGGAAAATGCCAATTCTTGAAGAAGAAGATCAACTACTTGGGGCATACTATTGATAAAGATGGATATCATCCAAACATGCAGAAAGTAGATGCGATCACAAGGTTCCCAAAGCCAACTAAGGTGAAACAAGTCAGAGAATTTGTAGGCGCATGCCAATTCATCGGCAGCCACTCTCCGAGATACTCTGAAATTATGGCTCCTCTGTATGACTTACTCAAGAAGAATAATAGATGGAAATGGAGTACCGCAGCAGACGAGGCTTTTGAGAAAGCAAAGGAGATGCTCAGAAACAACGTTAAACTGGAGTACCCAGACTTTGAGAAGGTGTTCTATATTGAGTCTGATGCATCAAGAATAGGCATTAGTGCAGTCTTATACCAAAAAGACGAGGCAGGCAACAAGCACTACATTGCGTTCACTAGTCGGAAGTTAAAGAAACACGAGGAAAACTACTTTACGACAGAATTAGAAGCGTTAGCTTTTGTAACAGCTTTGCAAGCGTGGAAAAAAATGCTGCTGGGACACAAGGTTATCCTTATTACAGATCACAAAGCACTTAAGTTTATGCTGCAAACTGACATGTCTAGTGATAGATTGACACGTTGGGCTTTGTTCACCCAACAGTTTAACGCCACTATCGTCCATCAGCCTGGGAAAGATAACTTACTGGCTGACGCTTTATCACGTAACCCTATCAAAAATGTGCAGATACACCATGTACAATTGGAGCAACAAGATCAAGAGACCGTTAGGTGGTTAGCCCGAATCGGTGTGTCACAGAAGAGACACGCTCCAATCAGGAAAATGTACAGGTTCCTCAAGGGTTACATGGACAATACTGATGTTGACTATGCAGCTACACAGAGAGAATCACGACACTTTGTCTTGAGTGGAGACATCGTATGTAAGTATGCTGACTCTGCGCATACAAAGCTCCAAATAGTCGTGCCACCTAAACTTGTTGTCAATTTAGTGTGGGTAGCTCATCACGCAACTGGACATGCCGGTTTAGATAAAACTCTTGATACTCTTAAAGAGAAGTTTATTTGGACTAACATGCGTTCCAGCATTGCTAATGTCATTCGTTCATGTGATAAATGTCAAAGAGCAAAGTATGCTTCCGCTCTATTAAAAGGAAAACCTAAGGCTATGATTCCCTCTAAACCAAATGAACTCATGGCGACGGACATATTTGGCCCCTGTCCGAAGGGATATCAGGGTAATCAGTATCTGTAGGTTACCGTGGATGTCTTCTCAAAATTTGTAACAATGAGTCCCATGCAGAAAGCAAACACGAGGAATGTTGTAAGCAGACTGGAACATGCTGTATTTCCAAAAGCTGGTAAACCAGAATATCTACTGTCGGATCATGGAGCTCAGTTTACATCCTTAGAATTTACTGCAGATATGGAAAGGCGTGGTATTAAGCACATATTTTCAAGCGTGCGCTATCCGGAATCGAATTCTTCAGAAAGATATATGGCTGAATTTTCGAAATTTTGTCGGATTTTCTGTCCGAATGATCATTCTGGTTGGGTGAGATTTGTACCCCTTATTGAGGAGTGTCTGAATTCTACAGTGCAGGAGAGCACAGGAGAAGTGCCAATGAGACTTCATCTAGGAAGAAACCCAGAAAGGCCGTGGGATTAACCACGTTCCTAGAGATCCCGACCTAGGAAGGCAGCAGAGAATTGACAGAGCGAAGGAACAACTCCAGAAAGCAGCACAAAAACGATTGAAAAGAGTAGCTGGAAAACGTTTTGGTGCTCCCTTAGAAATTGGAAATCTGGTATTACTACGCAGACCTGTCAAGGCTGATGTGAGTAAGAAAATCTATCCCAAGTTTGGAATAGTATTTATGGGTCCGTTCAGAATTACGAATGCTTATGGAAACAACTGTTATGAACTCTACGATGATGAGAATAATGTCGTTTATGGCAAGTTCAATGCTGGAAACTTGAAGAAATATTATCCGAGAGTAAGCCAATAATAATTCAATTTCGTGTTCAAGTGAATTGAGATACTTATAATACAGAGTTTAAAAACAATTTGCAACTGTTTTTAAAACGTGGTGAAGGGAGAATGCCCCCGTAAATTGAATTATATTGAGACCACGGTGGCTGTATTGGCAAATATGAATTAAGTTATGGCTGTCATAGTTGTGACGTGGATATTCATGACGTAGGCACGGATGACGCAGACATCACGCAAGTAGGCTGGTTGAACTGAGATTCTTGGTGACGTCATGATTTGTTCGAGAAAGATCTGAGATTTACGACGCAGTCGCAGGGAAACATGGAATTGTGCTGAGGAAGAAGTTACGCGATTGGAGGAAAGGCTTGAACCAAAGAATGATAGTTTGGAGGGAGACGGAGATTACTGAAACTACGATATTTAATTACTTTTGGAATGCAGAATTGTGGAATTCTATTTTCAGTTAAGGCATTGATCTGGAATTTTGAAGAAATTAATTTTGAGTTTTTGAAATTTGAAAATCCGTCAAGTATTGCCAAAGTTAGAACTTCTAGCTATGACGGAGGAACAAGCTATGGAAGGGATGGATACGCCCCTTATGAAGTTGATAAAAGGTCTTGCACAGCAGAGAGAAGATCTCATATCGCATATATATTTCTCTTGTCTGATAGTCGTTTTCGAGTGATTCAGTGAAGCAAGTCGTTATTAGCGCGTGGTAAAGCCCACCGCATTGAACGAGCACGGAGCAGTGCAGCAGTACCATTTTACGGTGATTGAAACTAGGCGAAGTTGAAACTCACACATTAACGAGTCTACAAGAATATATATCAAGAGTTGACTAATGCCTGTATGCTAATTCTATTGTGCATTACAGTATTAAAGTGTGCAGTAAAGTTGAACATTTTCACGATTATAATTTGGAAGATATTGGCATTTTAAGACTCCAGACAAAAGTGATTTTCTCGCTACCTGAGAAGCACTTTTATAATATCACATTCTACGCTACGGCTGACACTGGTATTGCAACCGTGATACTGAAGATTGCATTTGGTGATACAACGCTACATTCTAATATGGAACAGTATAATCTGGCAGTACTTTCAACTATTATCATAACGGAAATGGAGATGGAAGGCTAAGGACTTAAATGCAATTGGGACATATATCAATGGAGTGAAATAGCAGCATGGAACTTCGCTAATCGTCTTTCCACAAAAGCGAGCATGTAGTGAACATCCAACTACACTCATGCCTCGTAGTCCAACGCTGAATTATATCAAATGGCAGTGGAAATATCTTCATACTCTACAATTATGAACATTTCTGCGGAAATAATTGCAATAAACTTCATGGCGAATTTCTACCAGAACTTCAGGGAACTATCAAGAGAGGCCAGGGTAGACCCGGCTCACAAAGAAGAGTTTTGCCAGAAGGATGTCTATCGTCTACACGGAGCAGTGCAATTTCCGGAGGAGGAAGCAGTTCTATTCTCCGAGGGCGCTGGTTCCAGGTTCGAGGTCGGAGCACATCTTTACGTTGGTGAAATGGAACCATCAGCAGTCTTCTTTGGAAATTTTCCTCTAGAACTTCAATCAACAGATAAGGTAGTCGTGAACGTTTCTTGTTTTATTTGAGTCATTTAGCGATATCTGAGCAACCATTTTCCCATATTTTCTGTCCCACATATTTTGCCCCATTTTCTTGCTTGATATTTCTGTACTCAGTACACTTCGTTGATTTATGCCGTTTTCGACGATTTATTAAGACATTTTTATGTCATTGGCATATTTAATTAATTTTGGATCAGTTGAGACTGATTTATATTGATTCTTTCAGTAATTTGCATATTTTTGTAGTCACGATTTGACTGTAAAGTTAACGATTTTCTTTGGCAGATTTGAACTCAGACAGCGTGTCATTTTATTAAAGTAATTCTATTCAGTAAAATTACTTTGACCAATTTTCTGTCATCATCAAGAAAGAAGAATAATTAAAAGATTTTAGAGCGTTAAAATCTATTACTGTATCGACGATCTTGGAAATACTAGTCGTTATATGAACATGATTGCAACATAGACATTTATCGTCAGTTCTGAAATACCATTGCGTTATAGACAATTTTATGAAACATGAACTTTGATTACGATTTATTGAATACACTATGGTAATGAACTTTTGATAGGAGTTTTTCTCAATTCTAGATTGGAACAATAATGTTTGCATTCCACAGTCTAATTGGATTCTATTCGACTATTGTGCAGTTTAGATGAACTTTGATTGAAGATAGTATTTTTATCCTGCGTTACTTTGTAGATATTAATCTCAATTTTGATAGACCAGGGAGGCGTGTATAATCGTATTTGTTATTAAATTTATTTGTGATTGGCAAATTTTTACTTCATATCGATTCATGAATGAAACCCACGAAGGTTAAATATAATAACAGTTTGACACAATTAATGAATATAAGAATTTTAAGGAGGAACTATGGATGTATAATCGTTAGTTCAGTGGACGTGTAAAAGTCGCTGATGAATAATGCCCTTGAATAAGCGAAGGAGGTTCCCACAGTAATTAATGATGTTGAAGAATTTATAAGTGGAGGTTTTTTGTATGTATTGTGGAAGATTTTTATGCCATATATAGTGAGATATATGATGAATTCTGGGCCTATTTTTGTGCAGTTTTGTGCGTTTGAGCGAAGTATTTTTCCGCTGAGTGTATTGTCCAGGTCCTTTGAAAATTAATCATGTGAAGTTACTGTTATAATTAACAATAGTGTTTAAATAATTTGAGATAACGATTTTGAATGGAAGTTACCGTCACAAATAATAATAATAATTATTAAAACTTATTAAACCTGGATTTGAAACTTAAATATAACTAACCTTCATTGGTCGATTATATCATCAAGATTTGAGTAATTATCAACCGGATAAACATGTGGTTTAATGTATTCTAATATTAATAATATTAATATTGTAAATAATTTGTAAATATCTTTAATAATAATTTGGAATGAAAGAAATTAATAGAGGCGTGTATATAAATTTTTGGATTGTCGTTTGACAATATTATAAACAATTTAAATTGTTATAAGCAATTTATGAGCAGTTTGTTATAAACATTAAGCGTTTTTGTTATACAATAAACAACGCTAGTTAAACAATTGGATTAACCATTAAACAAGTTTTGGGATTATTAGAGTAATCCAGTGATATTTGGATGGAGCATTTAAAAGATTTGCGTGATAATATTTGAGTTGAACGACATTTAAAGTGTTTTGAGAAGGAGCTAGGCTCTGATGTAACTAGCAGATGCTGACGTTGGCTGGACAGGTGAGTCCATTTGACGATGTAGGCATGCAACATGATGCAGGGTGGATCGCAGCTGGCCAGACAACTGGTTGATAGAGGCCAAGGTCGCCTACATAGCAGCCATGCGGCTATTAATAAAAGTGTGATGTTTATTAAAAGGAAAACAATTGCTATATGTCTCGTCCCAACTCCCTTATCCATTCCAAGTGTATTATGATTATTACGCTCATTTGAGCTAGAAAGCTGAAATTTTGTATGCAAAGTTTACAAGTCCTACAGGAGGACATGATTACATTGACAATGGCTTCTGATTGCCACGTTTATTTTGTTGTTCATTTTTGTTAGAATCATTCCCTTTATGTGAAATAAATTATTGTACAGTTTAGAGTTTCTTGTCTACGTCTTGGTTCATTTTAAATATCATGGTGGAGGTTATTGTGAGGGCATACTTTTAAGTGATCCAGTTGATAACCCAGACCCGAGATTAATTTGAAGAGGTAAGTAAAGGTAAGTATGAACCCCCGTATATTTTGGTGTGTTCCACAATAATTTCTTGTTAACTGCTGTGCTCTAATCTCGGTAGTATCTGTCAGTACCATTTTCATTGATGTAGCTGTGTCGGTGCGATTGATTATTGGCAATCCGATTGAGGGGGCGGATATCTGACAGCCTACTATCCGGATTATCGGGGACAGTACCTCCTTCAAGGCCACGGCCGCCTCCTTCCCTCTTCCTTGCCTATCCATCCTAACCATCCCTTACCTTCCCTCATGAGGCCCCTGTTCGCTTTGCAGGTGAGGTCGCCTGGGCGAAGTGCTGATCACACCTCCCCAGTTGTATCCATCCCGACCAGATGTTCCAAGCTCCAGAACACTGCCCATAGAGGCGGTAGAGGTGAGTTCCCTCGCTGAGTCCGTGGGAACCATCAACCTAGAGGGTAAATTGACTTTAAAAAAATTGTATTTCCTTGGCTATTAGCTGCAATAAATATTTCATTTATTCAATTCGTCACTGCTAAGTGTATGTCTCTTTCTTTTATTTATACAGGGTGTCTTTTATGTACCTTTGGAGAATGATAGGTCGTGTAGGGGACGGGTGTAGAAGTAATTTGAGATAGGGAACTTGGGGTCGGAGTGGCCTCCTTAACCCCTAAAATGAGGGTTGATTCAGGCCCTCCACCCTGTAAGTTAGGCAACCGACCCAAGTCTTTATTACCTTTCTCAATCCTTTAACTCTTGACAAGATTCTTTGCACCATGTGGCGCTGGCGTAATGGATAGCGTTGTGATGCGAAGGGCCATTAGTCCCGGGTTCGATTACGGGCTAGGGCAAAATGTGGTATTTTTAATGTTATTTTAGGTGTAAGGATTTTAAGCTTGATACCTTCGGTAAATTAAACCGATCTTTGTGCACTTCGTAGCATTACATTTTTTAAGTCCGTTATTACGTTTAAATGACGTTGAGAAAGAGAAAGTAAGGTTTAGCAAGGCTATGCATGCTTAGGTTAATTTGTGCCGTAGGGTTGTTCTCTAAAACTGCCGTAGCACCGCAATGTATCATGTGGCTACAACACGAAAAATAACATTAAAAAAATGCCCAAGCCCGGAATCGAACCCGGGACTACCGGCCGTTCGCACCACAACGCTATCCATTACGCCAGCAACACATGGTGAAGTGAATCTTGCCAAGAGTTAAGGTATTGAGAAAGGTAATAGTGGCTTGGGTCTGTTGCCTAACTTACAGGGTGGAGGGCCTGAATCAACCCTCATTTTAGGGGTTAAGGAGGCCGCTCCGACCCCACGTTCCCTATCTCAAATTACTTTTATATCCGTCCCCTACATGACCTATCATTCTCCAAAGGTACATAAAAGACACCCTGTGTATGAACTAGTAGAAGTACCCATTCTTAGAACGGTCTTCGGTATTAATAACCAGACGTTATCAATTGACCTACTGTTGCAATGGTTGGGGGCTTGGGACCTGTTTGTCGACAAATAAAAATGATTAGTTAAAAGGTTCTCTCAAACGAAATTCACCAAACGTGTGCTTCCTGACGTGAAAATAAAATTGAAAACCTCGTAGACGAATTGCAATACACGTCACATACAAACTAACCCTAACCGTTGTGTTAAGACACTACTCTTTGGTTATACTAAGCACAGTGGAGTCACTCTGCCCGTCAGTGTTTTCATCTATATTCTACATATTTGCAACTTTCTACGTCATTCCATATATTTCCGTGAGTTCGTCATCAGTGCTATCGTGTGTTGCGTCAGTGTTTCTAGAACCTTCTAGACCCTTCGAGTTGAGCGTGATCCTCATGGATCCTTCCAAGCTTCCACCGCCGCTTCTACCGCTCTGTATTCCATCAACTTCTACTTCTGGCGATCCAGGCGATGACCGGGACATGGAGGCTGAATCCATCAAACAGCCCCGCAGGATTGCTGACACTGAACCCTCCAGTCCTGAGAGCCGCAAGCGCATCTGCGCTGAAGAACCGTCAGATGAGTCCTCTACTTATACCACCGGCAGTACCTATGCCGCGTCTCAGGCTTCTTCCGTCCTGGGCATCGACGTCTTACCACCGGCCTCCGGCAACGTGGCGCCTTACCAACCTCCGCCGCCACTCTCTCCGACGTTGACCTTCAATCCGGCCACGTACATGCCCACTCATGTACGCAGCTACGCCCAGGTTGCCTGTAACCCGGCTCTCCACCCGCAGGTACGACAACGCAGCATTGTCACTCCTACTATCGTTCCCCCTCCTACCTTCTACATAATCAAACTATCAGAAGTCGAATTGGCCAAGGCAAACACCCGTACCATTTTTACCATCCTTTCCCAGTATACCCCCGATCTCTCATCCTATAACCTTGAAATCCAGCGTTCCAAGGACAGTTACCACCTCAAGACCAGCAAGCCCTTCTTCACCCATCTCTCCACCAAGGTTGGGGTTGCCCAATTTGGCCCTCGTGCCAGGGCAACATCTCTTCAACCCAACCGCCTACCTCGCTTTCCCCCCGCCCCCCCAGCTCGCCCCACACCATTACTCTCTGTGGTGGCTTACGGGGTGGATCGCGATTTCACCGAGGATGAGGTTCTCCAGCAACTCACGCAGGGGGGCCATCTGGTCTACCGCGTCGCCCGCATCCGGAATGCTGCTGGCCCGACATCATTGGTGCGGATACTCACCAGGGATACCGCCACGCTCGACGCCCTTCTTCGAGATGGCGCGCTCATCTTCGCCCGCCGCCATCGTGTGGAGCCGTCCAGAGTATCGCCGCCCCAGCGCATCCGCTGCGACAAGTGCCAGCGGTACGACCACCTGCCCAACCAGCCCTGCCAACATGACCAGGTATGCGCCTTCTGCTCCCAGGAGCACCCCACTAATTTTTGTTCAAATAAGTCACAATCTAAGTGTATCAACTGTGGTGATCCCCATCCTGCCTTCTCTTACAAGTGTAAGAACAAACCCGCTCCCCTCCCGACCCAACCTGAGGCGGTGACCCCGGTCATCTCTCAGGATCTTCCTACGTCACAACCTTCCTCTGTCCTTCTTTCCCCCAGTTCCGAGAACATCGTGCGTTTTCTCACGATGGTTCTCCAGAACGTCTTTCCCTTCCAACGCTCCCTCATCGCCCAACAGGTCCAATTGGCCGCACGACTCTGCTTTTCTACCCATGTGGACATAGCTTACTCGGGGAATCGCATGCACTTTGCATTCTTTCCCCTGAGTAACAATCCATTGGTTACGTAAACTTTATGTCTCTAAAGCTCTTATACGGCAATACCCGCTCTGCGAATTCTAATCGTGCGCTCATTGACCTGACCCTCTCCCAGCACGCCCCGGATGTTTTTATGTTTAATGAAACCTTTTATACTTTTCACCGCCGGCCGCACTTCCCCGGCTTCACTCTCTTCCGTGCCGATAGGCCGGTGAGGGGGGGCGGGGGGGTTGCGATCGGGGTACGTAATCATATTACCACCCGTCAACATTTTTATACTTTCCCTAATCGCTTTCAAGAATATTTAATCGTTGAAATCTTCACTCCTGGTAAATCTATTATCTTGGCCACTATCTATCTTGCTCCGCGTTCTCCTCCCCCCATAGATTTTCTCAATTATTTAGATAGGAATTTCCCAAATTATATCTTAGCTGCAGATCTTAACATTACGTCCTATACCGTGGCCGATACTCTTGCCTTTCAGAATCTTTTTACTCACATCCGTGGCGTGCGTTCTCATTTTCCTTCTCATACTATTCCTACACGTTCTTCTACCCCTGATGTCATTATCCTTACCCCTTCTCTCACCCCTACTCCTCTTATCCACATGCTCCCTTCCCTTGGTAGTGACCATCTTCCCGCTCTGATTCACATTCCCCATGTCTTTCCTCGCAATCCTAATCCTCCCAAAACCCCTCCTACTCGTCGTTATAACCTCACCAACTGGAATGATTACCGCCACACTATCACCAACCTCCTTCTCCACCCTACCCCTCCTACCTCCCTTCCTAATCTCCTCACCCTGATTCATGAACTCGAAACTGCCATTCAAACCGCCGACCGATTGCACATTCCTCGTCATTCCTACCACCCCTCCAAACCTCCTATACCCCCCAAGGCCCTCACTCTCCTCAACCTCGCCCATGCCCTCTATAAAAACTTTCTCCGAACTCGTGACCCTGCCACCCTATGCCAACATCGCCGCACTCTCCGCCATGCAAAATCCTACATAAATGCCATAAAACGCAAAAACTGGACTACCGCTTGCACCAATCTTTCCCATACTTCCGATCCTTCTAAATTCTGGTCTACTTTCCGCCGCCTCACTAAAAATACCCCTCCCCGGCCCAGATACCCTATAATCACTCCTACCCTTGTCCCTGTCACCGCCCAAGAGAAAGCTGATCTCTTTGCCTCTCACTATGTTCGTGTCTTTTCCCCCGTACAGGACCCTTCCTTTCACCACCCTCAGGAACCTCTTCTCCATCGTCTTAGTGACCCCGCTCTTCCCTCTCTCCAACCTTCCTTCACTCATTTTCCAGACGTTGATTATTCTCACCCCCTTAATGCCCCGATTACTCCTCAAGACATTCTCACTGCTCTTCGTCATCGCCCTAATACTGCTCCTTCCTCTGATTCCATTACTTATCGTCACCTTCAAGAAGCCCCGCCCGTCCTTATTGACCTCCTTAGTACCATTTATACCACTCTCCTTTACACAGGTGCTTATCCCCTTCATTGGTGCCATGCCAACATCCTTCTCTTCCTCAAACCTGGTAAACCTCCTGCTGACCTCAATTCTTACCGTCCGATTAGCCTCCTCCCTGTCCTCTCTAAACTTTTCGAAATTATTCTTGCCCGCCGCCTCTCCACTTACCTCTCTTCTCTCCGCCTTTTGCCTGAATCTCAAGCTGGTTTTCGCCCCCATCGCTCTACTCATGATCACCTCTTTCACCTCACTTCCTCTCTCCACGCCTTCGTTAAACCTCACCGCACTGCCGCCCTCCTCTGCCTCGACGTTGCCAAAGCCTTTGACACTGTCTACCTCCCAGTTCTCATGTTCAAGCTTCGCCATCTCCCCCTTCCTCCCACTATTCTTCGTCTCCTATACAATTTCCTCCATCATCGCACTGCCCAAATCCTTATTCACCGTACCCCCTCTTTCACTTTTTCTCTCACTGCTGGTGTTCCCCAAGGTTCTCCACTCTCTCCCTTACTCTACATCCTTTTTACTTACGATATTCCACATCCCGACCCCCCTCTGCGACTTTACCAATACGCTGATGACCTTGCCATCCTAGCCCTTGGCAATACCGCTCCCACCCTTACTCGAAAGCTCCAAGCCTACCTCGACACCCTCCAAGACTGGTTCAACGAATCCCATATTAAGATCAATCCCTCCAAGACTCAATTCGTTGTCTTCCGCCGCCGTTCCCGCCTCTGCCGTCCCCGCCATAAAATTCAACTCACCCTTTATAACACCCCTCTCCTAGAAACTCCTAAACTTACTTACCTCGGCATCATCTTTCAAAACAACCTCCTTTGGACCCATCACCTTAACTCTGTGTACAGTAAACTTCTTCGCCGCTTCTACGCTATCCGATACCTCACCGGCCCCACCTGGGGCCTTCGACCCGCCCAACTCCTCAATATATATCGTACCTTCCTTCGCCCCGTTCTCACATATGCTTCCCTCGCCTGGCTTACTGCCACTCCTCTCCAATATCATCGCCTTCACCGCCTCGATCGTCATGCTATCCGCATTGCTCACCGCCTTCCCCCCGATACCCCCATCGCTCATTTCCAACCATACTATTCCTTCCCCCCTATTCTCTCTCATCTCCACTCTCTTCGTCATAAGTATCTCTCCGCCGCTCTCCTCCGCAACTCTCCCGATTTCGCTGACGCCCTTGCCACCTCCCCCTTAGCCCGAGCTATCCTTGACGATACTCGTACTCCTACCAATTCTCACCTCTTCCCTCCGCCTATCACTTAACATTAATCCAGCCGTGCCCCGCCCCAGTTGATACACTTGTGCTACTTTTTCTTTACTTACTATCTTGTTTTTGCTCCTGGGGACACGGCGCCTCCCCTGTGCCACCAAAGTCGTCCCGGCATATATGCCACCAGTGCTACGTTCCCCTTACGTGCTTATTTTCATCCCCCATACCGTGTGCTCACGCTTTCACGTATCTATGATTGTGCCTCGTGTGTTACGTGTGTGATAATAGAACATTGATGAACACTCTGAACTTTTATTGATTTATATGGTTTTAATTGCACATGTTCATACTTCTCATACACTATCCTATCTCCAGATCGCCACTTTGGCGCCTTTCCTTCTTCAATCGATTTCTGCCTTTCCGCCTCCGATTCTCCTTTCTCCCATTCGCTCAGCTGTCTACTATGTTTCCCCATATCGTAATTCCCACTCTCCACTTCTACTCATCCTTCTACATTCGCCAGACGGCTTACTCGTGCAATGTTTAGTCTTATTTCTGTGTGTGTCTGTCTTTTTGCCCACATTGTGTTTACCTGTTACTGTATATCTTCTGTATCTTGTCTTATGTCAATAAATGGGGGTGTTTGGGGGGCTCTTCCCTTGGGGGTGGGATGTGGGGGCCTCCTCTGGGGCTCCGCCGTTGGTCCGGCTTTCCTCTGCGCCAGTTCATCATTCAATTTTACTATTATGTATGTACGACACATACCTCTCAAATAATTTATCTCCTTATTCATCTTACTTTTTCCTTCTCTATGGCCTAAGGGCTACCCGTTTAGCCGACGGCCCGACCACTGCCGCGCTCCGCGCGGCCGTGGTAATGAAATAACTTACATTAGTTTAGTTAGTTGTGTTAAGTGCCCAACCACAGGAAGACCCCTTTTATAAATTATAAAGGCTTGTGGTGCACGAAAATTCAGGTTTTTGTAGCCTCCAATGGCCCAAATTCCTAAAAGCAGCAAAAAATAGTCTACTATTTCAAAACAGGAATTTTTGAAAATAATTTTGCTGTTTGGAGATATAATAGACCTTCTGTACATATCGCACGTATAAGTCGTGTGAAAATAAATCTCGGGTACTCCTAGAACCCCTTAAGCGTATTGATGAATTTTACAGTTTTAGTTGATTCCGTGATAACCTTATAGCCATTTGCAAACTTTCACAGAAATGTAATAAATGGAGTGGCATTACTTCTTGCAGAAATAGATGGAAAGTTGGATGTCACCTCTTGAGATACAGTTGTCATGGTTATTAGCTTGCATTCCTTCATTAGTTAATTAAATGAAACTAGATGAAACCCGTCAAAACATGACGGACAATGGAAAACAAATTTACTGAAGAAGCTTCTTATATAAGTTACATTCTTTGTACGATTACTTTTTAGCACTATTGCAACTTTAAGGGCGTCAAAAGATAGTGAGAGTGCATTGCAACATATTGCTGGTCATGACTGAAAACGTGATGAGGTCATCATCATCTTGCACAGTTTCCAGCCACTGGCCGGGTCTGTTTGGAACACAAGCCTCTCCAACGTCTTCTGTCTTCCCACCATCTCTCAGCCTCCACCCTTGTCCAGTCTTCTACTCTCTTCTTCACGCTCTCTTCCACCCCCTTCAGCCACCTGTCTCTCGGTCTCCCTCTTGGTCTCTTTCCTTTCCACTTCGTCTCGTGTATCCTCCTGGGTATCCTCTTCTCCTCCATTCGTTTTACATGTCCATACCATCTAAGTCTAGATTTCTCTATACCATCCTGTAATGGTTCCTCCTTCATTAATTCTCTGGTCCTCTCATTTCTTATTCTGTCCCTCATTGTAGCTCCAATACTGCTTCTCAAGAACCTCATCTCACTGGCCTGTATTTTGCTCTTCTCCCTTTCTTTCATAACCCAGGTCTCCGAGGCATACGTCAGGATAGGGACATAGTACGATATATGATCAACTTGCTGTTCTGAGGGACATCCCTGCTCCATAACATGCTTCTCACACTCCTCCGGAATGCTTCTGCCTGTCTTCCCCGCTCATTTATTTCTCTACCGTTTCTTCCATTCTCTTGTATCAGGCTTCCCAGATACTTGAAACTTTCCACTTTCTTCAGCTGTTCCCCACCAATTGTTATTCCCGTTGTGGTCCTTTCCTTCTTCCTTGTTGTGATCACCATCTCACTCTTATTTATGCTAAATTTCATCCCATATCCTTGTATTATTCCTTCCCACACGTCCAACTGTTCCTGTACCTCCTCCTCCTTGTTTCCACAAATCATCAAATCATCCGCAAACACCATTGCTTTCATCTTTCCTTCCCCAATTACTTGTGCCGCTCGGGTCATTATGTCATCCATCACCACAATGAAAAGTAACGGTGGCAGTGCACTTCTTTGTTTCAGGCCGTTTCTCTGTTCCACCCAGTCCGATCTCTCTCCTCCCACTTTCACACAGCTCACGCTTCCCTTGTACATCTCCTTTATCCTCCTTATAGTCCATTTTTCTACTCCTCTATCCTCCAGGGACTTCCATACTTTGTTTCTGCATACACTGTCATATGCTTTCTCAATGTCCAGGAAGGCCATCAGTAGATCTGTTCCATACTCATAGTGCTGTTCTTGTAACTGACTTACAGCAAAAATCAAATCCACTGTGGACCTTCCTGCTCTGAAACCATGTTGTTCTTCCCTCATCCCTCCTTCTATCCTTGTCCTAATTCTCCTTTCCAAAACTTTCTCAAACATCTTTGCACAATGACTCATCAGTGTTATTCCCCGATAGTTTCTGCATTCTGTTCTACTACCTTTCTTGAAGATCGGGACAATTATTCCCTTTTTCCAGTCTTCTGGGGTCTTCCTTTCCTTCCATGCTGCCTTCATCACCCGGTACAACCATTGTATCCCCACCTCTCCTGCTGCTCTCACCATCTCCACACTCAACTCATCCACACCCGGTGCCTTCCCTCCTTACATCTTCCTCACTGCATCTTCCACTTCTTTCCATGTTAAGTCCTTTTCTGTTTGCAGTTCATCTACTGTACCTCTTCCCCGATTTCTTCTTCCTCGCCGTGGTTTCCATTTGGGTTCAGGAGTTCTTCAAAATATTCTTTCCACATTTTCTTCAGTTCTTCCCTATTTTCTATCCTTTGTCCCCTTTTGTTCACCATTCTAACATAATCCGTAGGATCCTTCCGCCTCTTATTCTTTACCATCCCATACAGGACCTTTTTTGTACCTTCACTATCCTGCTGGTCATGACTTAAAACGTGATGAGGTAAATAGCCCAATACGTTCAAGAGTTTCTCCTTGAGCTTGATTGATTGTGATAAAGTAGGCCGAGCGAATAGGACATTGTTGCCTATTAAAAGAAAATGTACTGTACCTGCAAGTGTTTTATCGGAAGGTGTTAAATCAAGTCGTAGGATTTGAGCTCTCTGCCTAATATTACTGCACCTATTATATCCGAATCCAAGCAATTTCTTACATATTTCTTACAATTAATATATTACCATATATGAGTCCTTGGGAAACGTTCAGATTTCTAAGGAGCATAACTATGGCTCAAACGTTTGGAGTATGTGGAGGCGAATCACTTATTTCCAAGGAATTGAAAAATTCAATAATAGGGAAATGAAGTAGCTGGCTTTCATCTTCAGTATCCAATCTGTTAACGCTCATGTATGTGTTTGAACTACTGGATATAAGTTCAATGACTTTTAAATTAATATCATTACATTGTTGCAGCTTGGCAAATATTTTATATTCCATCAGATCAATTTTACCCTCACAACAGTAAAGACCAAAGTAACCACGCATAGATTTTACGCAAGAGAAATACAATGTAGAATAAAGTTTACATTTGATCGTCAAAGACCTTACAGTACACTGTACTGCATAATATCTGGAATTGTTTCTGAAATGGCCTATTTATATTGGATTTTAAATGTGGCTTCGTATTATTCGATAACACTATAGTGTCCTGCAATAACGGAACCGCTAAATATTAAATGGCAAATAATACTTCCATTGCCGAAATCAACTGCGTAGTTAGACTCAGTACTCTAAACAAATAATCATTAAACAATTGTCTTATACAACTAAGTTCAACATGACCGTCCAGAGACTTTCATACTCAAGATGGTTGGTGAGGAGAATGCGATGAGACTGATCGCTTAAAATAAATTCCTTATAATTGTTCCTGCCAGCGAAATTTTTTGCGATAGCTTGAAAACGCAGCTCAGAATGACGTTCTTCATTTTGTTATAAACAGTACGAAACTGCTCTAAATAAGCAATTTCCATCACCTGTTATAGGTTATGACAGTACATTTTGCAGGGGAACATAAATCACTTCGCCAACTACTGGAACGACCATAGGACTATACTCAATACTCACTTCGGCAGTCACCCTAATGTAGGCAGTTTATGAATTATATGTCCCGTGCATGTCAAACATCGTATTAACACATGGAGCCCCACCTATTCTTGTCTATCGCCCCGGAGACCCGGGTTACATTTCCTGCTCTGCCAAGAAATTGAATTCTGGTCTGAGGGCAAAAACGGGGCACATTCAGTCTCTTGAGGTATAACTAAGAAGAGGAAGGTTTAATTCCCACCTCGACAATCTTGGATGTGGTTTTCCGTGGTTTCCCACTTCCACTTAAGGCAAATACCGGGATGGTTCCTAACTTAAGGCCTTGGCCGTCTCCTTGCCATTTACCACCTTAATTACAAATACACACAGTAATGCAGCCATCACAATAACACAGGTTATGAGAGAAAATTTCACACATACACACCCAAGTACACGGGGCTGAGTGACCACGATGTCGGAGCCCCTCAAACGAATTATGTTTGCCAAGTGTCTCTTATGGCGAAAGCAATTGTGGACACGCGCGAGTGCCTGGAAAACTACTTTTTTCTTTAATAATTTAAGAGTATATCGACGATGCATAATTATAACTTTTAGTCTAGGACGCTAATAACTTGACCACCGAAGCATTGGGAAGAAATTGCAATATTAAGGTACATAAACAACATAGCCTACACATTCAACTGTCGGTTAATGTTCCTCAAAATTTCCCTTCTTAAATATTCCCCTCCTTTATAATTCTCCATCACGTGAAAACGTGCCAAGTCTTGGGTTTTAAATACACCGATGCAATGGTGCTGCTATCTGCTGTCAGTTACTGGAACTATATGGGCGATGTACTGCCATCTGTTGTCAGTTATAGGAACTGATTGCAGATATTTAAACGGCGTACTGAGGACAACAGTTTGCTCTTTTGATCAAATGCTGTAATGCAATGGTAAAACGGAAATAAAACGTATTGAGAGGGAATGTAGAAATATGTATCTTTTACAGACATAAAACCTTACTAATACTCCTTGATTAAACAATATTTTAGTGGTAAAAAAAATATATATCGGCGAGGGCTGGAATCGAACCGTTGAACCTTGGAACCACAGTCAGCCGCCTAAACCACATAGCTACTCACGCATTCTCGTTTAGTGGCATACGCAGCCATTCATTATACTAAAAAGCTGCTGTCTAAAGGAAATAATCCATTTCATTATCCAAATAAATCAATGTTGCACATTCGTATACGTTCATACTGTTATTATATTTTATTGTCAGAACTTGGTTAATGTATGTTTTCAATTACATGGAAGCTTATTAAATAACTTACATTTTAATGAACTTCTCACCGCCATTTTGTCATTACCTCACGCGGATTGTGCGCATGCGTGAGGCGCTAGAATTCTGCTATTTTCTATATTAATTCAAAAATATACCGAGAGGGAATGTAGAAATATGTATCTTTAACAGACATAAAACCTTACTAATACTCCTTGATTAAACAATATTTCAGTGGTAAAAAAAATATATATATATATCGGCGAGGGCTGGGATCGAACCTTGGAACCTGGGAACCACAGTCTGTCGCCTTAACCACATAGCTACTCGCTCACTCTTGTATTAAAGCAGACGCAGCCGTTCATTATCATCAAAAGCAGCTGTCTGAAGGAAATAATCCATTTCATTATCCAAATAAATCAATGTTGCACATTGGTATACGTTCATACTGTTATTATATTTTATTGTCAGAACTTGGTTAATGTATGTTTTCAATTACATGCAAGCTTATTAAATAACTTACATTTTAATGGACTTCTCACCGCCATTTTGTCATGAGCCCAGGCGGATTGTGCGCATGCGCGAGGGTCAAGAATTCTGCTATTTTCTATATTTATTTAAAAATATACCGTAATATATTTGTTTATTTTAGAGACACTCTGCAAATCTACAGGCCAAGAGCTTTCGTTAGAGTGCTCTACGAAGTAAATTGGTTCTGTCGTTCTCTCTATCTCGTGATAACAAAAATCACCTTACTGTTTTAAATATATAGATTAGTTTTCTGGGAATATCTAAGAAATTGTTGGTTTTAGACCCTTACAATGTAGTTTTCGGGGACCCTTTACGGCTCTTTAGGGGCCCCGAGTTTTGTTTCTGACAAGAAGGGGTTGAAAACGAGCTTTGTCTCGCCGTTGTACGCCATAATAATAATAATAATAATAATAATAATAATAATAATAATAATAATAATAATAAAAATAATATAACAATAAAGAGATAGGAATATAATAGACCTGCCGTAACCAAACCGCACGTGTAAATCGCGTGAAAAAATCTAGAGTACCCCTTGACCCCTTTAGCGCATTATATGTAGGGTTGAATATTTCAGCTTAATTTGGAGCCGAATAACCTTACAGCCGTTTGCAAACCGTCCCACTAATGTACTAAATATAATTACATTGCGTCTTACAGAAATAGATGGACCTCTGAGATTTTGTTGCCATGGTTACCGGCTTTCATTTTTAGCCTACTTTCGATTTTTGCAAAAAATGAAAGTAGACTTATGAGATCAACACAGGGCGAAATAAGTGTGTCTGTCTGTGTGTGTGTATGTGTGTGTGTGAGTCTGTGTGTGTGTGTGTCTGTGTGTGTGTGTGTGTGTGAGTGTGTGTACTCTGAATGTCTGTCCCCCCCCTATCAATTCGAACACGGTGAATGCGAATTGAACGAAATTTGGTACAGAGGTAGTACTAACAAAAGGCACCTCAGTGTCATGTTTTATATCGCCGCCATCTTGACGGAAACGTAATGGCGGCCACACAAATGTTCAAAGCTTAAATCAAATTACGATTAACCTAATCATCCGATCTCTACCAAATTTTGCAACAACATACCTTTATGGGGGGAGCATCCTTTGACCAAACCAATAGGTCATCAGCGTAATAGTTTGTGGATGGCGGCCATCTTTGTGTGAAAATCGATTCCCCCTATTAATTCGAACACGGTGCAACCGAATGGAACGAAATTTGGTACAGAGGTAGTACTAACAAAAGGCACCTCAGTGTCGTGTTTTATATCGCCGCCATCTTGACGGAAACGTAATGGCGGCCACACAAATGTTCAAAGCTTAAATCAAATTACGATTAACCTAATCATCCGATCTCTACCAAATTTTGCAACTACATACCTTTATGGAGGGAGCATCCTTTGACCAATCTAATAGGTCATTCACCTGATAGTTTGCGGATGGCGGCCATCTTTATGTCAAAATTGATTCCCCCTATTAATTCGGACACGGTGGAACCGAATGGAACGAAATTTGGTACAGAGGTAGCACTAGCAAAGGGCACCTCAGTGTCATGTTTTATATCGCCGCCATCTTGACTGAAACGTAATGGCGGCCACACGAATGTTCAAAGCTTAAATCAAATTACGATTAACCTAATCATCCGATCTCTACCAAATTTTGCAACTACATACCTTTATGGAGGGAGCATCCTTTGACCAATATAATAGGTCATTCACCTAATAGTTTGCGGATGGAGGCCATCTTTATGTCAAAATTGATTCCCCCTATTAATTCGAACACGGTGGAACCGAATGGAACGAAATTTGGTACAGAGGTAGTACTAGCAAAGGGCACCTCAGTGTCATGTTTTATATCGCCGCCATCTTGACTGAAACGTAATGGCGGCCACACGAATGTTCAAAGCTTAAATCAAATTACGATTAACCTAATCATCCGATCTCTACCAAATTTTGCAACTACATACCTTTATGGAGGGAGCATCCTTTGACCAATCTAATAGGTCATTCGCCTAATAGTTTGCGGATGGCGGCCATCTTTGTGTCAGAATCGATTCCCCCTATTAATGCAAACACGCTGAAACCAAATGGAACGAAATTTGGTATAGAGGTAGCACTAGCAAAGGGCACCTCAGTGTCATGTTTTATATCACCGCTATCTTGATGGAAACGTAATCGCGGCCACCCAAATGTTAAATGCTAAAATGTAATTACGACCAACCTAATAATCAAGTCTCTACCTAATTTTGCAACACCATATCTTTATGTGGGAAACATATTCTGACCAAACTGCAAGAACATCAGCCCAATAGTTTGCAGATGGTGGCCAAGTATGTGTGCAAATCGATTCCCCCTTTCAATTCAAACACGGTGAAACCGAATTGAAAGAAATTTGGTACAGAGGTAGCACTAGCAAAGGGCACCTCATATTCCTGTTTAATATCCCTATAGCACGTTGTATTTCAACAAGCTCCTACAACCAACATTCAATCATACTCCTTGAAAAGGACAAAGAGTTATAACAATATCCATGCATTTAGGAGAAAGTAGGCTATATGTTCTTTACTGAACATCTTGTTTCATTAATTTATTAACTGATATTAGTTTTCTGGGAATATCTCAAAAACTGTTGGTTTTAGGGCCATTCGTTTCTCACATTCAGGGTCTGTAAATGAGCTTTGTCTCACCCTTCTACGCCTATTTCAGCATGTATTTTAAGGGGGTAGGCCCCCATTTATGAGAGATACGGAGAAGAATTACATCAATGATTAGTGTCGTGCCTCTGATGGTTATCTGAATCAAATTTTACGTTGATCCACCCAGCCGTTCTCGAGTTATAAGGACACAAAAAAATGTCCACAGATCGACAGACAGGCAAAAAATTTATTTTTGCGCGCATCCGTCATAAAACATTCCAGCATTCAATATCTCCGAAACTATTACCGATATCACCCTGGAATTGTGTACGGCGATAAAGGGAACTACTAAAAGTTCACCTATGTGACTTTTGAAAACCTGGTATCTATAAAACCAACATGGCGACCAAGCAAAGTTGCGACTTTTAAATAGACGTTTCTCGCGAATTAACCAACTAAACGCAATGAAACTTGGTACAGTATATATTTATACGCATTGTAATGCACCATCATCTAACTTCGTTCAATTGTTTACATAACCTCCAGATAGCGGCCGTGCGAAATATTTCACCGGCATTCTATATCTCTGAAGCTATTATCGGCATCACCCTGAAATTTTGTACGGAGGTAAAGGGCACAACTGGAAGTTCATATATGAGACTTTCAAAAACCGGTTAACTACAAAACGAACATGGCGGCCAAGCAAAGTTGAAAGTTTTAAATAGACTTGTCTCGCGATTTAATGATCCAAATGCAATGAAACTTGGTACAGCAAATGTTTATACACATTTTAATGCACTGGTATCTAATTTAGTTCAATCGTTTGCATAACCTCAAGATAGCGGCTGTTCGAATTTTAAAATTAAGTTTTTATTTTTTGTGTCGTAACCATGCGATCGAAGTGAAAGTTTGAATAATGAACCTACGCAATAATTTTCCTATAATGGTACATGACTCTATGGCCTATACATATAATAATCCATCATTGCGAACATCCGAAATATTTGGACGGTTCTCAATATCTACGAATCTATTACAGCAATCAAACTGAAATTGTTTATGTTCATAGGGGCTATGAGCATCAGTTTACCTATAGGACTCTCAATAACCTGGTGATGACAAATCCAACATGGCAGCGACGCGAATAATACATATTCACATTGACATTTCTCGCAATTTAACCATCCGAGTGCAGTGAAACTTGGTACAGTAAATCCTTATACAAATGTTAATCCACTGGCATCTAATTTATTTCAATTGTTTTCATAACCACAAGATGGCAGCTGTGCGAAATTTTAAAATCTCGTTTTTACTTCGTGTGTCCTATTCATTCGATTGAAGTTTGAATACTACACGTACACAATAATCTTCATGTAACCGTACATAACTCTAAGACCTACATATATAACAATTGAACATGGCGACCATCCGAAAAATTTAGTCGGTTCTCAATATCTACGAATCTATTACAGCAATCAAACTGAAATTTTGTATGTTGATAGTGGCAATTAACATAAGTAGGATTTATGAAAATAGGCTTTAGTTCTCACGGAACTACTTGTTAACTTATCCTAAAATCAGTAGGACCAAAAAATTGATATTCGTTGATCCGTTCTAACAACCTAGCGTGAAGAATTTACTTGTTTACATCTCAGCTGAACTCCATCTGCAGAGGAGAGTGATCTACGAAATGCTCTCTTAGTTACTTCGGGAAGCAAAAATCCCACTAGTACTTCATAAAACCCAATAGATGGCTGATCATGACAGAGATCGACTTGACACTCGAAAGCATATGGGGAATATTAAAAATATAAAGTTATTGTGCAACGCTTATAGACGGGCGAAGCACTCAACGGGTTAAAGTAGTCTAACGGTATTACACACATTAATATACATTAATCTTGGTCAGAGACCAACACTCCAGCAGCGATTTTGTTCTTTTGAAGCATTCATCAAAATGGTTTGACACTTAATTTACACACGTATTCTAGTAAAGGGTCGCGTTTTCTTTCTTCTTTCTCTCTAGCTCCACCAATACCACTCTCACATCTCAACAAACATCATTCATTACTCCCTTCTAATCGACATCATTTGATTTCCTCAAACTACCAGCTATATAATTCTTTCTTCCAGTCTCTTTACTACCATAACACTCTCCTTCTCATCTCACAGCACACCTTTCAATACTCCCCTCTCATCACCATCATTCATAAAACGTAAAAAAAACACCTTATGATCTGGACTTAAACACAGCCCCCTCTTCTTTCTCCCCACTAAACTTTACAAATTCATACCAACTCAGAGCAATAGAAGTTCCTTCGTCTACTTTGGCACTTGCAGCAGTTGTTGCCATGTTTTCCGCGTTTTCTTGGTTTCGTCGAAATTTCCGACATTTAAAATTATACATACGTACAATGAAGCAGTCACCCTTCTCCCCCACATCCCCCTTCCTGCATCTAACTCTCCCTTCTCCAAACAATACTTCGCCCACCGCGCCCTTCTCCAAATTTCCCCAGCAATGCTTCAACCAAAAATTCTCACACACTTTCTTCCAAATCCTAAAACCAAACCCACCCATCACCAAAATTTCCACCTCTCCTAAATACCTTAACCCGTTGGCCCGAAGAGACGGCGAAACCGCAGGGGCAATCGCCATGTGGAGGAATGAAACGACTGCATATATATATAAAGGGTCGTGATAGTCTTTTGTCCTGCAGTGTTTATGGCGGTATCCATTCTCGTCACTGCGCTACGGATGTCGTCGTTTGGGCCTGTCCGTCTCTGGTTGATCAGCCCATCAGCTGCGTAGAATTCGGTCGGTATTTCTTGTCTCTTCAGTTGTGTATTCTTCTTTAATTTCAATTCTTGTTGAGTAGATAGCAGCAAGAACCTAGTTCGTAGATCTTCCGTAAGGAAGGTTTCGCTTGCAATTTCAAATACAAATCTAGATGGGGCATATTTCGAAGTCGCTTTGCTGATTTAATGATCTGTGAATCTTAATGAACACCTGATCAGCGTGGAAATGTTTATTTATTATTCACAAATCGATGAAGAACTTCTCTTGCATAAATATGATAAATTCAAGATCTCAAATTGACCCTAGGTGAAGACTGTCACACAATATATCCTTCCCTTCTCTTCTATGGCTCCACAGTTCATTGTAAACCTTGGCCTCTTCAACAGCCTTACGCCATTTATCTCGTTCCAACGCTAAAGCTTTCCAATTCCTATAGCCCATTTCCCGGAAGATCTTCCATAAGTCCGTCCATCTATCTAGTTCTCGGTCGACCTCGTCCTCTCTGTCCCCCTGGGTTTCCATTTAATACCTTTTTAGGTACTTCCGTATCACTCATCCGTGATACAAGCCCGGCCCGCCTCAATCTGTCTGATTTCATTATTCTTCTAATAGGTAGGTCTTTATAAATGTTGTGTAATTCATGATTGTACCTCCTCCTCCATATTTCTCATTCGCAGACTGGGCCGATGCTTCTTCGAAGTATCTTTCTTAAGAAGGCATCCAGCATTCCAGTATCTTTTGCTGTTAGTGGCCAAGTTTCCGAGGCATATGTAAGCACAGGTCTTATAAGTGTTTTATAGATGGTTAATTTAATGGTAGGGGTCAAGAGCCTTGAGGAGAGAAGCCTTGTTAGAGCAAAATAGGCTCTGTTGGCTGCTACTAATCTCTGTTTAATTTCATAAGAAGTATCATTTCAGTCCCATTTCCCTACTGGTCTGTTCAAGGGCGATGAATGTGTCTTCCATTGCCATTCGAGTTCTTAATATATCCTTAGAATACAATTTGATGTCTGGTATGTTTTATGACCCGTGGCTAACAGGGATGGATAAAGAAGATCAGCTGGAACCAGCGCTCCATAAAACTAAGTCGGGTTAAATAAATAATGCACCAAGTCAGCAGAGAGAATCCCTGCTTACCTCAGTGGAGCTCAAACAGCCACGAAATAGCAAGATGTACAATATTGTGAAGTTCTGTGCTTACCATGCACATTGTAAGGTGGGAATGTATAGTTTGTCAAGGGGAGGAGTTTCTATAACAACCATGGATAACTCTATATTAGGGCTCACGATCGGAAACGTTTTGCGATGTCTCAATCAAACCTTTTAAAACCATGTCATAGAAAAGGTTTTATAACGTTATTCCAAAAACGTTGACACGTTTTGTAAAGAAATGCCTCAAGAAACGTTTACACTTTCTTGTGGATCCGTTCCTCTTGGCTTTGGATCATAAAATATATCAGGCATTAAATTGTATTGTCAGGATATCTTGTGTCACAATATCTTCTCCTGGGAACAGTTGGAGCCGTTGAATTAATCATTTTTTTACAAGGGCAGCTCTCTCGATTTTGGGCTCAAAAATAAACCTATTCACGCTAGTCAGATTTCACACCTAAATTTCATAAATGTTTCTGACGACTGATATTTTGACTGATTCTGAGGGAAGTGTTACGAAGGTTTTTCAGTTCACAAGTCTAGTGCACGGAATAAACGCTGGTATTTTGGAGTATCTAATACCGCTCAGGCTTCAAAGCTGATGAAAGGAAAATTGTTGTTTATTTTACCGTCAATAACATCCCTCGAAGACAGTGAGTTTAATTAATTAAGGAAACAACAATTGATCACATTTATGGCTAAATAAACACATTTAATTGAAGACTGGAATTTATCTTTAAAATCATAAATGGGTTTTTAGAAAACGCTTAATTACGAGACAATTAGTGAAAGAAACTCGTGTCATAAATTCATTAAAACTATTAAGGGTTTCTCAAGAAAATATTTGTTTTATTACAAGTTTTACTATTATATTTATTATTTCTTTTACTATATATGAATTGCGGCTAATGGCCATAGCAGGGTATTTTAATAGAACGCCCATAGGTTCACAACAAGTTCAACTAGTTCCAACTTTGGCTACCAGAGATGCCACTATCACATAGCAACGTACGTTGGAACTTGAGCATATTTAACCAAATATCCTAAAATTTTAGCTACACACTACCATTTGTAGTTGTATATTTTTTTACATGCCATAAATCTATGACAAGGACCGGCCGGCATTACTTCCCTTCCGAAGGAAGTCATACTGAAGGATTTTATTTGTCTTAAAAATCCGAAGACCTCGTCCGGGTTTGAACCCACTATCTTCACCCTCTTATTGCCAAGCCATTTTCTGAAATACGTGCCAAGAATGCCGAGCCATTTTCAATGGTCATGCAGACTATTCGAAAAAAAATCATAAATGCCACATTTCCAACGATAGAATCATAATTTTTGCTTTGCATTATAACCAATACTTCATTCTTTCATACATTATGTTCATAAAAGTAAATACGGCATCTAATCCTTTTAAATTGAGATTATTCTCATAATAATTCTTTTTTTTTCTTGTAAAAAATAAGTTTTGAGCCTAAATTAAGGACACCGAAGAGTGATATTCAAAAGAAACTAGCGTTTTCTGCTGTATAAAGTTCTTAGATACATCTGTAGGCAAAAACGTCAACTAGACGAAATCAACTGCACCGCAATTTTGGCGGGAACGCACGTGATTGGGGGAGCGTAAACAGAGGGCATGAATACAAACTCAAACCTATCGCGTAACGGACTTCGAAGGAAAAAAGTAGACACCACACAGGCAAGCTTGAAACCTCACCTTTCCAACAGTATGAAATAATCACGGACATATGGCTACAGAAATCTTTTTTTTTTTTTTAGCGTATGGCTTTTAGTGCCGGGAGTGTCCGAGGACATGTTCGGCTCGCCAGTTTTGTAGCTGCTTCGAGACGGACACCCAATGGGTGAGCTACAAGTACCGTTGGGGAGGAAAGTTGGAATGTAAGGACGAGGAGTTGGAAGGTAGCGGCTGTGGCCTATAGTTAGGGACCAACCATGGCATTTGCCTGGAAGGAAGATGGGAAACCACAGAAGACCATCTTCAAGGTTGCCGGCGGGGGGATTCGAACCACCTCGCCTCCCGGATGTGAGCGACTGCCTGCAGTCATGCCGTAACGACCACAGCTAACTCACCCGGTACAGACATCTATAAATATAAGATAAACAGCGCGCCGATTGAATCGGCTTTGGCACTTTTGGCGCGAGCAGTGAGAGCCGATCTGATCGGCGCGTGGCACTAAGGGGGTTCAGCATGCTACCAACTACGCCACTGTAGCCTTCTGTACACGTTTTACAAAACGCGGTTAGTAAGACGACGTTAAAACAAATACTCCATATTTTACGCATTAGAGGAATCTCTGATAGCGCTCAGTATGACTGTAAGTAGATATTGCTGTATAATACGACGATCTTTCCATTTACGCAATCTATTTGTGTAAAACGAAGAGCCATTGTAATATGAAGGAAACTGCCTGTTGATTTTGCATCCACTGAAATAATTCTTGTTACTACGATCACCAGAAAGACATTTTAGGAAGCTGTAATCCACACTCGGTTGGTGGGGTAAGGCTAGGCAACCCGGAAAATTTAAAACCCCAGGTCAAGAAGTGCGGAAAGATGAGATAAACGTATAATGAAATGTATACGTGGTTTCGCAAAGTAGAAGAGGAAGAAGGGGAAGAAAAAACGGTTTCGTTACTGTACTTAAACATGTCTGGCAGGCTAATCATATGTCCTGTAGACAGTGTATTTGCACCAGGTTGTACAGCATGACAAAACGAAAAACGGCCGAGCCAATGTACTGTAATATGAAAAATCTTCACTTTCAAAAATTCTGCTTTTCAGGTAATTGGCAATTAGGAAAAAAGATGTACAGGAAAGAACATATATCATATTTTCTCCTAAATGTGTGGGTATAGTTATAACTCTCTGACCTTATCTCCTCCTATTTTCTTTCAATTCAATGTGCAAATTGGCACACTGGGTTTGAGCAGCGGCGTTCAAATCATAGTTTATAATATACCCCAGCCTTTTGCAATTTCATCAGCCAACACTCCACACAACGTAGGAATTCAGTATATTAACACCGACTACTTACAATAATTCAAACTTCGTTGGTCTAAACATATCACTGGGAGAAACACATTTAATTTACCTACTGCACGCCTAATTTTTAATCACACCTATCCTTGGCAGTGTGCTCTATCAGCAACAAGAGGTCATTTTCAATTACACCTTAGGCATGGGTTCGCTACTAGATCGCATCTAGTAGGTCGTGGATAGCTCCCGCATACTGTAGTTCAATTGGTTGCTAGTAGATCTCAGTCGTGCAGAACCGCTGGAGAACTTTGTTTTAATTACATATATATTTTCCTTTGCAAAATGCACACTATAACGCTCAATTTTATAACGTCTCAGTAATCAAAAGCATTACATATAAAAAATTAAACCAAAAAATACAAATCTGATAAGATTAGAACCCCTGCCGGCTGGGGGAAAGACCAAACCTCTAACCACAGAGCCAAATAAGTCCTCCCAATTTGAACGTTATCAATTGATTTCGATACAAAGCCTTAGCAAATAATGACTTTGACTAAACTATTTCTTCACTGGAGTATATTTAAAACAAAGTTCATTTCATACAAAGTTCATATTATTTCTATCAGTAGGCTATATTGCATGCAACATACTCAAATTAGTGAAATATAGGTCAGTACGAGAGATCAGCTGCCAACTTCTCCACTAACCGAGAGGGCATAGCTTTTTCAAGTCACTTCTTGCACTATGGTATTACACTATAAACTTTTAATTTCGAACGGGTCACGTCCTTTGGAACATTTTAAACGATTAACGGTTCGATAATTGGAACTGGTGGGTCCCATGTTCTGGATTATAGAGTTTGCATAATTCACACGGCCTCGGTCCTGAAATAGTACTGCTGATGACCTTGTAGTTTGGACACAAGACGCGTCCCCTATGAGGGTATGCTTTTATCAAATTTGGTAAAAATCCGATGATTAGTTTGGTTATTACTTAATATTAAGTTTTGACCATTTGACTGGCCGCCATAACATTTTGTTAAAGATGGCGTCAATATAAAACATGACACTGAGGTGCTTTTTGCTAGTGCTACCTCTGTACAAAATTTCGTTCAGTTTGGTTTCATCGTGTTTGAATTGATAGGGGGTGGGGGCAGATATACAGGGTACACACACACATACACACACACTCACATACACACACACACACCCAAACACACACACAATATTTTGGCCCTGTGTAGATTTCATAAGTCTACTTTCATATTTTGCAAAAATCGAAAGTAGGCTAAATTTAGCTATTTTTGAAAGTGGTGATACACCGCAATTGGTGTGAACTTCTGATAGCTGCCCTTCTCGGTGTGTATTGGCCATTGTGTTAATGAAATTTATGTTCGACCCTGGTGAAATGTAAATATTTTATATCAGAAAACTGTACTGTAATGAGGCTCATTATAGTACAAGTTTTCGTTATGATACAGTTTCTCCCACCAATCAGAGCTCAAGAAACAGTTGTGTGACCAATTAGGTGAGGATAGCATCGCACCTGCGCTCACTTCCATGGCCCCCTATTTTAAATTTAATTGCGTGGCGAGTGTCAGTGAGGTATTTCAGGAGGCCATGGTGAAATACAAGGGTTTCTCTGCGCCCCATTCGCTCTGTTCAGTACATAAAACTGGTGAAATCTCGACTGATATTTATGAATAAAATAGTTATAATTATCGTCGAACATAAACAGACGTATGCATCTCGGCTATAATGGTAATTAAGACACTCGTATGGAAATTATAAAACTCGCTACACTCGTTTTATGAACATACTCGTGTCTTAATTATTGCAATTATAGGGCGTTGCATAATGTACTATTTTCAAACCATATGGAGAGTACAACTGCACACTGGAACGAAACACTGGCTACAGAGGAGATTACACGCATTTGAAATGTAGTGTTACAGGAGAATGATGATGATCAGATGGGTAGATAGATGTGAAAGTTATACCTTCCGATTGTGTTGCCCCCCAACACAAACTACTCATTGCAGACCTGAGGATCAGTAAACGCAGAATAGGTGGATGTACAAGAGGCTCAACAAAAGTAAAGTGGTGGAAACTACACGACCAGAAATCAGCATTGGTTAACAGTATAACATATCCTCTTGTCAATCCGAATTCCATTGACACCACATGGACTGATCTCTGTGAGTCAGTGACTACTGCTGCATCAGAAACATTGGGTACCACAAAACCAGGGCGTCGCCTTATTGACAAGCAGACATGGCTATGGACACATCAGGTACAAGATAAGATCCGTGATACGAAGAAAGCATATAAAAGCTGGCTTTCTCTAAAGACAGGTGTGAACAGAGAAAGGTACGTCACTGCTAAACGAGAGGCAAAGAAAGCTGTGGCTGAAGCAAGAGCCAACCACTACAACAGCCTCTATCTTCACTTGGACACCAAAGAAGGTGAAAAGGATATTTACCGTCTGGCCAAAGCCCGAGCAAGAACAGCAAGGGATATTGAACACTATGTGTGCATAAAGAGCAAGGAAGGCCAAAGACTACAGAACAAACATGCTATTCAAGCAATGGAAATAGCATTTCGAGGAGATCTCAAAATTAGAGTTTCCGCATCCAACAATCCCAGTAGGTGTCCTAATTAATGGGCCTATCCCCCAAATCACTCCACGTGAAATTACCACTGCCCTAGAAAGCATGAGAAACCATAAATCTCCTGGGCCAGACAACCTCCCTGCTTACTTCTGGAAACTTCAAGAACTGCAATCTACTGCGATAGATTGGCTTGTTACCTTTTTCAATGCCATATTGGACTGTGGCCACATCCCTATTAATTGGGCTACAAGCATTACAGTTCCGATTTTCAAGAACGTCTTCTCTCACATATAATGGCGATCTTTGAGAGGATTCTTGATCGACGCCTACGTGCCATCGCCGAAATCAGCTCCAACCAGTGCGGGTTTGTCAAGGGGGCTGGAACCGCTGACGCCATTTTCGCATCACGGTTACTCATGGAGAAGCACCGTGGGAAAAGAAAGGCTCTGCATATTGCCTTTCTTGACCTTGAAAAGGCCATCGATCATGTTCCTCATGAGTTGATTTGGTATGCGCTCCGCAACCATGGTGTGCCAGAGTCATTTGTAAATGTGGTCAAGATGTTATACACGAACACCAGCAGTAGAGTACGTTGTGTTGTTGGCACCTCGGAATACTTTCCTGTAAATATCGGCGTCCACCAAGGCTCAGCACTATCACCGTCCCTTTTTGTTCTTGTGATTGACACCATCACTCGACACCTGCAACGGAATGTTCCTTGGACCCTTCTGTATGCAGATGATATAATGGTTGCAGATGACACCCGAGAAAAACTCCAATGTCAAGTTGAAGACTGGAATAACTGCCTCTCCCAGTGTGGCCTATGTCTGAATGTGAAAAAGACGGAGTATCTAGAGTTAAACCCAAGCGACGGTAGCATTCAAGTCGCTGGACAAAATCTAGTCAAGACGGAATGCTTCAGGTACCTTGGATCTCGTCTTCAGAGTGATGGCAACTTCAATGATGAAGTAAGAGCCAGGGTAAACGCAACCTGGTTGCGGTGGAAGGAGGTCACGGGTGTGCTTTGCGAAGATATATCGGACAGTGGCACGGCCAGTTGCACTGTATGGCGTTGAATGCCGACCATCCGACAAAATTTCAGAACGTCATGGAAATGAGAATGCTTCATTGGACAATGGGCATCACCCTTATTGACCATGTCAGAAACGACACAATTCGGGAGCAAATGGGTGTCGCCCCAATTGTGGACAAAATGAGAGAGAAACGACTCCGATGGCATGGTCATGCCCTGCGTGCAGCGCCTGATACTGTTACTAACTCTGTCCTTCGTTTTGAGGTTGAAGGCCTACGCCCCAGAGGACGACCGAAGCAGCGTTGGCAAGACACTATAAATGGTGACTTAAAACTTACCGTCCTAAATCCAGCTGACGCACGAAACGAGACAAGATGGAGGTCAGTGACCAAAACAGTGGACTCTGCACCAGCGGGACAACTCTCGGAAGTAGAAGAAGAAGAAGATGGGTAGATAGAGCAACTAATGAAGAGGTATTTAGACGAGAGAGAAGAGAGGTTTACGGTGACTGCTAATGAAGAGAAGGGTTAGGTTGGTAGGAGACATACTAAACCACTAGCAAACTCAGTTATCGAAGGTAGGGTCAAGGACAAGAACTGTAGGAGTAGAGCTAGGTTAGAATACGTAAAACAGATTGCCTGGGATGTAAGGTGTGGTAGCTATGTAGAGATGAAACGATTAGCTCAGCACAGAGAGGCACGGAGACCTGCATTAAACCAGTTTAAACACCGAGGTCTCAAACAACAACTTAAGTTGAGAAATAAAGGGTAGACTATAAGAAAGTTCTTACAATCTACAACTGGCAACAATCCCCAGTTGATAGGCTAGTGTAGACCAGGGTCATAATGGTATCATAGCCAAGTGAGAACTTAAGTGCCCCGTATAGCTCTATAGTCAGAGTCCTGGCGTACAAATCCGGAGGTGACGTGTTCGATTCCCACTGGGATCAGTCAATTTAATTCTTTAACGTCCACTGACATGGCGTGCACCATTAGAGCGTGACACTAAAAGAAAAAGAAATAACTTTTTCAATTTTTTCAATGACAGCCAGCCAATTGTTCCCTCTGAAGCAATGCATTTGACCACCGCGTTTCATCAAACGCCACCAGCCACTACGTTATTTAAATTGTTCTTCTAATACATTTCAAAACCAGAATAAGATGCGCATCAAGTAGCATAATTGATTTAAAGACATTAAACAATCTTCAACATCATGTTTTTATATGCAACAAAGTTTTATGTATTAAAATACAGGACAGAAGCATGTGACGCGAGTGTGCTTGAAAGATCGAGAACCTTGCATGTTAATTTTATTAGTTTTAATTAGTGTTTTAAATATTTTATTGTGTGAAGTGTGTTTTGTCATTGTTGAGAGCTTCAACCTTCTATTTCATGGTGTGTACTAAACATAGGACTGTGGGCTGAGGAAGGAACCAATAGGTTCCGAAACATGTACCTTTGATGGGTGTTAGAATTAAAAAGTATTGAATAGGCCTAAAATTTTTAAAAAGTATTACATTCCTCACTACCTAATAGCTCAAAGTCTTTATACCTTATCATTGGGGTCGTAAAAATCAAATTTACATAACCTACTGTGTGTTATTTGGTTGTTGCCACATGTCATCGATGAGTATTTAGGGTTAAGGAATGTATAGTTATTTATATTTTGGCATTTATGTTCCCATAGCTTTTACCAAAACATTTTACATTCACCCACATTATGTAGTTTTACACAAATTATGCAACAGGTATTTTTATTATTTTCAAGCGTATATATTTCGTTTTTAGTTATGACGGATAAAATTTATTGGACAATGTTATAACTACACCGGGTTACACTACTATTTATAATAAATTATCAGACCACGCACACTCTGGCAGGGCATTACACGTCACTTATGAGATCAGAAACACTGTCGCGAGAGTAGAGACATCAGATTAGCATTTAGATAGCCTACCAGCTGCTTGAGTACCAGTAACATTCATAACTTTCATGGCTTGTCCTTAATAATCAAGGCACTATAACGCTTCTTGAGTGCAGCTATATGCTAACCATACAGCTTGCGAGAAAGTCTTTGGTGTCAGTAAATTGTGCTCGAAATTTATTAACCTGTTCTAAGTGTTTATAAATATTAATTACACAGCTTCTAACCTACTCCGAGTCAAAGGGAGTTTGTTTCCCCTATACCAGCCTCGTGCTTTCGAATCCTTTCCCCTCTGAATTAGGCAACCCATGCTACCTTATTTAGTTCTGTGCGTGGCCTCGACATGAGGTTCCCGAACTTCACGGGCTATCAACTTATCAAGAGCTTTTACGTCTATCGTAGTTGCTTGTCTTTTTTGCTATACAATAATTCATCGGTAGTGTAACAGTGTTTACTAGTTTAAATTTGGTTGTATGTAGGATTTGTCTGATGACAAGTGTTATTAAGGTGTCTGTTGCAGTGTTTTATTTAATTGAGATTGGGATAAGGAAGGAGATAGCTATGGCTTTGAGTAAGGAACCATCGCGGCATTTGCCAGAAGTAGCAGTGGGAAACCACGGAAAACGACATCTAGGTTGGCTGAGGTAGTATCGAATCCACCTTTTCTCAGTTTTATCGCACGAGACTGAGTTAACCTCGAGTTGAACCTCAGACCAGACTTAAATACCTTGGTAGACCCGGGAATCAAACCTGGGCCTCCGTGGTGACAGCCAAGAACGCTAGCCTTTACGTAACGAGGCGGGCACAAAGATGTATCTCAGAAATACATCCTCCGTCACCCACTTCACATGAAGTGCAAATAGCCAACGGAATAAAAAGCCTTTCATTTTGGTGATGTCTTACCAGCAAATCAAGTTGTAACTTTCCAATCGGTTAACACGGGTACAATCAAAATGTTTGGGAAATGTGGTGGAAAAATTAAAACAAATTATATGTGATTAGAAATGATCTAGTAATTTTCCAGGAGTAGTAGTTGGAACCGCTGGAGGACCACTTCCAGTATAACTGAGTTGGGTATCTCAGTCTTCAGTTCTGCCTCATGAGGCTCAGTGCACTCCATTTAACCCCTCATATCAGAATTAATTTTCTTGGTAGATCCGGGAATCGAACCTGGACCTCTAGAATGACAGCCATCAACGCTCGCCGCTTCCTCAGGTGGTGGACATGAAGAGGTGTAGATCTACAAGATAAATTAGCTCTCAAAAACGTGTTCGTTCATGGTTGACAGTGTGGGCATTGGCAGTCTTTAAATAGATATTTTGTATTGTAAAATTAAATCTTTTCATGGATCTGACGATGCTAGCTTTACGAGAGAAACTTGTCATTCTTACAATCAGTGCAAATAACTTTTAATCAAATTCAATGTGTTTCAGATTTCATCACATTACCCAAAAATTAAGCATGTACTTGTGTTGTTGATCGATTGATTAGTTAAAATATCAATAACGAACGGAGGTCATGGAATCCCACTCATATGAAGGTTGAGTTGAAGATAGAACCAACCTTATCTAACTTATTATCACAAGCCTGAGTGCATTCTTCGGATCAGAACTGGAATCATTCCCAAAACCTTTAGGACTGGAGTTTAAACGTCCATCCTTTGAACACCCATGCATGCATAAAGGAGATAAGTGATAATTTCAAGGCAGAATAAAATAGTAACATTGATCTATATCGAAGATCAATAACTGACAGTAATTCACGGTTTCAATAACTCCCGCAGGAAAAATTCATTAGTGCCTAAGGGGAATTTTATAAAATATCTTTGGTTTACGTAGATTAAATTTATGAAACTTCCTCCAACGCTTCAGTTTGACATTTCCCAACTCGAGTTCCTTCTCTGAATGCAATGTAAGTTTAAAGTGCACTGGCTTTAATCCCCACATCTGAGCAAACAATCTGAGGACACCGTCAAACGAGACGCAAGTTTATACTGACAGGTGAGTTCTCAAGCCATGTCTAGTCCTCCTCGTTGCGTAGTGGCTAGCACTCCTGGCTGTCACCACAGAGACTCGGGTTCGATTCCCGGCTCTGTCAAGGGCTTTTTACGGTCTGAGGGCTGGAACGGGTTACACTTAGCCTCGTAAGTAAAATACTGGAAGAGGCGGGTTCGATTCCCACCTCAGCCAACAAAGTAATGGTATTCCGTGGTATCCTATCTCTTCTCCAAGCGAATAACGGCATGGTTCCTAAATTGAGGCCACGGCTGTCTCCTACCAGATCCTCATCTGAATTACCACTACACACACTAATACAGCCATCACAATAATGCAGTTTATCAGACAGATTACATACACACCCAAGTACAAGGGGCTGAATGACCACGATGTTCCAAACCTCCTCAATTAATCAACCATTCAGACTCTTGTGTTCGCTATAGTGTGAAAGATCCAAAAATAAATTATATAATTAGCAACCCGCCTCCGCTTCGTCCGGCAACAGTTATGAATGCAAGGTGATAGGCTACTTTTAACCGAGGTCTTATAAGGTTTCCTTGTAAACGACTGTAGTCGTTTTCCCTCCAGCAGTGAACATGAAAATATTTCGGTTTGATGTAACAAGCAATAGAGCCACGTAAATCTGCCCATGACAAAAACATTCTCCACTGAGATCAACTCCAGTCACGCTAGGTGTCTGACCCTGTGCTTTGTTTATAGTCATACCAAAATCGACTCTTACTGGAAATGGAACTCGTTTGAAATGATAAGGCAAATCTGAAGGAATCATATGGATTCTGGGTACTAAGACCGTTTCTCCTGTACCACAGCTAGTTAAAAAACTGTTTTTTAAAGTTTTCACTACCAATCACGTCCCATTGCATAACTTTGGTGGGTGTAAATTACGTAGCAATATAATTGGCAATCCCACTTTTAAAATAAGCCTGTGTGATGGCAAGCCAGAAGGAAGTAAAGAATTTAGGAATTCTGTAGGGTATTGAACAGCTTCTTCACTATCGACTACTGTGTCTACTTGAGCCTGGGCAGTGAATTTGGAGAACACCAAGTCATTAATTTTCACAAGTTGCTCGTTTGTCGGCGATAATATTGCTCTTTCTTTAAAGCATGAATGAGACTTGTTAGATAGGTCATGGCTTTGAGGATAAACGCTGTCAATCAATTCTTGAATGCTGCTTATTAGAACACGGAAATCGTGCCTGAGGGTAATTTTCCCGTCAATGACCGGTAAATCTCCATTTCCGAATCTAAGTAACAAATTAGCAAACATACTATTATCTTCTGAAGATAAGAGTAGCCTACTCTCATGTTAGTTTTGAGTGCCAAGTTTGTTATATCCGGCCAGATGTAAGATCTGATTAATAAAGCGTTCACTTCGTTGGCTCTCGTTCCTCTGGTAACAACTGGTAAGATTTGACGAAAATCTCCGGCGAACAAAACTGTACAGCCACCCATAGGTGTGCTCCGATTCCTTAGATCATGCAAGGTCCTGTCTACAGCTTCAACGGAAGTTTTGTGCGACATTGTAGCCTCTTCCCATACAACTAAAGAGCAATTTTGGATTAAACTGGCAGTTTTACCTTGTTTTGAAATATTACGTACGCTTCCATCATTACTGTTGACATTCAAAGGAAGCTGTTCTTCCTCTTCCAAAAGAGTGGCTGCAATTCTAGATGATGCGACGGCAAGAGCAATATTACCAACATGCATCACTTTGGCGAGCAACAAATTTATCAAGAATGTTTTGCCTGTGACTCCAGGGGCATCGAGAAAAAATATCTTACCTTCCTTCTTAGTGATGCTATATATGCTTGTCATAAGCTTGTTTCTGGTCGTGGTTCAGACGGTGTTCTTCTTGAGAAACTGTTTGAAGGAGCCGAGGACGAAGTCTTTCTCTTGTGACAATCGAGAAATTATTTGTTGCTCTGTTTCATTGTTAAGTGATAGACGCTTTTTTTTTCGATGTCGATGAACTATGACCTATATCCGTTTTACATCTCGGCATGATGGCTTAAAAACACTGACTGGACTATTAATTATAACGATATTCTTGTCAGACCTAATTTAAGAATGGCAAGTTGCATGAAACCCAAATCCCCTTTCCGTCCAATCTTAAATTGACCGTGTATTTTGCGGAACGAAAAGTTCACAGGCGAAATGAAGAAAAGCCGAATTGCACTTCCAGGGGAATGGAGACGTACATGAACACTAATCCCCCTTCCGTCCAATCTTAACTTGACTGTGTATTTTGCGGAACGGAGAGTTCACAGGCGAAATTAAGAGTTGCACTTCCAGGGAATGGCGAGGTGCATGAAACACAAATCTCCCTTCAGTCCAATCTTAACTTGACTGTGTATTTTGCGGAACGAAAAGTTCACAGGCGAAATGTAGAAAAGCCGAGTTGCACTTCCAGGGAATGTCGAAGTGCATGAATAACAAATCCCCCTTCCGTTCAATCTTTACATGACTGTGCATTTTGCGGAACGGAAAGTTCACAGGCAAAATGAAGAAAAGCCGAGTTGCACTTCCAGGGAAACTCCAAACACAGCCACCCTTCTCTGAAGTCTTAACTGAACACGACTCGACGGTTTGCTGCTGGCTGTATCTGGGGTAATAGGTTCGCCCGCTAGTTAGCCTGTAATATGGGTGATTGACTCGCCCTTAGTTAGCTCGTAAACTGTCTCCTCAGTATTTGAATGGGCATGGTTGGAATAAATGAAAACGTAAAAGCTCTTATAGTGGGCGATTTATTGAATATAGAGATATGCTCTTCCGGACTTTTTTTTGTAAAACTTTTCATGTTGAACAAATCTTACACTCATACTATTTAGATATTTTTAACTGTTTGCCCAGCGTAAGCTTACAAAGCGCTCGGAACACAGGTTGTTTTTTCGACTTTTTCACTGAAATCTTTACTGCTCGGCTTCCTTTGATCATAAATAAATTATTCTCTACAGAAATCATCGTCAAGAAACCCTTTACAGAATGGTGATACCCGCTTTAAAATCCATCCAGTGGTTCTCGAGATTACCCGTAACATCCAAGAATCGGGGACTTTGTTTTATAATAAGTAGAGATACATCTGACGATGCTCGCTTAACGAGCGAAACATGTCATTCCTTATTTCTCTTCCTCTTCTGTAGTTCAAAACAAATATACTCTGTGTGTATCTTAATCACATGGATTTTTTCAGGTAATTTTCGCATGTCCCAGTACAGTATAATTATGGAATTCTGTTGTGTTGACCGACTGAAAATAGAAGTATCAATTGTGAATAAGGCAACACTGAAATAATGCCTTCAAACCACTGTAGCCTATACAGGGTGGGCGGGAAGTCCCCGTACCCATGTGACTTTTTAGTATCAAATGTTATTTATCTTACGTATTAAGTGTCCAATACATCTGTATGTTCCTCTTCATGCTGTGAACACAGTTCCATACGCCTCCATATGGTTTTTACCGCATATTTCTGAGCATGTCCGGTATTAAAGTGCGAAATGCATCCTCAACAGCATTGCCTAGTTCTTTGCTTGTAGCATAACGACCTGCAGATACATGCGCCTTAATGGTTCCCCATTACGAGTTGTGAGGTGTAGTTAGGTCAGGACGTCTTGGTGGCCATGTACAACACAGCTTCTCAGATCTCAGGAAAAAAAAAATGTTCACTTCACAAAGACCATGGTAGCTGATCAAATAACGACCTTAAACTCCGACAGCTTCTTGATTGGATTATGCCATTGTTATTTTTAGGTACACGATAGAAAAATTCTTGTCATGGCCTGCTGGAAGATATAACTGAGAATGGGTATTTGCAATATGCATACAAATGTACCGCACGTAATTTAGAAGGATTCCAGTTGATACATATTAGGTCCACGGATTATCACGTCACAGTTGCAAACATGATGTAATAGGAATAGAGATTAATACTGTAATTAAATCCTAAATATTTATATTAATGTCAATCCGATATAATTGTGGAATTATGTCTCTGTGCACACCCAGTTCACAATACTTCCATAAGTTCAGCTCTGGCAATGTATTGAATGAATCGCTTCTATATGAATGGGTGATTTTCTTCTATCAAGCTGAATGTATTTATCATGAAGTCATAATTATAATAATAGTAATACTACTACTACTACTACTTCTACTACTACTACTACTACTAATAATAATAATAATAACATCGAATTGCGTGTCTTTTTGCCACCATGGTATTTACGACCCTATAGATTCTAAGTTCCTCATCCGCCATTTTGGTTCTTTGCTGCATTCCCTTTTTGTAATTTGTTACTTCGTAGAATGGTATTGACGTTTCGCAATGTTTTACTCACTCTTAGACACACAAAAAATTCGTTAGAGGGCACAAAAGAAACAAGTTAGTTAGTGAGTTATTTTTGTTTTAAGGGGCGGTACTACTAAGCAGAAGAAACAAGTATATTGAGCTTCGAAAAGATACTTCCCTTTTCCATTGCTTAATCTAAGTAGGTGATCCTCTTCATATTTAGCAAAATGCATGTACATTTTGTCAAGGGTGAATTTCAATGTCCACATTTAATGACAAACTGAAGGGGCTACGGCCGAAAACCAACTAAAACATTTTATATATTACCGTACACAAGATGTTCAGTAAAGAATATTTAGCTTACTTTCTCTTAAATGTTATAACTCCTTAACCTTGTCAAGGAGTATAATTGAATGTTCTTGTGTTGAACGTTAAGAGTTGTGCCCTATATACGACTCCTCATGTACTAAGTTCCGCAATAATTACGCATTCTTATCAACATGAATTGATTGGAACTTCAGAAAAGTACGTTCATCCAGCATCTTGAATGTATAAAATCGGTTATCATGCATCTTCAGCAAAGAGAAGCTTTTTATGTGAGACTACATATTTTCTGCGTTTCATCATTGTAACTCTAAGCCATAGTCTTCTCTTCTTCTATGGCTCTCCAGTTCGTTATAAATCTTGGCCTCTTCAACAACTTTCCGCCATTTATCTCGTTCCAGTGCTAAAGATTTCTTATTCCTTCAACCCATTTCCCGAAGATCTTCATTAAGTCCGTCCATCCATCTGGTTCTCGGTCGACCTCGTCCTCTCTGTCACCCTGGGTTTCCATTTAATAGTGGATTGTCGATTTTAATGCCTTATCCTCTTCCAACCCAAGACTAAATTATTGTTGCTGAGAATTTGTTTCCTGACTTTCTATAAAAAATGCCACAAATAATACATATTTGAAGGCAAAGGGCACATCTTTAATAAAATATTGTAAATGCAGGCCACAGTATTACCAATTGATATAATGCACTATGTTGCAAGTGTTTAGGGCCACCTTACCATGGAACTGAGAAGTAGACGAGGTTCGAACTGTCTTTGAAATGGTTTTCCATGGTTATTCATTTTCAACTCCAGATGAAACCCTAACGTTATTTTCTTATAGGCCACGACTGCTCCCTTCCAAAGTCTTGCCCAGTTTCATTCCTTACCATTCTTTTGACCTATAATTAACACCTCTGATGAGCTAAGCGTCGGGAAAAGCATCCAGTCGTAAAACCCATCCACCACATAGAAATCACATCTCATTTTTCAACCGCGTGGAAATAGGAATGCTTAGGGGTTATTATACAGATCAGAATTCCCAGAAAGCCAACTAATGCTGATAAAAGAAAATATTAAGATCCACGTTATGTGCACCCTTGGTCTGAAGAGGTAAAACCAGGTGAATCAGCTGCCCCTAATAACATTTTTTTATGCAACCCAACTACCCCGTGTTGTCAGAAAGGTCAATATTTCTCTGCTTGCATCCCGTATGGTACTAATGCACTGCAAGCATATCCTGCAAACCATACTGAACACTATTATTATTCCCAAGCAAAGAACTAGGCAATGCTGTTGAGGATGCATTTCGCACTTTAACACCGGACATGCTCAGAAATATGCGAAAAAAAAGCCACATGGAGGCGTATGGAACTGTGTTCACAGCTTGAAGAGGAACATACAGATGTATTGGACACTTAATACGTAAGATACATAACATTTGATACTAAAAAGTCACACGGGTACGGGGACTTCCCGCCCACCCTGTATACACTGGTTTGAAGGCATTATTTCAGTGTTGCCGTATTCACAATTGATACTTCTATTTTCAGTCGGTCAACACAACAGAATTCCATAATTATACTGTACTGGGACATGTGAAAATTACCTGAAAAAATCCATGGGATTAAGATACACATAGAGTATATTTGTTTTGAACTACAGAAGAGGAAGAAAAATAAGGAATGACATGTTTCGCTCGTTAAGCGAGTATCGTCAGATGTATCTCTACTTATTATAAAACAAAGTCCCCGATTCTTGGATGTTACGGGTAATCTCGAGAACCACTGGATGGATTTTGAAGCGGATATCACCATTCTGTAAAGGGTTTCTCGAGGATGATTTCTGTAGAAAATAATTTATTTATGATCAAAGGAAGCTGAGCAGTAAAGATTTCAGTGAAAAAGTCGAAAAAACAACCTGTGTTCCGAGCGCTTTGTAAGCTTACGCTGGGCAAACCGTTAAAAATATCTAAATAGTCTGTAGTCACATCGAGGGAAAACTAATAGTGTTCAGTATCGTTTGCGGGATATGCTTACTGTACATTAGTACCATACGGGATGCAAGCAGAGAAATATTGACCTTTCTGACAACAACGTTAGTTGGGCTGCATAATACAATATTATTAGGGGCAGCTGATTCACCTGGTATATTCAAGTTGGAGGTTGCGTGCCATACACAGTGTGATAGCCGTATGACTAATGCAAGTGAGGTATCTTATTTTGCTCTCCCCACTTACAAAGTTTCGTGTTAATTCTCGCCTGGGTAATTGTTTTGAAGTTTTAATAGTATGCTCAAACACCATCTTGAATATGTCGCGGGAGTGTTCCATTGGCTTTGATATACAAAGTTCATATACAATTCAACATTAATGCTCGTTTCAGATATTATAGCCTATCTCTATGATAATTATATAGTTATATTTTTGTATATTTCATAATTTCAAGATGGCTGCTGCACGCTATATTCAGTGTGATATTCCTATGAATGACGATAACGAAGTCTTTTCTATGGTGCTCATCTCTCACTAAATTTAGTTTTAACTGTGATATTATATCGTGGGTTATTGGTGTTTCAAGAATATGCCCAGCAACGATAGGGAAAGCATAGACACGCTGTTTTTGACTATCTCATGGGAATCCATTTACAAGATTCTACATTACTGATATTTTTAATTTTTGTATGTTAAACTTATTTCTGTTATTCATTAACATATTATGATTTTCAAGAAGGCCACAGAGAGTTGTATTGTCTGTTACTCTGATGGCATATTTCAGCAAGGTCACTTATATGGTACTTCTTTCCAAATAAGTTTCGATTTAGTAGCTCCATTATATTCTGTTCGGTTCACTATTAGGTTTTAATAATACATCAAGCTGCCATCTTGAAATTTTAAGGAACTGTTATTTTTCTTTGGTTAAAAAATCTCAATAAATATTCAGCATTTTCCTTAATTTTCGTGATAAATTGTAGTTATATAACACATAGAAAACCATTAATTTTTAAACTGTGAAATTTCAGTATGGCCTCTGTGCGCAATATTGTGTGATAAATTTATCAATAACGCTACTGAAGCCTCTTATGATATTGGAATGCAGCCGAAATAAATCCGAAACCTCTATGGACATCAAATTGGCAGGTGGAAAGCTAAATGAAGTAGGAGAATTCTGTTACTTAGGAAGCAAAATAAACAGTGAAGGACGAAGCAAAGAGGATATAAAAAGTAGGTTAGCTCAGGCAAGGAAAGCACTTCTAAAGAAAAGGAGTTTGTTGACATCGAATATAGATTTAGGTATTAGGAAGTAATTTTAGAAGGCCTTTGTCTTAAGCGTGGCACTCTATGGAAGTGAAACTTGGACTATTGGTGCAGCAGAAAAGAGGAGAATTGAAGCGTTTGAAATGTGGTGTTACAGGAGAATGATGAAGAACAGATGGGTAGACAGAGTTACAAACGAAGAGGTATTGAGACTAGTGGGAGAGGAGGGATGTGTCTGGCGACTGCTAATGAAGAGAAGAGATAGGTTGGTAGGACACATACTAAGACACCATGGATTAGCAAGCTTAGTTATGGAAGGAAGGATTGAGGACAAGAATTTTAGGGTTAGACCAAGGTTAGGATATGTTTAACAGATTGTCTCAGATGTAGGGTGTGGTAGCTATGTACAGATGAAACGATCAGTTCAGGACAGGGAGGCATGGAGGGCTGCATCAAACCAGTCTAAATACTGTAGACTCAAACAACACAATTTCTCCTCTACCGAGTTTCGCCTTAATTGTGCAATAACGTCCTGCGTTATTAATTTCTGTAACTTAATTGTACGCTTAGCCACCATCTCGAATCTATGGAGGTACTGTTCCTTTGCTTTGGGCATACAAAGCGACTTAAAAGATTTTATATTATTACTATATTTTGTTATTACAGATCTTGAATATGAATGATATTTATTTATTGAATTTAAAATTTAAAGCTGGCCACTGTGCACTACATTAAGTGCGATAACCTTTTGACTAACGCGAGTGAGAGGTCCTATTTGATGCTTACCTCTTGGCAAGATTCGTCGTATTTACCCTGTTTCAATAGGAGTTGTGGATTTTATTGTTCTAATATCTCGCGCAGACGCCATCTTGAATGCAAAGTGAGAGTGGATTTTTGCCTTGGCCATACAAGACCACGCATACGGTCCGATTTTGCCACACCTTTTTGTTATTGTAGCTCTATAGTGTAGAGCGATCTTTATTTTCATATTTTATAATATTTCAAGATAGTGGCTCCGCGTAAATTACAGCCTGATGTAGTTATCTTGTTGACAGCAAATGGTCCACATATAAAACTATCTGAAAGCCAAATACTGTGATATTTCATTCATTCTGAACAGACGCTCCCCACTTCTAATTTATTTCAATTGTTTTCATAACCGCAAGATGGCAGCTGTGAGAAATTTTAAAATCTTGTTTTCATTTCTTGTGTCCTAATCATGCGATTGAAGTTTAAATACTACACCTACACAATAATATTCGTGTAATAGTATATAACTCTAAGACCTACATATTGAACCCTTTAACCTCTGATGGATAAATGATTCGATGTTTTATTTCTTCAATTAATAAATATTTCCACCAGCATCATGAAAACAGCCAGACGGAGATGAGGAAATTTCAAGCATTGGTTGGAGACAATGGCGACATACCTGCAGCAGTTTGACAAAAGGCTAAATACTTAGGATTGTGAAAAGAAAGACCTAGCAATGATTCAGAAGCACAGGTGGTGGCCACCTCAAAATAGAAGCGACGCGCAGTGAGACACGCTTCTGGTATGTTCATTGTAATATTCGCGCCTAGAAAAAATATGATGCAGTAACGTGAGTGGCTGATGAAAATACTCGACACTCCTACTAGGCCAAGGTCTGATAAAAACCGCCAAGTTACAGAAAATATCGAACCAATGGGAGAAGAACGCTTACCAGCGCGGCAAGGCTAGCTTGGGCACGCTATGGCTAGCATTAACGCGGGAGATCGGCTAGACAACATCTCTACGATCGATTCTAGGATTAATGGGCATATTCTTGACCTGCGCTATTTTTCGAGTTCAATGATATTTATTTCATTCCTGTACCAATATTATTTTGAGAAATTTTTATATAATTTCCCCCTCTATCAAGACCTAGGGCCGGTTCATTTATAAGTGGCGTGAAGAGCCAAGACATTGCTATTACTTTTGTACGTCTGAGGACGTAGGGCGTAGTTCTTTTGTTCGTCTGAGGACGGAAGCACTTATACTTTTGCGTGTCATCAAGGACACAGAAATTATTAATAAATGTGTTGAATTCAGTGTTAGATAGTCATAGTACTATATTTTGTAGGGGCAGTATCCTCGATAATTCGCCAACGAACATTTCCGGGGAAAGTAGTACCTGAAACGGCGAATTTAGTAGTCAGATATCAAGTGTATAATAATTTAACTTTTTGAATCAGCACGAGAGATGACATCGCTTACCATGGAAGGAGCCTGGAACTATCAACACTCCGTCAAGATGGTTGAAATGAGATAAGAAGCATCCAGTAGGGAGATGGCTCCTGATGTTCTTTGACGGGTGACTAGCTGAGGATGAGTACTGAATAATATTCTTATTATCTGATAGATTAACTTATGGTATATGGGACATATTTTGGTTTGTAAATAATTTGCTTGTGTGATTAACGTAGTATATTTAGTTTTGGTCTGACACACCTTTTGCATGGAAACAGCTCGCATATGTTATTAGTGGAAGGTTCTTGTTTTTGTTTGTTGTTTTAATTAACGTAGCTATGTGGACGACCGTGTTTACATATGTTACGCAATGCGGTTAAAAACGTCTCTCGGAGATATGTTGTGTTTCAGAAGTAGGACTGAAGTAATATAATTATACAGTAGATTGGAGGGTAATTTTTTTTAAGGTTTATTATTGATCAGATTCAGAGAGATTATTGCCTTTGGAGCAATGTGATTTGTGACGAAGAGCAGTCAGCTCTATCGTAGGTTTTAATAATTTTTTAAAAAATGTTTGCGAGCACCTATTCAGCCGACCTGTGTGAAAGTTCGTAATGTCATTCCCAGAAGTGTGTGTGTGTGTATTTTTGTGGTCATTACAAGCGGGAATTTCAGCGTAGACTGATTTCTGTCAGCTTGGTGCCAGGTCCATATTGTAACCTTGCGAGGGCAATTGTGGATATTTTGATTAATGTCTGACCATTAGTTGAGGTGGTTGAGATATGCTGCTGTTGATTCTTTGAGATAACGGCACAGCTGGTCAGTTATTTTTACACACTGGAGTTGGGACGATGACAGGTAGTGAGGAAGGGGGAGATGTTTCACAAGACGGACTGAAGGTTGCCAGCGAGGTCATTAGTGGAGAGTGCTTGTGGCACCGTAATTACTTGAAATAGAGAATTAAGAACTGATCAATGATAAAAATTTGTTTAAATAAATGGGAGTTGCCTACGAATCACGATAATCTCCGAAGCGTTACCTTAACATGCTGTTTTGTTCATATAAAGTAATATCAGCTGGTCAGGCTTTTGTTGTTGTTGGTTTAGTCCATGTTTATATTCCATTCAGTGACCCGTGAAGTCACGTGCTATGCTGTATTTCCTTGCTTGTGTATTGAGCAATTGGCCGGAGTTGGCAGCTCATTGTCAAGTGCGTCATCGCGCTAAATGAGGGTCTCGAGAGAGATTCCTGTAAATAGTAGATTTTAGTGTGTGCGTCAGCATTACAGTTTTAAGGGTTTTTATTAGTGTCATGTTCCATATCCGTAAACGTTGATTTACGAGATGATTGTTCATGAGCACCGTGGCTGTTAACCCGTTGTAAACGAACAGTCATCCAAAGTACTCATTCCTCGTAGTTAGTCATTACGCGTACATAAAATCCAAATTGCAAGTTAGTGGAACCTGGATCCACATTTTAATAAGGGGGAGATCTGTCTGACTCCTCAGCATTGATAGATACTCTTGTCATGGAAAAATTCAGGGAGGATTTGTTTTTATTATTGTTGTTTATATTCTTTTTATGCACTATTAGTCATTAAATCATGTTATTATTTTACATCTTGTCACCTTTCTTTCTTAATTATAGTTTTAATCCTATGACCCTTACCTCAGTAGAGCACGTTGTTTGGCGAACGTAAACATCACATAGGAACTGAGCGCGACCCCTTGATTAAGAATTCTTGCATAAAAACACCGCTATTCCGAAGGGTTCATAGGAGTAATACTGGCGCGGCCAAGCGTGGGGCGGTTCACTATGGTGTAACGGCAAAGATTTTGCACATGTCAATGTAAGCGTAGTTGGGTTTTCAAACTGACGCAACAATGAAGGTGTAATTTTGTTTCTGGTTCGCTGCTGGAACACATTTAGTTGGCGTATTTGAGTAAAACTGACATGCTGCAAGTGCAGGCAGATATGACAGTATTTTAATCACCGGAAAGTGATATTTTATTAAAAGTAATTGAGGCGAAGTGGATACCGCCAAATGTGTGAAAGATAAATTAAAATCAGGAGTTTGCAATGTAAAATACGGTTCACGTTTTTGTCTATTGAATTAAAGTAAAATGTAATATACGTGATACCGGGCGCCCAATAATTAAAGTTAAAACTAGATTAGTTTAGAAAGTCAAACTCATGAAAATGTTAGGAGGCTGGTAGCCTTAAATGACAATTAATACTTTGTTAATTAGTCAGTTTTAATATCAGATCAGGATAACAATTAAATGACTGAATATGTGTTTGGGTTTAAATTAAATTGAGTAAAATTAGAACTACTCAGAGATGCAATCGACTAGTGGGATTAAATGTAAAAATAAATGAACTGAGTAGGGTAAAGAATTTAAATGTGCATTGGATTGTATGTATGTGTCAAAGGGCATTGCTTTATGCCATTTCCCTAATGTCTCATATAAAGTGTATAAGATGGCAACGGTGGAACAGATTCAAGAAATCATTGAGAGCGCGGCTAGGAGAACACAGGAATTGTTGGACACTAAATTGGCGAAACAAAGTGAATCATTAAACGCGAAATTATCCGAAAAAAGTGAATCAATAAACAATACTTTGTTAGAACAAAGTGAGTCTATAAACAAATTATCCGAACAAAGTGAATCATTGCGGACACAATTAAATTACAGTAGGATTGAACAAAATGAATATCAGGCGGAACAAGCTAGATTACTAAAAATGAAATCAATGACACGATAAATTCGCATTTAGAGGCGCAGAATGTTATAAACACGAACCAATTAGCTTCGTTAACCGCAGAGATGAAAGATCACACTAATCAACAAATGGTATTGCTGGCCCTAGATGTTAGTAAAAATAATGAAAAACAATTATCAGATTAAGAAAATGGAAAGTATTTTTGATCAAAAACTTAGCATTCTGGATGAAACGGTGTTAGCTAAATTAGAGCAAATTGAAATAGCATGCACTATGAATACAAGCGAGGTCAAGATAGCACAGGATAAATTAGAAGGACTATTTATGGAAATGGAAAAGAGCGGCAAAGTCATTCAACAACAATTATCAGCGGTAGATGAAAATATATCCGGCATAATTAAAGATATGGATCGTCTCGAAATAAAATCAGCTGAGCAATGGAAAAGCCTAGAAGCGGATCAAAGTCAATTAAAGAGTACCATCGACGAAAATAGCGCGAGATTGGAAGAAAGGTTGAGCCAGATAGAAAGCAATCAGGATGACACTAAAAGCCAGATTGAAGAGAAAGTAAGCACGATTAAGGAGCAAATAAGGAAAGATTGGCGAAACATGAATATCGATTCTAAAGAGGAAAGATCAACCATCCTAAAAACAGTAGGCGAAAACCATACTCGTATTCAAGCATTAGAGCAAGAAATTAAGAGTAAACTTAAAGAGCAAACAGACAGGATCATTAAAGCCGAACTGAGGTCGTTAGAACAATCATCGATATTTAAAACGGGAACATTGAAAGACAAGCAGGAAGACTCAAACAGCCCCGGGGAGGAAAGCACAGCAGGGAGTCAAGCTCAGACAGAGAGCCCATTAACAGCAAACACGGAAGGGTTTCGCAAGAATATTGAAAGGAGTTCTACGCCACAAGACGGTCATCAGCCCACACAACTTATCCAAGTAATTCGCTCGAACGATTATAAACCGCAGAAATACACGGAGAATTCAGGGGTGACACCTAAAGCTTTCATTAAAGAAATTGAAGATCATTACAATGACACTGGGGTACCTGAAGCACGTAGATTGAGGATGATGGAGAGATTTTTATCAGGAAATGTCCTTACAGGGTTTTTAAGCTTCAAATATACATTTGGAACCATGTCAGATTTCAAATTAGCGTTCCTGCGCAAATATTGGTCGCCAGCAATACAACAGAGTCTAAGGATGGAGCTTTACTCTAGAAAATACCAAACCACCCAGCAAACGAAATACTCAGATTTCTTTAACATGCAAATGCTAAAATTTCGCGACCTTGATTACCCTTTAAATGAAGCGGATCTGGTGATGACAATAGCGCGGCAATTACCAGTCAACGTGCAACAAGTACTAGTCGCAGCGAACGTTAGTACGGCCATACATGCAGAGCAGATATTACGCAGATAGATGAGACTACATCTCATAATCATTATAGAGGAGGAAGACAGCTGGAGTTAGTCAATACGACAGAGGTCATAAAACCTAAACAGGCAAACACTAAAACGCAGGGTACTAATACAAGCACCTCCACACCTAGGCGAAACCAGGAAGAAGGAGAAAACAGACCATACCAGCGTAACGAGAATAACTATAACAATAGGTCATATCAAGGCAACAATAGATATCAACAGAGAGGATATCAGCAATGGCGTGAAAATCGAAGGAATGACAGGCCTTATGGAAGATACGGTGATTACAATGCTAATCAAAGTTGGAAAGGAAGGAGAGATCAAAATCAAGGAGAGGCGCGTAATTATCGAAATGACTGGGATGATAGGCACGCTCAATCACAAAATTACCTAGAGGAATTACACGCTAGTCAAGGTGGAGAGCTAGGAAGATGGGAAAAAGCCATTGGGAACATGAGGAATCCAGACACACATACTGAGGAAGCTGGAAGTCTACTGAGACAAGAGGAATATCAAGGGCATGGGCGACAAACGAATGATGGGAGTCGCACCGGAGCTAAAAACAAATGCTAAATTTGGATAAAGAAGACAGTCTACAAACGCAACAGTCGGAAGTTGAAGATGGACGGATAGTAGCGAACATACAAGAATGGATTGCTTTGCCAGAAGACTGCCTGGAGGAGACGGTGAAACCACGGAACGATGAAATTAGGCAGTTACCCATTATTTACGCGAGGATTGGTGGAATTAATATAAGATGTTTATTGGATACGGGGTCGCAGATCAGTCTGGTATCGGAGGCCTTGGTTCGAGAGTTGGGACGGAGTCAAAATATTCCTGTAATTCCCGTACCACAGCTCAAAGTGAGGGGTGTTATTCCTGAACGCACCGTCACTTGTAAACGTCAGGCATACTTAGAGCTGAACATATTGGAACACACTTTTGGGCAAACATTCATTATCATGGCAAAGATTAATTTCAATATAATTCTTGGTGCAAATTTCATTTGTGACTATCAAGCAGTGATAGATTTGCACAAGAATACAGTCAGTTTTAGAGAGTATGATCAGCTGAAGAATGTGGGATTGCATATGGATGAAATCACTACCGGAAGGGATGTAAATCCTTGGGCACTGGAAGCAATATCGGAAGAGACGGAAGAGGAGATACGAAAGGCAGAAGATAACATCATAGAAGTGGCTGTTGTGGAACTAGATGAGGAGAGTGAATCCCAGGAGATATGGTCTTTATTAACGGAAGGAGACGACAGTGATGCACAATTTGAAGAATTACTACAGGAGCGGCTAAATGACATTCAACTTGGGACTGAACACAGAAAACAATTGGAAGAGATTTTAAGGAAGCACAAAACAGTATTTGATACAGTACCTGGGAAAATATTAAATTTCAAATATTCAATGCAAGTCGAGGATTGGTCGCCTTTCAAAAGTAGATTTTACCCAATTCCAGAAAAATATCGTGGTCAAGTTAAGATCATTATAGATGAGATGTTACAAGCTGGAGTGATAAGGAAGACACCTACACCTTATCTAAATGCGATTTTGGCAGTCACAAAACCAAATGGATCTATTAGACTTTGTTTAGATGCCAGAAATCTCAACATGAGACTCATTTTTCCTGAGTATGACAGAGCGCCAATTATCAGAGACGTATTAAAAGCTTTAAAAACAAAAGCATTTATTCATCAGTTGATCTGACGAGCTCGTTCCACCATATTGAATTGGATGAGAAGTCACAGCTTCTAACTGGCTTCTTATTCGATAACCAAACGTTTTGCTTCGTCCGAATGCCCTTTGGAGTCAAAACAGAGGGCTGTGCTTTAATCCGAGCCCTGGACCGGAATCTAACCGAGGAAGTTAAGGAGATGACAGTACGCTACATTGATGACATTCTGCTGGCATCCGACAACATTGAAACTCACATTGAAAATTTAGATAAAGTATTAGGCAACCTGAATGCATCAAATTTCAAAGTAAACCTGAAGAAATCGCATTTCTTCAAGAGCGAGATCTTATATTTGGTTCACATCATTGACAAGGAGGGAGTGAAGCCAAACCCAGCTAAGATCGAAGCGATAAAGAATTTCCCTACACCAACGAGAGTCAAGCACATTCGGGCTTTCTTAGGCGTAACGGGATTCTTCAAGGAAAACTGTCCAGGTTACACGGAGACTGTAGCTCCAATGCAGGAAATGCTAAAGAAGAATAATAAATGGTTATGGAATGCGGAATGTGAGAAGGCGTTCCAAGCAACAAAACAGCTATTGGAAAACTGCATTAATTTAGGATATCCAGATTTCAAGCACAAATTTATAATCCAAGCGGATGCTTCACTAATTGGTATAGGTGCTATGCTCTACCAAGAAGATCCAGCTAACCTGCAACATAAAACATATTTGGCATTTGTCAGCCGAAAATTGCGTAAGCACGAGCGCAATTATACTGTAACGGAACTAGAGCTGTTGGCCATTCTTCATGTGCTACAACAATGGAAACGAATAATTTTTGACTACCCCATTGTTGTCAGGACTGATCACAAGGCATTAACATTCTTGTTTAAGACGTCGATGGCAAGCGAACATGTGACACGTTTTTCTATATATATTCAGCAGGTTAGCATTGAGATTGAACATTGCCCAGGTAAGATGAACGTGATTCCGGATGCACTCAGCAGGAACCCAGAGCCTGATAATGAAGAAACAGCGATGGTACAACACTTGGAGTTAACACCGAAGGACCGGGAATTCTTGGAGGAGTTACGTGAGATACAGCGAGAACAGGAAGCGGAACCATGGATGATGCTATTAATTCAATACTTCAGAAAGCAACTACCTACAGGAACACCTGCATTTCGAGAAGCGAAAGCCAAAGAAGGAAGACATGTTTATGTCAACAATTTGCTGCACAAATGGATAGATAATGACCACACCAAGTTACGCATATTAGTACCTGCATCATTACAGCGAGGACAGACATGGCATATTCACGAAAGTTACGGACACGTCGGATTAGACAAGTGCGAAACGACAATAGGAGAGACATTTACATGGCCACGTATGAGAACAACTATATGTGACGTCATTACGACTTGTGATCCTTGTCAGAGGACAAAGCCAAATAACTATTTAATGAGGCAGTATCCTAGACCATTGCTACCTCAGAAACCCTGCGAGCTACTGGCCCTAGACTGTTTCGGTCCAATTCCGAAAGGAAGGCGAGGTTCCCGTCACTTGCTAGTGTGCATTGATGTATTTTCTAAATTTGTTGTATTATGCCCCATTCAGAAAACTACATCGAAACAAGTACTCTGTCGTATTCGAAATAGAGTTATTCCAATCCTTGGAAAACCAGAATTTATATTGTCAGATCATGGCAGTTATTTTACAAGCGCCGAATTCAAGAAAGGTATGGAGGACATGGGTATAAAACACGTTTTAAGCAGTATCCGACATGCCCAAGCTAATCCAAGTGAGAGAGCAATTAAATGTGTAACATCATACTTGAGAATCTTCATTCCAAATGAACATCACAAATGGGTAGATAAAATTAAGGATGTAGAGACATGCATGAATTCCACCAGGCACGAGTCAACAGGACAGATCCCTATGGTCCTACACAAAAACGAGTATCCAGTGAGAACGTGGAAAAGCATCATTAACTGCCCACAAGATCCCATGATAGCACCTGACCTGCGAATTGAGAGAACGAGAACCTACATGAGAAAACAAGCAGACGCAGATTACGGCGAGTAAGAAATAAGAGGTTTCACAGTGATCTTGAAATCAACCAGCTCGTTTTGGTGAAACGACCCGCTACATCGGATCCAGAGAAGAAGATCGTCAGTAAATTCTGCGAAAAGTTCATAGGACCCTATTCTATTGTAAGAAACCTTGGAAATAATGCATACAGAGTGAAAGAGTTAAGCACAGGAACAATGTCGGTTTACAACGCAGCCAACTTAAAAAAGTATCGAAGAAGCGATCCATGAGAGCGCCGAAATAATGATGCAGTTTGAATATATGGACGTCCTAATATCAACCAAGTGGACGGGGAGCAGTTGAGTACGGCACGTGATGAAGGAAGTGAAATTGGTGTTGACCAACATTAATGAGACGAGCAGAGTGTTGCCCGAGGCACCAGCGCGTCATGCAAGCAGTTGAGAGGGTCATTACAAGCAGGAAATGTAACGAGTAAATGCCATTCAAGACAGGAGCGGCTAGTCCAAGTAATAGAAAAGAGGTGATTCCGAAATAAAACAAATTGGCCTACGGAAGTCTTTTTAAAATTATCGACTTTCTCCGAAGGTCGAAATTTTGTGAGTGGTGGAGTTGTGAACCCCTTAACCTCTGATGGATAAATGATTCGATGTTTTATTTCTTCAATTAATAAATATTTCCACCAGCATCATGAAAGTAGCCAGACGGAGATGAGGAAATTTCAAGCATTGGTTGGAGACAATGGCGACATACCTGCAGCAGTTTGACAAAAGGCTAAATACTTACGATAGTGAAAAGAAAGACCTAGCAATGATTCAGAAGGACAGGTGGTGGCCACCTCAAAATAGAAGCGACGCGCAGTGAGACACGCTTCTGGTATGTTCATTGTAATATTCGCGCCTAGAAAAAATATGATGCAGTAACGTGAGTGGCTGATGAAAATACTCGACACTCCTACTAGTCCATGGTCTGATAAAAACCGCCAAGTTACAGAAAATATCGAACCAATGGGAGAATAACGCTTACCAGCGCGGCAAGGCTAGCTTGGGCACGCTATGGCTAGCATTAACGCGGGAGATCGGCTAGACAACATCTCTACGATCGATTCTAGGATTAATGGGCATATTCTTGACCTGCGCTATTTTTCGAGTTCAATGATATTTATTTCATTCCTGTACCAATATTATTTTGAGAAATTTTTATATAATTTCCCCCTCTATCAAGACCTAGGGCCGGTTCATTTATAAGTGGCGTGAAGAGCCAAGACATTGCTATTACTTTTGTACGTCTGAGGACGTAGGGCGTAGTTCTTTTGTTCGTCTGAGGACGGAAGCACTTATACTTTTGCGTGTCATCAAGGACACAGAAATTATTAATAAATATGTTGAATTCAGTGTTAGATAGTCATAGTACTATATTTTGTAGGGGCAGTATCCTCGATAATTCGCCAACGAACAGTTCCGGGGAAAGTAGTACCTGAAACGGCGAATTTAGTAGTCAGATATCAAGTGTATAATAATTTAACTTTTTGAATCAGCACGAGAGATGACATCGCTTACCATGGAAGGAGCCTGGAACTATCAACACTCCGTCAAGATGGTTGAAATGAGATAAGAAGCATCCAGTTGGGAGATGGCTCCTGATGTTCTTTGACGGGTGACTAGCTGAGGATGAGTACTGAATAATATTCTTATTATCTGATAGATTAACTTATGGTATATAGGACATATTTTGTTTTGTAAATAATTTGCTTGTGTGATTAACGTAGTATATTTAGTTTTGGTCTGACACACCTTTTGCATGGAAACAGCTCGCATATGTTATTAGTGGAAGGTTCTTGTTTTTGTTTGTTGTTTTAACTAACGTAGCTATGTGGACGACCGTGTTTACATATGTTACGCAATGCGGAAAAACGTCTCTCGGAGTTATGTTGTGTTTCAGAAGTAGGACTGAAGTAATATAATTATACAGTAGATTGGAGGGTAATTTTTTTAAGGTTTATTATTGATCAGATTCAGAGAGATTATGGCCTTTGGAGCAATGTGATTTGTGACGAAGAGCAGTCAGCTCTATCGTAGGTTTTAATAATTTTTTTTAAAATGTTTGCGAGCACCTATTCAGCCGACCTGTGTGAAAGTACGTAATGTCATTCCCAGAAGTGTGTGTGTGTATTTTTGTGGTCATTACAAGCGGGAATTTCAGCGTAGACTGATTTCTGTCAGCTTGGTGCCAGGTCCATATTGTAACCTTGCGAGGGCAATTGTGGATATTTTGATTAATGTCTGACCATTTGTTGAGGTGGTTGAGATTTGCTGCTGTTGATTCTTTGAGATAACGGCACAGCTGTTCAGTTATTTTTACACACTGGAGTTGGGACGATGACAGGTAGTGAGGAAGGGGGAGATGTTTCACAAGACGGACTGAAGGTTGCCAGCGAGGTCATTAGTGGAGAGTGCTTGTGGCACCGTAATTACTTGAAATACAGAATTAAGAACTGATCAATGATAAAAATTTGTTTAAATAAATGGGAGTTGCCTACGAATCACGATAATCTCCGAAGCGTTACCTTAACATGCAGTTTTGTTCATATAAAGTAATATCAGCTGGTCAGGCTTTTGTTGTTGTTGGTTTAGTCCATGTTTATATTCCATTCAGTGACCCGTGAAGTCACGTGCTATGCCGTATTTCCTTGCTTGTGTATTGAGCAATTGGCCGGAGTTGGCAGCTCATTGTCAAGTGCGTCATCGCGCTAAATGAGGGTCTCGAGAGAGATTCCTGTAAATAGTAGATTTTAGTGTGTGCGTCAGCATTACAGTTTTAAGGGTTTTTATCAGTGTCATGTTCCATATCCGTAAACGTTGATTTACGAGATGATTGTTCGTGAGCACCGTGGCTGTTAACCCGTTGTAAACGAACAGTCATCCAAAGTAATCATTCCTCGTAGTTAGTCATTACGCGTACATAAAATCCAAATTGCAAGTTAGTGGAACCTGGATCCACATTTTAATAAGGGGAGATCTGTCTGGCTCCTCAGCATTGATAGATACTCTTGTCATGGGAAAATTCAGGGAGGATTTGTTTTTATTATTGTTGTTTATATTCTTTTTATGCACTATTAGTCATTAACTCATGTTATTATTTTACATCTTGCCACCTTTCTTTCTTAATTATAGTTTTAATCCTATGACCCTTACCTCAGTAGAGCACGTTGTTTGGCGAACGTAAACATCACATAGGAACTGAGCGTGACCCCTTGATTAAGAATTCTTGCATATAAACACTGCTATTCTGAAGGGTTCATAGGAGTAATACTGGCGCGGCCAAGCGTGGGGCGGTTCACTGTGGTGTAACGGCAAAGATTTTGCACATGTCAATGTAAGCGTAGTTGGGTTTTCAAACTGACGCAACAATGAAGGTGTAATTTTGTTGCTGGTTCGCTGCTGGAACACATTTAGTTGGCGTATTTGAGTAAAACTGACTTGCTGCAAGTGCAGGCAGATATGACAGTATTTTAATCACCGGAAAGTGATATTTTATTAAAAGTAATTGAGGCGAAGTGGATACCGCCAAATGTGTGAAAGATAAATTAAAATCAGGAGTTTGCAATGTAAAATACGGTTCACGTTTTTGTATATTGAATTTAAAAAAAGGTAATATACGTGATACCGGGCACCCAATGATTAAAGTTAAAACTAGATTTGTATAGAAAGTCAAACTCATGAAAATGTTAGGAGGCTGGTAGCCTTAAATGACAATTAATACTTTGTTAATTAGTCAGTGTTAATATCAGATCAGGATAACAATTTAATGACTGAATATGTGTTTGGGTTTACATTAATTGAGTAAAATTAGAACTACTCAGAGATGCAATCGACTAGTGGGATTAAATGTAATAATAAATGAACTGAGTAGGGTAAAGAATTTAAATGTGCATTGGATTGTATGCATGTGTCAAAGGGCATTGCTTTATGGCATTTCCCTAATGTCTCATATAAAGTGTATAAGATGGCAACGGTGGAACAGATTCAAGAAATCATTGAGAGCGCGGCTAGGAGAACACAGGAATTGTTGGACACTAAATTGGCGAAACAAAGTGACTCATTAAACGTGAAATTATCCGAACAAAGTGAATCAATAAACAATACTTTGTTAGAACAAAGTGAGTCTATAAACAAATTATCCGAACAAAGTGAATCATTGCGGACACAATTAAATTACAGTAGGATTGAACAAAATGAATATCAGGCGGAACAAGCTAGATTACTAAAAAATGAAATCAATGACACTATAAATTCGCAGTTAGAGGCGCAGAATGTTAAAAACACGAACCAATTAGCTTCGTTAACCGCAGAGATGAAAGATCTCACTAATCAACAAATGGTATTGCTGGCCCTAGATGTTAGTAAAAATAATGAAAAACAATTATCAGATTAAGAAAATGGAAAGTATTTTTGATCAAAAACTTAGCATTCTGGATGAAACGGTGTTAGCTAAATTAGAGCAAATTGAAATAGCATGCACTATGAATACAAGCGAGGTCAAGATAGCTCAGGATAAATTAGAAGGACTATTTATGGAAATGGAAAAGAGCGGCAAAGTCATTCAACAACAATTATCAGCGGTAGATGAAAATATATCCGGCATAATTAAAGATATGGATCGTCTCGAAATAAAATCAGCTGAGCAATGGAAAAGCCTAGAAGCGGATCAGAGTCAATTAAAGAGTACCATCGATGAAAATAGCGCGAGATTGGAAGAAAGGTTGAGCCAGATAGAAAGCAATCAGGATGACACTAAAAGCCAGATTGAAGAGAAAGTAAGCACGATTAAGGAGCAAATAAGGAAAGATTGGCGAAAAATGAATATCGATTCTATAGAGGAAAGATCAACCATCCTAAAAACAGTAGGCGAAAACCATACTCGTATTCAAGCATTAGAGCAAGAAATTAAGAGTAAACTTAAAGAGCAAACAGACAGGATCATTAAAGCCGAACTGAGGTCGTTAGAACAATCATCGATATTTAAAACGGGAACATTGAAAGACAAGCAGGAAGACTCAAACAGCCCCGGGGAGGAAAGCACAGCAGGGAGTCAAGCTCAGACAGAGAGCCCATTAACAGCAAACACGGAAGGGTTTCGCAAGAATATTGAAAGGAGTTCTACGCCACAAGACGGTCATCAGCCCACACAACTTATTCAAGTAATTCGCTCGAACGATTATAAACCGCAGAAATACACGGAGAATTCAGGGGTGACACCTAAAGCTTTCATTAAAGAAATTGAAGATCATTACAATGACACTGGGGTACCTGAAGCACGTAGATTGAGAATGATGGAGAGATTTTTATCAGGAAATGTCCTTACAGGGTTTTTAAGCTTCAAATATACATTTGGAACCATGTCAGATTTCAAATTAGCGTTCCTGCGCAAATATTGGTCGCCAGCAATAAAACAGAGTCTAAGGATGGAGCTTTACTCTAGAAAATACCAAACCACCCAGCAAACGAAATACTCAGATTTCTTTAACATGCAAATGCTAAAATTTCGCGACCTTGATTACCCTTTAAATGAAGCGGATCTGGTGATGACAATAGCGCGGCAATTACCAGTCAACGTGCAACAAGTACTAGTCGCAGCGAACGTTAGTACGGCCATACATGCAGAGCAAATATTACGCCAGATAGATGAGACTACATCTCATAATCATTATAGAGGAGGAAGACAGCTGGAGTTAGTCAATACGATAGAGGTCATAAAACCAAAACAGGCAAACACTAAAACGCAGGGTACTAATACAAGCACCTCCACACCTAGGCGAAACCAGGAAGAAGGAGAAAACAGACCATACCAGCGTAACGAGAATAACTATAACAATAGGTCATATCAAGGCAACAATAGATATCAACAGAGAGGATATCAGCAATGGCGTGAAAATCGAAGGAATGACAGGCCTTATGGAAGATACGGTGATTACAATGATAATCAAAGATGGAAAGGAAGGAGAGATCAAAATCAAGGAGAGGCGCGTAATTATCGAAATGACTGGGATGATAGGCACGCTCAATCACAAAATTACCTAGAGGAATTGCACGCTAGTCAAGGTGGAGAGCTAGGAAGATGGGAAAAAGCCATTGGGAACATGAAGAATCCAGACACACATACTGAGGAAGCTGGAAGTCTACTGAGACAAGAGGAATATCAAGGGCATGGGCGACAAACGAATGATGGGAGTCGCACCGGAGCTAAAAACAAATGCTAAATTTGGATAAAGAAGACAGTCTACAAACGCAACAGTCGGAAGTTGAAGATGGATGGATAGTAGCGAACATACAAGAATGGATTGCTTTGCCAGAAGACTGCCTGGAGGAGACGGTGAAACCACGGGACGATGAAATTAGGCAGTTACCCATTATTTACGCGAGGATTGGTGGAATTAATATAAGATGTTTATTGGATACGGGGTCGCAGATCAGTCTGGTATCGGAGGCCTTGGTTCGAGAGTTGGGACGGAGTCAAAATATTCCTGTAATCCCCGTACCACAGCTCAAAGTGAGGGGTGTTATTCCTGAACGCACCGTCACTTGTAAACGTCAGGCATACTTAGAGCTGAACATATTGGAACACACTTTTGGGCAAACATTCATTATCATGGCAAAGATGAATTTCAATATAATTCTTGGTGCAAATTTCATTTGTGACTATCAAGCAGTGATAGATTTGCACAAGAATACAGTCAGTTTTAGAGAGTATGATGAGCTGATGAATGTGGGATTGCATATGGATGAAATCACTACCGGAAGAGATGTAAATTCTTGGGCACTGGAAGCAATATCGGAAGAGACGGAAGAGGAGATACGAAAGGCAGAAGATAACATCATAGAAGGGGCTGTTGTGGAACTAGATGAAGAGAGTGAATCCCAGGAGATATGGTCTTTATTAACGGAAGGAGACGACAGTGATGCACAATTTGAAGAGTTACTACAGGAGCGGCTAAATGACATTCAACTTGGGACTGAACACAGAAAACAATTGGAAGAGATTTTAAGGAAGCACAAAACAGTATTTGTTACAGTACCTGGGAAAATATTAAATTTCAAATATTCAATGCAAGTCGAGGATTGGTCGCCTTTCAAAAGTAGATTTTACCCAATTCCAGAAAAATATCGTGGTCAAGTTAAGATCATTATAGATGAGATGTTACAAGCTGGAGTGATAAGGAAGACACCTACACCTTATCTAAATGCGATTTTGGCAGTCACAACACCAAATGGATCTATTAGACTTTGTTTAGATGCCAGAAATCTCAACATGAGACTCATTTTTCCTGAGTATGACAGAGCGCCAATTATCAGAGACGTATTAAAAGGCTTTAAAAACAAAAGCATTTATTCATCAGTTGACCTGACGAGCTCGTTCCACCATATTGAATTGGATGAGAAGTCACAGCTTCTAACTGGCTTCTTATTCGATAACCAAACGTTTTGCTTCTTCCGAATGCCCTTTGGAGTCAAAACAGCGGGCTGTGCTTTAATCCGAGCCCTGGAGCGGAATCTAACCGAGGAAGTTAAGGAGATGACAGTACGCTACATTGATGACATTCTTTTGGCATCCGACAACATTGAAACTCACATTGAAAATTTAGATAAAGTATTAGGCAACCTGAATGCATCAAATTTCAAAGTAAACCTGAAGAAATCGCATTTCTTCAAGAGCGAGATCTTATATTTGGGTCACATCATTGACAAGGAGGGAGTGAAGCCAAACCCAGCTAAGATCGAAGCGATGAAGAATTTCCCTACACCAACGAGAGTCAAGCACATTCGGGCTTTCTTAGGCGTAACGGGATTCTTCAAGGAAAACTGTCCAGGTTACACGGAGACTGTAGCTCCAATGCAGGAAATGCTAAAGAAGAATAATAAATGGTTATGGAATGCGGAATGTGAGAAGGCGTTCCAAGCAACAAAACAGCTATTGGAAAACTGCATTAATTTAGGATATCCAGATTTCAAGCACAAATTTAATATCCAAGCGGATGCTTCACTAATTGGTATAGGTGCTATGCTCTACCAAGAAGATCCAGCTAACCTGCAACATAAAACATATTTGGCATTTGTCAGCCGAAAATTGCGTAAGCACGAGCGCAATTATACTGTAACGGAACTAGAGCTGTTGGCCATTCTTCATGCGCTACAACAATGGAAACGAATAATTTATGACTACCCCATTGTTGTCAGGACTGATCACAAGGCATTAACATTCTTGTTTAAGACGTCGATGGCAAGCGAACATGTGACACGTTGGTCTATATATATTCAGCAGTTTAGCATTGAGATTGAACATTGCCCAGGTAAGATGAACGTGATTCCGGATGCACTCAGCAGGAACACAGAGCCTGATAATGAAGAAACAGCGATGGTACAACACTTGGAGTTAACACCGAAGGACCGGGAATCCTTGGAGGAGTTACGTGAGATACAGCGAGAACAGGAAGCGGAACCATGGATGATGCTATTAATTCAATACTTCAGAAAGCAGCTACCTACAGGAACACCTGCATTTCGAGAAGCGAAAGCCAAAGAAGGAAGATATGTTTATGTCAACAATTTGCTGCACAAATGGATAGATAATGACCACACCAAGTTACGCATATTAGTACCTGCATCATTACAGCGAGGACTGACATGGCATACTCACGAAAGTTACGGACACGTCGGATTAGACAAGTGCGAAGCGACAATAGGAGAGACATTTACATGGCCACGTATGAGAACAACTATATGTGACGTCATTACGACTTGTGATCCTTGTCAGAGGACAAAGCCAAATAACTATTTAATGAGGCAGTATCCTAGACCATTGCTACCTCAGAAACCCTGCGAGCTACTGGCCCTAGACTGTTTCGGTCCAATTCCGAAAGGAAGGCGAGGTTGCCATCACTTGCTAGTGTGCATTGATGTATTTTCTAAATTTGTTGTATTATGCCCCATTCAAAAAACTACATCGAAACAAGTACTCAGTCGTATTCGAAATAGAGTTATTCCAATCCTTGGAAAACCAGAATTTATATTGTCAGATCATGGCAGTTATTTTACAAGCGCCGAATTCAAGAAAGGTATGGAGGACATGGGTATAAAACACGTTTTAAGCAGTATCCGACATGCCCAAGCTAATCCAAGTGAGAGAGCAATTAAATGTGTAACATCATACTTGAGAATCTTCATTCCAAATGAACATCACAAATGGGTAGATAAAATTAAGGATGTAGAGACATGCATGAATTCCACCAGGCACGAGTCAACAGGACAGATCCCTATGGTCCTACACAAAAACGAGTATCCAGTGAGAACGTGGAAAAGCATCATTAACTGCCCACAAGATCCCATGATAGCACCTGACCTGCGAATTGAGAGAACGAGAGCCTACATGAGAAAACAAGCAGACCGCAGATTACGGCGAGTAAGAAATAAGAGGTTTCACAGTGATCTTGAAATCAACCAGCTCGTTTTGGTGAAACGACCCGCTACATCGGATCCAGAGAAGAAGATCGTCAGTAAATTCTGCGAAAAGTTCATAGGACCCTATTGTAAGAAACCTTGGAAATAATGCATACAGAGTGAAAGAGTTAAGCACAGGAACAATGTCGGTTTACAACGCAGCCAACTTAAAAAAGTATCGAAGAAGCGATTCATGAGAGCGCCGAAATAATGATGCAGTTTGAATATATGGACGTCCTAATATCAACCAAGTGGACGGGGAGCAGTTGAATACGGCACGTGAAGAGGGAAGTGAAATTGGTGTTGACCAACATTAACGAGACGAGCAGAGTGTTGTCCGAGGCACCAGCGCGTCATGCAAGCAGTTGAGAGGGTCATTACAAGCAGGAAATGTAACGAGTAAATGCCATTCAAGACAGGAGCGGCTAGCCCAAGTAATAGAAAAGGGGTGATTCCGAAATAAAACAAATTGGCCTACGGAAGTCTTTTTAAAATTATCGACTTTCTCCGAAGTTCGAAATTTTGTGAGTGGAGGAGTTGTGAACCCTTTAACCTCTGATGGATAAATGATTCGATGTTTTATTTCTTCAATTAATAAATATTTCCACCAGCATCATGAAAATAGCCAGACGGAGATGAGGAAATTTCAAGCATTGGTTGGAGAAAATGGCGACATACCTGCAGCAGTTTGACAAAATGCTAAATACTTAAGATTGTGAAAAGAAAGACCTAGCAATGATTCAGAAGGACAGGTGGTGGCCACCTCAAAATAGAAGCGACGCGCAGTGAGACACGCTTCTGGTATGTTCATTGTAATATTCGCGCCTAGAAAAAATATGATGCAGTAACGTGAGTGGCTGATGAAAATACTCGACACTCCTACTAGGCCAAGGTCTGATAAAAACCGCCAAGTTACAGAAAATATCGAACCAATGGGAGAAGAACGCTTACCGGCGCGGCAAGCCTAGCTTGGGCACGCTATGGCTAGCATTAACGCGGGAGATCGGCTAGACAACATCTCTACGATCGATTCTAGGATTATTGGGCATATTCTTGACCTGCGCTATTTTTCGAGTTCAATGATATTTATTTCATTCCTGTACCAATATTATTTTGAGAAATTTTTATATAATTTCCCCCTCTATCAAGACCTGGGGCCGGTTCATTTATAAGTGGCGTGAAGAGCCAAGACATTGCTATTACTTTTGTACGTCTGAGGACGTAGGGCGTAGTACTTTTGTTCGTCTGAGGACGGAAGCACTTATACGTTTGCGTGTCATCAAGGACACAGAAATTATTAATAAATGTGTTAAATTCAGTGTTAGATAGTCATAGTACTATATTTTGTAGGGGCAGTATCCTCGATAATTCGCCAACGAACATTTCCGGGGAAAGTAGTACCTGAAACGGCGAATTTAGTAGTCAGATATCAAGTGTATAATAATTTAACTTTTTGAATCAGCACGAGAGATGACATCGCTTACCATGGAAGGAGCCTGGAACTATCAACACTCCGTCAAGATGGTTGAAATGAGATAAGATGCATCCAGTTGGGAGATGGCTCCTGATGTTCTTTGACGGGTGACTAGCTGAGGATGAGTACTGAATAATATTCTTATTATCTGATAGATTAACTTATGGTATATGGGACATATTTTGTTTTGTAAATAATTTGCTTGTGTGATTAACGTAGTATATTTAGTTTTGGTCTGACACACCTTTTGCATGGAAACAGCTCGCATATGTTATTAGTGGAAGGTTCATGTTTTTGTTTGTTGTTTTAACTAACGTAGCTATGTGGACGACCGTGTTAACATATGTTATGCAATGCGGTTAAAAACGTCTCTCGAAGATATGTTGTGTTTCAGAAGTAGGACTGAAGTAATATAATTATACAGTAGATTGGAGGGTAATTTTTTTTTAAGGTTTATTATTGATCAGATTCAGAGAGATTATTGCCTTTGGAGCAATGTGATTTGTGACGAAGAGCAGTCAGCTCTATCGTAGGTTTTAATAATTTTTTAAAAAATGTTTGCGAGCACCTATTCAGCCGACCTGTGTGAAAGTTCGTAATGTCATTCCCAGAAGTGTGTGTGTGTATTTTTGTGGTCATTACAAGCGGGAATTTCAGCGTAGACTAATTTCTGTCAGCTTGGTGCCAGGTCCATATTGTAACCTTGCGAGGGCAATTGTGGATATTTTGATTAATGTCTGACCATTTGTTGAGGTGGTTGAGATTTGCTGCTGTTGATTCTTTGAGATAACGGCACAGCTGGTCAGTTATTTTTACACACTGGAGTTGGGACGATGACAGGTAGTGAGGAAGGGGGAGATGTTTCACAAGACGGACTGAAGGTTGCCAGCGAGGTCATTAGTGGAGAGTGCTTGTGGCACCGTAATTACTTGAAATACAGAATTAAGAACTGATCAATGATATTTTTTTTTAAATAAATGGAAGTTGCCTACGAATCACGATAATCTCCGAAGCGTTACCTTAACATGCAGTTTTGTTCATATAAAGTAATATCAGCTGGTCAGGCTTTTGTTGTTGTTGGTTTCGTCCATGTTTATATTCCATTCAGTGACCCGTGAAGTCACGTGCTATGCTGTATTTCCTTGCTTGTGTATTGAGCAATTGGCCGGAGTTGGCAGCTCATTGTCAAGTGCGTCATCGCGCTAAATGAGGGTCTCGAGAGAGATTCCTGTAAATAGTAGATTTTAGTGTGTGCGTCAGCATTACAGTTTTAAGGGTTTTTATTAGTGTCATGTTCCATATCCGTAAACGTTGATTTACGAGATGATTGTTCGTGAGCACCGTGGCTGTTAACCCGTTGTAAACGAACAGTCATCCAAAGTACTCATTCCTCGTAGTTAGTCATTACGGAATAAAATCCAAATTGCAAGTTAGTGGAACCTGGATCCACATTTTAATAAGGGGGAGATCTGTCTGACTCCTCAGCATTGATAGATATTCTTGTCATGGGAAAATTCAGGGAGGATTTGTTTTTATTATTGTTGTTTATATTCTTTTTATGCACTATTAGTCATTAAATCATGTTATTATTTTACATCTTGTCACCTTTCTTTCTTAATTATAGTTTTAATCCTATGACCCTTACCTCAGTAGAGCACGTTGTTTGGCGAACGTAAACATCACATAGGAACTGAGCGCGACCCCTTGATTAAGAATTCTTGCATATAAACACTGCTATTCTGAAGGGTTCAATATATAAGAATCCAACATTGCGACATTCGAAACATTTAGACGGTTCTCAATATCTAGGGATCTATTACACCATATGTTGACTGAGGCAATTAACATAAGTAGGATATATGAAAACAGGCTATTAGTTTTTTACGGAACTACTTGTTTTCCGATAAGATGGCGGTGGAATAAAATATGACAATGAAGTTCCCATGGCTAGTTTTACATCTGAACTATATTTAGTTCAATTTGGTTTTATCGTGCTTGCATCGATAGTGGGGGGTGGGAGACAGACATACACACACCAAGACACAATTAATTACAAAATTTTAAAGAAGGTTAAAATTACAATCTGAGTTCTTGTTATCTCTACTTGGTATAAAACAAAGTCCCCGATTCTTTGGTGTAACGGATAATCTAGAGAACCACTGAATGGATTATGAAGTGATTTTCACCATTCTGTAGAGGATATCTCGTGGAAGGTTTCCGTAGAAAATAATTTATTTATGAGCAAAGGAAGTCAAGCACTAACTATTTCAGTAAAAAGGTCGAAAAAAACTGGCGTCCACCCGCTTTTTAAGCTTACGCTGGCCAAACCGTTAAAAATATCTATATACTCTGAGTGTGAGAATTGTTCAGCATGAAAAGTTCTACATAAAAGCCCGGGAGAGCATATCTCTTATCTTCAATACATCGCCTACTATAAGTGTTTTTACTTTTTCATGTCTTCCAACAATCTCCAATCAGTTACTGAGGCGACAGTTTACGAGCTAGCTAGGGGCGAGTCTATCACCTCAGTTACAGCTTAACTAGCAGACGAGCTTATTGCCCCAGATACAGCCAGCAGCAAACTGTCGAGTCGCGTTGAGTTAAAAACTTTAGAGAAGAGTGGTTGTGTTTGGAGTTTCCCTGGAAGTGCAACTCTGCTTTTCTTCATTTCGCCTGTGAACTTTTCATTCCGCAAAATTCACAGTCAAGTTAAGATTTGACGGAAGGGGGATTTGTGTTTCATGCACCTCGCCATTCTTAAATTACGTCTGACAAGAATTTGTTGCACATGCATCTCCATGATAATATAATTAATAGTCCAGTCAGTGATTTTAACCCATCATGCCGAGACGTAAATCGGATATTGGTCGTTGTTCATTGATATTGGAATAAAAGCGCTTAAAACGTAATGCATTCATAACTGTTCCCGGGCGAAGCCGGGTCGGGTTGCTAGTATCAATATAAATGTACTTATTAATCTCATGAATCTCATCTAGTTAAAACCTCCAATTTCTTCTGGTTTTTAAGTTTTAGCTATTTTTTTGGGTTGGTATTTCTTTTCATACTATCAATATTTTTGCAAAGAATGAAAGTAGACTTCTGATATCTACACTGGAGCAAATGTTGTATGGCTGTGTGTCTGTGAGTGTGTGTTTACTCTGTATGACCATACCCGCCCTATCAATTCAAACATGACAAAACCAATTTGAACGGAATTTGGTACAGAGTGAACTTTTGCAAGGAGCACCTCAGTGTCATGTTTATATAGCTGCCATCTTTACCAAAAACCCAATGGTGACACCAGAAATGGTCAAAACATAAAATTAAATTACCACGAAACGAATCATCAGATCTTTACCAAATTTGGTAAAAATATACTTTCATGTGGGACGCGTCTTGCGCCCAAACTACATGGTCGTCTGCCATCCCATTTCAGGATGGTGGCCGTGTGAATTATGCATGCTTTATAATCCATACCGTGGAACCCATCAGTTCTGATTATCGAACCGAGAATAGTTTAAACTGTTATAAAGGTCGTAGCTCGTTCAAAATTAAAAGTTTAAATTAAAATATTATATTGCATGAGTGACTTTAAAAATATGAGCCGTCTCGGCTTTGTACGCCGAAGGTCTGACCATTGAGGTAATGGCCTAATGGGAAACACTTTTATTTAATCCTTTATAGGGCAGAATATTATTGAAGATATTTTGTGATTTATTGTTGCATTGAGGGGCGGAACAAAGAGATCAACTGCCGCTATATTTTATTTGTATTTATTTTAATTTAATATTAATTAATTTAGCCTAATTATAATTATTATTAATTTTTCTTTTCTTTAACAATTTAATGTTCATATTTATTTTGATAATTTTTATTTTTATTCTATTTTTATAATCACAAGATTAAATTTATAATTTTAATTTTTATGAGCTTATTTATTTTTTGCTTTTACAAGCATATTTACTTTTAATACCAATTATTATTAGTCTACCATATTATATTTTTTCACTCTTTAATTTTTTGTATATTATTAAAAAAGTTATTTTATCGAGCACCTTAACTCTAATAATTGGTTTTCAGAAATATTAGCCCTGAAATATTCAACCATCAACGTATTTGACTGTATAAAATATCCTTATATGGTTAATAATATAGACCACTGACCTATAAAGGGTTAACCCACAATTTCGGAGTTTTCTTGATTATTTATATATGTTTATGTTCGACCCTGACTATTATATGTCAGAAAACTGTAGTATAATGAGGCTCATTATAACACTATTTTTCATTATGAGACAGTTTCTCCCACCAATCAGAGCTCAAGAAACAGTTGTTTGACCAATTAGCTAATTAGATGCGCTGAGTTCCACGGCCTTCTAATTTAAATTTCACTGCCTGGCCTAGTGTCATAGTTGGGTAATCAAGGAGGCCATGGTCAAATACAAGGCATTCTCTGCGTCTCATGCGCTCTGTTCAGTACATTAAACTGGCGAAATCTCGACAGATATTTATGAATATTTATGTTCGAACATAAAATAGTTATAAAAAATATCGTCGAACATAAACAGTCGTAGCCTATGCCACTCGCCTATAATGGTAATTAAGACACGAGTATGTTTATAAAACGAGCGTATATGAAACAGATTCTCCTACCAATCAGTGCTCATGAAATAGTTGTTTGACCTATTAGATAAGGATATCATCGTACCTGCACTGAGTTCCACGGCCTTCTAATTTAAATTTCACTGCGAGGCCTAGTGTCATAGTAGGGCAATCGAGGAGGCCATGGTCAAATGCAAGGCATTCTCTGCGTCTCATGCGCTCTATTCAGTAAATAAAACTGGCGAAATCTCTACAGATATTTATGAATATTTGTGTTCGAAAATAAAATAGTTATAATAATTTTCGTCGAACATAAACAGTCGTATGCAACTCGCCTGTAATGGTAATTAAGACACTCGTATGGAAATTATAAAACTCGCATACGCTCGTTTTATAAACATACTCGTGTCTTAATTATTGCCATTATAGGCTCGTTGCATAATGTACTATTACGCTATCTTCCAGTTAGATGCAATATGTATCTTCCACTCTGTATACAGTATGTTTCTCTCCGTGACCCTTAAAGCTGAGGAAGTAATAAATAGTTATCGCTCAGGCAGCAAGCTCTCGGACAGCAGGAAAGAGGGCGGCACGAATGTATTCATACAAACCACGTCATCTTGTGCCGTCAGCTTCACACAATCACAATGGAAAGCAGACGCTTAACCCTGGGGCTCGAGTGAGATTGCACGCCTTCGACGGAAACTCCAGTGAAATAGAAATATCTTCCTTAGCCTCAAGGGTCTCGCAGTTACTATATAAGAAATGAAATCACAGATATTTTACGCACATTCTACTCAATGCTTCTAACGTGTAGCAAAATAACATCTATAAACCACTGCCAAATTTCAAGCAATTGTACGTATTTGTGTCTTTAGCTCGTTGATCATGAATGAAGGAGCTACACATTGTGGAAAATCAGATTAATGTATTTATGTTCAAACGTTTTTTAGGCTGAAAAGTTCTGTTGTATACAATTCATCATTTATACCGCCCTAATGCTAGGACTGTGTTCAACAGAATGGGAAAACGTTTTGTAAATCGTGAATTAAAATTAACCACAAAATTGAGACTTCTTCGCGGCTATGTGTTTTCTGTTAGTTACTGCGGAGTAGATACATGGACTTAAAAAAATCACGCAAAGAAACATTAGAGGCCTTTCAGATGTGTCTCTATTGAAGGATGCTAAGAGTGTCATGAACATATAATATCAGAAATGCCGAGATCCTTCGAAGAATGGGAAAGGGTATGGAAGTAATGGTCACTGTAAAAACGAGAAAGATGCAATCAATACCTTGGTCAAAATATGCGCAACCATCTGCTGCAAGAGATTCTCCAAGGAAATATACCCGGAAAGAGAAGTGTTGCAGGAAGCGAATCTCTTGGCTAAAAACTTCAGAGACTGAATTCTCAAGACATCGGAAGTGTTATTCCGAACGGCTCAGAACAGAGAATGCACAGTCAAGATGGTTGCCGACATCCGGAATGAATTGGTACAAGAAGAAGAAGAAGAATAAGAATAAGAAGAAGACGAAGAAGAAAGCTATTCATTGACAGTCCAAATAAATGGCCTATACTATGTGAATAAACTCTATAATATTTGTGTTTCTTCCTCCGTTAGTTCCTGAGAAACTGGGAATTGTGTCAGAATTTTTTTAGTTCTGAACAATTTTTTTTTTAAATGTATTAATCAAAGCACAAACTACGGCTATGCGAGCCCTTCACGCTTGTACAAAGAATAACCAAATATCAAAAGTAAAATTAATGTAAAATTTAACAAATCTGTAAACAAAACAAGTCCAGATCAAGAGCCGGTAGAATGTCCTAGTTCGTAGCCGTGTAAACACTTATTATATGGAAACATACAACTTTGAGCAGTATGCCAACAGACGAGTATATCAAACTCTCCTGCTTACAGTTTTTTACCGGCATGTAAACACATGCCAATCACTGTCAGTGCAGCCAATGTGTAAGATATAATTCCAAGCAGAAGCTAGCAAGCAAAACCGCAGCTTTCTAGATCATAGAGTGTCTGTGATGTCAATAGTGCCCAATTAGATTAGGCAAGAAATAACAATTAGGCTACTTTATCACCCTAATGTGTGAAAGGAATATTCATCATGTCCTAAAGGCAAGGCCTTGTCACTGCAGCCCCCAGGGGCTTACATCTAGTGGGACGTAAGTTGGCGACCACGGGACCCCAGCTGAGTCCGGCATTGCTTCCACTTACTTGTGCCGGGCTCCTCTCTGTCTTCTTTCCTGTCCTTGGTCAACTCTTGTTCTTTTCCGACCCCGACGGTATTAGGGTATCCAAGGCCTAGGGAGTCTTTCACTTTCCCGCCTTAAGTGGCCCTTGTCTCATCTTTCCTGATCCCTCCTTCTTCGAGGGGTCGGATCTCTTGTTTTCTTTTCATTATATATCCTTTTCTCTTTATGTTTCCCGCACTGTTTTTGTTAATTGGCTACCCGTGTATCTAAATTCCCTTTAGCGATTTTTTTCCCTCTACACTCCATTTTGTAGGTCTTTTCCATTTACGTTGCATTTTGTAGGTTCTTTCGATCTAAATTGCATTTTGCGAGTGTTTTCAACCTCAGTTGCATTTTGTAAGGACTGACAATCTAAATTGCTTTTTAGTAAGTCTTTCAATATAGGGGGCGGAACATTTGCGAGTGTTTTGAATTTCAATTGCATTTTGTATTTTCAACCTAAACTGCTTTTTGCAAGTATTTTCAATCTAAATTACGTTTTCTAGGGTGCGCATTTTGCAAGTATTTTGATTCTCAATTGCATTTTGTGGGTATTTTGAATCTAAATTACATTTTGTAAGTATTTTCAATCTAAATTGCAGTTTGTAAGTATTGTCCATCCAATTGAGTAGTTTGAATCTACCATACATTTTGTAAGGCTTTTCAATTTCAATTGCATTTTGTAAGTATTTTGAATTTCAATTGCACTCTGTGAGTATTTTGAATCTGAACGGGCCTTTTTCAATCTAAATTTCATTGTGTATTTTCAATTTCAATTGCATTTTGTAAGTATTTTGAACCTCAGTTGCATTTTGTACGTATTTTCAATCTCATTTGCATTTTGTAAGTATTTAGAATTTCACTTGCATTTTGTAAGTATTTGATTGTGCATTGCATTTTGTACGTATTTTGAACTTAACCTAAATTTGGGCGTATTTTTCAATCCATTCCTTTTGTGAGAGTTTTCGTTCTAAATTCCCTTTTGTAAGTATTACCGATCTCCATTTTGTGAGTAGTTTCAATCTGAGTTCCTTTATTTAAAGTATTTTCCTTCTCACTTAGTTTTCGTTCTGGTTTCCACTTTATTGGCATTTTCGCTATCCCCCAGACCATTAGGGACCGATAACCTAGATGTTAGGCCACATTTGTCTCTTCCCTGCTGACCGTTTCAAATCAGCATATTCCTGGAAATTTAGTCTGTCCATCACAGAATCCAGATAATTCTTCCTTGGTCTTCCTCTTCCCTTCTTCCCCAAAACCTTTCCTTCCAACACGATCGTTAGGAAATTGTTATGGCTTAGTGTGTGGCCGAGGAGTTTTGTTTTCCTCTTTTCTACTATGTTGATGAACTCCTTTGATTCGACTACTTCCTTAACGACCTTTTGGTTTGCTTTTTTCTGTATCCAGCTTATTTTCAGCATCCTCCTCGATATCCATATTTCCATGGATTACAGGCGTTTTATATCTAGTTTTACTAAGACCCATGTATTACAGCCATACAAAAAAAACTCTCTACACCAGGGCCATCCAGTCATTGAGCTCCGGGAGCGCTGCCGCGCTTGGGGAGCATTGGGCAGTCAGACTAGCGCTCCTTCCCCTACCACCACTACACTGTGCAGCGAGGAGACAGACGAAGCTCAGACCACGCTGACTAGATACAGTACGTACAGTCGTGCGGCCGACGGCTCTTGTGGGATTGTTGACATATTAATAGGGCTGTTTTGCCATAACAAATATACCGCACATACAAATAGAATCGTACTCCGATGTATGGAATGTGCAGGAAACGAACACAAGTGTTAAGTAAAGAATATTGTGATTTATTCCAAACTGAAATGTGAACATATTAGAGAGGAAAATTCAACAACAAATTGTATTCTTTTTAACACATTACATCTCTGTTGCACACTAAACATTTGGCATGCACAGAAATATGAAATTTCCCATTCTGCTTTAAGGACTACTGCTTCACCACTCCTTTTTTTAAAATGCTGATCAGTCATGACCACTGCGAAACTGATTTACTTACACGCTGTCAACAAAGCGCATTGGACTAGACTAGCGACTGATGGATCGGCTACACACTTCAGCGCGCTGAGCCATCCAAGCTCCTCTTATCACTTCTGTAACTACCTTTCTACAATGCGCTCGGGGAGCGCTGTCTGGATGGCCCTGCTGTACACAAACACTTTGATAAAATGTTTCCTAATTTCAGTGTTAGTGATTTTGTTTGTCAGAAGATGTTTCTTGTTACTGAAAAACCTGTTTAGCCAGAGCCAGAGCAATCCTGATTTCTGTGGTGCACCTATTGTGTGTGAAAATGCTTCCCAAGTAACAGAATTGATTGACTTGTTGTACGGTGTCATCATTTATCTTGATGTTTGTTGATATTTCTTTATTTGCTTTCCTAACAAAATATACGAATAAATTATTACACGAATTATTTTTACACGTCGTAACTAATTTCTCCCAGAAACTGCCCTCCTATTTGTTTAAGAAGTTGCACCGCTTGTGCTTTTACGTTAAACAAAATAGCAGAGGCGTGAGGAAATTCAGTAGAAGTGAAAACAACACCTTAAACAGGATCGCTAAGGAGCGGGGAAAGGATGTCTCTTTCGATGCGTGCTGGGCCCAAGATTCCGGATCGAAAGAAAGATGCTTTCCAAAAAAGGAATCGAATGAATTGTTTAAAACAAATCAAAAGCGGAATTGAAATTATCTAATTGATCGAGGAACCCAGAAGCGTGAAGGTCGTGACTGCGTTACAGTACGAAGCCAAGACCGACGAAATCGGACGAGAGATAGGGAACTTAAAATTACAAATGAAAGAGGACGAAACCAAGTGAACTATTTACTATTGTATTTAAAGTAAACTAAAACAGGTGCGCATAAGAGTAAGGATATATCTAAACACAAAATGAAAGGTAAACGTGAAGAGGTATAAAATCGCTTAATAACAAATAAAATAAAATTAATGATTAAAGATGGTACCTAAGAAAGGGGGACACAAAAACAATCTCAAGAGAAAAGTGTATAAATGAACTTAAGCACTAACAAAGATGAAACAAGATTAATTAAAATGTACTTACAATCAATGTGCAACTAAACCGTAAGCGCGACTCGATAACCAAAATTTAAAATACAAAAACAAAACAAAAACGAAAAAGATAGAGAGTATGGATGAGTCGAATAAGAGAACACCTCTACTTACGAGGATGACCTGGACTAGAATGCCCTTGCCAAGAACAGACTTCCAAAAAGCTCATGATGTTGTGAAATCATGGGGTAAGGGGGGGGGGGGGGGAGTGGTGGGGATGAGAAGGGTGCGTATGTAGGAAACGGGGGTGGGGGGTGGGAGAGGGGGGATGACACGGAGTTACGTAATATAACGAAGCCAGAGGAAACAACACAAAATTAACACATAAAAATAAAGGAAAATGAGTATTACATTAAATTAATTGACATTACCGGGACAGGAAATGAAAGGAAAGGTCGATCAGCTAAGAAATATGCTTTGTAGGAAAATATAGGCTTACGTAGAGGTAGTTATGTCTAAATATAACGACATACGAAGAAACAAAGGAATTAAGGCATGACGAATGGACAGTGACTAACACAAAGACCATCGCTCACACACTTTTCCTAAAACAGAGGGAAGGATCAAATAGGAGGCGAAATGAGACATGGCTCCGTTACTCCAATGATACCTTGACCCAAAAAACAAACTCTGATACGACAATCAAATGAAAGATACCTCGAAAGAGTGCACATCAATTTGTGACGTAATACAGAGCGTTGGTAAGCCTCGCAGAAAAGTAGCATATATTTCAGACCTGAGAGATTTGAGTAAAAATAAAACCGATTACATGAAAGGTAGGGATGACAAATAAACACAGAGGCTTCGCTAAACTAACGTAAACAAAGGCGAAGGGACTTGGGTTCATGGATCGAATTCACATCATCATAAGAAAGGGAAATTGATAAACTGAAATTCAAAAATGATAGCATGCCAGATAAAACCAAGTGATCGAATCGTACTTACGTTTAGTTGCGTTGGGCACGGGCGAAAAGCCCGACACACCTAGGCTGTGACCGTTTCACATGATGGTCAGAAAGGGAAGGAAGCCACCTTCTCTAAAAGGAACGCAGTAACGCCGCTCGGGAAAAATAAGTCGTAGAACTCCCCCTCTCCAGAACATAAAGGGGGCCAATGGGAGAAGCAAAGCTTAGTAACAAGTTATGCTTCAACCAATGGTAACACAGTGTCAGTAGGGGTGAAAAGTTTCACCACCTGACGAAACATTTACGCAGAATTACAAAGTTTGAACGCAGTAGGTGAGACAGAGAAACGTATGTCACAATAATGCGACATGAAGGAAATGATGATAATAATAATAATAATAATAATAATAATAATAATAATAATAATAATATGACAAAAAATAATGAACCTGATAAAAACGGTTCAAAATTCCCCTGCTCTCCCAAAAAAAAGGAATTTTCCTGGCCATGGAAATTTCTTTTTTCGTACAAAAAGAGAGGAAAAATATGTAAAGGGGGAAAAAATTGAATACTAAAAAAAAATTGGGTACTAAGGACCTCTAGGAGAATACAAAAAAAATGAACAGTTGACTAATCTGACCGTGAAATGAAGGTGGTACCCCCTTCATTGCTCGTCAACACTAGCCACTAACGTCAAAAGTACTGCGTTCAAAAAGAAATACAGTGAGTTCATATATTAAATAGTGATCATTGTTCTTGCTAGTTCATGATGATGCGGATGTCGAAATCTTCAAGATGGACGTTACCTCGGGACTGCAAATCTCTCCAGCCTCTGATGAGAAAAGATAGACAAAGTTAAATCGTGATCACATTAAAAAAAAAATACATTTGGGACACCCTGTATATAGGACCTTTCGTTGCGTCAACGAGGAATATGCAATAGTGTCATAATGTCTTCGAAAGGGAAAGTACTCTCCTTTTCAGCTGCTGAAAAATAAAGCCATGTATAGACCCAGTGAAGGGTGACTGGTCCGTTAACGAGTTCCGAGAAGACCCTCAGCTGTGTTAGCTCAGGTACACAAAGGTTGTTTGTTGTCACTCGCCAACCCTCTGGATGGTTGCTAGACAATACACGATATGCTGAGAACACTTGACAATTTAAAACCTAACAAAATATATGACTTCACAATAAATATCAAAATCAAGATGACACTAAGGTGCATGATATCTCAAAACCATGACACAAAAAGTCAATTACATGAATAAATGTAAAATAAATACCAAGTTCCTACAAGGTCAAACAGGAAGTGTTGAAGGGTCCTTGTCTGTCGTCGAACAATAGGAGTTAAGCCGAGGGGCAGTGCAAAAGAGGAGTAGGGGTGGTTTGCAAATAGTGACCGACCAGGTATATACTGACGGCCTTAGGCAAAGATATAGTTTGACAGAGATGTCAAGTATACACGACACACTCGCGTACGAGAAAAAGGCCACGGGTGTCTCCTGTCTTGTCACAGGAATAAATGAAAAGGAAGCACACGAATTAAGATCAGAATAGGCTCACATGCTAGGTTGGCTATTAAGGAGCTCGGGCATCCAATTAGAATAAAAGGAAAACAAAAACACAACATTATAGCGAGGCGAAATTCACAAGATCATTTGACAAATTTTTTCAACTGCGTGACGTGGGCCGAAGTCACTGAATTATCGTGATCGTCCACTAACTCAACTGAGACAGGATTTAAAAAGCGTGAAATAGTCTTGGGAGTTGACCAACGTAAGCACAGCTTACTGGAAATATGTTTGGTAGCGTCACTCAAAGGATGTAAACGACACAAAACTTTGTCCCCAATTTGGAATTGAACATCATGACGGCCTAAGTTGTAGCGCTTCGCTACTCTGGCTTTTGCTTTCTTGAGGTGACCGGTAGCGATGGCCCATTTTTGAGCAACAGAGGTAGCGCGAGAGGGTTCGGAAAGATATTCAATATTCCATTTGAGCAGCAAGGGGTCGACAAGCGACCGGCCTAGGAATAATTCCGCTGGAGTAGTTTGAACGGACGAATGGAAAGAGGTATTGAACCCGAGACTGAAATACTGTAGGTTCGTATCCCAGGAGGTTTGATCGGCATTGTGAAAAGCGGACATACAAGCCTTCAAGTTTTTGTGAAAACGCTCTACGTGATTTCCCTGCGGTCGATACGGTGACAAGAAAATATGTTGGATGCCCCAGTTAAATACCATAGTTTCAAAGGCTTTGGAACGGAATACAGAGGCGTTATCTGACACAAGGTACTTGGGAGGACCAAAAACTCCAAATATATATCTAGACAAGAAATGGATAGTAGTCTGAGAAGTGATATTCTTTACTGGGAATAACCAAATAAACTTCGAAAAACCATCAATGACAGTTAAAATGGCTTGATTGCCAGATTTTGATCTCACGACTGGACCAAAGTAATCAATGAAAAGGCGTTCGCCGGGACGAGTGACGATACCAGCTTGGTGGAAGCCTACACGAGTGTTCTGGGCAGGTTTAGAACGCTGGCAGGTTAAACATCTTCTGACATGAGCAAAAGCATCTACTTTAATTGAGGGCCAATAAAATTCACCGGATATCTTACGGAAAGTGCGCTGCATCCCTGCATGAGTTCCCAGTGCAGAATCATGATAATATGTCAAAAGCATATCACGTACTGCTAATGGAGCAAAAATTCTAAATTTAGAAGAGTTAGGAAGAACATAGCCAATAACATCATTTCGAACACAAAAGTTGCTTACTGCCGGATCTTTGTTTGCAATTTTTGCACGGAGGTCAGTGCAAAATGGATCCTCAGACTGGAATTTCCGGATATCCACAAAAGACCAAGGACAATGTTGCAATAGGAAAAGATTTTCTTGAAGTGGTGTACTGATAGAAACGCTCTCGATTGGAGTCCTAGGGGTCTCTTCAAACATGCGTGACAGGCAGTCTGCTACCGGGTTCTCGCTCCCTTTTACGTGGATGATATCAAACTTAAAAGATGACAACCTCAAAATCCACCTGTTGATGCGTCCAAGCTTTTTCACGTGAGAAAGACTCCATTTCAAAGCCTCATTGTCGGTAAAAACAGTAAAGTGACGGTGTTCCAGAAAGGTCCTGAATTTTTCACATCCAAATACCACAGCAAGACTTTCCTTCTCGAAAATTGAGTAACGTCGTTCATGTTGATTTAACATACGACTCGCGAAGGCCACTGGTGCAAATTTTCCATCCACACGCTGGCTCAAAACACTAGAAATGGCCAAATCACTGGCGTCACAATGTAAAAAGAAAGCTGATTCGAAATCAGGCGTGTGCAGTACTGGTGCAGACATAAGGGCTTCTTTCAAAACATTGAAAGCTTTGTCCTGTTCTGGCCCCCACACAAATTTCACATTCTTCTTTTTGAGAGCATTTAGAGGTGCCGAAATGTCAGAGAAGTTTTTGATAAAACGAGAATAGAACGTGAACATACCCATTACTCTTCTCAAGGCCCTAATTGTGGTGGGTACAGGTAACTGCTGAATGCAATCTGCGCGCTCGGGTATGACACGGATACCATCGGCTGACAGAATGTGACCCAGAAATTTAATTTGAGTACAGCCCAAAGAGGTCTTTTTTGGATTGATAGTGAGGCCGGCCTTCCTGAGGCGGGAGAAAACTTCCCTAAGATGAACGACATGCTCCTCAAAAGATCTGCTGTATACGACTAAATCGTCAAGATAATTAAATACAAAATTGAACTTCAGGTCTCCCAAGATGTCGTCTAGCACGCGACTGAGGACTTGTGCACCAACAGCTACACCCATCGGAAGACGTTTGAAATTATATAACCCGAAAGGGGTGTTAAAAGCAGTGAAGTCGCGACTCTCAGCATCCAAAGGAATCTGATAATAGGCACTATTTAGATCAATCATCGAATACACATTGGCCCCGTGGAAATGTTGAAAAGCACTCTCAATAGTAGGCAGTGGGAAATTATCAAAGACTACCTTCTTGTTCAATTTTCGGTAGTCTACGACTAGCCGGTACTCGCCTTCTTCTTTCTTGGGAATTAAGAAAGCAGGAGACCCATAAGCTGATTTGGAAGGAACTACTACTCCCCGATCTTGCAAATCATTGATATACTTTTTCATGGCCAAGAGCTTGGGCGGATTACAAGGAAACGGAGGACTTCGAACAGGTACATTGTCACTCAAGTCAATGTGGCATTCGTGATTTACAGCAGAACCTAAATCTTCTGTGAGGACATCAGAAAATTCCTCAACTAAATCGTTCAGAGTATCACGTTGCTCGGACATCAAAGTTAATGGAAGATGTACGGAAAATACAGGAGACACATCAACGTAGTTAGAAGTACATTCTTCAAAGGGGAACATTTTATCTGAGCGAAATTTGAAACAAAATGAATCGTTAATAAAATCCAACTGCATACCAGTTTTATGCATAAAGTCAATTCCTAAAATACATTGAGTGGAGAGATTGTTAACCACATGAAAAACATGTTTCCAAGAAAATCCGTGAATTTGAATGCGACATAGAATAGTTTCGGCAACGTCGATAACTGACGATCCCGCAGAGAGGAACTGACATTTATTCTGTACGGGGTGTTTTTGCGAAGATCGAATGCTATCTGCCACTGAACGGTGGATGAAACTTCTGGTGGCGCCTGTATCCAAAATAGCAGGTGCCGAGACATTATCGAAATTTACTGAGACTCCTGGTTGTAACACAACATCGAAATTAGATGCATTGTCAAGTTTGGATGGAGGACTGCTCCGGGAGTCGAACTCAGAACACCTCCCTATGAGTTTTCCTGGTTGGAATTACAATTTGGACAGGAACGAGTCGTGACCTCATTCATCCCACAGCCAAAACAGAATTTTCGGCGTTTTAAAGAACACATTTTAAAATGATGTCCAAGTTCATTACAGTTCCAACAAATTATGCGACCAGAAGAAACATTGCGTGTGATTGTTGTTGGGGTGTTCGTAGTCCTTTCACGGGAAACAGCAGAAGAATTACGAGCCACAGAAGGGCTTGGGTTAGAATTCCTAGAAAGGGACTCAGCACGGCGAGCAGACGGCTTAAACCGTAAGGTGTCGTCTTTTGTTCGGTCGACAGCTGGGCTAGACAGTGTTGTCTGGGGGGAGTAGGCTAACTCGGGGAAAATCGTATTATCGGCTCTTGGAGGTGGAGTATAGTTCGAACAGGCTCGTGCATTTAATTCATACTCACGGCCTTGCGATATGATGTCCTCGATGGAAAAAATGGATGTACGCCGAATGAAGTATTTATAAGTGGGATTTAAATTCCTGTATATAATTTCCAACAGATCCCTGGGATGAAAGGGTTGGGGGAGGTTCGCTGCTAACAGCCGAACTGAGGTTACATAATCGTCGATCATCTCCCCAGGAGCCTGAGTACGGGAGTATATTTCTTGTTTGAGAGCGAAATCGAAATCTTGTGGCGTGAAACGGTCCTTAATGCACCCAACAAATTCGTCCCATGACTTATAAAAATTCGGAGTAGTGCGATGCCACATCAGCGCTTTTCCAGACAAAAGAATAGGTAAGCAACGTACAATATTGTCGGGATTAATATCGTGACAATAACACAATTCCTCCACACGTTGGATAAAACAAAAAACTGATGAGGTATTGTTTTCTCCGGAAAAAGTCAAACCCCACCTACTCACTACTGATGCAACATTTTCGTTGTGGCGAGCACTATTAACAGTGCCTACAGGGGCGATGGAGCAATCTAAAAGGGGAGGGTCTATCATTAGCAGGTCCTGTGTCGTATCTTGCAATAATGGCGTGGGCATTGTTAAAGATTCAAAGCCCATAAAATTTAACTCCTTTTTGACGGGTGGGAATTCTGACTTAGACATGACAATAGACAAGGAGAAAAGTAAAACACTTTAACTTAGTAAAATAAAGGTCACAATACCGTAATGCGTCCTATTCCAGCGTTGCGAAGTACTCACTAACTTGTTGCACTCTTCACCTCGGAACTAGATTCTTTGGATGTCTTGTTCACTCGAGAAATGCTTTCACAGTCCACACTTTCTTCGGGGATGGGGGAACAATTCAGTACAGGTATCTTAAACTCAGAAAGACAACATTGTAATAATTGAAAAAAAAATATATATATATAAGTTTGGTAACCTAAAGGGAACGATTTCGCGTTTAACCACGCTCTGATTTACCATTTGCACCGCTTGTGCTTTTACGTTAAACAAAATAGCAGAGGCGTGAGGAAATTCAGTAGAAGTGAAAACAACACCTTAAACAGGATCGCTAAGGAGCGGGGAAAGGATGTCTCTTTCGATGCGTGCTGGGCCCAAGATTCCGGATCGAAAGAAAGATGCTTTCCAAAAAAGGAATCGAATGAATTGTTTAAAACAAATCAAAAGCGGAATTGAAATTATCTAATTGATCGAGGAACCCAGAAGCGTGAAGGTCGTGACTGCGTTACAGTACGAAGCCAAGACCGACGAAATCGGACGAGAGATAGGGAACTTAAAATTACAAATGAAAGAGGACGAAACCAAGTGAACTATTTACTATTGTATTTAAAGTAAACTAAAACAGGTGCGCATAAGAGTAAGGATATATCTAAACACAAAATGAAAGGTAAACGTGAAGAGGTATAAAATCGCTTAATAACAAATAAAATAAAATTAATGATTAAAGATGGTACCTAAGAAAGGGGGACACAAAAACAATCTCAAGAGAAAAGTGTATAAATGAACTTAAGCACTAACAAAGATGAAACAAGATTAATTAAAATGTACTTACAATCAATGTGCAACTAAACCGTAAGCGCGACTCGATAACCAAAATTTAAAATACAAAAACAAAACAAAAACGAAAAAGATAGAGAGTATGGATGAGTCGAATAAGAGAACACCTCTACTTACGAGGATGACCTGGACTAGAATGCCCTTGCCAAGAACAGACTTCCAAAAAGCTCATGATGTTGTGAAATCATGGGGTAAGGGGGGGGGGGGGGGGAGTGGTGGGGATGAGAAGGGTGCGTATGTAGGAAACGGGGGTGGGGGGTGGGAGAGGGGGGATGACACGGAGTTACGTAATATAACGAAGCCAGAGGAAACAACACAAAATTAACACATAAAAATAAAGGAAAATGAGTATTACATTAAATTAATTGACATTACCGGGACAGGAAATGAAAGGAAAGGTCGATCAGCTAAGAAATATGCTTTGTAGGAAAATATAGGCTTACGTAGAGGTAGTTATGTCTAAATATAACGACATACGAAGAAACAAAGGAATTAAGGCATGACGAATGGACAGTGACTAACACAAAGACCATCGCTCACACACTTTTCCTAAAACAGAGGGAAGGATCAAATAGGAGGCGAAATGAGACATGGCTCCGTTACTCCAATGATACCTTGACCCAAAAAACAAACTCTGATACGACAATCAAATGAAAGATACCTCGAAAGAGTGCACATCAATTTGTGACGTAATACAGAGCGTTGGTAAGCCTCGCAGAAAAGTAGCATATATTTCAGACCTGAGAGATTTGAGTAAAAATAAAACCGATTACATGAAAGGTAGGGATGACAAATAAACACAGAGGCTTCGCTAAACTAACGTAAACAAAGGCGAAGGGACTTGGGTTCATGGATCGAATTCACATCATCATAAGAAAGGGAAATTGATAAACTGAAATTCAAAAATGATAGCATGCCAGATAAAACCAAGTGATCGAATCGTACTTACGTTTAGTTGCGTTGGGCACGGGCGAAAAGCCCGACACACCTAGGCTGTGACCGTTTCACATGATGGTCAGAAAGGGAAGGAAGCCACCTTCTCTAAAAGGAACGCAGTAACGCCGCTCGGGAAAAATAAGTCGTAGAACTCCCCCTCTCCAGAACATAAAGGGGGCCAATGGGAGAAGCAAAGCTTAGTAACAAGTTATGCTTCAACCAATGGTAACACAGTGTCAGTAGGGGTGAAAAGTTTCACCACCTGACGAAACATTTACGCAGAATTACAAAGTTTGAACGCAGTAGGTGAGACAGAGAAACGTATGTCACAATAATGCGACATGAAGGAAATGATGATAATAATAATAATAATAATAATAATAATAATAATAATAATAATAATATGACAAAAAATAATGAACCTGATAAAAACGGTTCAAAGTGTAAATAATGTTAAGTATTGATGATGATGATCAGGTGCCATCAAGTCGGCGTCGACTCCTAGCGACTGCATGGATGGACTGTCTCCACATGATTCGGTCTTCAGCCATATACTTCAGATCCTTCAGTGACATATTCATGTTGGATTTGATGGAGTCGATCCATCTCAATGCTGGCCGCCCTCGTCTCCGAGACCCTTCCACCTTACCAAGCATAATTGTCTTTTCCAACGGATCAGAACACCTCATAATGTGTCCAAAGTATGACAGCTGTAATCGTGTTATTAATGCTTCAAGAGACAGATCTGGTTTGATTTTTTGAATCACACATACATTTGTCTTCTTGGCTGTCCAAGGAATATGCAGCATCCTTCTCCAACACCAGAGCTCAAAAGCATCAATATACTTCCTATCACGTTTCCTTATGGTCCAGCTTTCACAACCATATGTAGCTAATTTTAGTAGGCAAAGAAACAACGGAACACTTGAAGATCTTATCCAGGCCTTTAAAAGCTGCTCTTCCTAGGGCAAGTCTTTGGCGAATGATAGAATAAATGTTATTGCTATTGAGTGCAAATCGTACAGGATGTTGCGCCAAGAATAATTTTAAATACAGTATTGTTAAATGAAGGGGTTTATTATATAGTTTTCATTTTTAAATCGCTTATATTCCCAGCTCCACTTCACCCACGTGCTCTTCGAGGGATAATTCCTCTAGCTTCGCGAGGACTGTTTCTGGGAGTTGAACACACTTTGTAAGCGGGTAAAACTGGGGACTGTGACAGGTCGATTGCCAAGTCGACCACTGACTTGGGTCTAATTAAAGAATGGGAAGAAAATGTATTTTGACCTGTTGATAGGTACCGTCCAAATATTTGCCTGGTGGCGAAAATGGGAATCCATGAAAACAATTTTCAGGATGGCCGAGATGAGAATCTAACCCTTCGCTCTCCTGATGCCAGCGAGGCACGAGGTAGCGCGTCAGAGCTCTCGGCCACCGTGGCTGATTATTATATTAATACACTAAAATATTCGTATTAATATAAGGCAAAGAAAATTGTGCTTTGGGATGTAATCGCATCATTAGCCTAGCCTTATCCTGAAGCATGGGACTACTAGCTGAGTCATCATGTGCACGTCAGTTCCAAGACTAAACACACAGCCGTATGGTTTCCTCTCCGGTGCTTTTAAGGCTAGATTGTAAAATATATGGCACTGAGCTCACATCTACCCTTTCCGCCCTGTGCGTTTGCTCGAGGCACTTTCCTGTGCGAGGCAGCTCAACCTTACTTGCTCTACATCATTTACTCGGGTAAACCTGATAAATGAAGATCTGACATTATTCCTAAGAAATGCAGGGACAGAAGGCAGGAGAAGCGTAAAATAATTTCAGGCAGATATCCAAGGGTGGTCAGATACACATATTCCTTTTATCCTATTTATTCGAAGTGACTTTTGGCATGGTCGACGGGTGTATGGCAGACCGTTGACCGGGAGTTAATGGCTCACTGCCCGAGCCACATGTAGCGTATTTTTGCTGTGTCAATCGTTCGTAAAACACCCGGCAAAGGCTTCTGGCATATTTCCGTCTGAAGGAGGAATTCGTTTGTGTTAGCAGTGCTGCGAGTGATACCAAATGTTTTTTAAACTAGTATAACAGGGGGACACCTACATTTTGTGATCTTTTGTAAAAATAGAATGAAATTTGTACAATTTTTTTGTAAAGAAATGCTTAGTGCTTCGTATGTACGAACATAATTTTTCCATTAATTTCCAGCTGTATGAGTTTCACTCAGATCCACAAGTCGATAAAAAAGTAAAGAAGATCGTGGCTATTTCTACAAGAAACCGCACATTAAACGCCGACCACTTACAGTACATACGAGAAGATCGGTCAAATTCGTACTAGCTTCGAATATTCTCCCTGGAAAACAATCCGACCACTGCATTCGTCACGTGAATCCAAGAGAGTTTTGTTTGACGCTTTTGTAGACAGGCTAATTACGAATGTCGTATAGCCAGCTCGTTGTGGAGACGAACTGTGTTGAGTGAATGGCATCATCATCCGAAGGTGTCAGCAATGCTTGCTAGGCGAGGAACAGCACTTCGAACATCTTCTGCAAATTTTAAGTGTTGTACATTGAACAATACGCTTTTTTGTATCCTTCTTTTCTCCTTTCATTCATTCTTTCTGTGTATCTTTCTGTCTATCTTTCTTTCTGTCTTTCTTTCTATCTTTCTTTCTTTCTTTCTTTCTTTCTTTCTTTCTATCTTTCTTTCTTTATTTCATTATTTCTTTCTGTATATATTTCTTTCTTTCTTTCTTTCTATCTTTCCTTCTGTTATCTTTCTTCCTTTCTTTCATTTTATAATTCTTTCTTTCTTTCTTTCTTTTTCTTTCTTTCATTCATTCTTTCTGTCTATCTTTCTTTCTTTCTTTCTGTCTATCTTTCTTTATTTCTATCATTCTATCTGTCTTTCTTTCTATCTTTCTTGATTTCTATCATTCTTTCTTTCTTTCTTTCTTTCTTTCATTCTAACTTTCTGTCTATCTTTCTTTCTTCTTTCTATATTTTTTTCTGCATATCTCTCTTTCTTTCTTTCTTTCTATCTCTCTTTCTGTCTTTCTTTCTTTCTTTCTTTCTTTCTTTCTTTCATTCTTTACATCTTTCTTTCTCTCTATCTTTCTCTGTCTTTCTTTCTATCTTCCTTTCTATCTTTCCTTCTGTATTTCTTTCTTTCTTTCTTTTTTTCTTTCTTTCTTTCTGTCTTTCTTTCCTTCTTTCTATCTTTCTTTCTATTTTTCTTTCTATCTTTCTTTCTTTCTATCTTTCTATCTTTCTTTCTGTCTTTCTCTCTTTCTATCTTTCTTTCTCTCTATCTATCTTTCTGTCTTTCCCTCTTTCTATCTTTCTTTCTATCTTTCCTTCTGTCTTTCTTTCTTTCTTTCTTTCTTTCTTTCTGTCTGTCTTTCTTTCTATCTTTCTTTCTGTCTTTCTTTCTTTCTTTCTTTCTTTCTATCTTTCTTTCTCTCTATCTTTCTGTCTTTCTTTCTCTATATTTCTTTCTTTCTTTCTATCTTTCTATCTATCTTTCTTTCTTTCTTTCTTTCTTTCTTTCTTTCTTTCTTTGTCTTTGACAGCAGGCAGTGCACAGTACGCAGCTCGGGAGGAGAGTGCTCAGTTCCTGACCAGCAGACTGTATGAAACCCGTCGACAATACCAAACGTCACCCTGCACAGATCCCGGTGACTACGTCTTCACTTGACTTCGAGAGCAGCGGTAGGAGATGGGCGTGGAGCGGTGCGGGGAACGTGCCGAATACTTCCCTGCCTAAGTACATTCAGTAGCATGTTTTCTCGGACATTCTAGCCAAAGCCAGTGCCACTTAGTATGGCAAATGTTTTTCGCTGCATAAGTGTGCAGGAGGAATCTTTTGTACGCTGACGATGTGGAACTAATATCTGACAGTATTTATGACCTATAGGAGAGTTTAGACCAATGGAGGAGAGCTCTAGAGTCTAATGGACTGCGCATTAGTAGAACCAAGACTGAATATATGGTATGCGACTTCAACAACAATAAACCCAGTATGACAAATAATGAAGTTAAACTAGATGGTGAAACCTTACCAAGGGTAACAAAATTCAAATATCTAGGTTCTGTCATTGCTGAAGATGGTACGATAACCGCCGATATAATCCATAGCCCGCGTTTGGGTGGAACAAGTGGCGCGAATTAACAGGAGTGTTATGTGATCCGAAAATACCCATAAGAACGAAGGGGAAATATAAAGGGAGGTGGCGCGCAGTTCGTCACTCCTGTGGGGGTCCGGGCGGGGACACCAAGAGCCCGCCGATGAGCCAGCTTGGTGTCCTAGGTGAAACCCCACACAAGACACGGCACAAACCTAGAAGAATTGCTGAGTTTTAATTCACCGGCCGTGAAAGCCAATATACCATCTTTTTGGAAGCCTTCATAGGGAGGTTAAGGCTGCTTGAGCTTTTAGTTCTCGCAGTCAAGTGGTGCAGTTGCACCTAATATAAAGGGAGGTGGCGCGCAGTTCGTCACTCCTGTGGGGGTCCGGGCGGGGACACCAAGAGCCCGCCGATGAGCCAGCTTGGTGTCCTAGGCGAAACCCCACACAAGACACGGCACAAACCTAGAAGAATTGCTGAGTTTTAATTCACCGGCCGTGAAAGCCAATATACCATCTTTTTGGAAGCCTTCATAGGGAGGTTAAGGCTGCTTGAGCTTTTAGTTCTCGCAGTCAAGTGGTGCAGTTGCACCTAATATAGAGGGAGCTGGCGCGCAGTTCGTTACTCCTGTGGGGGTCCGGGCGGGGACACCAAGAGCCCGCCAATGAGCCAGCTTGGTGTCCTAGGCGAAACCCCACACAAGACACGGCACAAACCTAGAAGAATTGCTGAGTTTTAATTCACCGGCCGTGAAAGCCAATATACCATCTTTACGAAGGGGAAAGTTTATAAAACTGCCGTATGACCAATCCTTCTCTATGGTAGTGAAACATGGGCTACCAGAAACGCACATGAGCAAAAGCTACATACCACTGAAATGCGTATGTTACGATGGGCAGGTGGAGTTACTCTCAAAGATAGAATCCGTAATGAACATGTGCGGGGCAGTTTCAAAGTAGCGCCTATAACAGAGAAACTTTTAGAAACCAGGCTAAGTTAGTTTGGACATGTTATGCGAAGACCGGAGAATCATGTAGTGAAGAAGTGCCTTTCCATGACTACGTAAAAGAGACGGAACGGCAGACCTCAAACAACATGGATGACGAATGTCCAGAGACACATGATAGTATTGGCCTATCTGCTGATGATGCTTTACAAAGAAATGAGTGGCGCCTCAGGATTAAGAAAGCCGACCCCGCGTAACGGGAAAAGGCGAGGAGGAAGAAGAAGAAGTGTGCAGGAGGAGGGGGATGGACAAGTACAGATCTAGCTGCCGGTACCTGTACATTACAATATGTAACACTACTTGCAGGAGTTGCTTAAAATGCTCTAAATACAATCTGACGCACAAGTTCACTATAAGGAGAAAATTCTCTCGCACATTTTCAGGCACTTCTACATTTCTTCAATAGACCTGCAAGCCCAACAGCGTAGATCTCCCATGTCCGTGAATGAATCCCGGTAAATGAGAGGTGTGTCATGGCCCTAGTAAATAGTTGACAGGGTTCAGGTCCTTCTATTTATGAGCCCGATGGTGCACTCCGGAGAAACAATGGCAACTAACTCCAGATGTCTGTGAAACGTTCTTTTTGTTGTTAATATTTTAATTAGGGGCTTGCACATCGTAGCGATTTAAGCCCCTTGCACTTGGATGTGCGTGTGGTTGTAGAATTCGTCTAATAATTTGTGTAATTCTGGGGTCTGTAGTGGCGTACGTATTTGTAATAGAGTATAAGATTGAGAAAGAGGTTGCTGTTGCCTTCTTTAAGTTAGAAGCCATCCCAATATTTAACGGAGTAGAAGTGGGGACACCACGCAAAACCACTTCTGGAATGGGTGAGGGGGAATCAAACCCTCCTCTTGTCAGTTTTGCCTCTAGAGACTGAGTGAACTCCGTTCCAAGACTAGAATTACATTTCATTGAAGAACCAGGAATCGAAGTATGGCCTCCGGTGTGTCAACCAACTATGCAAGCCATGTGGTGATCTGTCTGAAATACATTAATTATTAGAATTCATACTTTCAATCGGGCAGTACTCCCTCGTATTGTAGTGGCTAGCATTCCTGTGTGCTCCTTAATCGCATGATTAACGATCCTGTAAAACTGCGAGCTTCCATCCTTCCCTCCATCCTTCCTCCGTTTCCCCCTTCCTACCTTCATTCCTCCCTTCGTTCTTTCCTTCCTATACACTTTTCAACCTTCTTTTCCTTCTTCCTTCGTCCTTATCTTCCATTCTATATTTCTTCTTTTCTATCTTCCTTCCTATATTCTTTCCTTCTTTCCAATACAAGAACACGGGGCTAATTAACCACGATGTCGTAATCCCCCTGAATGAATCATCAACAACGATATGGATCGAGGTATTAAGTTTTCTCGCTTTGCTGTAAGTGCCAGCTTGCCACGGTGGGTGAGTGGATAGCTTGTCGGTCTACCAACCCCAAGATTGCAGGTTCGCTCCTGGCCGTGGTAAGTGATTTTTGAAAGGCGGCAAAAATACGACACGCATGTCATACGATGTTGACATGTCAAAGAACCCATTTAAATTCAGTAGGCCGTGTTCATAATGACAAAATTAATCTCGGGAGTTTCCGCCAACACAAAGTTCCTCATTTCTCTACTAGAAAGCGCTATAGTGTTCAAGGAGATTAGATATCTTACCTCTTTGACTTTCTTAGTGATTCAAGGAACAACGAAATTCGACATGCAAGCTACCCTCTGGGTGTCACATTACAAAGCTTGTACCCGGCACCCGAGGCCATACAATAAAAAACTGCAAGTGCCCTTCGTATAGAGCAGAAGACGATGTTGCTCTGTGATACGCCGTATAAGGTATACAAGGAAGACTGCTCAACCGGCCACTCACTGTACAGTTCAACACAATGCACTAAAAATAAACTTACATTTTTTTTTAGGATTACAAAATACACTGAAGATTGCATTTAATTTTATAGCCCTCTTTTAGACAGCCTATATTTATTTATTTATTTATTTATTTAATATTTATTTATTTATTTATTTATTTTTCTTATTCTATGTTCGATTTTGGCCTACTTTGGACCACGGGAAACAATTGACTTGCTGATTAGTCCTTTTTTCTGCTCCCAGAAACTCTTCATCCTTTCACTGTGGATTCTCTTCCTTTCTTCCGACCAGATGTTCTTGGCTCTTCTCCTTTGCTTTTCCTGGAACCCCTTGAATGCATCAATCGTACCTCGAAACACCTCTCTATTCCAGATCTCATTTGGACTGACCCCAACTTCCTCCATATCCTTTCTTATTTCATCTACCCATTTTGTAGTCGCTTTTACCTTGGTGATGTAATTAAAGATCTTCTTCGTTAGTCGACTATCGCTCATTGTCGTAAGGTGTCCTTAGAACTTCAATCTTCTCTTTTTCTTTTTCTTTTTTCTGCTTGTCCGTAAAGATCTTTGTTTCGCCTCTTCCGCCATGTACCATCATTTCTATTGAGATCTTCCTCAAGATTTTTCTTTCTGTCTTCTGCAGTTCCTCTAATTCACCTTTCTTGTTCAGTATCAAACATTGTGAACTATACAATCCCTCAGGCTTGACAACCGTGGTATAGTGTCTTTATTTATTTATATATATATTTATTTATTTATTTATTCTTTGGTCGTTTGGGCCACCTACGGACCACGGTGCTTGTGCTTTAGCTGTTGTCTGCCACTTCTGGTGTTTTGGTGGATTTTTTGGTGGCTGCTTTTGTGCTGAAATGTTAAACCTTTCTATTGGACCAGTAATCTTACATATTCTTGCTCAACTCTATCTCACGTTGCTTGAGGCATTTTTTGGACGCGTTGTGGTGATATTCTGCAATGGATGTGAGGAATGGCCTGGTTTCAACTGTTAGACGGTAGCGACTACTGTCATTTATTATGTCTTGCTGATTATCAAGTTCAGCAAAATCCTTGTAAATTTGTTTGATCCACCAGTGGATTTACCTTTTTTTTGAATACCTTGAAGATCTTATAAGACTACCTGTGATTGTCTATTCAGTACAGGTGGTCGTAGAAAGCCAGCCGTCTCCTTCTTATGGTATAGGCGAGGTTTTCCTGGTGTTCATTTATATACTCTGGCGGAAAAAATAGGACACCATTTTAGAGGTTACCAATTCACTCAAGATTTATTGCGGCAACATTGCTTATGGAGTACAAGAAATGATTAAATATACAGATCAATAGGTCAAGAGGTTCAGAGATACCAGGTATCGACCCATGCTGAAACACCCATATTAGTAGTCTATGGGGTGTAGCCACCACGGGCGGCCATGCAAGCACTGACTCTTGCATTCAGTCGATCATACAGATGGCGAATACTGCCTTGGGATATGTTGTTCCACGACTGCTCGACCTGTTCACACAGTTCTGTATGAGTTGTGGGAGGATGAGTCACTTGTCGGTCCATCATGTCCCACACGTGCTAGATTGGCGACAAGTCCGGCGATCGTGCTGGCCTGGTAAGTTTCTGCACGTCTTTCAGTGCACGTTGAGTTGCTCGGGCAGTGTGTGGGTGAGCATTATCCTGTTGGAATAACACATTCCCTTCCTTTTGCAAGAACGGCAAAAGAACGAGTCGAACAACATCCTGCACGTATCGAGAGCTGGTTAGCTTTCCCTCCACAAACACCAAAGGTGAACGAGAGTTGTAGCTTATCGCACCCCAGACCATAAGGCCTGGGGTAGGGCCAGTGTGTCTTGGACGAATACACTCTACGAGACAGCGCTTACCAGGTCTACGTCGAACTCGCCAACGACCATCACTTGCGTGCGGGCAAAATCTGCTTTCATCGCTGATGACCACGGCACGCCATTCTATCTTCCAAGTGATCCTCTGACGGCACCAGTCAAGCCGTGCACGTCGATGCTGTGGCGTGAGTGGAAGACGGGCTAGTAGTGTGCGTGCCCGTAGCCCCACAGCTAGTAACCGGTTCGCAACAGTTCGTGTTGACCCTTCTGGGCTCACAAACCCTCGTATCTGTGCTGTGGTAGCTGTACGAACTGCCTCCGCTGTTCTCACAATACGACGATCCTAGCGGACGTCTGTGCCTTGTGGACGTCCAGAACCTCGTCTACGGGTGTGAGAATGTTCACGTGACCACTGATACGAGCATCGTAGCACAACGGACACAGCTCGTCCAACCTGTGTGGCAATTCTCCGAAAGGGCCAACCCGCCACTTGGAAGACCACAATTTGACCCCTTTCAAACTCGCTCAGTTGGCTTTAGGAAGCAGGAGTGCGTCTCCGTGGCATTGTACCTGCTTGCTTCAAACGTTTGCACCACAATGAGCCGTATGGCTGTGAGCTTTCCCTATTAAGTGGTAGACACAGATGGCGCTCTGGTAGCTATGCCACTACGCTGTCTGTTGGCGGACGACGTTGAAACCCTTATCAGTACATCTACTATCCCCCAGGTGGCATCTGCCTTCATCGGATCACAATCGACGTCGACTTTTCAGGTGACCTAATTTTATTTTCCGGCAGTGTATTTATTGATACTTTTAGTGTGGCGAAATTAGGATTCCTGGCCTTCTCTTACACATAACCACACACAATGCCACGTATTACAAATAACACACATATCTGTCATTCGTGACCTACCACACTAGTAGGATATATAGGCCGAAGCTGGCACAGGGGCTAATGCGTAAAATGGCGGCCGCGCGCAACCAGCCCTATGTTATTCTTATGGAGGGGACAGTCATAGCTGGCACAGGGGCTAATGCGCAAAATGGAAGCCACGCCCTGAGACCGTGAATAATGTCACAGGGGGAGTTCGACCGTGTAGTCGCTAAATGGAATATTTATTATTATTATTATCATTATTATTATTATGTAATTATTGATTAATCATGTACAATCAAGACCAGCCTTATATAATCCACTTTATGATTAAGTGGCAGAATTCTTGGATGTCACTGTGGAGTCCCCGGTCTGAGTCCTGGCTTTGCCAAGAAATTTAATTTCTGGTCTGATAGTTGGGATGGGGTACACTCAGCCTTGTGAGGCAAAACTAAGAAGAGTGGGGTTAATTCATACCTCAGCCATTTTGCCTAACCCAACTTTACCTAACCTCACCTAACCTAACCTAATCTAACCTTACCTAACCTAACATAACCTTTGTTCACCGAACCAAGCATTTCCTCACTTAACTTCACCTAACTTAACCTAACCTAACTTTACCTAACCTAACCTTTAAAGCTAAGCCAAAGGCTAATCAACACACTCAAAGTATATAAGGGTACATGCAACTATCTTTTTGCTAGTCTTATAGAGAGTAAGGTAAAGCTAACAACTGTGGCTACTGTGCAAAATGTTCGCTACACACAACCAGCTTAGGATTACAAAGTCAGTTAAGTTTTAAAAAGAAAAAGTTTTATTAATTTTTTTCTTTTCATTTTCATATTTCACACATTGCAATTTGTCAAATTCCAATCTTCAGTTTTTAAATTTTAGTTTTAAGTTTTTTGAATTTTGTCAGTATGGAAACAGGGATTTTTCAATTTTGTTGTTTACATGTTTTTGATTTAGTCCATGTCTAAAGTTCATATTTGCCAAACACGATTTTTTCATTACATATAACAAGGCTGTATACCTTATCCCAAAGCATATAGGTAATACATGGGATATACTATACCTTTGAGTACCTAGTTTAGCTAACTAATGCAATTTCTCAAAATTACTAGAGGTTAACAGTTTGGATTAGGAGTGGGAGGTGGGTACTAATTTAAAATTTCCAAGCAGTGTTCATACAATATGTTTTATTCATTTTTAATATATTTACACTATTTACACATTATACATTTGTTATAATTACAGTTGTTTTTATTTTTGTTTTCTATTTTTATTTATGTTTGCGTATGAATAATTTTTTTTTAATTTTTGTGTTTTCTATGTTTAGTGCTATTGTTTTATTTCCTAAATTGTTTTGTTTTATGTATTTGGTATATTCAGGCAGAGGATTTTGATATTCTTAACTTAACTCTTTAAGCATGGTCAATGATTGAGTAATGACCATAAGCATGAGTACCTATATCATTAGTATCAATTACTCTTTTATCATCTCCAGGACACAAAGCAATTTTGTTTAGTCTTATAGATGATATGTCATGTTGTTTAGAAGCGATAATGTTCATTGGTATTCTTTTTACATTGTTTTTCATGACACAATCCTTATAATCTTGAAAGCTTATACAATTTTTTTTTGACAAACTTCTACTAATACCTTTAATCTTTTTGATTTCTTTACCATTTATGTCTAAAGCATACATTTTAACTCTAAGTCCAACAAATGCTTTAATAATTTGTCCACAAGCCTCGTCTTTAAAATTTCCCAACGTTTTCTTGTTTGATATAGAGTAACATATATGATTAGTAGGATAATCAGATGTGTCCAGGTGTTCTAGAAAATCCAACTTGTCTTGATATACATCTTGGGTGTTAACCAAATAAATGAACGAGTCAGTATCCATATACATGAGTTTAAGATTGTCCATGCCATAATAGGGTAGCAGGACATCATACTGGTGTGAATACATTAGAGTTTTTGAAATATCCAGTATACATATTCCAATATATATAGGCTTATTGAATACAATGTAACGTTTAGCCATGTGGAAAGCAGCTAGGTTAGGACGATAAATTGTTCTGTCAACAAATGTCGGCTTTGCTATTAGCTTTTCAGCCTTTTTGCAGTCTGTCACAAGACGTATGTCTATTCTTTTATGAATAATTTCCATTGTTTTCCAAAAATGGCATTGTTGAATAATTTGTATTGATTTTTCTCAATATCATTTTTGGCTTGTTTTCGAAGGTTGTTATTAAAATCAACGTATGCCTTTAGCCAAGGTCTTTGTTTAAACTTTAACACACGATGAATTTTTACCAAGTTTAGTCCATGATCTAAAGCCTGTTTAAGTGCCATGTAATGAACAACGTACCGCCTTCGATTTCCAAGATGAGGAATTAGTTTTTTGAGAGACGAATCCTTAGGTTGTGTACACTCTGGTAGGAAAGGTAAATCGTTGTGTAGATCATGAAGGTCGCATGGGTAATCAACATCAACGTCTAGAATGTACCCCACAGGATCGTCTTCCTTTAGTGTTCCTAGATCAACCGCATCTGGAGAAACCCATTGAAATCCACCATAAGAAAGAGAGTGACACACAGCCCACACATATTGGTTGTTGGCATCATCATAGGTAATAAACTGCGATGGTTTCTCAGAATCATAGGTTTCCATGCATTTATTGTTAGCTTCTGAATACCGATGAGACACCTGACATATGCCTCCACGTATCCCAGACTCTATTAAAAGAATCTGATCGTAATCCTGTAGCAATTCCAGTTCAATTCCAGTGGAAAGGAGCATTGCCTCGAAACTTAAACCAGGCGAAGTAAAGAAGTGTGCAGCATCCACTCGGTGTGTTTCTAATGTTTTGTTTCTGAACGTTTCAATGCTGTCTGCAAGTAGGAGTACATCTGAAATTAGGTAGATGTCACTATACCCCCCTAGAGTTTTAATGTTGAACTGATTCCATACATTTTTGGCATGTTCATAGTCTTCTTTCATAGTCTTTCTTTTGTAGACTTAGAAAAGGCTTTTGATAACGTTGATTGGACTAAATTGTTTGACATTTTGAAATCGATTGGAATAAAGTACAGGGATAGGAGGGTGATATACAATCTGTACAGAAACCAGACAGCAGTCATTCGAGTTGAAGGACATGAGAGAGAAGCTGGTATTCAGAAAGGTGTAAGGCAAGGCTGCAACTTATCACCCATACTTTTCAATCTTTACATTGAACAAGCAATGAAGGAAATTAGAGAAAAATTTAAAGCGGGAGTGAAGATTCAAGGAGAAATAAATTCAACTCTGAGATTGCTGATGACATCGTCATCTTGGCCGACAAGCCTGAGGATTTGAATGAGTTTTTGAATGGTATGGACTCCGTCTTACGGAAAGAATTCATGATGAAAATTAATAAATGTAAAAACAAAAATACTGGAATGCAGCCGAAATAAATCAGAAACCTCTATGGAGATCAAATTGGCAGGTGAAAAGCTAAAGGAAGTAGGAGACTTCTGTTACTTAGGAAGTAGAATAACCTGTGATGGACGAAGAAAAGAGGATATAAAAAGTAGGTTGGCTCAGGCAAAGAAAGTATTTCTACAAAAAAGGAATCTGCTGACATCGAATATAGATTTAGGTATTAGGAAGTCATTTTTGAAAGCCTTTGTCTGGAGCGTGGCGCTCTATGGAAGTGAAACTTGGACTATTGGTGCAGCAGAAAAGAGGAGAATTGAAGCATTTGAAATGTGGTGTTACAGGAGAATGATGAAGATCAGATGGGTAGATAGGGTTACAAACGAAGAGGTATTAAGACGAGTGGGAGAGGAGAGATGTTTCTGGCGACTGCTAATGAAGAGAAGAGATAGGTTGTAGGACACATTCTAAGACACCCAGGAATAGCAAGCTTAGTTATGGAAGGAAGGGTCGAGGACAAGAACTGTAGGGGTAGACCAAGGTTAGAATATGTTAAACAGATTGCCTCGGATGTAGGGTGTCGGAGCTATGTAGAGATGAAACGATTAGCTCAGGACAGGGGGGACATGGAGAGCTGCATCAAACCAGTCAAAAGACTGAAGACTCAAACAACAACAACTAACATCTTCTTGACTTAATTTGTTAAAGAATGCCTCTTTTGGAGGTAAACACGTTTCACTTAACTTTTCCAATGAATCGATGTAATAATAACAAAATACACCTTTACGAGTCATAAGCATTGCATTTTCTTTCCCAAAGTACTTGTCTGTTTCAGGGTATGATGTTAAATTGGAAACTAAGTTTTCCAAACTACTTGGCATTAACCGAAGCGTGTCCACAAATCGAAGCTTAACATTTCCTACATATTTGGTGAGGGAAATGTACTTTTCTTTGGAGTTAGCGATAACATCTACTCTCTCAGTAGTACATCCCAATTGATTTACAATGAAATTTGCATCGTAGCCACTCATATTATGTAGAAATACAGGAACGGGGTTACGTGTTTTACACCTCAAATTACAGTTATTGTGAGTACTTCCACGGTATTCCCCTGTAATATGGCAATGGTCTCGAACTTTCCAGTCCTCTTTGGTAAATGGTTTATGACACAAATAACAGGTTTCAGAACATTGGAACTCTGCTTCTTGATCCTGAGTTAAGGCTTTTGGAACATTTAAGCTGTAAAGGCGCTCAATTTCATTAGCTATTGAGATCAAACAGTCCATAAACTTTTCCGCAGCATCAGGTCCACGATAAATAACAGGTTGGCTTGGAAGGTTTGTCTTTATGTGTTCCACAGCAGGTGAGGGTTAACATATATTCCAAAGCTCATAGGAACATGACTCTGGTATGGCACTGTATAACTTGCTTTAGGATTGGGTAGACATGTTTGATAGGGTAACAGTATACTTTCAAAATCAGCATAGATAACGTTAGGTATTCTCAGCATTTTTTCCACGTTTTAAAATTTAACAATTGATTCTTAATAGGCATTTCCACCCTAGGAATGTCATGCAGGACACACAAAGCTCTATGTTCTTTCAATTTTTCTATTCCTTGTTGACCATATCGATTATTGAAGTGAGTAAAACACCGTTTACACGTATATATCTTATGTTCATGGTGAGTAATCTGATGTCCTACTAGTTTATCAAAATCTTTGATAAAGACATAGTGGTTCTGTCCGGATGATTAACTTAGCAGAAGGAGGTCGCGATGGTCTTGTAGCTCTTGATCCACAACCTTTAGAGGAAACACTTTGTTGTCTTTTTCTAGTCCAAATACATTTATGGATATGTCATTGGCTTTCTCAAATTTGGGGTTGTCAGCTAGGAATGTAGGAAACGATATTACTGAAAAATCATACTTGTTTTCCAGATCCTTGTATTTACTAATGCGTTGAGCATTCTTTTTAACCAGTTTTGCTAAAATAGCATACATAAAACACTTTCGTCCTTATAGTTTTCAGGATAAATGCAGGCTTTTCTTGCTTGTATAGCTGCTGGTAATGAAATATATGTGCTGACACGCAAGGGATTGTACTTATTTATTTTCAATCGAACTCCTTCCACTGCTAACAAAGCCCAATTACTGCCTTTTAGCTCAGATTCTTCCGTTTCAGTAGTTAACTTTGTAAATTGTGTTTCCAAGGAACTACTTAAGTCTGTTTCCAAAAATATGGCCTGATTTCGTGTTTTAAAAGCACGATCTGTAATTTCATTCGTAGACGTATGAATGAATCTACATTCAGCCACAAGATTAACTTTTATTGACTTGTGCATTGCTAGTTCTTTCTGCATAGCTTGTATTGTTTTCTGTTTGAACTCTTTAAGGTATGAATTTAAATCCTTACACGTATCACAACGTATACAATAGGATTTAAGACGACCTTGAAAAGACGTTTCATATTCAATAAGTCCATTATTATCAGGAACCATTGAGAGCAGGTAATGTTTTGTAGGCTCATTTTTTTGTCTTTTAGCTGCAGACTCAACATTACAATATTCTTCATGGTGACGTCCATTGTAGGCATTGTTAAATTTACTGCCACAAGTTTTGCACTCATAAAATTTACCACACGATACTTCGTGACGCTTTCTATCATAGTCCCGAAGAAAAGTCTTTCCACACTCTTTACACATATAGCTAGGCATGGTTTCTTTCATTATGGATGTTTATTTTCTGCAAACAGCAGCTTACTGCGTATCACAAGGCTGTAGGCTGGTCAGTGAGATGGACTTTCACGATGTGAACACTGCAAAAGGTAGTAATCAACTGATTGCATTCCTGCTAAGAGACCTCTTATATAACCTAATCAAGACCAACAGCTACTTACCACGTAGTACACAGCTAGAGCCTAGTGGGTGAGACGATCATTCACAATGTGATCACTGTTAAATGTAGTAGTCATTACACCCTACTGAAGGTTATCAGGTACTTACTGCATATCAATAGGCTGTACACTCAATTGTTAGACACTCTCTCTTGCTAAGGACCCTATATTCCCTATACAAGGCTATACATGTTAGATCTAAACACTTAATGGTTATTTGTATATTAAATTTATATACACAGCTTATACGAGCACGTTTTTCACGCAATAAAACTTTGTCAAATAGCCACATGCGACACGCAAAGTATGTTTCCGCTATCTAGCGGTGATTATGAGTACTACCTGAACGACAGCATGGCACCTAGCGCTCCATATCATTACTGAACGATCAGCATGCTATCTAGCGGTCGATATCAAAAATTACTCAACTACCAGCATGCTACCTACCGTTCGATATGACAACCCACTCAACTACTAGTATGCATTCCAATAATGAACACATTTGCTCATATCCACTAACAATACACACAGAGGGTTTGCTTTATCGTTTAATACAAATATATCTTGTTCAAATAATGTAACAAAAAGTTACATGGCACAATTGTATGGGAATGTTGCATTACCTAAAATGTAATAGTATGCAAGTGTTTAACATTTTACAATCGGCTTATAATGAAGGATTATGGAGGTGGCTTATGGTGGTGGCTTATGATGGTGGCTTATGGTGGCTTATCGTGGTGGCTTATGGTGGTGGCTTATCGTGGCTTATGATGGTGGCTTATGGTGGCTTATGGTGGTGGCTTATAGTGGTGGTATATGTTGGTAGCTTATTTTTGGTGGTTTACGTTAATACCTTATTTTGTAATGGCTAATTTGACAAGTTATTTTTGTCAATGTATTTAGAGGATTTTTCTCTTGGTCTTGGAAAGTATCTCAACCCTTTTTATGGTAGCATAATGCTTACCACCATGTTTGTAAGCAACAACAACACACTAAAATTCCAAGAATCCAAAGTACTCTAAGGTTAATGATTGTCTCTCAACTCCATTCAACGCCTAGTCAAAAACATTACATATTTTTCAATTTTTTTCTTCAAAAAAAGGTAAATTGGGGAAGTAGGCTATATGTTTAAACTAAAAATCATATCAAATCATATGCTAACTCCAACACCTACGACTATCCCACTCTCAGTCAAAAAATATAATATTCTTCAAATATTTTTTTCCAAAACAATATTTGGAAAGTAGGCCATATTTTGAAAACTATTCATCCTATAAAGTCATAAATAGACTCAAACCAATGGATTTTATATCCTTAATCGTAAGAACAAAATATGGAATTTTTGAATTTTTTTCCAAAAATGTTCTTTTTAAAACGGGGGCTATATTTTGGAAACTAGGAATTTTACAAAAGAGGTTGTTTAACGTAAATGACAGGTATTTACCCCCCACTACCCACAAACCAAGTCCCAGGTCTCTGGGACAAAATCCAGAAAAGTTCAATTTGGAAAGTAGGCGATATTTTGAAAACTAATCATCCTAAAAGTCATATATAGACTCAAACCAAATGGCTTTTATGTCCTTAATTGGTAGAACAAAACTTAACATTTTTTCAGTTTTTCCAAAAAAAGTCCAATTTTCAAAATTAATTATATTTTGGAAACTAAGAATTTTACAAAAAGGTTTGTTTAACGTAAATGAAAGCTCTTAACCCCCTCTACCCCAAAAAATACATTTCAGGTCCCTAGGACAAAAACTGTACAGTAGTGGTTTTGTGACAATTCAAAACCCACCGCCACCGCTCCACCGCCAAGATGGCGGCCGTAGCTTAACTTAACCAAGCCTAACCTAACAAAATAGCGGCCGTAGCTTAACATAACCTAGCCTAACCTAACAAAATGGCGGCCGTAGCTTAACCTAAACTAACCTAACCTACGAGGTGTGATCAAAAAGTTCCTAAAAGGTGGCTGCGACTTAACCAAACCTAGCCTAGCCTAACCTAACCTAACCTAACCTACAAAGTGTGATCAAAAAGTTCCAAAATGGCGGCTGTAGGTTAACTTAACCTAACCTAACCTCACTTAACCTAAACCTACGATGTGCGATCAAAAATTTTTCAAGATAGTGGTCATAGCTTAACTGAACCTAACCTAACCTAACCTAAACCTACGAGGTGTGATCATAAAGTTCCAAAATGGCGGCCGTAGCTTAACTCAACCTAACCTAACCCTACGAGGTGTGATCAAAAAGTTCCAAAATGTGTGGAGGATTGTGGAGGAGGAGGGTGTTTGTAGAACTCTTAAAAATTACTGGGGTGGGGGTAGTAAGAAATAAAAACAGTATTAATTATTATTCAGCATGAGAGTTTTTTAATTCGTTAAAACGTACAATACATCTTTTGTTTTTATACCCTCATAAATTAGATATAGAGAATGTCCACCATGATTTAGATCCTCGAGCACACTTTCTGACATATCATTAAAACGTTTAGGAAGGAATGTCTGAAAATTTTCACTAACACATAGTACATGTTCACCATACTTTGTGTCCACTTTTTGAATGTTTATGATACGGAATGGAGTATGCATTGGTAATTCAGTGAGCTTTTTTTCTCTCTAATCCACAGTTCTGCCCCATAGCATTGAGAATGTTTATTGTAATAGCCTATTAAGAAACAAAAAAAATGTCTATTACAGTTTAGCTATAAGTGACCAGAACCACTATATATATATATATATATATATATATATATATATATATATATATATATATATATATATAATTTATTCTAAGAGATTTCCATGATGATAAGAAAAAAGAGCTTACCATAATGATGGATTGAGTGTAAGAAAACGTCCTTTGCTGCTTGATGTCACTACTAAAGTGATACTCTTACAACAGACAAGTGAGTTCATGTTTCGCTGACGTAATCGTATGTTTCCACGCACTTCCTGTGTTGAGCGCGCCATAGTGGCTAAATTTAAAACTCTAGATGAGATGTTTTGCTGACGTAATCGTATGTTCCCCGCACGCACGCTTTGGACGGGTCCTTTTTGAAGGGAGCCACTTTTTTACGGGTCCCGGAAAACGGGTCCTTGTTGACGGGTCCCTGTGGGCGGGTCCCTTTGACATAATTTGGATAAAATGCATGGACCGGTCCAATCGATATGGTCAACAAGGAATTGAAAAATTGAAAGAACATAGAGCTTTGTGTGTCCTGCATGACATTGCTAGGGTTGAAATGCCTATTAAGAACTCAATTGTTAAATTTTTAAACGTGGAAAAAATGCTGAGAATACCTTACGTTATCTATGCTGATTTTGAAAGTATACTGTTACCCTATCAAACATGTCTACCCAATCCTGAAGCAAGTTATACAGTGCCATACCAGAGTCATGTTCCTATGAGCTTTGGTATATATTTTAAACCCTCACCTGCTGTGGAACACATAAAGACAAACCTTCCAAGCCAACCTGTTATTTATCGTGGACCTGATGCTGCAGAAAAGTTTATAGACTGTTTGATCTCAATAGATAATGAAATTGAGCGCCTTTACAGCTTAAATGTTCCAAAGGCCTTAACTCAGGATCAAGAAACGGAGTTCCAATGTTCTGAAACCTGTTATTTGTGTCATAAACCATTTACCAAAGAGGACTGGAAAGTTCGAGACCATTGCCATATTACAGGGGAATACCGTGGAAGTGCTCACAATAACTGTAATTTGTGGTGTAAAACACGTAACCCCGTTCCTGTATTTCTACATAATATGAGTGGCTACGATGCAAATTTCATTGTAAAACAATTGGGATGTACTACTGAGAGAGTAGATGTTATCGCTAACTCCAAAGAAAAGTACATTTCCTTCACCAAATATGTAGGAAATGTTAAGCTTCGATTTGTGGACAAGTTTCGGTTAATGCCAAGTAGTTTGGAAAACTTAGTTTCCAATTTAACATCATACCCTGAAACAGACAAGTACTTTGGAAAAGAAAATGCAATGCTCATGACTCGTAAAGGTGTATTTTGTTATTATTACATCGATTCATGGGAAAAGTTAAGTGAAACGTGTTTACCTCCAAAAGCGGCATTCTTTAACAAATTAAGTCAAGAAGATGTTAGTAAAGAAGACTATGAACATGCCAAAAAAGTATGGAATCAGTTCAACATTAAAACTCTAGGGGGGTATAGTGACATCTACCTAACTTCGGATGTACTCCTACTTGCAGACAGTTTTGAAACGTTCAAAAAAAAAAACATTAGAAACACACCGAGTGGATGCTGCACACTTCTTTACTTCGCCTGGTTTAAGTTTCGAGGCAATGCTCCTTTCCACTGGAATTGAACTGGAATTGCTACAGGATAACGATCAGATTCTTTTAATAGAGTCTGGGATACGTGGAGGCATATGTCAGGTGTCTCATCGGTATTCAGAAGCTAACAATAAATACATGGAAACCTATGATTCTGAGAAACCATCGCAGTTTATTACCTATGATGATGCCAACAACCAATATGGGTGGGCTATGTGTCACTCTCTTCCTTATGGTGGATTTCAGTGGGTTTCTCCAGATGCGGTTGATCTAGAAACACTAAAGGAAGACGACCCTGTGGGGTACATTCTAGACGTTGATGTTGATTACCCATGCGACCTTCATGATCTACACAACGATTTACCTTTCCTACCAGAGTGTACACAACCTAAGGATTCGTCTCTCAAAAAACTAATTCCTCATCTTGGAAATCGAAGGCGGTACGTTGTTCATTACATGGCACTAAAACAGGCTTTAGATCATGGACTAAAATTGGTAAAAATTCATCGTGTGTTAAAGTTTAAACAAAGACCTTGGCTAAAGGCATACGTTGTTTTTAATAACAACCTTCGAAAACAATCCAAAAATGATATTGAGAAAAATCTAAACAAATTATTCAACAATGCCATTTTTGAAAAAAAAAACAATGGAAAATATTCGCAAAAGAATAGACATACGTCTTGTGACAGACAGCAAAAAGGCTGAAAAGCTAATAGCAAAGCCGACATTTATTGACAGAACAATTTATGGTCCTAACCTAGCTGCTTTCCACATGGCTAAACGTTACATTGTATTCAGTAAGCCTATATGTATTGGAATGTGTATACTGGATATTTCAAAACTCTCATGTATTCCCACCACTATGATGTCCTGCTACCCTATTATGGCATGGACAATCTTAAACTCGTGTATATGGATACTGACTCGTTCATTTATTTGGTTAACACCCAAGATGTATATCAAGACTTGTTGGATTTTCTAGAACACCTGGACACATCTGATTATCCTACTAATCATATATGTTACTCTATATCAAACAAGAAAATGTTGGGAAAATTTAAAGACGAGGCTTGTGGACAAATTATTAAAGCATTTGTTGGACTTAGAGCTAAAATGTATGCTTTAGACATAAATGGTAAAGAAATCAAAAAGATTAAAGGTATTAGTAGAAGTTTGTCAAAAAAAATTGTATAAGCTTTCAAGATTATAAGGATTGTGTCATGAAAAACAATGTAAAAAGAATACCAATGAACATTATCGCTTCTAAACAACATGACATATCATCTATAAGACTAAACAAAATTGTTTTGTGTCCTGGTGATGATAAAAGAGTAATTGATACTAATGGTATAGGTACTCATGCCTATGGTCATTACTCAGTCATTGACCATGCTTAAAGAGTTAAGTTAAGAATATCAAAATCCTCTGCCTGCATATACCAAATACATAAAACAATTTAGGAAATAAAACAATAGCACTAAACACTGAAAACACAAAAATAAATAAAATGGTATTCATACGCAAACATAAATAAAAATAGAAAACAAAAATAAAAACAACTGTAATTATAACAAATGTATAATGTGTAAATAGTGTAAATATATTTAAAATGAATAAAAACATATTGTATGAACACTGCATGTAAATTTTAAATTAGTACCCACCTCCCACTCCTAATCCAAACTGTTAACCTCTAGTAATTTTGAGAAATTGCTTTAGTTAGCTAAACTAGGTACTCAAAGGTATAGTATATCCCATGTATTACCTACATGCTTTGGGATAAGGTATACAGCCTTGTTATATGTAATGAAAAAATCGTGTTTGGCAAATATGAACTTTAGGCATGGACTAAATCAAAAACATGTAAACAACAAAATTGAACAATCCATGTTTCCATACTGACAAAATTCAAAAAACTTAAAACTAAAATTTAAAAACTGTAGATTGGAATTTGACAAATTGCAATGGTGTGAAATATGAAAATGAAAAGAAAAAAATGAATAAAAGTTTTTACTTTTTAAAACTTAACTGACTTTGTAATCCTAAGCTGGTTGTGTGTAGCGAACATTTTGCACAGTAGCCACAGTTGTTAGCTTTACCTTGCTCTCTATAAGACTAGCAAAAAGATAGTTGCATGTACCCTTATATACTTTGAGTGTGTTGATTAGCCTTTGGCTTAGCTTTAAAGGTTAGGTTAGGTAAAGTTAGGTTAGGTTAAGTTAGGTGAAGTTAAGTGAGGAAATGCTTGGTTCGGTGAACTAAGGTTATGTTAGGTTAGTTAAGGTTAGATTAGGTTAGGTTAGGTGAGGTTAGGTAAAGTTGGGTTAGGCAAAATGGCTGAGGTATGAATTAACCCCACTCTTCCTAGTTTTGCCTCACAAGGCTGAGTGTACCCCATTCCAACTATCAGACCAGAAATTAAATTTCTTGGCAAAGCCAGGACTCAGACCGGGAACTCCACAGTGTCATCCAAAAATTCTGCCACTTAATCATAAAGTTGATTATATAAGGCTGGTCTTGATTGTACATGATTAATCAATAATTACATAATAATAATAATGATAATAATAATAATAAATATTCCATTTAGCGACTAAACGGTCGAACTCCCCCTGTGACATTATTCACGGTCTCAGGGCGTGGCGTCCATTTTGCGCATTAGCCCCTGTGCCAGCTATGACTGTCCCCTCCATAAGAATAACATAGGGCTGGTTGCGCGCGGCCGCCATTTTACGCATTAGCCCCTGTGCCAGCTTCGGCCTATATATCCTACTCACACTAAGTCCAAGCAAATTTAAATACTAAATTTGAAGTGTCAGTTATGTGTTTGACATGTTATAATAATTAATACTTGCATTACCCGTCGCGGCTTCGCCCGCGAATATTCTAGTTGTAAAGAGTACACTTAGCAAAATCTCAACTTTGTGTGAATAATCAGACTTTATTAATTCAGCTACTGGTGCAGTGGTTAGGGGTTTGTCATTCCTTCATAGGTATATCAGAGCGAAGTTAGTTTTCTGGGAATATCACAGACACTGTTAATTTAAGGGCCTTTAAATGTGGTTTTCGGAGACTCTTTATAGTCGGGTGAAAAAGACATTTCGTAACACACTCAAACGAGAAAATTGCGTTAAAAATCCATAGTGCCCCATGACCCCCTTAAGCGTATTATACTGTATGTATTGATGGATTTTCCAGCTTAATTTGGTTCAGTGATAACCTTATAACCATCTAGAAACATTAACAGTAATGAAATAATTGGAATTGCATTGCGACATACAGAAATAGATGGACCTGTGAGATTCTGTTATCATGGTTACCGTGTTGCATTATTTCATTGTAAATATACATGTTTAAAGGTGTTTATTTAATTGTGAGGCATTTAAAGAGTAAGGGCCAGTTGTACGAACTCGAGTTATACTACGGCTAAAGTTATCTCCGTAGTTAACGCAGAATTGAGTTGTACGACATTGGTATAAGAGATAATCGGTGTATAAACGACGGCATAGCTAACCGGGCATAAAATGGCGGGCTATCTGCTTATACCGAGTATATACATGGCGAACGGGAGAGACCGTCGGAACATCCGAAGTTAAATCATCGCTAACTCTTAATTCCAGTGAACTATTCATAAATGTACATGAGAATGTATAATTTTAATAGCAGCACAATAATTACATACACATTTTTACAGAAAAAATACCAAAGCAAGCCAGCGACATTACAAATATAAGCATCATATGCATTGTCATCAGCTCTGAAGTCCAGGTCGCAGTGGTCCGATGGTTAGTTGGTCACTAGTCGTGGCCGAGTGAGTTACGTGTGTGCGCGCTGTGTGACCGCATTGGAAGAGTGTACGTTTCCTAATACCGGTGCTTCCGATAGTTCCACGTGTGTACTGACCTTCCGGGTGTCATTCGGACAATACTTTTTCAAGTAGTGTTCCAGATAGGACAACAAAACCTGGAACACAGAAAACCCCGCTGAAAATCATGTCCGGATACCAGAGGAAAAACAACGTACGCTGCCAATGGGACAGGCAGAGTTCTCGCCCCACACCAGGAGAAATTCATCGCTGGATTAGCGATACTCTCCGGTTGACTGTCGACCAAGTAGAAGCCATCCAGTTAAATGCGCAAGAAAAAACCATGTACATTAAGGTAATCAGCATATCTACTTATCAGAAATTGTTAAATACTTTTGCAGATCCTATTAAATTTCAGTATGACTCAGGCGAAATGACAAATGTTAAGCTCTCCACAGCGGATTCCAATTTTACCACAGTGCGTATATTTAATGTCCCACTCGAAGTTCCCCCTGAAATTTTCAAATCCGTCCTGTCGAAATATGGCACTGTGAGTGACGTCAGGAAAGAACAATGGTCTTCTGCTTATCAGTTCCCGGTGTATAATGGAATACGTGCCGTCACTATGGAAATCAAACAAGATATCCCCTCCACTGAGACTTTTGGTGGCCATTCTGGCTATATAACGTATAATGGACAGAAACAGACCTGTTTAATTTGCAATGCTAACACACATCTACGTATCAACTGCCCAAAGAAAATTATTCCCCTCGGTATAACTCCTACACAACAACGACGTGTCCAATACTCGGAAGTTGTGACACAGCAAACGTCACATGAAAACATGCTTATTGATCAGTCAGCTGGGACAACACCAGAAGTGGCCTCGGACACACATGACGCAGAACTGGTACCTTGCACTGACCAGATCAGCGAGCCACAGAGTGCCCCTGTGCTATCGGCAACCTGTGTCGCAGCCTTAGAACCAACTATGCCGCCACTACAGGCTGCAACAGAAATTTTGTCTTCACTGCCCCCACCTTCGCTGGTCCCTACCGACTCACTTAAGCAGGTTGATCGGGGATCCGATAACGTATCTAAGAAGATTAAAACAAATGCCTCGATTGCCGTACCAGCCCCGAAGAATCAAACTGGCTCTACAAACGTTCCCGCAGCTGTGAAAAAGAAACAAAATCTTCATTCTACGTCATCTAGGGACCCACGAACGCTCTCAAACGCTGAAAGCCGGCCTATGAATGGCAGTCATAAGGAAATATCTCAACCTAATTTGACATAGTGCACCAGTATATTTCTCACCTGTGTCTTTTTTTCTTTTTTCTTTTTTTTCTCGAGTCCACCTTCCAGTATGTCTAGCACAGCTTTTATACTTCTCTTAATGGCGCAATTTCTCACTGTGGCCACTGTGAATATCAATGTAATAGAATGCCCTCTGAAATTTCAACTGTTGGAGAGATTCCTTCGAGATGCAGACATTGACATTGCCTTCATTCAAGAAGTTGCTATACCCTGTTTGCCCATATCTGCCTTCTACAAACAATACATCAATACCGGTAATACGAATAGAGGGACCGGATTCCTCATAAGACATGATATCCCACTCGAAGGTGTGCTATGTCATCCATCAGGACGCATAATATCTGGTCACATAAACAATACCACCCTGATAAATGTATATGCCCCATCCGGGTCCAATAAACGTGTGGAACGGAAAATGTTCTTTCAACAGAGTATACTGCCTCATCTGCACGACGTTAAGGATAAACTTATTCTTGCAGGGGATTTCAATTGTATTCAACGCCCAGAGGATTCCACTAGTTCATACCAAGGTGTCAACCCGGCTCTCAGGACCCTTATTACCTCCCTACACCTCATTGATGCTGTGGATAGTTTAAGGGTGCCCCTGCCCCATTACACCTGTATAAGTCACAACTCCTCATCACGAATTGACCGCATCTACTTTTCACAGGAACTTATCCAGCCTAGACGATATGAAGTGATACCTGCCAGTTTCACTAACCATCATGCTGTCGTATGTACAATCTCTTACCCCCATCTCATATTTCACATAGGAAGAGGTTATTGGAAACTGAATTGCTCGCTGTTACTGGAGGAGGAATGCCAAGATATTTTCAGACAACACTGGACTCGATGGGTCCAACAAAAATGCAAATTTCGCGACTGCGCAGACTGGTGGGATATTTTAGTTAAACCAGGGATCCGCCGCGTCTTTAAGAACATATCCTACCAACGAGGTCGGGAAAGACGGGATACAGTTGAATTTTACTATCGAGTTCTTCGCCAGCTCCAGCAAAGATCTGATGCTGGGGAGCGTATATATGACCAGATTCGGGAAGTTAAAACCAAGCTCCTGTCTCTACAGCAACGAACGCTCGCTCATATAAACGTAGCTTAAAAAAATCGTACAGTGCTCCCGGACGAAAGTGCAAGTGTATACCATATCGCCAAAGGACAACGTGAGCGGCAACGTAAATATATCCACCGCCTCCGCACCAGTACTGGAAGTGTCGTCACCTCCCCTGACGCTATACGTAGTGAAATATCATTATTTTATCAACGGTTCTACGCTAAGGCTCCAATTGATCCACAGCAGGTGACCCTATTGCTTTCATCTTGCAGTACCCAACCATCTCCGGACAACAAAACTCTGCTCAGCGCGGATATTACGGATGAAGAGATTCACTCTGTGGTTAAGCACCTCCCAAACAACCGCTCACCTGGCATTGATGGACTGCCATATGAAATGTATAAACACTTCTGGCCTCTCATTGGCAAAGAATTTTGTCATGTCCTGCGTACCATTCTCCAACGTCGTGCTCTTTGTCAATCACATCACGAGGGTTCCATAGTCCTCATACGAAAAACATCCTCTCCCATGGGAATTGGTGACTTCCGACCAGTTACTCTGCTCTGCAGTGATTATAAAGTCCTTACCAAAGTACTTGCATGCCGATTGAAGACTGTTCTACATGATATCATTGGTGATGAACAATGTTGCAGTATTCCTGTTAACAAACTTAGCGATACTACGGGACCTACACCTAAAAGCCGAAATGCTTCCCACTGAGCCAATGAGTTTTCTCACCTTAGATCTTGATAAAGCTTTCGACCGCATCAGTCATGAATACTTGTACATGGTCTTGCAACACTTTGAATTTCCTGATATCCTTATTGACTACATTCGTATGATAAATTTTAATGCTACGTCTCGAGTGCTCGTCAACGGTTTTCTTTCCCCTCTGATTCCAATACAACGATCAGTTAGGCAAGGATGTCCCCTTTCCATGCTACGTTTTGTCATTGGCCTTGAACCGTTCATTCGGACTACCCAGGTGAAGCTACAGGGTTACAAACTGTCCACACATGTTTTTGGCATATGCGCCTATGCTGATGACGTATCAATATTGATCCGCAATAATGAAGACATCTCCCACATCGATAGCGTCCTTCAGCTCTACCATATCGCCTCTGGAGCACAATCGAATCCCCAGAAAACTGCTTTGCTTCCGCTCAATACTAACTCAGTGATTACCCAACAGCCCTGGTTCTGGATAGTAAATGAGGTGAAAATTCTTGGCATTACCTGGAAGCAATCGCTTCTGGACACAGTGCAAGCAAACTGGACTAAGGTCATTGCCAAAGTTAGGGGAGTGCTGATCCAATTTGGTCAAAGAAACCTCAATATAGTGCAACGGGTCATGGTCCTCAACGTGTTTGCGCTCTCTAAAATATGGTATGTCGCACAACTTTTCCCACTTCCCAAAATGTTTGAGAGCCAATTGGCAAAATATACAGGTTGGTTTATATGGCAAGGATTTTTGTTCCGAGTACAACGGGAACAGTTGTATCTCCCATCCCGGCAAGGCGGGCTAGGGCTAACAGCTCACGGCATGAAATGCCGTGCACTCCTCTGCAAGAACGATATCACCATTCTTTCCCAACATGACACTTTTACGAAAGCGCTATACAAAGATATTCGAAACACAGCCCGTGGTTGTGATAGAGCTTTGCCGAAGATATTTAGGAACCATCAACAGCACCTTCTGGAAACTGTTCGCCAAATGCCTTCAGGGACTGTTCCAACGACGAAAAGTATTTATAACATGTTGCGGCAAGTGGTACACTCCAAACCGCGAATCGAGGCCACCACCCTCTACGTCCATTGGCCCACTGTTGGGAAAAATTTTGGGGGTATGACCATTTCTTCTGCTGTACACTACCAGGTTTTTATCTTCCTCAACGATCTCATCCCAACCGCTCTGTGGGCGATATACCATCCGTCTTGAAGCTTACCAATGGTGTACTATATGTGGTCAAACTGATACGGCGATACACCGCTTCACATCATGCACGCGAGTTGCCTCCACGTGGCTGTGGTGTAAGGGAAAAGTATGTCAACTCTTAAATGTGCCCACGGATGACCTTGATGACAGGAAGTTGATTCGTTTGTCGGTGACCGCCTTCCCCCAAATTAAACAGTCTGCCATTGTGTGGATAATGGGCCAATATGTACACTTCGTGATGGACAATGATCAACATTTCTCGTTCCTGGATCTCAGGTATCACCTGCAGAAAGAGCGTTGGAAGCTTAGTGAAAGTGGACAATTGTACGATAAATATGGACACTATCTGGATTTCTTGTGATGTAATAGTATGGTATTTATCATATCTGAAAATTCTGTAATTCTGTAAAGAGCTAAAAAAAAAGTGAAAAAAAAAAAAAAAGATGGTTAGCGAGCTGGACTCAGGATGGAACAACGTAAATTTTGTGGATCGAACCCCACCAGTTCCAACCATTTTTGCTTATTAGTTTTGGTTCTTATGTTATGCTTGGTGTTGATGCATTATTTTTTATATGTAGCCTACCAGTAATCACTTGGGGTGATCCTAGGTTCAACAGGGTAATTAATAATAACTCCGCGTCAGTCGAGAGCATAGGCTACTCATATTCAAGGGAACAATCATGCTGTAGATGTCAGGAATTAATGTGGATATAGTGATGCAGAGGCTCGCTTATTAGAAAATATTTTTACAGAATATAACGAAAGCAGGTCACTGACATTATGTATGTAAGCATCATACGCGCAGTCTTCAAAAAATTACGCTGGGTAGCGGTGGTTCAGTGGCTAGCCGGCTATTCTTGCGAGTATTACGTTACTTTTTTTGCGGATCGAATCTCACCAGGCCCAACTTTTTTCCTGATTATTTTTGGTTTTTATGTTATGCTTGGTGTTTCTGTATTATCTTTTATACCTACCGGTAATCATTTGGGGTGATCAGTGGTTCAACAGGGTATTAATAGTAACTTTGCGTCAGTCAAGAGCCTAGACTACTCATAATTATTCAAGAGAGCATTCATGCTGATGCAGAGGATCCCTTAATAGAACGAATATTTCTGCAAAGGAGAAAAGCAAATAACATCAGACAAAGGCCAGATCATTTTCTGAACTGTGATGAAAATTAATTCTTTATACGGTTCAGACTGACAAAATACACAGTTTTGAGGTTATTAGATCGAATTATCAATGGACTGGAACATACGACTGGCAGGTACTTAATTCTTGGATATGCTATATTAGTTTGCATTATATTTATATATACGATATACTATTATTTACTTACTCGTAACCAATGCATGTATTTATTATGTTTGTTCACGGCCGTGGTTTGTTATTCTCACGGCCGTTCATGGAGCATCGCAGTGGTCAATTCGATAGTCATATGTTTCCAAAGAAGTTCAAATTTCGTGTCAATATGTCCACAAAGTTTGCTCCGTTTGTTACCAACTTAGCAAGTCTCTCAGACAAACATGGAATAGCGAGCCCCGGGATAAAATCTTGTCGTACAACCCACCCTTGGAGATATACCAAGGACGACGCTAGCCCTGGTATAGCTATTCCAATGGATAACCCGAGTTCGTACAACTGGGCCTAAGTGAGTGCGTTTCGCTTACGCATTGGGTTATCCTGAACCTGTAGGTACGCCATATGTGTTGGTTGGTGTTAATGGGACCTTATTTTCGGTACAAAACTGGAATGGGACTTTAGCAGAATAATATAGGGAGGGATATTCATTACAGTCAATGGCCAAGGTAAGTAACAGAAGAACCTATAAATAACCAGCTAGTCATATATTTACTTATTCTTCCTCGTGCACTTATCGATATGGTAACGATCACATGTATTCTCACAGAGAGAACATACACAGTTTATGGTAGGTGTGTGAAACAATTGCGTGGTAAACTTTATGGTGAAAACCATGTACCGCATATCAGGTAACAAGATGACGCAATTCCTAGTTGGCAACAGACCATTCTCCAGCGATCATAGCGTCAGTAGAGTAGACATCACCGAAAATCTCTGCTTTCTTTTGATAATATTCTTGTAGAAATGTTATAATTAAAAGTTATTCATTCATAATTTACATAATAACAATTTATGACGTCTTAACAGCTTTTAACGATAGCCATTCATTCACACATCAGTACAATACGTTCAACCTGACATACTAAATCAATAGAAAATCTTTAAATGCACATTTGGAAGTCTTTAGGGGGGTATTGTATATATTTATGTGAATATTTGCATTTATGAATCTGATGACGTAAGTTTTATTTAAATATGAATTTCCTCAACTTCGTTCAAGCAAAGTATTTCTCGGAGGTTTCTGTGACATAACTGACGGGTTAAAGGCTCGCCAACACAGTGAGCCCCAGTTAAAGGGAGAACGATTGCTCCGCGAACAGCATGGCCAACCGCACGACTTTAAATATTGTAGTTACCTCCAAGCATTAAATTATTATTGAGTCTGCTTGATTTATGGTGATGAAGATATTAGATGTGTGTGTGCCAACAGGCTTACATTACACAAAAACAAAGAAACATTTGAAGCAATTTTTAGCCTATTTTCATTTATGAGGAAATTGGTTTATGTTATCACCTTTTGCCCGCGCGCGCGCGCGCGTGTGTGTGTGTGTGCGTATGTGCGTGTGCGTGTGTGTGTGTGTGTGTGTGTCCCTAATAAAATCAAAATGGCTGGAACGATTTCAATGAAACTCGGAAAGGGCATACTACTATCTTGACGACCTTGAACGTGCCCTTCAAATTTTATTACGTCTCACCAATTCAACATGGCGGCTGTGCGAAATATATCACCGACATTCTATATCTCGGAAACAATTACTCACATCACCTGAAATTTTGTACGGTGATAAAGGGCACTACTAAGCGTTCACCTATGTAACGTTCAAAAACCTGCTAAGTACAAAACGAACAGGGCTGCCAAGCAAATTTGAAACATATAGCCTAAATAGACTTTTCTCGCGATTTAACCATCCAAACGCAGTGAAACATGGTACAGCAAATGTTTATACACATTGTAATTCATTGACATCTAATTTAGTTCAATTGTTTACATAACCTCAAAATGGCGGATGTGCGAATTTTAGACTTAAGATTTTATTTCTGGTATCCTAATCATGCGATTGAAGTTCGAATAATACACCTACTCAATAATCTTCATGTAATAGTATCTAACTCTATGACCTACATATATAAAAATCCAACTAGGCGACCATCCGAAACATTTAGATGGTTCTCAATATCTACGTATCTATTACAGCATTCAAACTGAAATTGTGTAAGCCGGTAAAGTCAATTAACATAAGCAAGGTATCTGAAAATGGGCTATTTAGTTCTTCACGGAACTAATTGTTTAGTTTTGCCTTATTGAGAATCGATATTACTACTTTCAGCCAGTCGACACATTATCTGAAAAATTCTCAAGAGATAACTCCTTTTAAAAAAGAGACTCTAATTCAAAGATTATTGGTTTCAACAGATTTTATTAACATAAGAAAGTGGTTGCCTGAGCTGCCTGTGGACATTCCACAATTTCAGATAAATATCAATAACAGAACTTTCAACACATTAGTAGTAAAATGCATATACATTATCCATTATGAATATGGTATTAAATATTATCCATGTTGACTGATATTAATCTAAAATTATACAAAAAGTTCAGTGACAAACTAAAGAGCCTACTTTCCATGCCAATGATTATTCTACAGTATATGAACCTATCTAGAAAAATGACGAAATTAAGTTGGTAATATCGAAATGTCTAATTAGTTCGAAATATACCTGGTATAATGCAGCCTAATAGAGCATTACAGTTGGCAGCCCTGGTGACTGAATATATTCTTAGTTCCATCTTTGAGGTACAGAATAAAAATTTGGTTCAAGTCCAGTGGACGTTACATGCAGTTAGACATTGGATCTATCAGCACGCGTAAAAGCATGTTGGCAACAATATCATGCGTGTGCTGGTCAGAAATAGTCTAATCTGAAATATTATGATATCTTGTTGTGCAAATTTTGGACGAAATCCATTTGTTAGTATAGAAGTGACATGTATTTTAAAATTGGACCTATCAGCAGGCATAGAATCATGTTGGCAGCAATGACTTATATTAATTACTCCAAATTAATCTAGAATGGCAGGTGCTATACGTGCGCAAAGTGTAGGGCTGTTGGCTTGCATACTTCCTGATATTAAGTAAAAACAAGTATAGACAGCATTTATTAACAGTTGACCACCCTGATTGCTCTTAAGAATACTTATAGTCATATCTGTTATGTTACACATAGCACATACGAAATGTGGCTGAAATCCAACTGATAGTATAGAAGTTACATGTATTTAAATATTGGCCCTATCAGTAGACTTAGAATCATGTTGGTAGAACTGAAGTATATAAGTTACTCCAAAATTAATCTAAAATGTCAGGTACTATACGTGTGCATAGTTTAAAGCTGTCGGCTTGCATACTTTGTGATATATTGGTATTTGGATAAAAGAATAGAGAGAGCAATTATTAACAGTTGGCAGCCCTGGTGGCTCTTAACAATACGCTCAGTCATATCTGTTTATGTACACATATTACATACAAAATGTGGTTGAAATCCAATCGAAAGTGTAGAAGTTATAGGCATTTAAAATTGGACCTCTCGGAAGGCTCAACATTATTTTGGCAACACTGTGATGTATGGCCTCCTGGAAATTAAACTGAATTAGTGTTATCTACATGTGTGCCAATTTTGGAATAGCTCGCATGTATACCTTCTAAGATATCCAACATGGAGCTCAAATTTCTAGTGCGTTTTTTCAGCAGTTGGTAGTACTGACATCATTTTCAAATATGGACGTGAGATATTCCGGTATACATCTTTACTCTTACTAAATTTGGTTTCGATTTCTGCAGCCGTTTAGGAGTTGATAGGGGACACACACACACACAGCCAGACTGACAGACAGGCATACACACATTTTCCCGGATCGATCTCATAAGTCTACTTTTTCCTCATTTTTGCAAAATGTGAAAAGTAGGCTAAAAATCTGCCTTGTCAAACAGTAAGAAGTTTAATAATTAAATTAAAACGTACATGTTTCGGTACAACAATGATACTTTCGTCAGCGTAGATTAAATAAAAAGAATCTTAAATACTTTGATAACAATTACAAACAGAAAATGGATATCCTAACAAAAGCATTAGAATGTAAATATATGAAAGTTCACAAAAAATAGAAAATACATAAAAGAATAATAAAAAAGATATGAGCCTTACAGTAGTCGCATATGATGTGTAACATCTGACATGTTATCCTACTATGAAATTGAGATTAAATGTATGTGAAGTCATCTGACATGTTATCATACTCGTATACAACACAGCTTAGACATTCTTAAAATGTTGATTTATGCTCCGTTTTCATACTGGTACTATGATGAATGTATAGATTGAATTGGAGATATGCTACTGTCACACTTGTTTAAACAAACAACACATATTGGTGTTACGGCTGTGAGTTCGTTTCATCGCTCGCCGCATGAGTCACAACTGCCCCAGGGCTGGACTGCTCTGCCTCAGTGTATTGCGTGCGCCTTATCAACAGGTCTACTAGGACAAAGGGATGGTCCAGAATATTCGTGACTCAGCCAGTGAAGGAAGCTTCGAGAAGCCGTGAACCCTGAATGGGTCTAGAAGCATTTATTGAGTCACCGGCCTGCTATATAAGAGCGACCTCTCAACCAGTGTGTGTGTGTTTTGTTTTTCGAGCTCGTGTGAGCGTTTATCCTGAGCGACAGAAGTGTGGTGACGTAACTTGTGAAACCCCTAGTGAAGCTGATTCTCTTGGCAGTGAAGGAGTGTGAATCATACGGAGAGGCTGGGTATTGAAGAGTGTGTGCTTACCTAGTGCGACAGAGGTCATTGTGGTGAGTTGCAAAACAGTGAGTGACAGACTTAGTGCAGCTATTTCCAGCCAGCGTACGGGACCGGACTCATTAGGAGGGATTAACATCTGTGGCTCATTGACAAGTGAAAGGGTGAGTGGAGCCCCATACAGGAGGGAGCTTCTGTAAGACAGCTAATTGTTTCTATCTGCTTATTGCACGGTGTATATTTCTGACCGCAAGCAATAAAGCTAATTTCTCTTTAAAGCAGTAATTGGTGTTGTGCTTTCTACCCACCGTAATCCAGTTAACGGAATTGCCACTAGGGGGTGGCACGTAACATTATATTGTAAATTAAGAGGAGGAATGAAACTGTAGCAGCAGAGTATCAAGAAAGCAGTGCAAGAGTAGAAATATCAAGTAGGTAGTGATGCAAAAGAGAGTCTTGGAATTGTTATGTATTATTAGAATGTAATTAAAAAAGATATTTGTGAGTTGATTAGTGTCAAGAATAATAAAAACGGTGACATTTCCAAGACTCTCTTTTTTATCACTCCCTACAGTACTTGATATTTCTACTCTCGCACTGCCTTCTTGTTATTCTACTGCTACAGTACCACTGTCAACTGGATCGCATCCCTACCCTGGCTGCTAAAGCAGCTAGGAGGGATGCGATCTAGCTGGCAGTGCGTCTTACACACTTCCATCCGAACCACTTCCACCCCATTTTTCAAAATCACTCCCACAAAAATATCCAGCAACCGAGCGGAAAGATGTTACACATCAACAAGATTAAAAGTTAATGTAAATCTACCTCCAATTAACAATTACAAATAGAAAATGGTTATCCTTACAAAAAGCATTAGAATGCAATTGAATGAAAGTTCACAAAAACATTCGAAAATACATAAAAGAACACGATTAAAAGTTAATGTATATCTACCTAAATGGACTATCTATTGGTCGTCACTGCTGAGAGATATGTGTTGTAGCTTCCAGCCAGATATAGGCCAATGAAACGGAACAGCGCATAACATTTTCAAAAAGGTGAAGTCATCCAACCCTGGGGAGAATTCTGCCATATCCCAATTTGTCGCCTTCAATATGTCGCTTCTAGATGGTCGAACATCGCAACTTCTCTATAAATGGCAAAACTCAATCAACCTCCAACAAGACAGAGGAATCCCACCTGTCGGCTAGCTCCGTAGAAGTAGCCTTCCAAACGGGTAATGCATTCCCCAATACAACTCAAGTTAGCCAAGGTACACTTATAAGTTGTAACGAAATACTTGGACTTTGTAGAGCTATTTGTCTTGTAAATTTGTATCTGATGATGCTCACTTGGCGAGCGGAGCATGTTATCCCTAATTTTTGTCTCCTTCTTCAATAGTCCACAACAATATATATATATAAACTTCTTCGTCTTCTTTTCTTCTGCTTTTACGGCCTCCTTGGACCACTTCAGTCAATCATTTCTTGGTCCTCTTCAGTAAGTTTTCATTCCGAGTTGCCCAGTAGCTTTTCATTCGCTCTGATCTTCTTAGGTGTTCCTCAACTGTAAATACTCTTTTTACTGTATAACGTTCGTCTATTTTTGGTTGAAATCTTAGTTCTATGTCTTTCAGTTTTCTTTATTTTTTTGTTATGTTTTGTTTTGCAAATGATCCAAGGTTATTTCTAATTCATTCATGTCTTCTCTAATATCCTTAATCCATTCTACTTGTTTCATATTCCAAACTTTCTCAGCAATTTTTCTAGATAATCTGGTTTTCGGTGTCCTCATAATGTGACCATATATATACAGGGTGTTTCAGAAATACTTTTACAAACTTTGGGGATTGGTTCCTTACACCAAAACAAGAAAAAAAAATCATATACACATATGTCCAAAATCATTCGTTTTCGCTTTATTAATGAAAGAACATTGTACAGTGATACAGTAATTGACAGCCTGTTTAGAAGTGTTTAACACATGAACTCATATCAAACGAGTAGTTCCGTGAAGAACTAAATAGCCTATTTTTATAAACCCTACTAATATTAATTGCCTCTATAAACATACAAATTGTCAGTTTGTTTGCTGTAATAGATTCGTAGATATTGAGAACCGTCTAAATATTTTGGATGGTCACCATGTTGGATTTTATATTATAGACCTTAGATTTATGTACCATTACATTAAGATTATTGTGTAGGTGTTTTATTCTAACTTCAATTGCATGATTAGGACACAATAAATAAAAGGGGGATTTTAAAATTTGCCTCAGCCGCCATCTTGCGGTTATGAAAATAATTTAAATGAATTAGATGCCAGTCGATTAACATTTGTATAAGCATATATCGTATCAAGTTTCACTGCGCTCGGATGGTTAAAACGCAAGAAATGTCCATTTGAATATTTAAATTTCACGTCGCCGCCATGTTGGATTTGTGCTCGCCGGGTTATTGATCGTTCCATAGGTGAACATATGCTTATAGCCTCTATACACTTAGAGAATTTCAGTTTGATCGCTGTAGTAGTTAATAGATATTGAGAACCGTCAACATTTTCGGATGGTCGCCATATTGGATTTTAATATATGTAGGACATAGATTATGTACTATTAGATGATGATTATTGTGTACGTTCATTATGAAAATGTTGATTTCATCGCATGATTAGAACACAAGAAATAAAAGCTTCATTTTCGAAATTCGCACAGCCGTCATCTTGAGGTTACGTAAACAATTGAACTAAATTAGATACCAGTTCATTACAATGTGTATAAACATTTGCTGTACGAAGTTTCATTGCGTATGGATCATAAAATCGCGAGAAAAGCCTATTTAAAACTTTGAAATTCGCTTGACTGCCATGTTCGTTTTGAAGTAAACTGGTTTTGGAATGTCTCATAGATGAACTTCCAGTAGTGCCCTTTATCTCCGCACAAAATCTCATGGTGATAGTGGTAATAGTTTCAGAGATATAGAATGCCGTTGAAATATTTCGCACAGCCGCCATCTTGAGGTTATATAAACAATTGAACGAAGTTAGATGTCGGTGCATTACAATATGTATACACATATACTGTACCAAGTTGCATTGCGTTTGGTTGGTTAAATCACGAGAAACATCTATTTAAAAGTCGCAAATTCGCTTGGCCGCCATGATGGTTTTATAGTTACCAGGTTTTCAAAAGTCACGTAGGTGAACTTCTAGTAGTTCCCTTTATCACCGTACAAAATTCCAGGGTGATATCGGTAATAGTTTCGGAGATATTGAATGCTGGTGAAATATTTCGCACAGCCGCCATGTTGGATTGGTGAGACGTAACAAAATTAAAAGGTCGGGGTCACCCGGAATAGTGCTATGAAGTTACCGAGTTTCATTGAAATCGCTCCAGCTGTTTAGAAGTTATTAGGGGGGGACACACTATCATACTCACCATCACATACGCACACACAGACAGACACACGGACAAAAGGTGATGCCATAAGCCTATTTTTCATAAATGAAAGTAGGCTAAAAAGGTTCCTGACACCACAGATAAAAGTCTAACGGACCGTGCAAGCCATGGAACGGGTCCTCCTCTACCCAACCATCTGTCCTGGAAGATCCCCGTCAGTGCAGTGCGAACAAGGTGACTAAAGTGTGCAGGAGCCCATCATGCATCCACCACATACGTTGTCGTATTTGCAGGGGCACATTGTCATGCAGTAAGTCTGAAAGGGTGTTCTGGATAAAGTCTCTGGAGACAGCACCTGTAAGACGTGCTGGTTGAACGTATGGACCTACAATGCCAGCCCACACATTAATCCTAAACTGGTGCTGATGGCGAGCCTGTCTGGAACACCTGTGCATTTGACAGTTTTTCCGTCTGTCGGTGCAAGGAACCTTTTTAGCCTATTTTCAATTTTGAAAAAATAGGCTTATGAGATCACCTTTTGTCCGTGTGTGTGTGCGTGTGTGTGTGTGTGTGTGTGAGGCGTGTGTGTGCCCCCCCTAATAACTTTTTAACGGCTGGAGCGATTTCAATGAAACTCGGTAAGTTCATAGTACTATTCCGGGCGACCTCGACCGTGCCCTTCAAATTTTGTTACGTCTCACCAATCCAACATGGCGGCTGTGCGAAATATTTCACCAGCATTCAATATCTCCGAAACTATTACCGAGATCACCCTGGAATTTATTACGGTGATAAAGGGAACTTAAAAAAGTTCACCTATGTGACTTTTGAAAAACTGGTAACCACAAAACCAACATGGCGGCCACGCGAATTTGTGACCTTTAAATAGACGTTTCTCGCGATTTTACCAACCAAACGCAATAAAACTTCGTAGAGTATATGTTTATACACATTGTAATGCGCCGACATCTAACTTGGTTCAATTGTTTATATAACCACAAGATGGTGGATGAGCGAAATATTTCACCGGCATTCTATATCTCTGAAACTATTAGCTGTATCACCCTGAAATTTTATACGGAGATAAAGGGCACTACTGGAAGTTCACCTATAAGACTTTCAAAAAGCGGTTAACTACAAAACGAACATGGTGGCCAAGCGAATTTGTAAATTTTAAATAGACCTTTCTCGCGATTTAATGTTCCAAACGCAATGAAATCTGGTACAGGAAATGTTTATACACATTGTAATGCACTGGTATCTAATTTAGTTCAATTGTTTACATAACCTCAAGATGGCGGTTGTGCAAATTTTAAAATTAAGTTTTTATTTCTTGTGTCGTAATCAAGCGATCGAAGTGAAAGTTTGAATAATGAACCTACGCAATAATTTTCCTACAATGGTACATGACTCTATGGCCTATACATTTAACAATCCAACATGGCGACCATCCGAAATATTCAGACGACTCTGAATATCTACGAATCTATTATAGGAATCAAACTGATTTTTTTATGTTCATAGGGGCTATGAACTTAAGTTCATCTATAGGACTTCAAACAACCTGGTGATCACAAATCCAACATGGCGGCGACGTGAAGTATAAATATTCACAAGGACGTTTCTCGCAATTTAACCATCCGAGTGCAGTGAAACTTGGTACAGTAAATCATTTTACGAATGTTAATCCACTGGCATCTAATTTATTTCAATTGTTTCCATAACACCAAGATGGCAGCTGTGCGAAATTTAAAAATCTCCTCATTACTTCTTGTGTCCTAATCATGCGATTGAAATTTGAATGCTACACGTACACAATAATCTTCATGTAACATTACATAACTCTAGGACCTACATATATAAAATCCTACATGGCGACCATCCGAAATATTTAGTCGGTACTCAATATCTACGAATCTATTACAGCAATCAAACTTAAATTTTGTATGTTGATAGTGGCAGTTAATATAAGTAGGATATATGAAAATAGGCTGTATAGTTCTTCACTGAACTACTTGTTTTATATGAGTTCATGTGTTAAACACTTCCAAACAGGCTGTCAATTAATGTGTCACTGTACTATGTTCTTTCATGAATACATCTAAAACGAAGGATTTTGGGACATATGTGTATATGAACTTCTTTTCTTGTTTTGGTGTAAGGAACCAGTCCCCAAAGTTTGTAAAAGTATTTCTGAAACACTCTGTATACATACATGTATTAATCTCATGTCATTTATTACAGGTTTACATATTACTGGAAGCCTCTAGTTCGGACCTGCACGTTGGCAGCAGATGTGTGAAGGTCGTCTTTCTGAGACCTCGCGACTACTCAGGAGTTCGGTCCTGCATCTGTGTGTGGGCAGGCCTATTTAGGATCACCGCTGCCCACCCCGAATGGAGAAGGCCCTAGAAAATGTTGGCTAAACATCGGTAGTCACACCTTCAGCCGGCTGGGAGGCCGCACCCAGCGGGTCACCCCTATTGCGGTCGAAAAACGAAAACAAAGAATATCCAAACATTAATGATAGGATCCTGGAATGTTCGAACGTTACTCGATTTGAAGGACATTAACAGGCCTGAGCGAAGAACAGCACTCGTTACCCATGAACTTGGTCGAATGAACATAGATATTGCTGCCTTAATTGAAACCAGATTGTCCAACGAATGTAAAATTACTGAGTTCAGTTCAGGTTACACCATATTCTGGAAGGGAAAAGATGAGGGAGAGCGCCGTATTCATGGTGTTGGTTTCGCTATAAAGACCACACTGGTGAATGATCACCAGCTAACTCTAACTGCTGTCAGTGAAAGAATTATGACTCTTCGAATCCCACTCTCCGGGGGTCACTTTATGACTCTTATCTCTGCATATGCTCCCACCGTGGATGCTGATATAGAAGTTAAAGATCAATTCTACAACCAGCTGAGCACAATCATCACCAAAGTACCATCTAGAGACAAACTCTTAATGCTTGGCGATTTCAACGCCAGAGTTGGTAAAGACCATCAATTATGGAACACTGTGGTGGGAAAACAAGGACTTGGCAACTGCAATGCCAATGGCCTATTACTCCTTGGTCTATGTGCTGGACATGCACTCTTTATTACCAACACTCAGTTCCGCCTGCCGAATCGCTACAAAACCACTTGGATGCATCCTCGCTTGAAGCACTGGCACATCCTTGACTATATCATCACCAGGCAATATGATAAAAAGGACATCCTTGTCACCAGGACCGCAAGAAGTGTCGATGACTGTTGGACAGATCATAAGCACCTTTTTTGCCGGTTGAGGATCTCAATCTGCCGCAAACCGAAACGATCCATCCACAACCTGTCGAGACGGAAATTTGACACTTCTAAACTCCAAGTAAAATCATTTGCTACAGATTACAGAAATGAAATCGCAAATAAGCTGGCTAGTCACCCTGTTAGCACAAATAGTGTAGTACAGGAATGGACAACGCTTCAGAAGGTCATTACTGAGTCAGCTGAGGAAACAATTGGTTTCTTGAAGAACAAAAGACAAGACTGGTTTGATGAAAATAACGATGAAATTATGTGTCTCATCAATGCCAAACGGGAAGCCCATCTATCCTTTCTTCAAGATCCGTCTTCCAGTGTGAAAAAATCACAATTCTTGCAACTTAAGGGGAAATGTCCGGCACAAATCAGGGAAATAAAGAACAACTGGTGGCAGCGAAATGCTGAAGAACTGCAAAGACTAGCTGATGCCCGTGACCTGCGAAACTTCTATGCAGGCATAAAGGAGGTATACGGCCCAATCCGATCATCATCAGGTACATTGAAAACTGCTGACAATTCCGCCATTTTAACTGAACAAGGACAAATTTTGGAGCGTTGGAAGGAACATTTCTCTGCACTTCTAAATTCGTGCCTCCAATGTTGCCGAGGACTTCCTTCGAAACATCCCTCAGCAGCCCCAACAACCATGGATGGCGGTTCCGCCGACATTCCGAGATTTCACCAAAGCGCTCAATCAACTAAAGCCGAGAAAGGCTCCTGGTCCTGATAACATCCCTCTGGAGTTGTTACAAAGTGGAAGTTTGGCCTTGAAGACTCGACTTTTTACACTTATCCTGTTAATTTGGGATACTCGAGAAATACCTGACGACTTGAAGAATGCTGCCATCATAACTATCTTCAAGAAAGGCGATCGTAGCGTGTGTGGGAACTACCGTGGTGTATCGCTATTATCCATTGCAGGTAAAGTTCTCGCAAGAATTCTCCTAAACCGGCTCCAAAGTATCTCGGAGAGGATTTTTCCCGAGTCTCAATGTGGTTTTCGAACCTCCAGGGGCACAACAGACATGATATTCTGTGCCAGGCAACTCCAGGAAAAGTGCAGAGAGCAACAGCAGCCCCTGTATTTAGTTTTCTATGACCTGGAAAAAGCCTTTGATTCAGTACTGTACCCGTTCGTCCTGGGGATGCGATGACCCATCTGCTATAACATCGCATTCCTGGAGTTCCAGGACAGAGCGGAGTTAAATGAACCTCTAGTCAAATAAGGAATGTGTCGGAAATTCAGCTGAGTTATCGAAAAAGCAGTGGGTATCACGAGACAAAGTATCTCTAGGGTCGTTACGGGCTTAAGTTTAATAGAAATAATGCAAATATAAATGGGCGCCATCAACTGAATTCCTAGCAAACCACTTCCTTTCCGGATAAGCCTTACTCAAAACAAGGAAAGAAAAAGGAAAATCACATCATCATCAGATCACAACTAAGATAAAAACAAATTTATTTCACTTTGATAGTCAGACAGACATTTTAAATATAACTCCTACCTGAGAGTACGGTCGAATGCCAACGTTAAATTGTCATTGTCCAAAAATCGAACCATCTCTTTTCTAATCCAAAAAATTATTTTATCCACATAGAACAGAAAAATCTCTAAAGTTCTCTTGGGTTCTCAGGATCACTGTAGCACTATGTCTTTCGTCACTGACATTTGTGAAACCTGAGACCTAATTTCTCTTTAATTTAACATCATCAATGTGGATTTGAAAAAGTTATTAATCTGTCTAAACATACACATATTATAATCACATATATTAAATATCAAGTAATTTATGGTTTGCATGGCATAATTTGAATGTTGAACATGTTAGTCAAATGCTCCTAAACATCGAATAATTAATTTACACTATTTACATTGTCATTCATAATTATTTATCTGTGAATTACAGAAAATTCATGGCTCATTGGTCATCGTTATCGTCATCATCAAAATTAAATATTCCTCACATTAATTCTCACTTCAAAATTCTACATATTCCTGTCAGAATCATTAATTCATCACCATTACATCATTTAAATCCTCAACTCAAGTTGCAATTCCTTCAAATTATATCTTAATAAAATTTATTTAATTCCATATAAATTCATTAATCATCAGCTTCTTTAGTTAATTATCACCTTCTAATTCAGTTATTCATCATCATTACAATCGTCTATTAATTTATCTAAATCAGTTTAATTTATCCAATCTTTAATTCATCCATTTATTTAATTCATTGATTTATTCCAAAATTTAATTTATTAACTTATTTAAATTTCAATCTTCTGGTTATTTAGATTTTCATTATTTCATCTAGTCATTCTGATTTTTATTTCATTAGGTCAGATCGTTAATATGCTTAAAACTCAGATTATTATTTCATTAATTATTATTTTCAGAAAATCTTGTATTATCAACTTTATTTATTTGTTTAATTTCCTAACAAATTGTTTAATATGGTTTATAGAACGTTGTCTTACAGTTTTATCACTTCCAAGTTATATCTCGTATTTAATTTATCATGCCAAAAAATATTATTGCCTCCACGACATCACGTTGGATCTAACTATCCACAACTACATTACATTTCCTCAATACTTCAAATATCACATTTGAATACAACAATTACTCCACAAAACTCCATAAATATTCAGCACATACAGCATGAATCTCAACAATTACGCTAGACTGGGTACGACGACCTCATGTCTGCCTCAAAATACATTAGCAACGTTGCAACTATCACTTGGCAACTTCCACAAAATGCCTACCACAAACTCCACTTAACCATGTTGCATGATCTGCAAAAAATATATAACTGGCTTCAAATTATCAACGCACACAATCTCCAATAACTGTAATTACTCTGATCACATCTAGACAACTTCTTAAACAATTGGAAAAAATATTACCTCAGTAATTTAAGATCTGCTTTCAAATAGCATAAATTCTCTTACAATTTTCATAATTCACATCACAGAAAAACACCAATGTGCTATAATCTCTCATATCAAAATCTGCAATACTGATCTGTCTTAAAATAAATCTGACCATTAATGATTAATCTTACAAGATTCAATTACTTTAAATCCTTCTCAAAGGTATCAAACACAATTATAAAACTCATCAAAAGCATCAGCTGTAACAGCTGTTAAACTGAAATTACTCTCAAAAGAGTATAGCAACAAAATATTGGATTGGCAAACAAGAATTACTAAATGTAATCCTGCTGACATTTATCGTTACTTTGTTTAACAAAATTTCGACTGATATGTGACTAGTAGTTCCTTGTTTGATTCACTTACAATCTCGTGTACACTCGGATGATAAAAATGAGTCCCTCAATGGCGAGTAAGATGTGTAACCACCGTACAGTCGTATAAATACGAAAGACCTCGCCCCGTCGACTTGGATGATAGTGCCCTGAACGATGGGTAAGATGAGTAGCCACCATACAATCGTATAAATACGAAAGACCCCATCTCGTAGACTATATGAGTGAATGTACCAGATAGGAATCAACAAGTTTCTAGTTGTCATATAAAAGCGATGTTCATTCACTAAAGTGAATAACTTCTTAATATCTCCAAACAATCCAATGGAAAAAATCCCTACTGATGTATAATACACACTCGCTAGTATGCAATGAACTGACGAAGTAATTTTAGATAATCAATTGCAGATCACGAGTTCGAAATACTCGTTACACAAAAAAAAACTATTCATGAAAAATATCCTTGCTGGAAAAATGTCTAAAAGACCAAACATCTGCTTAATAAAGCCAACCAATGGTGAGAATTTCGTATAATGATGCCTGCCATATCATATGGTCACTCCATATTCTAGCAAATTCGAAGCATATAAAGTCAAACCATGTCTAAATAATCGTATCACTCCTATTAGAAAAATATACATGTGTGCCCAGTATTCATGAAAATAATCGTATCAGGTAGTTATAACTCTTACAGTACCTTTCATAATCAGCTGTAATTAAATTTCCAAGATCGTCGATTTTCCCTACATAATGAATTTTTCGAAAGATTGGCATGAATATCATTCCATCCATGAAATGACGATTGCATTCGAAATCCCAAGTGAATCAGCTGGTGGACTCCTCTCGTCAGGAATCGAATCCATCGCTCTGCGGTGCCATCTTGTCTCTATCTGCGTCTACTCTGACATGATGAACTTCGGATTACCCATAGCGGATATTGTCCAACTCCTCTCGAAAAAGTTCATGGAAACAGCGGACCCCCTACTCCTCTTCTAAGTTACGCCACTGTTCCATTAAATGTTCAGTTTGAGTATTGAAAGATCAATCTCTAATAACTGCTAAGACTCACTTTCGTAAAATAAAATTTTACTTGAGAGTGTCCAAGTTTACGAAACACCCTGTAGTTGTCTGTATTTGGTAATTCATGAAACTGCATAAGAAATAAATTTCATTAATGCACGTTCTAATGTTCATCAGTGCCTATGCTTACGACATTCCGTTTGCTTGAAATTGTTAAAGTTACTTTGACATGCATTAAGAAAAGCATAGTCATAAAGTCATTCAGAAGAACTGTGTTCAAACTGCGTTGAAATGTAGCTTGTAATAAAGTCTCCAACTACTTGCAATGCCGTTCTAACATATCCCGGCCGTCTGTGATTGCTTGCTCGGCAAGTCCGCCTGGATCAATGACCTGCTTGGCGTTCGCTGCTCGGCGATGCTGAAACTGTCGCCTACACTCTGCCGTGACAGTTTCGGTATGCTACGCGACCTTCACCGTGCGTCTGGCTTGCGCTACATAGCTCGATCCTACTTGCTCGACTGACAGAGCTCCACTGAATATGCTGGCACTGTCTTCTCACTTATCTGCCTGGCGCAGACACGTGGTGTTCACCCCCACCACAGTGCTCTCGCGTCACGATTTTAGCCTCGAACCCTCATCATCTCGGCTATTCCGTTATAAAATAACTTAAGGGTTATCTGACTTCTTTACAATTATTTCCACATATAATGCATGTTATATATCCTCTTCTAAGGTGTTTAATTACCATATTCCACACATATCTTAATAAAGCTTCACATCTCTATCCATAATTCCATCTTCTTACAGATGTCAGTGCCTCCTTGATCCTAGACCTCCTACGTCATCTTGACATTCTTCTTGACTCGATCGATGCGCTATCTTTTCCTAACTCTTCCCAAAACCTCAACTACGGCTTAATGTCTGCTGGCGTAGCCGATAGCCTAAACTAGGTATCGGGTACATCTCTCCCGTACATCTCCTTTTTTATCTGGATTGAGAAAAAAAAATACACTCTCAGGCATTCTATATATAATACATGTACACGATAGCTCTACAATTCCCTTACTCAGCATGATGGTTCTTTCTGACTCTCAATAATGATGATTGACTTCCAATGATTAGCATCTTCATTCCGTGTTATTCTGACGTTTGTTTCTTCCTTCGCCACTCGTGCTTGCTCGATTGACATCTCTCACTGTCTCTTCGGGTGGTGCATTAGGCTGTCTATCTTCTTGCCTCGACCTCTCATATCCACGATTATCTCGTCTTTCGTTAGGATCGATTCTTCGGCCATCCTGCCTGTCGTTCCCATTATACTGTTGACCTTGGCTCCAGTTATTTCTGCCCCGATATCTATTGTTATATCGATTCCTGTCTTGATATCTGGAATTCTGGTTATAATTCCTATATCGGCTATCTCTTGCTTCTTGATCGTATGGCCTCTCATATGGTCCTCTATATCGATCATTTCCTCGAGCGTTACGGATGTTTCCTCGATTCCCTTCGTTCCGTCGGTTTTCCCAGGAATCTCTTCTGTCCGTTTGAGCTGCATTGTCTACGACTACCGCATTCACCTCTTGCGTGTTTCTATTGTCGTTTCTGGTATTTCTAGGCGTATCTTGAGCGCTTGTATAGTCCAATCGCCGTAAAATGTCGTCATAATGCTCAAGTGTATTGGCTCCCGACGCTATTAGTGATCGCTGTACCTCAATCGGTAACTGTCTCGCTATAGCTTGTAAAAGCTCTTCTTCTGGCAATGGAGGAATCAGAAACTGTAATTTAGCCAGCTGTGACGTGAAATAGTTGGCATAATGCGTCGGATGTGACGTAGAATAGCGCTTTGAGTACATTTCCGCTCTTACGTTAAGTTGATCCTCGGCACTCCAAAATCTCCTCAAGAAAGCTATGGCAAATTGCTCCATGTTCGCAAAATTGCTTCTGAACGCTCTAAACCAAGTAAGCGCAGACCCATCTAAGGCGCGTTCGACTATCCTTAGCTCTCTTTCTTTGGCTACCCTATGTTCCGCCATGTAGTCTCGAATATCTCGCAGAAATTCGACTGGTGTGACTCCTGTATTTCCCGAAAACTTCCTCGGCTTGTCATCCAGATTCCTAATAATGGTGACTGGACCTGAGTATCGTTCGCTTGGACCCAACGTACTCCTATTCGAACTTGGATTATCCTGAGGGGTTGAACTGGCCCTTTCGAATGTCCCATTCGGTTGCATTTGACGGTCTTCTCCCAAGCTCGCTTCTTGATTACTCATACTGCGGTCTATCGCTGTCTGATTTATCAATGTTTCCCTTGATGTTATATTCTGACTGGTGAAACTGTTAAACATGGATTCTAGTTTAGTTATCCTGTCTTCTGCTAATTTCTTGACCTGAGTCTTCAACTCATCTAGCGATGTAACATCCTGCGTTTTGTTACTCTCGTCTAAATCGTTTTTCAACTTGTCAATTTTGCCTTCGCACGTATTCTTTACTAACGCGACTTGTTCCTTTAACAGATCAACATCTGTTCTAAATAGAGTTGAATCTATCTTAATCGCTTCCTTGTTCTCCGTAAACCTCGCTTCTAAGTTTGCTATACCTGCGATTAATTTTTCATCTAACCCTTCACGTTTCTCTTTTGCTTCGGCATCGACCTCACTATACCGTTCTTCCACAATTGCACCGACTCTATTTTTGAACAAAGCTAAGTTTTCATTAACCTTTTGCTCTATATCGTCGTCTATCTTCCTAATATCTTTCTGCAATTGATTTTCTAATGATTTTAAATTAGAATTGACCTCTCCTAAGACTTCCTCTTTAATGGTCCCAATTACTGACTTTAAATCTTTTATCTCATTACCTAGATTCATTTCTAGACCTTTAATTTTAGTCTCGAAAGATACTTCGGTAGACCACTCTTGAATTTTGCCTACATCTGCCACTAAACCATCGATGTCGAATCTCAACTTCGATACATCTGATTTAATGTCTTTCTGTATGGACATAACGTCTGTTCTTAAAGTAAAAATATTTTCTTCTCCTCTACTTTCTAATTCAATAATATTTTTTCTTAACATTTGAACATTTTCCTCTCCTTTCATATTTACTGCAATTATGTCTAATTGTAAAGTCTTCAGCATTTCATTATTCTTTAATGTTACGCTATTCTCTAATCTAGTTAACTTGTTTTCTAATTCAGTGTTAGTTTCTTCACTACGAGCTTGTAATTTCTCTTCCAATGATTTAAAATTATCCTTCAAGTTAGCTTCACTAGCTTTTAAATGACTTTCAGTACTAGTCTGTAATCTAGTTTCTAATGACTTCAACTCATCTTTACTATTTGACTGTAGCCTTTCTTCTAATGACTTAAAATTGTCTTCACTATTTGACTGTAATAATTTTAAATTTTCTTCATTACTAGTCTGTAGCCTAGTCTCTAATGACTTTAAACTGTCGTTCAGATTGCCTTCGTTACTAGACTGTAATGATTTAAAATTTTCTTCAGTACTAGTTTGTAATGCTTGCACATTTTCCTTACATCTAGCTTCTAATCTAGCTTCTGAATTATTAATCTGTTCTTTAACTTCCGTTCCCATTTTAGAAATAGTTTCTGCAATACCAGACATACCCGTCTGTAACTCTCCTAACACCTTAGCTAAATCTTCTGGCAACATAATTATATTTTCAATATACGTTTTATACAGAGACGTTGGACAACAACACATCACAATGTCTCAATTCCTGCATTCACTTGGGCATAGGAAAAATGTCTTAAAACTAACATGATATTATACTAATACGATTAACATGAACACTGGAATGGGCACACAAGTACATTGTCTGACTAAGTTTAATAAATTTTGTAACACAATTAAATGAACTTGAGATCAATCTCTCAGTAATCTAAATCTGATGTGATTCCATAGAATAAACAAAATCGAAGCCCCACTAGTTGGATAAAGCCAATTCTCCCTCTCTCTCTCTGTACCCGTTCGTCCTGGGGATGCGATGACCCATCTGCTATAACATCGCATTCCTGGAGTTCCAGGACAGAGCGGAGTTAAATGAACCTCTAGTCAAATAAGGAATGTGTCGGAAATTCAGCTGAGTTATCGAAAAAGCAGTGGGTATCACGAGACAAAGTATCTCTAGGGTCGTTACGGGCTTACGTTTAATAGAAATAAAGCAAATATAATTGGGCGCCATCAACTGAATTCCTAGCAAACCACTTCCTTTCCGGATAAGCCTTACTCAAAACAAGGAAAGAAAAAGGAAAATCACATCATCATCAGATCACAACTAAGATAAAAACAAATTTATTTCACTTTGTTAGTCAGACAGACATTTTAAATATAACTCCTACCTGAGAGTATGGTCGAATGCCAACGTTAAATTGTCATTGTCCAAAAATCGAACCATCTCTTTTCTAATCCAAAAAATTATTTTATCCACATAGAACAGAAAAATCTCTAAAGTTCTCTTGGGTTCTCAGGATCACTGTAGCACTATGTCTTTCGTCACTGACATTTGTGAAACCTGAGACCTAATTTCTCTTTAATTTAACATCATCAATGTGGATTTGAAAAGTTATTAATCTGTCTAAACATACACATATTATAATCACATATGTTAAATATCAAGTAATTTATGGTTTGCATGGCATAATTTTAATGTTGAACATGTTAGTCAAATGCTCCTAAACATCGAATAATTAATTTACACTATTTACATTGTCATTCATAATTACTTATCTGTGAATTACAGAAAATTCATGGCTCATTGGTCATCGTTATCGTCATCATCAAAATTAAATATTCCTCACATTAATTCTCACTTCAAAATTCTACATATTCCTGTCAGAATCATTAATTCATCACCATTACATCATTTAAATCCTCAACTCAAGTTGCAATTCCTTCAAATTATATCTTAATAAAATTTATTTAATTCCATATAAATTCATTAATCATCAGCTTCTTTAGTTAATTATCACCTTCTAATTCAGTTATTCATCATCATTACAATCGTCTATTAATTTATCTAAATCAGTTTAATTTATCCAATCTTTAATTCATCCATTTATTTAATTCATTGATTTATTCCATAATTTAATTTATTAACTTATTTAAATTTCAATCTTCTGGTTATTTAGATTTTCATTATTTCATCTAGTCATTCTGATTTTTATTTCATTAGGTCAGATCGTTAATATGCTTAAATCTCAGATTATTATTTCATTAATTATTATTTTCAGAAAATCTTGTATTATCAAATTTATTTATTTGTTTAATTTCCTAACAAATTGTTTAATATGGTTTATAGAACGTTGTCTTACAGTTTTATCACTTCCAAGTTATATCTCGTATTTAATTTATCATGCCAAAAAATATTATTGCCTCCACGACATCACGTTGGATCTAACTATCCACAACTACATTACATTTCCTCAATACTTCAAATATCACATTTGAATACAACAATTACTCCACAAAACTCCATAAATATTCAGCACATACAGCATGAATCTCAACAATTACGCTAGACTGGGTACGACGACCTCATGTCTGCCTCAAAATACATTAGCAACGTTGCAACTATCACTTGGCAACTTCCACAAAATGCCTACCACAAACTCCACTTAACCATGTTGCATGATCTACAAAAAATATATAACTGGCTTCAAATTATCAACGCACACAATCTCCAATAACTGTAATTACTCTGATCACATCTAGACAACTTCTTAAACAATTGGAAAAAATATTACCTCAGTAATTTAAGATCTGCTTTCAAATAGCATAAATTCTCTTACAATTTTCATAATTCACACCACAGAAAAACACCAATGTGCTATAATCTCTCATATCAAAATCTGCAATACTGATCTGCCTTAAAATAAATCTGACCATTAATGATTAATCTTACAAGATTCAATTACTTTAAATCCTTCTCAAAGGTATCAAACACAATTATAAAACTCATCAAAAGCATCAGCTGTAACAGCTGTTAAACTGAAATTACTCTCAAAAGAGTATAGCAACAAAATATTGGATTGGCAAACAAGAATTACTAAATGCAATCCTGCTGACATTTATCGTTACTTTGTTTAACAAAATTTCGACTGATATGTGACTAGTAGTTCCTTGTTTGATTCACTTACAGTCTCGTGTACACTCGGATGATAAAAATGAGTCCCTCAATGGCGAGTAAGATGTGTAACCACCGTACAGTCGTATAAATACGAATGACCTCGCCCCGTCGACTTGGATGATAGTGCCCTGAACGATGGGTAAGATGAGTAGCCACCATACAATCGTATAAATACGAAAGACCCCATCTCGTAGACTATATGAGTGAATGTACCAGATAGGAATCAACAAGTTTCTAGTTGTCATATAAAAGCGATGTTCATTCACTAAAGTGAATAACTTCTTAATATCTCCAAACAATCCAATGGAAAAAATCCCTACTGATGAATAATACACACTCGCTAGTATGCAATGAACTGACGAAGTAATTTTAGATAATCAATTGCAGATCACGAGTTCGAAATACTCGTTACACAAAAAAAACTATTCATGAAAAATATCCTTGCTGGAAAAATGTCTAAAAGACCAAACATCTGCTTAATAAAACCAACCAATGGAGAGAATTTCGTAAAATGATGCCTGCCATATCATATGGTCACTCCATATTCTAGCAAATTCGAAGCATATAAAGTCAAACCATGTCTAAATAATCGTATCACTCCTATTAGAAAAATATACATGTGTGCCCAGTATTCATGAAAATAATCGTATCAGGTAGTTATAACTCTTACAGTACCTTTCATAATCAGCTGTAATTAAATTTCCAAGATCGTCGATTTTCCCTACATAATGAATTTCTCGAAAGATCGGCGTGAATATCATTCCATCCATGAAATGACGATTGCCTTCGAAATCCCAAGTGAATCAGCTGGTGGACTCCTCTCGTCAGGAATCGAATCCATCGCTCTGCGGTGCCATCTTGTCTCTATCTGCGTCTACTCTGACATGATGAACTTCGGATTACCCATAGGGGATATTGTCCAACTCCTCTCGAAAAAGTTCATGGAAACAGCGGACCCCCTACTCCTCTTCTAAGTTACGCCACTGTTCCATTAAATGTTCAGTTTGAGTATTGAAAGATCAATCTCTAATAACTGCTAAGACTCACTTTCGTAAAATAAAATTTTACTTGAGAGTGTCCAAGTTTACGAAACACCCTGTAGTTGTCTGTATTTGGTAATTCATGAAACTGCATAAGAAATAAATTTCATTAATGCACGATCTAATGTTCATCAGTGCCTATGCTTACGACATTCCGTTTGCTTGAAATTGTTAAAGTTACTTTGACATGCATTAAGAAAAGCATAGTCATAAAGTTATTCAGAAGAATTGTGTTCAAACTGCGTTGAAATGTAGCTTGTAATAAAGTCTCCAACTACTTGCAATGCCGTTCTAACATATCCCGGCCGTCTGTGATTGCTTGCTCGGCAAGTCCGCCTGGATCAATGGCCTGCTTGGCGTTCGCTGCTCGGCGATGCTGAAACTGTCGCCTACACTCTGCCGTGACAGTTTCGGTATGCTACGCGACCTTCACCGTGCGTCTGGCTTGCGCTACATAGCTCGATCCTACTTGCTCGACTGACAGAGCTCCACTGAATGTGCTGGCACTGTCTTCTCACTTATCTGCCTGGCGCAGACACGTGGTGTTCACCCTCACCACAGTGCTCTCGCGTCACGATTTTAGCCTCGAACCCTCATCATCTCGGCTATTCCGTTATAAAATAACTTAAGGGTTATCTGACTTCTTTACAATTATTTCCACATATAATGCATGTTATATATCCTCTTCTAAGATGTTTAATTACCATATTCCACACATATCTTAATAAAGCTTCACATCTCTATCCATAATTCCATCTTCTTACAGATGTCAGTGCCTCCTTGATCCTAGACCTCCTACGTCATCTTGACATTCTTCTTGACTCGATCGATGCGCTATCTTTTCCTAACTCTTCCCAAAACCTCAACTACGGCTTAATGTCTGCTGGCGTAGCCGATAGCCTAAACTAGGTATCGGGTACAGTACCAAGACCTGCTATGTGGAAAGTATTAACGCACTTTGGATGTCCAGATCGCTATGGAATTAGTTAAAGCTCTTCATGATGGAATGTCTGGAAAGATTCTTCACGGTAACTCTGTATCTGATCCATTTCCAATCACTCACAGTTTGAAACAAGGCTGTGTGCTTGCTTCAACACTCTTTGCATTGTACATGGATGCCATGATGTATGAATCATCTTCCAACAACCCAGGCATACAGATTAAGTTTCGCTTCGATGGAGGTCTTTTCAATCTGGCAAGACTTCCTTCACAGAGACGTACCCAAGTTACCCGGGTGACAGAACTGCAGTATGCCGATGACACCTCATCTCCTGCTCCGACAGCTGCAGAACTTCAACAATCTGTCAATCGCTTTAGCACTGCGTGTGATCTCTTTGGTCTCGCCATCAATGCAAAGAAAACAAAGGTGCTTGCACAACCTGCCCCAGGATTACCTCTTCCTGAGTTCAATATCTCCATCTTAGACTCAACACTGGAGCAGGTTGATCATTTTTCATATCTTGGTAGCATCTTGTCTAAACGGTGCACATGCGAACAGGATGTTGACAAAAGAATTGGGGCTGCCCATGCAGCATTTGGCCGTTTAATGCACAGAGTCTTTATGAATAAAGACCTAAAGATGCATACCAAACTCATGGTGTACAAAGTTGTCGTCATCTCAACGCTACTGTATGGCTGTGAAACTTGGACACTCTATCGCCGTGATATCAAGAAACTTGAGCGTTTCCACCAACAAAAGATGAGATACATCTTGAATATCAAGTGGGAGCACTACGTGACCAACACTGCAGTTCTCGAGAGAGCGCATCTCAATAGCATTGAGACAACTATCATCGCTCATCAACTGAGATGGTTAGGCCATGTTCACCGTATGAGTGATACCAGGCTTCCACGTCAATTCCTTTATGGTGAGCTTTGCTCCGGCACTAGACCTCATGGGGTCCCTTTGAAGCGTTTTAAAGACCAGTTAAAACACATCATGAAGACGACTGGTATAGACATCCACTCATGGGATACATCTGCTGCGGACCGTTTACTGTGGCGGAACACTACATCAACGGCTGTCAATTTCTTTGAGGAAGAACGTCGCAGACATGAAGAGGCCAAGCGACAAGCAAGAAAGCTTCGTCAATTGCAACCCCACCCTCCCCCCGTCCATTGAGTGCAATTTATGTGGGCGCATGTTTTATGCCAGGATTGGCCTGTTTAGTCATCAGAAGCACATCCACAGGCTGGTCTGAAAAGCTCTATGCAGGAAGAAGTATGTTTACTCGGAATCGAGTTACAGCCGACGACGACATATTACAGGCTATTTTTGAAAGTTTGAATAATGAACCTACGCAATAATTTTCCTTTAATGGTACATGACTCTATGGCCTATACATTTTATTATCCAACATGGCGACCATCCGAAATATTTTAGACGGCTCTGAATATCTACGAATCTATTCCAGCAATCAAACTGAATTTTTTAATGTTCATAGGGGATATGGACATAAGTTCACCTATAGGACTTTCAATAACCTGGTGATCACAAATCCAAGATGGCGGCGACGCGAAGTATAAATATTCACATGGACGTTTCTCGCAATTTAAACATCCGAGTGGAGTGAAACTTGGTACAGTAAATACTTATACGAATGTTAATTCACTGGCATCTAATTTAATTCAATTGTTTCCATAACCACAAGATGGCAGCTGTGCGAAATATTAAAATCTCCTTGTTACTTCTTGTGTCCTAATTATGCGATTGAAGTTTGAATACTACACGTACACAATAATCTTCATGTAACAGTACATAACTCTAGGACGATACATATATAAAATCCAACATGGCGACCATCCAAAATATTTAGTCGGTTCTCAATATCTACGAATCTATTACAGCAATCAAACTGAAATTGTGTAAGTTGATAGTGGCAATTAATACAAGTAGTATATATGAAAATAGGCTGTATAGTTCTTCACGGAACTACTTGTTTCAAATAATCTAGTAATTGGTATTATATAGTGTTGACCGACTGAAAGTAAAAATATCAATATACACAGACATGTCTATTTTTGTTGTACTATACCTGGTATGAAACACATTACACATTGAGTGCAGAATATCACTAATGGGACAATGCGAAGTACACAATAAATAACGGAGTCCCCACCAGATCAGTTCAGATAGGCCTCTTCATAAACTAAACATCACCAACTCGTACAAACGTAAATGCACATGCCGTTTCATCGGGTCTACATGCATACTGTATGTACGATCTGATGTACGAGCGGGAAATCGGTTACACCAATGCGTTAGCTTTTTAAAAATATTGAAATGTTTATTAGAGCGCAAGGCATTCCAATCTTCCAGTGAGCGAGCCTAGCAAAGCGTAAAGCATGAATGCGAGTTTATGCATTTTTGAAAAGCAATGGAGGAGAGTAGAGCATAAACCTCCAAGCGCATGATACGATTGTATGAACCAATGAGCCTTACGAAAAATAATGCAACCATTCAAGAAGCTACTACAAATTCATATAAACTCAAGAAAAAAGGAAATATAATGTTAATGCTGCTGGAGAATGTTATAACGTTTATTTAGCCTGAACATTTATCATGTGTCATGTGGAAGATGTGTTAATTTCATATTGCGAGGGAGGGGTATCACTGAAGCATTAGTAGTTGCCGAGAGACACAGTTAGCTCGCTTATAGTTCGAAGCCAAACGCTTTCAGTGAGTTTACAATTCGAAGCCACACACATTAAGTCGCTTAGTATTGTACCCGTCTGATATGCGGAAATACAGGTCATCATCCGACTTTAGCTCAGTTCAGGGCGTGTACCATTCATCCCACTGTCTGACCATGTATTCAGAACGTGAACAATAGGAAGGACAAGCAACAACAGACTATAACACCAACTACTTTAAATAATAGCTTTAATTTACTTAAAAATTTCAAACATAAAATCACAACAACAAAAATAATGGTAAAAATTACCCTTAGACATATTAAATAATGACCCTTAATTACATCTTGCTTCACTTCAATGGATACATTCTTGATCCATCTCATTACATTTACATTTTATTTATTCAACATTTGAATCTTACATATCTTAAATACGGGGTATTTCGATAACTCTTCACTGAGTTTTCACCTGTTCGGGTTTTGAACTCAGGACATTTACATTTAGTAAATAATGCCTTCATCTGGCAATATCTTGAACTCATAAAGGTCTACATTTACATTCTTAAATTAATCTCTTTTCTCCACATGTTCTCAACACAAATTATCTCTCAACCACATATAATTTCACTGCAAAATGAGTACCATTTATTTTCAACACTTTCATTGTAAACATTTTTATTGTAACTATTGTGCCCCTGAGAATAGCAGTTCCACGGAGCCCGCACTCCATTAAGTCCAATTCTGGTGATTTTTCATAACCCGTTTTAATTTTTCTTTAGGGCGAGGAACCAAATTTTTGCACTTAGTATTATTATTATTATTTATTTATTTATTTATTTATTTAACACGTTACAGGCCTATTAGACCACGCGAAGCAATCATGACTTTTTGTTCTTCCTCTCTTTCCAGTACTCTTTCATTCGTGCACTAAAGGCCCTCTTCCTTTCTTCGGTCCACTTTGGTCTTTGGGCTGTAGGTGCAGCACTCTCTGACAACACTTCCCACTTGTATACTTTGTGTCTAAATACGCTTTTGCCTATGACGTCTTCTGGGTCGACCTGTGCTTTTACTAGATCAATTTTGACTTGCGTCATCCAGGGTGTAGTAATCTTGAGCCGCTGTATGTATCTAAGAATTTTGTTGGTGAGTCAGGTTTGTGGGAGTCTGTTGATGTGGCCGTAAAATTTTAGTCGCCTCTTTCTGATGACTGCTGCTAGGTTGGACAATTTCCTTGTGGTGTCTCTGGAGTGAAGTCTGTATCCTTCATCTGTGTGCTTTGAACAAATTATTTTCCTTATCATTTTTCTTTCCTCTATGAGGATTTTTCCAAGTCGCCCTTAGTGTGTAACGTCAACGTCTCACTAGCATAAAGCACCTCAGGTTTAATAACCGTGTTGTAATGACGAATTTTAGTGAATGTGGACAGACATTTTTTTTGTAGACACCCTGAGTCTTGTATAAGGCTCTCTTCATTTTTATTAACCTAGTGTTCTGCGCAGTTTTCTCTTTTCCCGTCGATTCAAGCACTTCACCTAGGTATTTAAAGTGGGCGACTCTATTGATCTTACCATACTTCGTGTTTAAATTCTGTATGTCCAATTTCGTACAGAAGAACTCTGTCTTTTGGAACGAGATCTGTAGTCCTACTTTTTCGGCGCACTCTTGGAGTACTTCTATCTGTCTGATTGATGTGGTTTCGTTGTCTTAGAGTAGTTCCAGATCATCCGCGAAGGCTAGACAGCCAACCTGCAGTTCGTCCTTTGGTCGTCCTAGTCGCACTGGCCTCCAGTAACCTTGAAGTTTCAGCTCTTTCTCCCAATCCTTGATAACTTTGTTCAGCACTAGGTTGAAGAGGAGCGGAGAGAGCCCGTCACCTTGGTGAACACCTGTATTGATCTGAAATGGTTCTGAGATTTCCCCCATGAATTTCACTTTTGATGTCGTGTCTGTCAGTGTCTGTCTGATCAATTGCAAGGTCTTGCTATCCAAACCTTGCTCGTGTAAGATGTTGAACAATGACTGACGGTCAATGGATTCATATGCCTTCTTGAAGTCAACGAAGGTACATATAACTGGAGTATTCCTGAGGGCTTTGATTTTCAATATACTTTTTAGGTTGAAGATTTGTTCCACGCAGGAGCGACCAGGACGAAATCCCGCCTGGTACTCGCCAATCTTGTGTTCCAGCTGGTCCTGACTCCTTTGTAATAGGCACGCTGAGAGGATCTTTTACGTAACTTGAAATAGTGAAATGCCCCTGTAATTGTTAACGTCAGAGCGGTCGCCTTTTTAGTGTAATGGGTGGATCAATGCACATTTCCACTCATCTGGTAGCTTTTCTGATGTCCAGATGCCAGTGATAATCTGTGAGAGTTCCCTAAGTGAGTGTGGCGCTAGGTTTCTCAGTAGTTCGGCCACTATGCCGTCTTCACCAGATGTCCTGAAGTTCTTGAGTTTGAGGATGTGCCTGTGAACTTCCTCTTGTGTCGGAGGATATGAGTCCGTTCTTGACTGTAGGTTCTTCCTCTGAGAATCTCTCTATTGGTTCTGGACAGTTGAGAAGTTCAGAGAAGTATTGTGCCATCACCTTGCAATTCTCCTTTTTCTTTAGTGCTCATATTCCATCACATTTTTTGAAGCAAAGGTTTGGTGGTGTGTACCCTCTGATGTGTCTTGCAAACGTTCTGTACAAGTCCCTTAAAATAGTTACGGAAGTTGTCCTCAATGGATTCCAACTGTTCCTTCGGGTATCTCCTCTTGGATTGTCTGATAAATTTTTGCGGTTGTTTTTCGTGATTCATGGAAGGTCTGTAAATTTTCTGGGGATTTTTTACTGTTGTATTTCTGATATGCCAATTTCCTGGTAATGAGTGCATTCTCTCAATCAACATCCCACCAAGGATGTTTGGAATTCTTCTGCAAAGGAATGAGAGCTTGTGCTGTTTCTATGATTATTATTGTTATTATTATTATTATTATTATTATTATTATTATTATTATTACTATTACTACTATCCGGGAGGAACAATCCACGCATAATAATAAGCATTTTAGCAGGCATACACTTTTGCTGTACTGTGTTCTATTCAAATAAAACCACAAGGTCTATCCTTTATTTTATTCTCCTTCATTCAGTGACGTTTTCATGGTTCTGGCCGGCACTCGGCGCGACTGAAATTAGCTTCCCCCCATCTCGAGCGGAGTGAGCGAACCTCTCGTAAACAAACATGGCCTGGCCTTCCTCTGCAACTTAACCTAGCATAACACTTCTCAGACCATATGTTTCAAACTCTTCACAGTGACCACATCACTTATTGAAAATCCATGCGATTCATTTCTATTCTTTCATTACGGACTCCATACAGTCTAATTATTCATGTTCACTCGTGCATTTCTTTGGAAGATCTTTCTCTGCCATTAGGGTATTTATATGTACGTATTATCAGCCCGTAGTGGCTACAATTATAACTCTGCTGCGATGGGAATACAAATATATAAAGCTAACCAACCCAAGGACACCATGCCCTGTCTGGTTCCTAGGCTAGAAATAGCGCACGATTGGGAATCAATTCCACCGCAATCCGGCCAAACTGCCAGACACAACAATCATCCATCCAGTCTGACGATACTTATTCCATCACGCGCACCCTGGCTACGTGAGAATTACACATTTTTAGCCTACTTTTCACATTTTGCAAAAATGAGGAAAAAGTAGTCTTATGAGATCGATCCGGGAAAATGTGTGTGTGTCGGTCTGTCTGTCTGTCTGTCCTTCTGTCTGTCTGGCTGTGTGTGTGTCCCCCCTATCAACTCCTAAACGGCTGCAGCAATCGAAACCAAATTTAGTATGAGTAAAGATGTGCACCGGAATATCTCACGTCCATATTTGAAAATGATGTCAGTGCTACCAACTGCTGAAAAAACGCACTAGAAATTTGAGCTCCATGTTGGATATCTCGCAAGGCATGCATGGGAGCTATTCCAAAATTGGTACACATGCAGATAATACTATTTCAGTTTAATTTTCAGGAGGCCAACAATGACAGTGTTGCCAAAATAATTTTAAACCTTCTGAAAATTCCAATGTTTAAATGCATATAACGTCTACACTATCAATTGGATTTCAACCAAATTTTGTATGTAATATCTGTACATAAACGGATATGATTGAGCGTATTATTAAGAACCACCAGGCCTGCCAACAGTTAATAATTGCTCTCTCTCTATTTTTTTATCCAAATACCAATATATCAGAAAGTATGCAAGCCAACAGCATTAAACTATGCACACGTATATTCTGACATTTTAGATTAATTTTGAGTAACTTATATACGTCAGTTCTACCAACATGATTATAAGCCTGCTCATAGTACCAATTTTTAAATACATGTAACTTCTATACTATCAGTTGGATTACAACTAAATTTCGTATGTGCTATGTGTACCATAACAGAATGACTGTAAGTATTGTTAAGAGCCATCAGGGCTGCAAACTGTTAATAAATGCTGTCTATTTTTTTAACCTAATATCAATATATCAGAAAGTATGCAAGCCAACAGCTCTATACTTTGCACACGTATAGCACCTGACATTGTTGATTAATTTGGAGTAATTAATACAAGGCAGTGCTGCCAACATGATTCTATGCCTGCTGATATGTCCAATTTTAAAATACATGTGACTTCAATACTAACAAATGGATTTCATCCAAAATTGGCACAACAAGATATCACAATATTTCAGATTATTTCTGACCAGCACACGCATGGTATTGTTGGCAACATGCTTTTGCGCGTGCTGATAGATCCAGAGTCTAACTGCATGTAACGTCCATTGGACTTCAACCTAATTTTGTATTCTGTACCTTAAGAGATGGAACTAAGAATATATTCAGTCTCCAGGGCTGCCAACTATAGTGCTCTATCAGGCTACATTATACCAGGTATATTTTGAACTAATTTGATATTTCGATATTACCAACTTAATTTTGTCATTATTCTAGATAGGTTCATATACTGTAGAATAATCATTGGCATGAAAAGTAGGCTGTATAGTTCTTCACGGAACTTCTTGTTCAGTAGTGAGAAAACCCTTCACTCTGGTACAATATAAGACTTGCCCCGGTCAACCGACGACTTTCCCCATAGTCTTAATGATCGTCCTACTTGCACGTAAACTTCATTATTTATAAAGCCCTAAGCTTACATTTGGTCCAGCCTATTTCGGCGACTATAATATATTACCATTTATAATTTCAGTTCGGGTATCCTTGTCAGGACAACGAACCTACTTGCATTATTCACATTACTTTATTTCCATTACTTTATTACGGGGGTCTGTTCTTATTTAATTTACTTTACTTAGGCCTTTATGTCTGTACTTATGTGTTTGCTAAGGTCATTTGCATTTAGTTACTTTAGTACAATTCAACCGTCCTAGGTTCATTAATTACTTTAATCAATTAATTTGACTGTTACTTTCCATTACTTTAACTTTCATTAAGTTATATTTCACTTTCAATATTTCGTTTGCTCATTAGCTAAGTTGCGTTCAACTTTTACTGCATTTACTTGCATAGCAACCTCACAGGTTTACTACCAATTCACTTATTTATTTCAACAACAATTTCGTTCCATTCCTTTATTTAACATTTAATTGCTTGCACGCAATCGGGTATAAATTCTTATAAATATTTAATTCATTACGCGGCCTCAAAATCACGGCCTTTCTTCCCAAGAAGCAATTTACTAAAGACATTTCAACTGTCATCACAATGGTACATTTCATATAGGGCACACAATGTTTCAATATATTTTAGTTCATTCTGTACTCACCGAGCCCGGAACCCATGGTCCGCTGATGCAAAAGATATCACCCATATTGCCGTAAATTACCGCATATTACGGACAATACGGTAACACATAATTTCTTTTCCCACAACACACGTGGTTTTTACTTGGTAAAACATATTTATAAATCTACTCATTATATCTCCCCATTGCGGGAACACGTATAAAAAATTTATATAACCCTTTAACATACACTGTACAGGGTGATTCTCTATGTAGTTTACAAATTCAATAATGTGTAATTATTTATTGGAACCACTTACAGACTTGGTTTATATGTCATTACATAGCAAAACACTTCAAGTTTTTTTTGGCAAATCCATTACGGGTCAGTGTGTGCACCGTTTTGTCATCCTGGACACATCCCAACGGAAGTTGATTTCCCGCCATGTATGAGCGAGCATTTCCGGGGCAACAGAGGCAATGGCTGCTGTGATGCGATGACTCCGTTCATCAAAATTTGCAGGCAGGGGAGGGTTTCACACCCTATCTATCACAAACCTCCACAGAAAGAAGTCCAATGATGTGTAATCTGGGGACCGTGGCGGCCAGGTAATTGTTTCTCTCGAAACGGCTCAGAAAACGTTCACTTTGGGGCTGTCACGTAGTGCACATGTGTTTTTTCCATGCCCCAAATACGACAATTGTGTTGACTCGGCCAGAAAGGTGCAACGTTGATTCATCGCTGAAGACCACATTGTTCAAGAATGACTCATCACGGCTGATGCGATCCATCATTTCAACACAGAATCATGTCGGGTATGTTTATCCGCTTCACTTAGTGCTTGAACCAAGGGCAATCGGTATGCTTTGATGGCCAAATGTCGATGCAATACCCGCCAGTGGTCTGAGGGATACCAGTTTCGATTTTTCCGGACTGTGGACGAACCTCTCCCTAACTGTTTGAATCACATCGCCAGTCACAGGTGCTCGGCCTGGCGCCATTGTGTGTAGCACAGAACAACCTGTTTCGGTAAATGTTTGGTGCCATTTGTACACTGTTGGTCTACAGGGTGGGTCTTTGCCAAATTCTGTGTGAAACCTCTGCTGTACACTCGTTGCTGACTTGGTTTCTTCAAACGAGAACACGCACTTCGCTCTTTACGCTCCAGTGAAAGACGTCATTTCCAACAAGTGGCAAGTGGCGCGCGTGGCGGACAGCTGTGCAACTACAAACTACGTGAGTCAAAGCTTGAAGTGTTTTGCTATGTAATGACATATAAACCAGGTCTGTAAGTGGTTCCAATAAATAATTACACATTATTGAAGTTGTAAACTACATAGAGAATCACCCTGTATTACGTTTTACACGTTTTCAATCTTGTAAATTATACAATATAAACACTTCACACGTGTATAAAAACCAATTGATGTTTAATCCTGTTTACACTACATAATATTTACAATGGTTTACACCTAGTGTAATTTTCTGTGTCGTATCTCAGTCACGAGCGTTGGCCTCCGACACGTTTCCTGGAAACGTGTATGGGTTGTACGTTCTATTGTGCGACAGCTCCTATCTCTGACCCTTGGTCTCGACTTTCAAAGTTCTGTCTATTTCCGCCGTTTAAACGCTCTGGTTTAATAACTTAACGGGGTTTTTCGTATTTGACAAATTCAGGTTCTGAATTTGATAGTTCTTGTACGATTCCTTCCTTATAACAAAGTTCGAATTTGCTATCATGACTGTTCAATATTTTCTCTTTGACGGCGCGTATAGTTATACTTTGAGCGCGTACTTCACTTTTACTTCGTTCCACGGTCCTATGTCTGCATTGCTTACCATTAGAGACAATCAGATCCTATTCTCGACCTAGCACTAGCAATACTTGACTTAGCTAAAATACGGCACTTCCCCGGACCTACCTGTGGATTTGCGTATCACGATATGTCTTTATACTCACGACTTTTATAACTGCAGAGTCCTACTGCCTTTTTACTGTGCGTGGTGTGGATCTAGCGTATTCTTGTCGAACTGTAGATTGATTATTTCTCCGAGACTTCATGGCCCTCTCCCAGAGGTCTCATGTTCGATATACTGTACTGCTGCGTAAAGTCGAGTCCCGTCTGGACTGACTGACTGAAAACTTAGTGTCTTTGACGAACAGCGTATGCTTGTAGACTGGCGATGCGGTCTGGCATGCATTCCTCAGCGTAGCCTGCCCTCCTCCGACTAGCACCGAAGACTGAATGTACTTGATTCAGCGCGACGCGCCTCAGTGGCCACTGCAGACTGAATAATATACTGTTTGCTGTTACTTGGCCCTCGGTCGGGTCCAATTTTGTATCTCGGCGTTATTTCGACTTGTACTGGCGAATCAGCATGACCTCCCATCGAGGTCCGTGGTAGACAAAATACTGGTGAAACAGTACCGTGCCCTCTGGGACTTCTGTTAGACTGAATAATTTCTGGCTGGAAGGCTGGCTATATTTTTGAAACTCGCAAAATAAATCATTGTGCTCTTCTTCTTGAAGCTAACTTTTGAAGCAGACGTCGCACGTCTTTGGAAAAATAACCTTCATGTTCCTCATGATCCAAACGTTGCAATTTCATTTCATTTTTCGAAAATCGATCGCTGCAATTAATTATAACAATCAAACGTGCTCCTGCCTCATGTGGGCGTAATGCTTTTTTGTATCCTACTCTGCACTACTCGATGGCTCCGCCTCAGATGACGTATAGCTTCGTAATCACTTTTTCCCTGTGCATAAGTTAACAAATTTTATCCTTCCTTAATTCCTAAGTCCCAGGATTATTCTGATTGACGCTAAAAGATTTTATCAATTTTGCGTAATTTCCAAGAAAAACGTTATTTCGCAATACTGCGGTGTTGTACTGCAATCCAGGGTTGTCATTTTAATGCTGAATCGTATCAAGAGGTGGATCCCCCTTCTCTATGTTGGCATAAAAATATTCCATAGGCATGACATGGGCTTGCAGGCAATAGCTTATGTTAGCGGACATTAACTGCTTTGAGTCATTGCGTGAGTTGCTTCATATTGCCTCACTGCTGGCCTGTAAGAACGCCAAAGACTTACCAATAGTTTCTATTTCTTGAGACAAAATGTCATAGGATCGACCCCCTGTCCCCATCAAATGGGTACAAATGGCCCTTTCTAGGTTTAAATAAATTTTGGAATGGGTAAGGAAATTGATTTAACATTCACTCCTGGAATGCAACATATGTGTTCCAGCTTCGAACCTATGATCCTTCCTCATACCCTTTTAAAAATTTTGAGCTTTCCTGATTCATTATTATCATTCGTTTTTCCTCCTTCCGGGAACGGACTGTCCCTAAACGTCGAGTCAAATTTCTATTTTTGATCATTCAAAATTCTAGTTTACATGACTCAATCTTATTATTTCTTTTTGCTTATTCCGGGCACGGACTGTTCCTACCCGTTTGGTCATTCTATTCCAATTGCATTCAATCTACATTTATTCAGCCATTTTCATTTTAATTCCCTTCTTTCATCTCTTAATTTATCAATTTCAAATTCAATCTGCGCGGCTACTTCCTTTAACGCTCTGTAATTTTCCTTCAGTCCACATTCTCAGTCTAACTGTTGCCATCTTCTCTCTCTCTCATCTTCATCTGTTTCTTTCTACGATTGTGACTAGGGCCTGTTCGTCACCTCTTTCGTACTCTTCTGGAGGATAGTATACTTTTAGATTTGCTGCATTCAGGATCATTTCATGTTCTGTTTCCAAATGCTGCACTTTGTATGCATTATTTTTCAGGTCTCTTATTATCTTATAGGGCCCGTGGTAGTTCATTCTAAATTTCTTGTATACGCGATTCTCTGGGGCAGATATCGCTGGACGCTTAATTATGACTAATTCCCCAATTTATAGTTGTCTATGGTACCTTTTATTTCGGTTCCTTCTCTGCCTTTTCCTTGCTTGGGCTTTTAATTACTCGTAAGTTTCCTGATTCCTTAAATTTCTCCTTAATTGGGCATCAGTAGGTATGGGTATTACCTGATCCCAAGGCCTTTCTGGTCGTTGAACTAGATGAATTCTAATGGGCACTTCTCCCGTTGCCTCATGCACGTTGTTATTTATACAGAATTCTATCACTGGTAAAATATCTATCCACTTCCAGTTTTCCTCGGAACAATAGATCTTGCAGTATTTTTGTGCTTCCCTCATTACCCTTTCAACGGGGTTCGCTTTATGGTGCCTTATACTTGAAAGAATTTGTCGTATGCCTAAATTATTTAGTTCTCTACGAAACTCGGCGCTAGTAAAACAACTTCCGTGATCGGACAGTAAGTTTTCCGGTTTCCCTAATATTGGAATTACTCTTTCCTTTATCCTTTTTACAATTTGATTTGTCGACGTTTTCTGGATTGGACATAGCACAACCATTTTTGTTAATACGTCCATCGCGACCATGATATGTTTGTTACCTCTCCTAGCTTTAGGAAGTGGTCCAAAATTGTCCACTGACAGTATCTGACACCGTTTTTCTGGTAAAAGTGGAATAGGTTTCTGTCTCATTAAATATGAATTCGACTTGATTCTTTGACACATGTGACATGTTTTCAAAGAGTTTCTGACAGTGTGTCTCATCTTTGGCCAAGCAAACGTTTCTTGTAACATTATTACAGATTTATCGACACCCATGTGTCCAAACGTGCGGTGCGATAACCAAACCAATTTCTTTTGCAAGTCTGCAGGAACAACAATCTTAAATTTGGTGTGATCTGAATCTATAAATTTACTTAGGAGTCCATTGTAAAAGCTGTATTCTCTTGACAGAATGTCTGCCTCATGGTATGCAGGTGATGTATGATCAAGCTTTCCCTCGAAGAATGTAATCTTCATCCTCATCCATGGGCCTTGACGTTGTTTTTCCCTTAAGTTTTGAGTTCTTCTATCGTTTCTCGATCTTCATCCGCTATCTGGATGGTCAATACTTCCTCTTTTGACTCAGGGTTTCCGCTTAAAAAATCTGGGATAATATTTTCTTTCGCTGGCCAATATTCAATTTCAAAATAATATTGTTGTATGTACAACGTCCATCGCATTAACCGTTGGCTAGACAAATCTGTCTTCATGAGAAACGTTAATGCCTTATGGTCTGTTCTTAAAATTATCTGAATGCCGTATACGATCTTTCGCCAATATTGCAAGGCGTGCAATATCGCTAGAAGTTCAAATTCACTTATCGTGTAGTTTTTCTCTTGTGGCTTCACCTTCTTGATGTAAACGCAATACAATTTCTTCCCCTGGTTGATCCTTATCTTCCTGAAATAACATGGCTCCTATGCCATTTTGTGATGCATCTGTCTTAATGATAAACTTTTCCTCAGAATTGGTATATCCCAATTTAACAAAATTTAGGAGCATATCTTTTGCTTTCTTGAATGCTTCCTCCATGCTGGTCTATAACATGACCTAGAAACGTTACCTGTCGCTGACAAAAATTCAACTTTTAAGGTTTTTCTTAAGGATGGCTTGCTGCAAATCCTTCAACAATTTTTCTAAATTCTTTAAATGTTCTTGTACCGACTCTGATGTCAATAGGATGTCATCGACATCCCTAATGGTACATGCTTTTACTTCTGATAATTTTAGATCTAAAGCTCTGATAAGGGCTGACCCAGCTGTCTTTAAACCGAATGGCAACCTACAAAAGCATAGTGTATGTTGCTCAAACTGGAATCCGGTTAATAAGCTTGTTCTTTCTTCCAATTCCAAGTGGTGATATGAATTGTTAAGTCGACATTTGTAAAAATTTTCTTTCCCTTAAACTTTCTTAAAATTTATTTTATTGGGGTGCTGAGTCATTTTCGGTGATGATCCTTTGGTTCAAATTTCTGGCATCCAGACACACTCGTACTGAACCGTCAGGCTTGTTTACTACTACCAAAGGGCTTACATAAGACGTAGCTACTTTCTCAATGACCCCTGCTTCCATCATCTTTTGTAAAGCTTCTTTTGTTTGTCTAAATTGTTTTTCAGCTACTGGATATGGCTTTTGTCGAAATGGAGTCCAATCGTTTACTTGGAACCCGTATTTAATTTATTAAATCTTGCCAGGTTTAGAGTCGAATACATAGTTTTAGCCTACTTTTCACATTTTGCAAAAATGAGGAAAAAGTAGACTTATGAGATCGATCCGGGAAAATGTGTGTCTGTCTGTCTGTCTGTCTGTCCTTCTGTCTGTCAGTCTTTCTGTCTGCCTGGCTGGCTGGGTATGTGTCCAACCCTATCAACTCCTAAACGGCTGAACAAATAGAAACCAAATTTAGTATGAGTAAAGATGTATACAGGAATATCTCACGTTCATATTTGAAAATGATGTCAGTGCTACCATTTGTTGAAAAAACGCGCTTGAAATTTGAGCTCCATGTTGGATATCTTGGAAAGTATGCATGGGAGCTATTCCAAAATTGGCACACATGTAGATAACACTATTTCAGTATAATTTCCAGTAAGCCATATAAGACAGTGTTGCCAAAATAATTTTAAACCTTCTGATAGGTCTAATTTTTAAAAGCCTATAACTTCTACACTATCCGTTCGATTTCAACCAAATTTTGTATATAATATGTGTACATCAACAGATATGACTGAACGTATTGTAGGGTACCTGAGATGGTAGCCTCTACAAAGTATTAATCTATGGGCTGAAATAAATGTGTTTAGGGGGAAAGCTTGGCTATTACGTGTAAGAGGTGGTTATTAGCTAGTGGCTTGGGATCGTCAGTAGGATCTGAAAGGAGAACTCCCCAATGTACTGCTTGGCGGGGTATTTCAGGGTGTGAGTGTTGAAGGAAGGGTGGTTTACTTAGTGCTCTGTGCGCGATATCGGCGCTAAGCGGACTGATGTGAATCGTAAGCAGGCGAGCTGGGTGCGAGCCTGCTGGTGTCAGCGCTGTGGCTGCGACGCTCTGCTGACGTCTCGAAGCAATTAAATAGCAGTGTTAATACTAGATCCTACCTAGCGGGGAAGCTAAGAGGGTAGGATCTGGTCAACCAATTAAATAAATGAAAAGACCAGTGGCTTCTACTGTGTTTGAGTTTAATGAGTACTTTGGATTTGAAGTACTCCTGTAATTAGCAGAGCAGTTAATAAAATAAATAATTATCACAATCCAAGCACAGGGGGATGGGAGTGTAATTGAATGTGTGTGTAGTGATCGCTTAAGGCACTTACCCTTCGGTTTCCAGCAGCGATTCGTCACGCAGGTAACACTGAGACAGACTGATCCGGAGGCATGGCCTCCCGGAGTTTTTATAGGAGCGTCGCGCTGCGTTTGCGGAATTTGCACATTCCTCCCATGTCATAGCCCTTCCAGGGGTCGTTGGGCTTGGACACGAGGCTACCTGAGTTCATTGAGGCAATAATTTGTTAGATGTGTAATTATGTAGATGTATTCGTTGGTTCTTGAAGTAGGTATGTGACATTTGGTTTTCCGGGGGTGTTAGTGTTAGGGGATGATGGTGGCGTATCCTAGGGGTACAGCAGTATTCTTAAGAGCCAACAGGGCTGCCAACTGTTAATAATTGATCTCTCTATTCTTTTATCCAAATACCAATATATCAGAAAGTATGCAAGCCAACAGCTTTAAACTATGCACACGTGTAGTACCTGACATTTTAGATTAATATTGGAGTAACTTATATGCTTCAGTTCAACCAACATGATTCGAAGCCAGCTGATAGGGCCAATATTTAAATACATGTAACTACTATACTATCAGTAGGATTTCAACCAAATTTCGTATGTGCTATGTGTAACATAACAGATATGACTATATGTATTCATAAGAGCAATCAAAGCTGCCAATTGTTAATAAATGCGGTCATTATTTCTTTTTAACCTAATATCAATATATCAGGAAGTATACAAGCCAACAGCCCTATACTTTGCACATGTATAGCACCTGATATTCTAGATTAATTTGGAATAATTAATATAAGTCAGTGCTGCCAACATGATTCTATGCCTGCTGATAGGTCCAATTTTAAAATACATGTAACTTCTATACTACACAAATGGATTTCATCCAAAATTGGCAAAACAAGATATCATAATATTTCCGATTATTTCTAACCAGCACACGCGTGACATTGTTGCCAACATGCTTTTACGCGGGCTGATAGATCCAATGTCTAACTGCAAGTAACGTCCATTGGATTTCAACCAAATTTTGTATTCTGTACCTTAAGAGATGGATCTAAGAATACATTCAGTCACCAGGGCTGCCAACTGTAGTGCTCTATTAGGCTACATTATACCAGGAATACTTCGAACTAATTAGACATTTCGATATTACCAACTTAATTTCGTCATTATTCTTGATAGGTTCATATATTGTAGAATAATCATTGGCATGAAAAGTAGGCTCTTTAGTTCGTCACGGAACTCCATGTTTCTTCATTAATATTTCTTTCAAAATTTCTCTATCTCCTTCTGAGATTTTAGCGTCTTCAACTTTTTCTAACAAACAGGCTTCAAACTCTGGTTTCATTTCTTTCTCAATATCTACGGCAAGTGTACTTAATTCCTTCTCTAGGGTTAGCATTTCCTCCCCTGTCATATCTTGACTTTGTTCCTTCTCCATATGCCGTACCTGTTCCCCATTTCTCTGTTCAGCTTTATGTAATGTAATGTCAACTCCTTGAGTATCATTTTCTTCTGGATATCGAACGCAGTTTTGTGAAAGATCTATAACTACTTGGTGTTCAATAATGAATTCACTACCCAAAATAATATTATATGGCAGCCTGCTAACCATTAAGAAGCTCTGTGACAACACAAGATCCCCTATTTGCAGGTCCAAATACACTTGATCATTACAAGCTAATGTTTTCTCAGGAATAATGCCCTTAATTTTTACTGCGGATATGGGAATTTTTATTACACTTCCCCTTGTTTCAAGTTTGTTTACTAATGCTTGTGTAACAAGATATATGGCTGACCCAGTGTCTAATAAGCTACCAACTAGAAATCCATCAATTCTTTTCATAATAATAGGCAGTTCTCGTCTTACTGCTACTGGCCCTTTCTCAATTTCTTCTATTAATTATTCTGGCCTAGCGACCCAATTTACTACTTGAACAGAACTCCAGTATGTTTCCCTTTTAGCCCTTCAAATTTTGGCGTTTTTTTAAAATCCGGATCTACCCTTTCAGATCCTACGCCATTCACATTATGTGCTTGCAGTTCCAAACTCTGCGCACCCCTTTTGTCATGGATGTCAGGTGATGTCCGATTTTTCATCGCATCCCCCCATCTGACTTGTGGTTGTACATTTTGTTCCTCTCCACGTTCGTCATACCATCTCTGTGTCATTCGATGTCTTTCCTCTATTTCCGCCTGATAATCCTGATCTTGATATTCAGGTCGTCCATTCCTTTGGTTCCAATGATTTGAACCTCTTCCATGGTATGGCTTTCTGTATGGTTGTCCCCTTTCTTCTGACCTCCTTTGGTTCCAAGGTTTCCTCGCACCTCTTCCTCTGTTATTATTTCCTCTATGTGGCGTCTGCCATCCTCTTGATTCATTTCTCGGTTAATTTCCTCCTCTGTCTGTCCTCTCTGTGTTGGTGGACTGGTTTCTATTAGGCTCCCGAATAACCTCTGTTTGGGTATCCGTCATGTGTGTATGTTCCACTTTTCGACCTTGCCTTTGTGGCAAGTGTGACGTGGTCATATCTAATTGTCTCAAGACACTTTCGACTTCTATGGCTGTCTTCGCGTTAGATGAAATCAACAGCCGTTGGATTTCATACGGAAGCTGCTTGGTTATGGCTAAACATAAGTCGTATTCAGTAGGAGCGCAATCTACTTCACGGAATCGGCATAACTGTGCCGTAAAGTATTCTAAATATTGGGTCGGAGTATTAGTACTATACTTTTTAGAGTATAAATCCAACCTTAAATTTTGTTGGATGTCCGCCACCCAGTATCTTTTGAGAAAGGCCCCCTTAAATTCTTCAACGGTATCGAACGTGTACCGGAAACTACGGAACCATAAAAACAATCACCATCCAAGGGTTTCTCAATGGAGAGTAATTGTCTTTCTTGAGGGACCCTCGTATATTTTAAATACTCGAATACTTCCTTCATCCAATACTTTTCTGTCACGGAAGAATTGGTTCCTGAGTATTTCTTAGGCTTCTCAGCGTCTGGTCTTATTATTGTTATAACATGGTTTTGGTTAGCGTTATCCTGCGAGGTTTATGCTGCTAACGGCCTTCCTGGTGTCCTGAACTGACCTTCTCCTTCTTGGAGGTTACTGCATGTGTGCTGGGGCTCCAATATCCCCCACTTACTTTGGCCTAAGTCTTCATTATTTCCTATATATATTTTGTTCCTTAGAGTGGCCTCCTCTAGAGCAATCATCCATTTGTCACTCTGATTTGTCCTACCCTCTAATCTTTCTAATCGAGCGAATGATTCCTGTTGAATCTTATCAACTTTGTTAACATTTTCTTTGTGATCTTCTAAATTTCCTTCTTTTCTTCCCTAAGGCTTTCCTTTATGTGGGCTATTTCATCTTCTACTCCTTTCTTGATTTCTAGGATCTTCTGATCCTTAGCCTCACTTTAATTTGTATTCCGGACTCAATGTTTTACATCAGAGTGTCTATTTTCCTATTTAATTCTTTCTTGGCATCTCCAATGCCTTTTTGAACCGCTTTTATTTCTCCTTGGATCTTCTCCTGGTACGTTCTCAATCGAGCGAGGTTCCCTTGAGTTTGGTCTAGTTTACTATTTGTTTCCCCTATGCTTATTTTTAATGGACTTATACTTTCCTGTATTCCATCTATTTTTGACCCTTGTATCATGATTTCTTCCCCTTGATTAGATATACATGTATCCTATTCCTTGAGTCGTTTATCCACATTTATAGTACGCTTACTTATCCTATCTTCCCATGCTTTATTGTTCTGATCGAGCCTTTGATCTACCTGAATCATAACGTTTTCTATCTGACCCTTTAAATCTTTAACATCCGCTTGATGCTGATTTTCTAGACCCTGAAACTCATTTGATAATTTGTCCATTTTTTTCGCCTAACTCGCTTTTTGATTCTTCACATATTTCTAAGTTCTGAGCTAATTGATTTCTTACTTCTGTTTCTATCCTAGTGATGTTAGTGTTTACTGCTTTGATTTCACTACTTATTTTCGTGTTAAATTGCTCTACCATAGAATCAAATTTGAGATTTAATTGCTCTTTATTTTCTGTTTTCATTGTCTCGAGCTTATTTTCTATTACCTCAAAGCGTTCGTTTGCCTCCTTTTGCATTTCTGAGATATGACTTACATTAGCATTTATAGCATCAATTTTTTCCTGAACTTTTGTATCCAAACCCTCAAATTTATTGTTCAAACTATCAAATCTTTCTTTGCACTCTACCAGAGATCTCTTGGTTTCATTTTTATTTTCCTCAAATTGAGTGTTTACTCATTAAATTTATTGTTTGGGTCATTTTTACTTTCCTGAAGCTTAGTGTTAACCTCATCAAATTGAGTGTTCACATTTCCAAACTTAGTGTTAACATAATCAACTCTGATGTTCATGTTTTCAAACTTAGTGTTAACATCACTAAACTTAGTATTCATGTCCTCTTTGCTCTCCTGAAACTTAGCGTTCAGGTCATCCTTGATCTCCTGAAACTTAAGTGTTCATCGCCTCCAGGAGTGTTTGTATCTCCTCACCCAAAACCATTTTTATATCTGATATATTATGGGCTACACTCCTTCACACATAGGATCCATGCACATATTGACAGATAGTTAAGCTGAATATGGGAGTCTTCACTCAAGAGATTCTACTTCAATAAGGGTAGGCTATACTCGTACCCGTTTATTACTTCTCAATTTCAAAGTTCAACATGTAGCAAGATTTCTTTCAAAAAACAACTTAAAATTCAAAATTTTTCAAAAATTAAAATTTTGGAAAATTTCGGATTTTTCACAAATTTGAGAAACCCGAGTATTCCTATGTTTTTTTTTCGAAAAACCTGCCCCATATGATGGGCGCCATGAAAAGATTTTTCCAGGGGTGTGTGTGATAATATAAGAGCAGGTTTTTTAAAATGCGGTCACTTATTTACACGTTGTGAATTCCTATCCTTAATCTCGACCGTCTTTCTTGCCAACCCTTGTTCACATTCAGTACCTATTTATATACCCCTGCTGTACCCGTCTGATATGCGGGAATACAGGTCATCATCCGACTTTAGCTCAGTTCAGGGCGTGTACCATTCATCCCACTGTCTGACCAAGTATTCAGAATGTGAACAATAGGAAGGACAAGCTACAACAGACTCTAACACCCACTACTTTAAATAATAGCTTTAATTTACTTAAAAATTTCAAACATAAAATCACAACAACAAAAACAATGGTAAAAATTACCCTTAGACATATTAAATAATGACCCTTAATTACATCTTGCATCACTTCAGTGGATACATTCTTGATCCATCTCATTACATGTACATTCTATTTATTCAACATTTGAATATTCCTTAAATACGGGGTATTTCGATAACACTTCACTGAGTTTTCACTTGTTCGGGTTTTGAACTCAGGACATTTACATTAAGTAAATAATGCCATCATCTGGCTATATCTTGAACTCATAATGCTTTACATTTACATTCTTAAATTAATCTCTTTTCTCCACATATTATCAACTCAAATTATCTCTCAACGACATATAATTTCACTTCAAAATGAGTACCATTTATTTTCAACACTTTCATTGCAAACATTTTATTGTAACCATTGTGCCCCTGAGAATAGCAGTTCCTTGGAGCCCACACTACATAAAATCCAATTCTGGTGATTTTTCATAACCCGTTTTCATTTTTCATTAGGGCGAGGAACCACATTTCTGCACTTTCCAAAATGCATTTATTATTATTATTACCCTCATTATTATTATTATTATTATTACTAGTATTACTATCTGGGAGGAACAATCCACGCATAATTATAAGCATTTTAGCAGGCATACACTTCTGCTGTATTGTGTTCTATTCAAATAAAACCACAAGATCTACACTCTACGTTATTCTCTTTCATTCAGTGACGTTTTCATGGCTCTGGCTTGCACTCGGCGCAACTGCCATTAGCTTCCAACCGTCTCGAGCGGAGTAAGCGACCCTCTCGTAAACAAACATGGCCTTGCCTTCCTCTGCAGCTTGACATAGCATAACACTTCTCAAACCATATGTTTCAAACTCTTCACAGTGACCACATCATTTATTGAAATTCCAAGCGATTAATTTCTATTATTTCATTATGGACTGCATACAGTGTAATTACTAATGTTTACTCGTGCATTACTTTCGAGGATCATTCTCTACCATTAGGGTATTTATATGTACATATTATCAGCCCCTAGTGGCTACAATTATAACTCTGCTGCGATGGAAATACAAATACAGTATATAAAGCTAACCAACCCAGGGACACCATGCCCTGTCTGGTTGCTAGGCTATAAATAGCACACGATTGGGAATTAATTCCACCACAATCCGGTCAAAATACCTGACACTACAATCATCCATCCAGTCTGACGATACTTATTCCATCACGCGCACCCTGGCTACGTGAGTATTACGCATTTTGCAGTAGTGAGAAAACCCTTCACTCTGATACAATATAAGACTTGCCCCGGTCAACCGACGATTTCCCCATAGTCTTAATGATCGTCCTACTTGCACGTAAACTTTATTATTCATAAAGCCCTAAGCTTTCATTTGGTCCAGCCTATTTCGGCGACAATAATATATTACTATTTATTATTTCAGTTCGGTTATCCTTGTGAGGACAACGAACCTACTTGCATTATTCACATTACTTTATTTCCATTACTTTATTTCCATTACTTTATTACGGTGGTCTGTTCTTATTTCAAGTACTTTACCTAGGCCATTATGCCTGTACTTATGTGATTGCTAAGGTCATTTGCATTTAGTTACCTTAGTACAATTCAACCGTCCTAGGTACATTAATTACTTTAATCAATTACTTTGACTATTACTTTCCATTACTTTAACTTTCATTAAGTAATATTTCACTTTCAATATTTCGTTTGCTCATTAGCTAAGGTGCGTTCAACATTTACTGCATTTACTTGCATATCAACCTCGCTGGTTTACTGTCAATTCACTTATTTATTTCAACAACAATTTGGTTCCATTCCTTTATTTAACACTAGCTGAAGAAACCGTGCTTCGCTACGCAACATAAATAAATTAAAATGTGAAGGTGACAGTTAAAACAGGGGATAGGCGAGGTGCTGCGGAGAGGGAGATTAAGGATGGATCGTTTTGTCCAAATACACCGCTCGGCATTGACCCTGTTTTATAGCACAAATTTAGGTTTTACTCGCTAACATTTGGAGATACCTTTCGTATAGAAAATGTAATTTTAAACCTCGTATATGCCATCAAATGTTTGCTATTTCTTAGCATTCTCTTTTTATTTGAAATGGAAATATGAAAGTTTGAAACCAAAGGGTGTAGTGACGTCACTAAAATGGTCACCATCGTTAAATAGTGCACAGTATTGAAGTCAAAAGTAACCTATATATAATACAGGTAAATCAGCTACTTCCATGTAAAATTCATGTAAATCGGACCAGTGGTACTTGCGTGATTGAGTAATACACAGACCCACACCATCTCATTTTTAGCCTCGCTTCGTTCGCGTCATAGTCGTGTCTTATGTTATTCAATGAAATGCCGGTTTAACCCCGTTAATACCCCTTTGGAACCTGAATATCCAAAAATCCCTCCTTAGTAGACGTTTTCGACACACAACAAACATATGCCCAAAATATCATTCTTTTAACTTTAATACTTTTGGTTGGTCGATGAGAGAGAACATCCAAAAATCGTTTCTTAGTGGACGTTTTTCTTCCAGAATTTCACACCTCCCCATATGCCCCTTAAATTGCATTTATGAAAAAACGGTCGAACACCTATTTATTTTATTTATTGATTTATTTATATTTTAAGCAGATTGATTTCCTCCGACTTTCAAACTCCTCGCCTATGTCTTTTAAGAGATACACGCTCCGTTAGGAATCTTTCAACCCCCACTTTTCATCCCTTTCACCTCATAATATACACTACATCGAAACACCATTACACATGTGTCAGCTTATTTTTAATGATTAGTATATATGCCAAGTGTCACATCCCCAAATGAAACCACTCGTGAGATATTGTTATTCAATGAAATGCACGTGTCATATGTTATTCAATGAAATGCCGGTTTAACCCCGTTAATACCCCTTTAGAACCTGAATATCCCCTTAACACCCCTTTAGAACCTGAATATCCAAAACTCTTTCCTTAGTGGACGTTTTCGACTTACAACCAACATATCCCCAAAATTTCATGTTTCTAACTTCAATAATTTTGGCTTGGCGATGATGAGTGAGTCAGTCAGTCAGGACATTTTCTTTCATTTATTTTGATAATTTCACCCCTCCCCATGAACCCCTTAAATTGGATTTATGAAAGAAACGGTCGAACACCTATTTACTTATTTAAAGCTGTTTTGCTCCTGAGTTTGATGAGTGTGTAAGTGAGTCAATCAGTTAGTACACTTTCTTTCCTGTTTATTTTTCCCAGAATTTCACCCCTCTCAAAGAGCCCTTAAATTGAATTTATGAAAAAAACGGTCGAACACCTATTTACTTGTATTTTAAGCTGTTTTTTTTCCGCCGAATTTCAAACTTATCGCATATGTCGTTTCAGAGATAAACGCTCCGTTAAGAATCCCTCAACCCGCAATTTTCACCCCTTTCACCTTATACTATACACCACATCGATAAACCCTTAGACATATGTCTGATTATTAGCCTACTTTCGATTTTTGCAAAAAATGAAAGTAGACTTATGAGATCAACACAGGGCGAAAAAAGTGTGTCTGTCTGTGTGTGTGTATGTGTGTGTGTGAGTCTGTGTGTGTGTATGTGTGTGTGTGAGTCTGTGTGTGTGTGTGTGAGTGTGTGTACTCTGAATGTCTGTCCCCCACTATCAATTCGAACACGGTGAATGCGAATTGAACGAAATTTGGTACAAAGGTAGCACTAGCAAAGGACACCTCAGTGTCATGTTTTATATCGCCGCCATCTTTACTAAAACTGAATGGCGGCCACTCAAACGTTCAAAACGTAAAATCAAATAACGACTAACCAAATCATCCAATCTCTACCAAATTTGGTAACAACATACCTTCGTATAGGATGCGTCTTGTGACCAAACTACAAGGTCGTCCGCCATACCATTTCAGGATGGCGGCCGTGCGAATTATGCAAACTTTATAATCCATATCATGGGACCCACCAGTTCCGATTATCGAGCCGAGAATCGTTTTAACTGTTCTAAAGGAAGAGGCACGTACGAAATTAAAAGTTTATTTTGTAATACTATAGTGCAGACGTGATTTTAAAAAGCTCAGCTGATTCATTAATAAGACAAGATGGCAGCGGATATCTTGTGCCTGACTTATATTTCACTAATTTGAGTATTCCATGCAATATAGCGTACTGAAACAAAATAAATAAACTTTGTATGAAATGCTTTATATATAAATAATATACTTCAGTGATGAAATCGTTTAGTATAAATCATTATTTGCTAACAAGTTCTATGTAAGTCATTTTATATGGATCAATGTTCGTTGGCACAAATGGCTCAGTGGTAAAGCGTTAGTCTGTCATTCATATGCCTATGGTTCAAACCCCATCAGAGATATGTTTTTTGCTTGACATTTTACATATTTGTTGCTTTGTAATGACTCAGACGTTTTAAAATTAAGCGTTATAATGTGCATATTACGGTGCAAAACATATACTTAATTAAAACATAATTCGCCAGCAGATTTAATCGAGACATCTAGCTGACAAAAAGGTAACAGGTTTTATTGAAAAGTTTCTTCTTCTGGCCGCTAGAATGCACTCGCTCTGTTAGGATTATATTGTTCGATATTTCACAACTAGATATCACGACTAGTTTTTATATTTATTGTTTCTTGAGTACTGAGACGTTATAAAATAAAGCTTTATATGGTGCTTTTTGCAATGGAAATTATATATTAAAAAAAACGACATTCTCCACTGGAGTGACATCTTCCAGCCTTCAGTTGTACTATGCAGAAACTATAGATTCGAGCAGCGCTCTATACCGGCCAGTTAGTGAACCCAGTCTTAACGACTGCTAGGAGTAATAAGACAGTAACATTCGTTTATTCCTTGTGCACAGAGGCGTTGTTGAAAATCTCAAAACTTGCAATATGGATGATTTGGAGATGGATTATTTTGTTATACCGTGTATTTAAGATTAGCCTATAAATTAACAGGTTGCGAAGTTACTTCACTTAGTTCTATATCATTCGTACACGACACAGAACAACAACGTGACGTCAGTTTCTGATCTGCTCTGATTGGCTATTACATTGCTGCAGTCGGGTAGTTGGCAGTCAAGGATAAAATTCTCGACTGCCAACTGCCAGCTACCAACTGCAACTTCATGTTGTGTATGGTGCCTATAGTATACACGGAGTCGATCGCGACTGCCGACCGAGGACTACCAACTACGGACTGCCGACTGCACATTGTAGATGGGCCTTATTAGAGCAACGAAGTTTCAATTATTGTAAGTAGTCGGTGTTTGGAGTGTTTGCTGATGAAATTGCAAAATGCTGGGGTAAATTATAAACTATGGTTTGAACGCCACTGTTCAAATCCTGTGTGCCAATTTGCACTTCAAATAGGAAGAAATTAGGAGATGATAAGGACAGAGAGTTATAACTATACCCATACATTTCGGAGAAAGTAGGCTATATGTTCTTTCCCGAACATCTTGTTTTTAATGATTAGTTTATATACCGAATATCACTTCCCCAAAGAAACAACTCATGAGATATCGTTATTCAATGAAATGCACGTTTACCCCCTTAACACCTCTTTAAAACCCGAATAAACAAAAAATCATTCCTTAGTTGACGTTTTCGACATACAGCGTACATATTACAAAATTTCATGTTTCCAACTTTAATAGTTTTCGCTGGGCGTGATGAGTAAGTGAGTCAGACAGGACATTTTCTTTCAATTATTTATACCAGAATTTCACATCTCTCCATGGGCCCCTTAAATTGGATTGATGAAAAAACGCTTGAACACCAATTAATTTATTTTTAAGCTGTCTTTTTCCCCTGAGTTTGATGAGTTAGTGAGTTAGTCAGTCAGTTAGGACACTTTCTCTCCTTTTTACCCCCAAAATTTCATCCCACCCCATTGACCCTTAAATTAATTTATGAAAAATACGGTCGAACACCGATTTACTTATTTTTAAGCTGATTTTTTTTCGCTGAGTTTCAAATTTCTCGCCTTTGTCGTTTACGAGATAGGCCTACACCCTCCGTTAGGAATCCTTCAACCCCCACTTTTCACCCCTTTCATCTCATAATAATACACCACATCGGAAAACCCTTAGACACATGTCTGCTTATTCGTAATGATTAGTTTATATGCCGAGTATCACATCCACAAATGAAACCACTCGTGAGATATTGTTATTCAATGAAATGCAGGTTTAACCCCCTTAAGACCCCTTTAGAACCTGAATATCCAAAAATCCTCCCTTAGTGTACGGTTTTGACATACAATGAATATATCCCCAAAATGCCATGTTTCCAACTTCAATATTTTTGGCTGGGCGATGATGGGTGAGAGAATGAGTCAGGACATTTTTTTTTAATTTTTTTTCTTCAGAATTTCACCCCTCCCGTTGAACCCCTTCAATTTGATTGATCAACAAAACTGTCGAAAGGCTATTTACTTACTTAAAAGCAGTTTTCCCCTGTGTTTGATAAGTGAGTCAGTCAGTCAATCAGTTAGGACACTTTCTTTCCTGTTTTTTGCCCCCTCCAGAATTTCACCCCTCCCCATGGGCCCCTGCAAATGGATTTATGAAAAAAACGGCCAAACACATATTTAATTAATTTTTATGCTGATTTTTTCCCGCTGAGTTTCAAACTCCTCGCCTCTGTCGTTTAAAAGAGATACACGCTCCGTTAGGAATCTTTCAATCCCAACTTTTCACCCCCTTTCACCTCATAATATACACCACATCGAAAAACCCTCAGACACATGTCTTCTTACTTTTTAATGATGAGTTTATATGCCGAGTATCACATCCCCCAATGAAATCAATCGGGAGATATTGTTATCAATTAAATGCAGGTTTAATCCCCTTAAGACCCCTTTGGAACCTGAATATCCGAAAATCCTCCCTTAGTAGACGGTTTTGACATACAATGAACATATCCCCAAACTGTCATGTCTCTAACTTCAATAATTTTGGCTGGGCGATGATGAGTGAATGAGTGAGTGAGTGAGTCAGGACATTTTCTTTCAATTTTCTTTTTTCAGAATTTTACCCCTCCCCATGAACCCCTTAAATTTGATTTATAAAAAAACTGTCGATCAGCTATTTACTTACCTTAAAGCAGTTTTATCCCCCTGAGTTTGATGAGTGAGTCAGTCAGTCAATCAGTTAGGACACTTTCTTTCCTGTTTTTTTCCCCAGAATTTCACCCCTCCCCTTGGGCCCCTTAAATTGGATTTATAAAAAAACGGTCAAACACACATTTTCTTATTTTTTTATACTGATTTTTTCCGCTGAGTTTCAAACTCCTCGCCTTTGTCGTTTAAGAGATACGCGCTCCGTTAGGAATCTTTCAAGCCCCACTTTTCACCCCTTTCACCTCATAATATACACCACATCGAAAAACCCTCAGACACGTGTCTTCTTATTTTTAATGATGAGTTTATATGCCGAGTATCACATCCCCCATTGAAACCAATCGGGAGATATTGCTCTTCAATGAATTGCAGGTCTACCCCCTTAACACCCCTTTAGAACCTGAATATCCAAAGATCCTCTTTTAGTGGGCATTTTGCGGCCCTTGAGGAAGCTGCCTACCAAATTTCATTCCAATCCGTTCGGTGGTTTCTGAGATTTCGTGATGAATGGATGAGTGAGTGAGTGAGTGAGTGGTATTTGACAAATATATTGTGTCAAGTCTTTGTTATGCTAAACTCGGTTGACAGTGCTGTATGAGCAGTTGAGTAACTAACGGGATTTCAAGTAAAGATCCTCATTTTCTATACCGGTAGTGCAGAGCACAATTCTTATCCAGTCGGCCGTGTCTTGACTTGAGCTATGTTGACATGAAATGATCTGCCTTGCCATTCCTTCATGAGTATATTTTATGATTTGATTAGCCTGTGCTTGAGTGCAAAAGGGCCGAAATCAGAAGAATGAGAAAGACTATCGAAAATTCATGTTGCCAGCGGTTCCTTCTGGGTCCTAAACTATGTGTATGCAAAATTTGGTTGAGATTGGTGGAACGGTGTAGATTTGTATACGGAACAGACCCACATACTTACATACATACATACATACATACATACATACATACATACATACATGCAGACTTTCACTTTTATATATAAGATTTAATTGCTTGCACGCAATCGGGTATCAATTCTTATAAACATTTAATTCATTACGCGGTCTCACAATCACGGCCATTCTTCCCAAGGAGCAATTTACTAATGACATTTCAACTGTCATCACTTAGCACATAATTATTGCAGAATGGTACATTTCAGATAGGGCGCACAATGGTTCATTTCAGATAGGGCGCACAATGGTTCAATATATTTTAATTCATTCTGTGCTCACCGAGTCTGGAACCCATGGTCCGCCGATGCAAAAGGTTTCACCCATATTGCCGTAAATTACCACATTTTATGGACAATACGGTAACACATAATTTCTTTTCCCACAACACACGTGGTTTTTACTTGGTAAAACATATTTTTAAATTTACACATTAAATCTCCCAATTTTGGGAACACTTACTCAAAATTTATACAACCCTTTAAAATACACTGTATAACGTTTCACACGTTTTCAATCTTGTAAATTATACTTTACTAGCTGTACCCGGCATGCGTTGCAATGCTTATCAAAGAAAGTGTTGAAGTTTTGACTTTGTAAATTGCAGTGCTTTTGGATTCCCAATATTTTCTTCTTTTTCCGTTAACCACCTCTAAACTATTATACAAATAATTTACTATCTCAGAAACATTCACGGGAGCGTGATCAACAACTCACGAAAGTTACATCGCAATGAAATGAATGGTATATGAACGCATACGGGACTGCTGAAACGATTAGAGCGCCGTCACCCATTTGTTGAATATACCCACACGGTACCTATTGTAAAATGGATTTACTAACTCGAAAACCTTTCCTGGCGTGTACACAACAACTCATCAAAGTTTCATCGCAATCGGATGAATGGCATATGAACGGATACGGGATTTTGTTAAAAGATTCGCACCGTCACTCATTTGTTGAATCATCTTGTGCGCCACCCATTGAAAAACGGACTTACTAATTCATGAACCTTCGCAGGACTATACTCAGCTCTCCAAAGTTTTATCACACTCGGATGAATAGTATATGATCGCATACGGGACTTTATTGAAACGATTCACGCGCTGTCGCTTATTAGTTAAATCTACCCGTTTGCTACAAATTGTAAAATGGATTTACTAAATCAGACACCTTCGTGGGAGTGGAAACAACATTTCACCAAATTTCATTTCAATCGCATGAATGCTATGTGAAGGCCTACGGAATTTCGTTTAAACGATACGCGCGCCGTTACCCATTTGCTGAATCTACTCGTGGGCTACCTATTGTAAAATGGATTTACTAAGTCAGAAACCTTTCCTCGGGTGTACACAATAATTCACTAAAGTTTCATCGCAATCGGATGAATGGCATATGACCGCATACGGGACTTTGATAAAACAATTCACGTGCCGTTGCTCATTTGTTGAATCTACTCGTGCGCCACCTATGGTAAAGTGGATTTACTAAGCCAGAAACCTTCCCGGAAGTGTACACAACATCACACCCAAGTTTCATCGCTATCGGACAAATGGTATATGAACGCATACGGGACTTTGTTGAAACGCTTCGCGCATCTTCGCTCATTTGTTGAATCTACTCGTGCGCTGCCTATTGTAAAATGGATTTACTAAGCCTGAAACCTTCCCTGGAGTGTACACAACAACTCACCAAAGTTTCATCACTATCGGACGATTGTATATGAACGCATACTGGTCTTTGTCGAAACTCTTCGCGCGTCGTCGCTCATTTGTTGAATCCATTCGTGCGCTACCTATTGTAACATGGATTTACTAAGCTAGAAATCTTCTCTGAAGGGTACACAACATCTCACCCACGTTTCATCGCTATCGGACAAATGGTATATGAACGCATACGGGACTTTGTTGAAACACTTCGCGTGTCGTCGCTCATTTATTTAATCTACTGGTGCGCTACCTATTTAACGTGGATTTTCTAATTAAAAAATCTTCCCTGGAGTGTACACAACATCTCATCCAAGTTTCATCGCTATCGGACGAATAGTATACGAAGACATACGGGACATTGTTGAAACGCTTTGCGTGTCGTCGGTCATTCGTTGAATCTACTCGTGCGTTACCTATTGTTAAGTGGATTTACTAAGCCAGAAACCTTCACTGAGTGTCTAAAACATCTCACCCAAGTTTCATCGCATTGGGGTGAATGGTATATGAACGCATGTGGGACTATGTTGAAACAAACGCATGCCATTTTGTTGAAGTTACTCGCGCGCCATCTATTGTTAATTGGATCTACTATGCCTATAACTTTTCCTGGCGTATGCACAACAACTCACCGAAATTTGATTGCAATCGGATGAATTGAATATGAACGCATCACCAACACACATTTGTTTTAACTACTGGTGCGCTATCTAATGTTAATTTGATTAGCTATGCCTACAACCATCCCGGAAGTGTGCCAAACAACCCACCAAAATTTGGTCGTAATCGGATGAATTGTAGGCTATATGAACGCATCGCCAACACCCATTTGTTTAAAATACTCGCGCGCTGACCATTGTAAATTGGATTGACTATGCCTATAATGATTTCGGAAGTGTTCACAACAACTCACCAAAGTTTCATAGCAATCGGAAGAATGGTATATGAACGCATACGGAACTTTCTTGAAACGCTTCGTGCGACTTCGCTCATTTGTTGAATCTACTTGTGCGCTACCTATTGGGAAATGGATTTACTAAGCCTAAAACTTTCCCTGGAGTGTACATAACAACTCACCCAAGTTTAGTCACTATCGGACGAATGGTATATGAACGCATACGGGACTTCGTTGAAACACTTCGCGCGTCGTCGCTTATTTGTTTAATCTACTTGTGCGATACCTATTGTTAAGTGGATTTACTAACCCAGAAAACTTCCCTGAAGTGTACACAACATCTCAGCCAAGTTTCATCACTATCAGACGAATAGTATTTGAACGCATACGGGACATTGTTGAAACGCTTCGCGCGTCGTCGCTCATTTGTTGAATCTACTCGTGCGCTACCTAGTATAACATGGATTTACTAAGTCAGAAACCTTGCCTGTAGTGTACACAACCTCTCACTCAAGTTTCATCGCTATCGGACGAATGGTATGTGAACGCATACTGGTCTTTGTTGAAACGCTTCGTCCGTCGTCGCTCATTTGTTGAATCTACTTGTGCGATACCTATTGTTAAGTGGATTTACTAAGCCAGAAACCTTCCCTGTAGTGTACACAACATCTCACCCAAGTTTGATCGCTATCAGACGAATGGTATATGAACGCATACGGGACTTTTTTGAAACGCTTCGCGCGTCGTCGGTCATTTGTTGAATCTACTCGTGCGCTACCTATTATAACATGGATTTACTAAGACGGAAACCTTGCCTCTAGTGTACACAAACTCTCAGCCTAGTTTCATCGCTATCGTACGAATGGTATGTGAACGCATACAGGACTTTGTTGAATCGCTTCGCCCGTCGTCGCTCATTTGTTGAATCTACTCGTGCGCTACCTATTGTTAAGTGGTTTCACTAAGCCATAAACCTTACCTGAAGTGTACAGAACTTCTCATCCAAGTTTCAACGCAATGGCAAGAATGTTATATGAACACATGTGGGACTTTCTTGAAGCAAACGCACGCAATTTTGTTGAAGCTACGCGCGGCATCTATTGTAAACTGGATTTACTACGCCTATTACTTTTCCGGGACTGTGCACTACAACTCACCAAAATTTGATCGCAATTGGACGAATTGTATATGAACGCATCGCCATTACGCTTTTGTTTAAACTCCTCACACGCTATCTATTGTGAAATTGATTAACTATGCCTATGATCATCTCGGAAGTGTTTACAACAACTCACCAAAATTTGTTCGCAATCGGATGAATGGTTTATGAACGAATAAAAGACGAACACACAGACATTCCTTTATATATATATATATATATATATAAGATAAAACCCTTCACACGAGTTTAAAAACCAATTGAGGTTTAATCCTGTTTACACTTAATAATATTTACAATGGATTACATCTAGTGAAATTGTCTATGTCGTATCTCAGTCACAAGTGGTGGCCTCCGACACGTTTCCTTCTTAGTACGGATAGTACGTTCTATTGTGCGACAGCTCCTAGCTCTGACCCTTGGTCACGACTTTCAAAGTTCTGTCTATTTCCGCCGTTTAAACGCACTGGTTTAATAACTTAACGGGGATTTTCCTATATGACAAATTCAGATTCTGAATTTGATAGTTCTCGAACGATTCCTTCCTTATAACAAAGTTCGAAAATGCTATCGTCAATGTTCAATATTTGCACTTCGACGGCGCGTATAGTTATACTTTGAGCGCGTACTTCACTTTTACTTCGTTTTGCGGTCCTATGTCTGCATGGCTTACCTTTAAAGACCATCAGATCCTATTCTCGACGTAGCACTACAATAAAGTACGGCACTTCCCCGGACCTAACTGTAGATTTGCGTAACACGATATGTCTTAATACTCACGACTTTTATAACTGCAGAATCCTAGTGCCTTCTTACTGTGCGTGGTATCGAACTAGCGTATTCTTGTCGAACTGTAGATTGATTATTTCTCCGAGACTTCATGACCCTCTACCAGAGGTCTCATGTTCGATATACTGTACTGCTGCGTAAAGTCGAGTCCCGTCTGGGCTGACTGACTGAAAACTTAGTGTCTTACAGCGTATGCTTGTAGACTGGCGATGCGATTTAACATGCACTCCTCAGAGTAGCGTGATGTTTTGTTGATCCAGCGTGCCCTCCTCCGACTAGCACCGAAGACTGAATGTACTTGATTCAGCGCGACGCGCCTCAGTGGCCACTGCAGACTGAATAATATACTGTTTGCTGTTACTTGGCCCTCGGTCGGGTCCAATTTCGTATCTCGGCGTTATTTCGACTTGTACTGTCGAATCAGCATGACCTCCCATCGAGGTCCGTGGTAGACTGAATACTGGTGAAACAGTACCGTACCCTCTGGCACTTCTGCTAGACTGAATAATTTCTGGCTGGAAGCCTGGCTATTTATTTGAAACTCGCAAAATAAATCATTTTGCTCTTCTTCTTGAAACTAACTTTTGAAGCAGACGTCGCATATCTTTGGAAAAATAACCTTCATGTTCCTCATGATCCAAACGTTACAATTTAATTTCATTTTTCGAAAATCAATCGCTGCAATCAATTATAAAAATCAAAAGTTCTCCTGCCCCATGTGGGCGTAATGCTTTTTTGTATCCTAATCTGGACTACTCGATGGCTGCGCCGCTGATGACGTATAGCTTCGTAATCACTTTTTCCCTGTGCATAAGTTAACAATTTTTATCCTGCCTTAATTCCTAAGTCCCAGGATTATTCTGATTGACGCTAAAAGATTTTAAAAAATGTGCGTCATTTCCTAGAAAACCAGTTATTTCGCAACACTGCCGTGTTGTACTGCAATCCAGGGCTGTCATTTTAATGCTGAATCGTATTAAGAGGCGGATCCCCCTTCTCTATGTTGGCATAAAAATTTTCCATTGGCATGACCTCACCAGCTGAGTTTGCATTGCTTCGCGCTCAGGGTGAATCATATGCGGCTTGAAGGCAATAGCTTATGTTAGTGGACATTAACTGCATTGAGTCATTGGTGAGTTGCTTCACAATGCCTCACTGCTGGCCTGTAAGAACGCCAAAGCCTTATGAATATTTTCTATATCTTGATCTAAAGTGTCATATTTTCGATCCCCTGTCCCCATCAAATGTGTACAGTATTTGAAGTTTTGAAGTCAGTTCGGAGTCGATCTTACGATCAGCATTTAGTCTGACGTAGTTGTTCAGAAGTTCAATGAAATAAAACAAAATTTCATATAGATATACGTCGTATTTATTCAGTTTGTGGACTTGTAATATTTCATGATGGTCGATCATTGCACTTGAATATGTTTGTATGTAAGCACTGACCAACTTAGAATAATTCAAGTATTGAAATTGAGTTAGGGAATTAGATATAATTCGTAAATGTGAAAACTTGTGATAGTTTACTCGAGTCGAACCGTGAAAATTGAATTGAGTGTAAATGAACATCGAGTGAAACTTACATTTTTATTTTTTATTTGTATTTATTCTCTACATGCTCCACTACGAGGTAGTACTACATGCTTTCAACTATTTAACAACACTATATCGATATCTTTTGTAATTTATAAATGTTTGTTACTGGTGACTAATCTTGTTGTTGTTTGAGTCTTCAGTCTTTTGACTGGTTTGATGCAGCTCTCCATGCCTCCCTGTCCTGAGCTAATCGTTTCATCTCTACATAGCTAGCACACCCCACATCCGAGGCAATCTTAATTGGTTTTAAATATTGGAGTCTAAAGAGTTCACATATTTAGCAAAGGGATTTGAGTATTTTTAGCCTACTTTCGATTTTTGCAAAAAATGAAAGTAGACTTATGAGATCAACACAGGGCGAAAAAAGTGTGTCTGTCTGTGTGTGTGTATGTGTGTGTGTGAGTCTGTGTGTGTGTGTGTGTGTATGTGTGTGTGTGAGTCTGTGTGTGTGTGTGTGTCTGTGTGTGTGTGAGTGTGTGTACTCTGAATGTCTGTCCCCCCCTGTCAATTCGAACACGGTGAATGCGAATTGAACGAAATTTGGTACAAAGGTAGCACTAGCAAAGGACACCTCAGTGTCATGTTTTATATCGCCGCCATCTTGACGGAAACGTAATGGCGGCCACACAAATGTTCAAAGCTTAAATCAAATTACGACTAACCTAATCATCCGATCTCTACCAAATTTTGCAACAACATACCTTTATAGGGGGAGCATCCTGTGACCAAAACAATAGGCCATCAGCGTAATAGTTTGCGGATGGCGGCCATCTTTGTGTGAAAATGGATTCCCCCTATTAATTCGAACACGGTGCAACCGAATGGAACGAAATTTGGTACAGAGGTAGTACTAACAAAAGGCACCTCAGTGTCATGTTTTATATCGCCGCCATCTTGACGGAAACATAATGGCGGCCACACAAATGTTCAAAGCTTAAATCAAATTACGATTAACCTAATCATCCGATCTCTACCAAATTTTGCAACAACATACCATTATAGGGGAAGCATCCTTTGACCAAATTACTAGGTCATTAGCCTAATAGTTTGCGGATGGCGGCCATCTTTGTGTGAAAATCAATTCCCCCTATTAATTCAAACAAGGTGAAACCGAATGGAACGAAATTTGGTACAGAGGTAGCACTAGCAAAAAGCATCTCAGTGTCATGTTTTATATCGCCGCCATATTGACAGAAACGTAATGGCGGCCACACAAATGTTCAAAGCTTAAGTTAAATTACGACTAACATAACCATCCGATCTCTACCAAACTTTGCAACAACATTCCTTTATGGAGGGAGCATCCTTTGACCAATCTAATAGGTTATTACCCTAATAGTTTGCGGATGGCGGCCATCTTTATGCCAAAATTGATTCCCCCTATTAATTCGAACACGGTGGAACCGAATGAACGAAATTTGGTACAGAGGTAGCACTAGCAATGGTCACCTCAGTGTCATGTTTTATATTGCCACCATCTTGACAGAAACGTAATGGCGGCCACACATATGTTCAAAGCTTAAGTTAAATTACGACTAACATAACCATCCGATCTCTACCAAACATTGCAACAACATTTCTTTATGGAGGGAGCATCCTTTGACCAATCTAATAGGTCATTCGCCTAATAGTTTGCGGATGGCGGCCATCTTTGTGTCAAAATCGATTCCCCAAATTAATTATAACACGGTGAAACCGAATGGAACGAAATTTGGTACAGAGATAGCACTAGCAAAGGGCATCTCAGTGTCATGATTTATATCGCCACCATATTGACAGAAACGTAATGGCGGCCACACAAATGTTTAAAGCTTAAATCAAATTACGACTAACATAACCATCCGATCTCTACCAAACTTTGCAACAACATACCTTTATGGAGGGAGCATCCTTTGACCAATCTAATAGGTTATTAGCCTAATAGTTTGCGGGTGGCGGCCATCTTTATGTCAAAATTGATTCCCCCTATTAATTCGAACACAGTGGAACCGAATGGAACGAAATTTGGTACAGAGGTAGCACTAGCAAAGGGCACCTCAGTGTCATGTTTTATATCACCGCCATCTTGACTGAAACGTAATGGCGGCCACACGAATGTTCAATGCTTAAATCAAATTACGATTAACCTAATCATCCGATCTCTACCAAATTTTGCAACTACATACCTTTATGGAGCGAGCATCCTTTGACCAATCTAATAGGTCATTCGCCTAATAGTTTGCGGATGGCGGCCATCTTTGTGTCAAAATCGATTCCCCCAATTAATTCAAACACGGTGAAACCGAATGGAACGAAATTTGGTACAGAGATAGCACTAGCAAAGGGCATCTCAGTGTCATGATTTATATCGCCGCCATATTGACAGAAACGTAATGGCGGCCACACAACTGTTTACAGCTTAAATCAAATTACGACTAACATAACCATCCGATCTCTACCAAACTTTGCAACAACATACCTTTATGGAGGGAGCATCCTTTGACCAATCTAATAGGCCATTAGCCTAATAGTTTGCGGATGGCGGCCATCTTTATGTCAAAATTGATTCCCCCTATTAATTCGAACACGGTGGAACCGAATGAACGAAATTTGGTACAGAGGTAGCACTAGCAAAGGGCACCTCAGTGTCATGTTTTATATCACCGCCATCTTGACGGAAACGTAATGGCGGCCACACAAATGTTCAAAGCTTAAATCAAATTACGATTAGCCTAATCATCTGATCTCTAGCAAATTTAGCAACAACATACCTTTTTGGAGGGAGCATCCTTTGACCAAACTAATAGGTCATCAGCCTAATTTTTTGCGGATGGTGGCCATCTTTGTGTGAAAATCGATTCCCCTTATCAATTCGAACACGGTGAAACCGAATGGAACGAAATTTGGTACAGAGGTAGCACTAGCAAAGGGAACCTCAGTGTCATGTTTTATATCACCGCCATCTTGACTGAAACGTAATGGCGGCCACACGAATGTTCAAAGCTTAAATAAAATTACGATTAACCTAATCATCCGATCTCTACCAAATTTTGCAACTACATACCTTTATGGAGCGAGCATCCTTTGACCAATCTAATAGGTCATTCGCCTAATAGTTTGCGGATGGCGGCCATCTTTGTGTCAAAATCGATTCCCCCAATTAATTCAAACACGGTGAAACCGAATGGAACGAAATTTGGTACAGAGATAGCACTAGCAAAGGGCATCTCAGTGTCATGATTTATATCGCCGCCATATTGACAGAAACGTAATGGCGGCCACACAAATGTTTAAAGCTTAAATCAAATTACGACTAACATAACCATCCGATCTCTACCAAACTTTGCAACAACATACCTTTATGGAGGGAGCATCCTTTGACCAATCTAATAGGTTATTAGCCTAATAGTTTGCGGGTGGCGGCAATCTTTATGTCAAAATTGATTCCCCCTATTAATTCGAACACAGTGAAACCGAATGGAACGAAATTTGGTACAGAGGTAGCACTAGCAAAGGGCACCTCAGTGTCATGTTTTATATCACCGCCATCTTGACTGAAACGTAATGGCGGCCACACGAATGTTCAAAGCTTAAATCAAATTACGATTAACCTAATCATCCGATCTCTACCAAATTTTGCAACTACATACCTTTATGGAGCGAGCATCCTTTGACCAATCTAATAGGTCATTCGCCTAATAGTTTGCGGATGGCGGCCATCTTTGTGTCAAAATCGATTCCCCCAATTAATTCAAACACGGTGGAACCGAATGAACGAAATTTGGTACAGAGATAGCACTAGCAAAGGGCACCTCAGTGTCATGTTTTATATCACCGCCATCTTGACGGAAACGTAATGGCGGCCACACAAATGTTCAAAGCTTAAATCAAATTACGATTAGCCTAATCATCTGATCTCTAGCAAATTTAGCAACAACATACCTTTGTGGAGGGAGCATCCTTTGACCAAACTAATAGGTCATCAGCCTAATGTTTTGCGGATGGTGGCCATCTTTGTGTGAAAATCGATTCCCCTTATCAATGATACTTTTAAATGGTCATGCAATCGTGAAGACTGCCTCCCACAACCTAACCTCAAAGAGGTTATGGCATCTTTCTCCCAGAAACTTGAGGAATCCCTTTCGGCGATGAGAGAAGAAAACCACGAGGTAAGAAAACTAGCAACTTTCTTATCAGAAAAGTATGATGAACTCCACCGGGAAATTGAAATTCTGAAGAAAGAGAGAAAACCCGTCAAGGACGCAGAAATGGCTGCATCTAGAGCTATCAACGAATTGGAGGAACTAAAACAGTACCAGCGCAAGAACAACTTGATAGTGTATGGAATACCCACTGAAAGAGAGGAGGATGTATTTCACAAAATCTCGGACATTGGCAAGACGTTAGGAGATGAAATCACCAGGGCAAACATAGACGCAGCTCACCGCCTCCCGTCAACAAAGCCTGGGCCTCAACCGATAATTGTGAAATTAAATAATAGGTGGAAGAAGGAAGAGATTCTCAGTAGCAGAAGACAAAAGAAGACCCTGAAGACTAGTGAAATTGGTTACAGTGATGGTGGTAATATATATATCAATGAACATCTGACCCCGAGAAATGAAACCATCGCCAAAAAGTGCCGTGAATTGAGACAAAAGGGAAAAATCTTTGCAACTTGGGTCAGAGACTGCAAAATATACATTCGGAAAAATCAAAATGGACCCTCAAAGCTTATATCAAGTGCTGAAATACTGGATGAACTCGCCCTCTCAAACTAAAATCTATGTAATAGTAAGATATCTACTAAGTATTATCCCATATGGAACTAGAATTACAGAAATTAAATTTTTTAGGTGATGCAAATAATAATACACTAGAATTAACCGAGTGTAACTGTAATACACTTTGCGATTATTATAAAATTAAGGACAGTAAACAGATAATAACCGATACCAGTACACTAAAATGCGTACACATAAATGCACATAGCATAAAAAACAAGTTCGATGATATCCAAATAATGTTAGACAGAATCAAAGGGGTAGATGTCCTAGCAATCTCAGAAAATTGGTTAACAGAACAAACAAAAATGTTTTTCAATATTAAGAAATATGTTGCATATCACATAGTTAGAAAGCAAACTGGAGGGGGTGTATCTTTGTATATTTCAAACAAATGTAGCAGTACCCTTGTAAAGGAAATAAATTCCACCCACAGCATACTGCACATTACTGTGAGAAAAGGCCATCAAGAATACAATATAATCACTACTTATAACCCTCATAAAAGCAACATTCCACACTTTCTAACTGATCTCGAAGTAATTATTAGTTCTTACTCAACGAATCCTGTTATAATACTAGGTGATATGAATATCGATCTATTATTTGGGGACAGATATACTAGTAGTTATATTAACCTAGTCAAATCATATGGTCTAGTCTTATGTAATACAAAATATCCAACTCGTGTAACACAAACTAGCTCTACTCTAATTGATCATGTATTGGTGAACGACTGTGACAAAATATGTAATGTCTATAATATTGATAATGATTTGAGTGATCACCATTTACTAATCTGTGAAATGAGAAACAAAAAGATAAACAGGAACTCAATATGTGATGATAGGCCAATAGAAAAGGATAAAATAAACTACAAAAAACTTAATGAATATTTAATAACTCAAGAATTTGTATGCAATGAAACTAACATCAATGACTACTACAATAAATTCTGTGATTTTATTAATAAAGGAATAGAAGCCTGAACTATGAAATATACGAATAAGGAGCCAAGTGCCCCACCAATAAAACCCTGGATAACACAAGATATTTTAGCACTAATAGGCTACACAGGAAAGATAAGATATATACAAAAACCAAAGTTAAAAATCCATCTGCAGAAATTTTAGAAGAATATAAAATTATTAGCAACCAAGTAACAAAACTTAAGAAAAACCTACAAAGAGACTACTTTGACCAAAAAATTCAAAATGCAAATAATCAGAGGGAAGTGTGGAGTGTTGTTAATGAGATGTTAAATAGGCCAAAGAAAGGGAAAAATGAAATTGTCAAACTTATAGTCGACGGCACAAATGTCGAAAAAAAGGAAAATATATGTGATGAAATTAATAAATATTATGTCAATATTGCTAACAGTATATGGGAAAATCAAGGAAACGGTTCTACCTCGGACATTACAAGCTATAAAAATACTACTAGCTCTAAGACAATCTTTATGTTACCTACTGATGCTAATGAAATACAATCAATTATAAACTCCCTAAAACACAAAAACAATATAAGTGAGGACAACACTACTAATGTCATGCTACAATTGTGTCTTGAGGGCCTTACACCATATCTTGTCAAAATAATAAATCTTTCACTGATGACTGGTATATTCCCCGATGCCTGTAAAGTCTCTAGGGTGGTCCCGATCTACAAAAAAGGAGACAAAACCCACCCATCAAATTACAGACCCATTAATATTATATCAGCCATCAGCAAGGTTCTAGAAAGCGTTGTTAAACGAAGACTTATGAATTTCTTCATGAAAAATGATTACTTTGCAAACTGCCAATATGGGTTTATTCCAAATAGAGGAGCTGATAGTGCTATATTTGAAGTAGTAACTGATGTAGAAAAGGCATTAGATGAAAACAAACTAGCTGCTGGTGTACTAATTGACCTTCAAAAAGCATTCGATCTGGTTAACCATAAGATTCTCCTTAATAAACTAGAATTTGCAGGCATCAGAGGAGTGGCACATGATTGGTTCAAGAACTACCTTACTAACAGAAAACAATATGTTGCAATCGATAATGTAAAAGGATCTCAAATGAGAATTGACACAGGAGTACCTCAAGGTTCTGTCTTAGGACCAATTCTTTTCTTGGCCTATATTAATGATATAGTATTATTAGAATTGAAAGGCAAGCTTAAACTATTTGCAGATGATATTTTTATACTCTATCTGGGAACATCTGAACAGGAAATTATGCTAAATATTAATTATGATCTCAATAAGCTGGTGGATTGGTTGAGAGCACACAAAATGGTTATCAATATCACTAAAACAAAATATTTATTCTTCCATAAACCATCATACAAGATTGAGACCACAAACATAGTCAACATAGCCAACAAAGAAATAGAAAGGGTTAAATCGGCAACTTACTTAGGTATCACACTAGATAGTACACTAACCTGGGAAAATCATGTAGAAAATGTAAAACATAAAATCAGCCCTATAATTGGTATTATTTTCAGATTAAGATATAGCTGTCTTACTAGCCAACAATTGAAAAATATATACTTTGCTCTGATACATTCACATCTAATGTACATGAATTTCATATGGGGATATTGTAAGAAGGAGCTGATAAAAGAACTTGAGATACTCCAGAAACGTGCTATAAAATCTATCTTTGGATTTCCTTGGCTAACACCCTCAAATGAATTATACTCAAGAACTAAAATTATGCCACTGCAAAAACAAATAGCTATGTCAGCAACAGTATTTGTATACAAATTAGAAAACAAATTGATACACACACACATCCATTTTACCCATGCAAATGACATTCATCATTATGCAACAAGAGGAGTAAATCAAATATTCACCAGCCATTCCCAATCCATTAAATTTGGAACTAAAGGAATTATGTCCTCTATAATAAAAGAATACAACTCGCTACCATTAGGCATAAGGGAAAGTTTCTCTATAAAAACATTTAAGAGGAAAACAAAAGACTTCCTATTAAGGAATGAATAGCCCATGTACAATAGTCTTAAGCAATGCAATGTATCATATCGTATTATCTCTGTAAAGTTAGTCAATAGCAATCTAAGTTACTATTAAACTAAACAATAATGTTACAATAATTATATATATGCCATGCTGTAACTATGTTACTTGATTGTCCCTAACACGAGCTCAGGCTCATTGGGACCTATGTAAATAAATAAATAAATAAATAAATAAATAAATTTGAACACGGTGAAACCGAATGGAACGAAATTTGGTACAGAGGTAGCACTAGCAAAGGGCACCTCAGTGTCATGTTTTATATCACCGCTATCTTGACGGAAACGTAATCGCGGCCACCCAAATGTTAAAAGCTAAAATGTAATTACGACCAACCTAATAATGTAGTCTCTACCAAATTTTGCAACACCATATCTTTATGTGGGAAACATATTCAGACCAAACAGCAAGAACATCAGTCCAATAGTTTGCAGATGGTGGCCAAGTATGTGTGCAAATCGATTCCCCCTATCAATTCAAACACGGTGAAACCGAATTGAACGAAATTTGGTACAGAGGTAGCACTAGCAAAGGGCATTCATGTTTAATATCCCTATAGCACGTTGTATTTCATCAAGCTACTACAACCAACATTCAATCATACTCCTTGAAAAGGACCAAGAGTTATAACAATACCCATGCATTTAGGAGAAAGTAGGCTATATGTTCTTTACTGAACATCTTGTTTTTAATGAGAACAGGCTTGTGTGTTGGCCAGAACTCATCTTTAATTAAACCGTTTCTAAGGATTTCTCTGTCGCTTTTCACTACATTACAATCGAAGATTAGGTGATCCACTGTTTGTGGTCCTTCGTTGCAAGAACAATTAGGACTGCGTACTATTTTAAGCCGATGTAGATAAGAATTAATGTTCCATGTCCAGTTATTATTATTATTATTGTTGTCATGTTAGGCGTAAGGTTGAATTTAATTGCTAATCTACTTTCTATTGATGGAAAGAATTCCTTAGTAGTGATTCCCTTCGAAGTCTCCTCCCATTCTTGTTGCCATTCACTGTTGGATTGTATGCAGAGTTGATCTTTTACTTTTTGATAGGTATTTTGTCGTAAGAGATTTCATTTAATTTAGCTGCTTCCTTGGCTAGTTTATCAGTCAACTAGTTACCTTCTACGCCGTTGTGTGCTTTAATCCATTCATTCATTCATTCATTCATTCATTCATTCATTCATTCATTCGTTTATTTGCAATTGGGGGTGTGTCCCCCGGTGGCAAATTAGATATATATAACAAATAAATAACTGTACATAACAATTCACTTACAATTAAACTGGAGTAATTACATAAATAGTCAGTCTTTTCTTAAACACACCTATATGTTCGGGAAAAGGATCTAAGACTGCGGCAGGTAGAGAGTTACAATTATCAATGGCACGGTTTACGAAATAATATTTACCATAATTTGTTCGCTGTGGTCGGCCCTTAACTTTGAAAGGATGATCGCTCCTACCCATGTAAGTAGGCTTTTCCATACGTTTGCTAAGCTCACCCCATGCTGGTTGATTTGTATACGTGTTGTACATAGCGCAGAGTCTAGATTTCATCCTCCTAGCCTCAAGTGATTCCCATCCAAGTTTCCTTAACATACGGCTCACACTGCTCCTGGGATTAAAGTCACTGAGCACAAATCTAGCGGCCTTTCTTTGTACCATTTCCAACTCATGTATGAGCCCTACTTGACATGGATCCCAAACCGCCGAGGCGTATTCCAGAATAGGTCTTACAAGTGACACATATCCTAATTCTTTAACTTCCTTTTAATACCCTCATTACAAAGTGCAGGGATTTGTAAGCTTTAGAAACTACACATCCTATAAGACTACTCCATTTCATATCATTTCTTACGTGAACGCCCAAATATTTGCAAAAATCTTCTTCTACAAGTATTTCCGAGCCAATGTTATATTGAAAATCTTGCCTTCGCACTTTCCCTATTTTTATTAGACTAAATTTTCTTGTGTTTATTTTCATTTTATTTTCAATCGCCCACTTATGGACCAGGTTCAGGTCATCTTGAAGTACTGCATTGTCTTGTGAGTCATGTATCTTTCGATTTATTACACAATCATCCGCAAACAATCGACAGTCACTGCGAATCCCATTTGGTAAGTCATTTATAAACGCCAAAAATAACAAAGTTCCGATTACGCTGCCCTGAGGGATACCCGACATTACGATAATTACATCCGATAATCGGCCTTCAACTTTCACTTTCTGGGAACGACCCGTCAAAAATTCTTGGATCCATAAAATTACTTTTCTATCAATCTTCGTCGAAGCTAATTTATGGAGTAGCATGTCATGCGGCACGACATCAAATGCCTTCGCAAAATCTATAACTACGGCGTCGACTGAAACTCCATCGTCTAACGATTCGCTAATATCTTGAAAAAGTGATAGCATCTGACTCTCGCATTAGTAACCTTTCCGAAATCCATGTTGCCTATCATTAAACCATGATATGGTTTCCCACTGTTCCCTCAAGTAGTCGCAAATGAGATGCTCCATCTGTTTACAAACGATGGACGTAAGACTAACCGGCCTGTAGTTGCCCAATTCAAGTCTGCTCCCTCCCTTAATTATTGGGACTACCGTAGCTCTTTTCCAGTCATCCCGGATTTGCTCATTGTTTATGGACACATTAAACATCACCTCGAAGTATCGTGCCACGGCCCTATCTCCTAGTTTAAGCACTTCACTAACAATATTATCAGGACCCTTCGATATATTGTAACGTAATTTTTGTATTAGCTTTACAATTGCTGACTGGTTTATTTGGAGAAGTGGAGCCCCTGATTCGCCGTTAAGGTCCAACTCACAGCTATTGGATTTATTGAACACACTACCATAAAATACATTTAATTCATTAGCAATGGCCTGCTTCTCAGTAATTAATTTACCGTCACCGGACATTATCATCGACAAATTATTTGAATTTCCCTTTCTTCTCCTAACATAACTGTAATTTTTTTTCCACCCATCGCCTCCCAACCAAGTAAACCTTGCATATAATTGTCATGAGCAGCCCTCTTTTTTAAGACGAGCTCTCTTGATAAGGACTTAAATTTCAACATATATTTGTCACTATCATGTCTTTTATTGTATAATTTCCTAATTTTCCGTTTAAGACTCCTGATTTCCCGTGTGTAATACTCAGGATCTGGGTTTTGTTTCAGTAATTTAAATGGAACAAATTTATCAATAGCGCTATTTAAAATTTTCAAAAAAATAGTCCACAGGATATTAATGTGATTTCCTTCCGATGCCCATCCTACAAATAGCTCATTCAAAAACCCCTGAAATTTGCCCTGATCCGCCCTGCGATACTGCAATATGATCTTATTTGCTACATCCGAGTCTAAGTTTGTAATGTCACCGTATCTAATATTTAATTCAACCCCAGAATGGTCACTAATTCCTGGTACTTTCAGACAGTTAATATACAGCTCTACAGGCCTTACGAGATAAACATCTAAGGTAATATTGCCTCTAGTTCGGAAGTCAACTACTTGGGAAAATCCCCCCTCCCTTAAGAATTTGTTTGCAGCGCTCTGAGCTTGACCACAGCTAGTTGACTCACCAGACCAGTCTACTTTGGGGAGGTTCAAATCTCCGGCAATTATTATGCTCTTTTTCATAGCATTACCCGTACAAGTTTTATCATACAGTGTTTCGAGGAGAGAAAAGTTATCTTTCGGTGCTCTATACGCCCCTATCACCTAAAGAGGGAATGTATTCCCTTTATCCGAAATTTGTACCCATACCGACAGCAGTGGCTACGCTGGCTAAAGCGCAGCATTAGGTCATGGGGCCAAGCTCTCTGCTGACTCGGTAGATGCGTGGGTTCGAGCCCCACCGTCGGCCAAGCTTGAAATGGTTTTCCGTGGTTTCCCATTTTCAACACCAGGCCAATACTGGGACGGTACCTTCTGTCAGGCCACGGCCGCTTCCTTCCACATCCTTGCCCAGTTTCATTCACCATCATTCATTTCATCTCTCATTAACTCCTCTCATGAGGTTGGAGTCAGGAAGGGCATCCGGACGTAAAAACCATCGCCACAAAGACATCCATCGCATCTCATCCCCGACCCCGTTGGAAAAACGGGAATAATAAGGGGTAGACATACATCCGAAATTTGTACACATAACATTTCATGATCCGTATCAGCCCACTTGAAGAAACTAGCTATATTTTTGTGCACACAAATAAATAGCCCACCACCTCGCTTCCCCCGATCCCTTCTGTACATTTCATAGGTCCCTTGAATTATTTCATTACTATTTATATCCTCATATAACCAAGATTCAGTAGCAATGACAATGTCCGGGAATACGCCTCTACAAGATTCCAAAATTCAATTAATTTATTTCCTAAACTCTGACAATTAACCTGCAGTAATCTTAGAGTCTTACCTCCGCAGCAAATATCCCGAAGTAGCTCCTACTGTTCCCGTCGGCTGGCAACCTCTGGACCTGCTCCTCCTCACAATGGCCGGCACGAACCGATGACCCTGTCATGTAGGCTCCCTAGGTTGAAAGCGCCCCGTCGATTTAAATGCAGCCCGTCTCGGGCGAAGTCACGGCCACCAATCCAGCAGTCAGCATCTACGTACACTAATCCCAGTTGTGCACATACCCAGTCCATGCGGTCATTTACAGTCTTAACTCGCCTTAACGGAACATCTCCCCGCCGAACAATGCCACTCATTAAATTTTTTGCATTTCTAAACTTGCTTTTAGCTTATCTGCCTAGTTCGTAAAGCTCCCCCATGATGTAATCAGCTGTAGCCCTCTTCTTCAAATCGTTCGTACCAACATGGAGCAACAACACTTTAACTTTGTCACAGTCCTCTACATTTGCATCTTCCACTTGATGGGCAAGCTGGTCAATTTTAATCCCCGGATAACACCGCACTTTCGCACCTGATTTCCTCGAGATATTCGCACTCCATCGTATCATAGAATCACCCATTATGTTAACGTCATCCTCAGTTTGCTCTTGCACGCCCTCTTCCACACTGATCCCAGTAGAAAGCCGTTCAGTCACATCCTTCACCGTTTCCTCTGATTCACGAAGCTTTGTTCTAAGTTCCTGTATTATTTAATCCCTTGCTTTGATTTGCACCCTCAAACAGTCCGGCGTATCAATACTTTACAAAACCAATTCCCGACATCACAATCCTCCTTCTTGACCTTAACACAGCCGAAGTGAAACCATTTCTCACATAGTCCACACTGAACACCGTTCTTCAATGTTTTACTGCACGTCGAACACTTTAAAGCAGCCACTGTATCATTTGCCTGATTCACATTTGGAGTAACAGGGCCTGTATTCACTTCCACTCCACCAATAACTAACAACGCAGCTATCACTAGGGCTATAAACCAAAAGTTACTAGGCCCCGTACGGACACACAAACACCGGAAATCCCGACTACCCTTCGCATACCACAGTCTGATCCTCGCACGATAACACTCCAGAGAACAACCCATTTCAGCACACCTGAGAGATCGGGAAAAACACGACCTTTCACTTTGACTGCCAACTGCCACCTCAATTGTATCTTCCAGTTGTTACTCCTAAGTGTTGCCGTGGTTTTCCTGATTCTTTCAATTTGGTGAGCGTGATTTTTGTAATCTACTATAGAATCAATTGCCGTTCTGCTATCTGTCCGTATAGTTCCTTTTTATTGTCGCTGTCTGTTGTATCTTTCAAAAATTCTAGATCCTGTATTATCGCAAATTGCTCCGCCTGGTTAATCGAACAACTGTCGTGAAGTTTAATTTTTTGTTGATCTCTCAACTGGTTTGCTTTATATATTGCTACTCCTGCTCCAACTCCTTCCTCGCTTTTGCTTCCATCCGTATATATTTGCCATGGGGTGTTTTCATTTTCTTCTCTTTTTTGGATCCCCAATGCCTCAAAAATCTGCTAAACTTACACTTATACTTAAATTAGTAGTATCAAATTAACTGACTACATTATACAGGGTGTACCTAAATATGTGGGAAAGCTGCGTGGATTCAATAGAGGACCTGACAACAATCAAAACATGTTCTCTGAGCTTATGGTGTATGCGCGTTCCTTGCCGTGTTACAAGCATTGTTTGTGGTGTGCTTAACACAGAGAGTGGCACGTTGGGGGGGCACACAGGTCACTTGTACGTTCCGTCACTATTCAAGCCTGTGTGCATTCCCAAGCAAACTGATAGGACGTCAGGAACCGGCACCATAGCCTGCTCGTTCTCCCAATCTCAACACATTAGACTTCTACTTATAGGATCATTAAAAGGCCATTGTGTATGCCACACCTATTCATAACGTGGACATGTTGCGTCAGCGAGTAAAGCAAGGATGTCAGCAGATACGACAGACGCCGGGAATATTGGAGTGTGTGAGATCACAGCTTTACAGCTCGTGGTAGCCATTTTGATCATCTTCTGTAGAGAACTGTAAGTAGTAACGTACACTTTATCAACACAAATGACCAACCTGCACAGTGAGGCGGTCTGTTTTATGTACTCCACAAACAATGCTTGTAGCACGGAAACGAAAGCAAATACAGGACATGTTTTGCTTGTAGTCAGGTCCCCTATTGAATCCCCGGTGCCTACCCACATATTTAGTTACAGCCTAATTTGATCATGAGTTAAATATTAACTTAAAATAGAAACTGATATTAACAAAATAGTGTTGACAACATTTATATTTGAAGCTCGCTGCGGTAGAAGATAACGAATCACTGTGTTGACATACTTCACCACATAAAAATATGAGTGATAATTTCCACAACATTTAACGACAAATTAAATAGTAATCACTTGTAAAACTTATCGACTCGTTACACGAGTTCATGAAAACGTTTGTAATTTAATCACTGAAAATACTGTTGTATGTAAACGTTATACATTTCCTCCGAAACTAATGTACACAGGTGGTCAAATTGTTACGGAAAATCAGAACAGAACCCAATTATGTATTGGTACATGGTTCATAGAACCTTCAACAATGTGTAGATTTCCTCTACCCTGATGAGAGATTGTGGTTTTTGCCATCCTAATCAGATCAGAATTGGCCCACAATTGAGCTAGCGTGGCAGGAAATTAATTAAATTAAAGTTTTTCAGTCGGTCGATGATTTGCTGTGAAATACATTCTTCTATTTAAGGTATTCGTATCCCATACACTACTAGTAACAAAAGAAGAAACGGTAACAGATTTGGTTTTAGGACATGGTACGTTCAGACATCACACCGTTTTACTTATTAAAGATTGGTCCTTAAATATATTACTAGCCTGCTTTTCTCATTTTGCAAAAATGAGGAAAAAGTAGACTTATGAGATCGATCCGGGAAAATGTATGTCTGTCTTACTGTCTGTCTGTCTGTCTGTCTGTGTGGGTGACCCCCCCCCCCCCCCATCAACTCCTAAATGGATGCAGCTATTGAAACCAAATTTGGTAAGAGTAAACATCTATATCTGAATATCTCACGACCATATTTGAAATTGACGTCAGTCTAGCAACTGCTGAAATATCGCTATTGAAATTTGAGCTCTATGTTGGATGATTTGCTGTGAAATACATATGAGTGATAATAAGTTATGCATGCGAACTATTCCAAAATTGGTACACATATAGATAATAACATTCCAGATTAATTTTCAGAAGTACATACATACCAGTGTTGCCAACATGATTCCATGTCTGCCGATAAGTTCACCCAAATTTCTTATATACCATGTGTACTAAAGCAGATATGACTGTGCGTATCCTAAAGAGCCACCAGGGCTGCCAACTGTTGATAAATGCTCTCTCTATGTTGTAAAATTTATATCAATATTTCAAAAAGTATGAAAGCCAACAGCTCCAAACTTTGCACACGTATAGTACCTGACATTCTACTTTTGTTTGGTGTAACTTATATACATCAGTACTGCCAAAACGATTCTAAGCCTGCTGATGTAACTTCTATACTAAACAATGGATTTTATCCAAAATTGGCACAATGAAAATGAAAATCCACAGCCTGCTTCCAGTCTCCGACCGGGTCAGGAATGGAATGAATGAAGCCCCCATCTAGCGGCGAGGATATGGACTGTGCCGGCTGCCAAGGCCTGACGCACTCCTCTGGGGCAATGATTAAATGAATGACAGATGAAATGAAATGATAGTGGAGAGTGTTGCTGGAATGAAATTGTGACAGGGAAAACCGGAGTACCCGGAGAAAAACCTGTCTGCCTCCGTTTTGTCCAGCACAGATCTCACATGGAGTGACCGGGATTTGAACCACGGACCCAGCGGTGAGAGGCCGGCGTGCTGCCGCCTAAGCCACGGAGGCTTCCAAAATTGGCACAATAATAGATCATAATATTTCTGATTAATTCTGAGCGTCTCATTCATGACATTGTTCCCAACATGATTTTACGCGCATTGATAAATCCAATATCAAACAGCATGTAACGTCCATACTATTCCTTAGACTTCAACCAAGTTTTGTATGTGCATTGTCTACCTTAAGAGATGGAAATAAGAATATATTCAGAGTCACCAGGGCTGCCAACTGTAGTAAGATTCCTTATTGGGCTACACTATTTCAGGTGCAATTCATGCTGCAGTACTTAGAAATGTGAGTATTACCAACTTGATTTCGTCATTGTTCTAGATAGGTCTATATAGATTGGCATGGATTTTAAATTTTAAGAAAAGTAGGCTCTTTAGTTCGTCATGGAACTACTTGTTTTTGTATTTGAATTGCAGCCAATGGCTAGAGCAGAGCATTTCAATTCAACGTCCGTAGACTCCCCAAAACCAGACGCCACTGTAACTGACACCCTGCGGCGAACGTTGGAACGTGATAGAGCGTTTCTAACCAAATAACCTACACATTTTGGCTACACACTACCAATTGTAGTGGGAGTTTTCTTTTACATGTCATAAATCTACGACTTGGGCCCGGCAGATTTACTTAACGTCCGAAGGAAGGCATACTGAAGGTCTTTAACGCTCTAAAAAATCCGACGACATCGACCGGTTTTGAACCCGCGATCTTGGGCATACTGTAGTAGTTCAGAATGCTACAGACTACGCCACCGAAGTTTCGTCCAATTGAAAATAAAATACGGTGAAAGCGGTTTAATGGTAAATTAATACATAAAATCCGTAAATATATACGATACGAAGGATCTCCTTTTGGTGAACATATGATGGTTATGCGACTATATACAACAATGAAAGGTCCTGCAAAGGAGACTCAGCCTAAAATTAAATTCCATTATGCAATCCATTGTATCTTAATTGGAAATACAGAATATTGTTACGAGAGCGGGGTTGTTTCATTCCCTCTCCCGTGACTCACAGCCGCCTGAGGCTACCTCTGGTCTCTGTCGGCCGGCTACTTGCGCAGCGAGAACAAAGACATGGTCTGGAATGTTCCCGGCCTACCTGGTGATGGAACTCTCGGGTGGAGCCGTGAACTCTCCTACTCTGGAAACATCCATTGAGTCACCACCCTCCCTATATAAAGCGACCTGGTCAGCGAGGGACGGACTGTGTTCTTGAGCGAGTGTGAGTGTTTTCCAGTGCGACAGAGGTCATTGTGGTGAATTGCGAAATAGTGTGTAGTACGGTATTCAGAAACAGTGAGTGACAGATGTGGCTTGTTTACAAGGGGAAGAGTGCAGTTATTCTTAGTCGAGGACACCGGACTTATTAGTGAGAAGATTAACTGCATGGCCGAGTGAAAGGGTGAGTCGAGCTCCACAAAGGAGGTAGCTTCTGTAAGACAGCTAATTGTTTCTACCTGCTTATTGTACGGTGTATATTTCTGACCTGCAATAAACCTAACATTTCTTGAAAGGAACAATTGTGTTGTGCTTCTACCAACCGTAATCCAGTTAACGAACTTGCCACTAGGGCTAACACGTAACAATATGATTCTGCTCAGCTTTTCCATAATAATTTGGCCGCCTCTGTAAGACTAGGAGAAAAGGATCTGATGATGATCGCTTGATGATTGAAACATGTGATACAATGGTATTTTTGTTGTTCACAAAGTTTGATAATTAAGTAATAAATAATTCATGTTATATTTATTTCAGGTTAGATGTTACAATATTTGTTACACACCGCCCAATCTGATTGCACAAACTTGTGTTGAACTACTGAAAAGTAATTCACTTAATAGATTTATTGGGCAGCACTAAAATGGCTTCTAATGCTTCAACAGAAATTACAAAGGTGAAATTTTTTGGTATAATCCATATGCTACAGGAGAATGGTGAAGATCAGAAGAGTAGATAGAGTAACAATTTAAGAGGTATTACGACGAGTGGAAGAGGAGAGATATTTCTGGCAACTGCTAATGAAGAGAATAGAAAGTTTCGTAGGATATTTATTGAGACACCCAGGAACAGCAAACATAGTTACGGAAGGAAGAGTCGAGGACAAGAACTGTAGTGGTGGACCAAGGTTAGGTTATGTTAAACAGATTGCCTCGGATCTAACTTGTATGTGTAGAGATGAAACGGTTATCTCAAGACAGGGAGGCATGAAGTGCTGCATCAAACCAGTCAAAAGACTGCATAATCGAACGACAACAATCTTAAAAATTTATTTTTAAGATAAATTTGTTTTACTATGTCGTAAATATTTGCACCTCAAGCAAATCTTGCCACATTAAAATGTACGTTGTGCACCATGAGTAACTTATGTGCTGAATTATCACGTATTATTAGGGTTACGTCTACACTGTATGGTCCATAATATTACTGTTCATAATTCAAATTATAATATTAATAGTAATACTATTCTCATCTACTCACTACTTGGAGAGGCATGCCCAAGTAGCCAAGATAATCCACCTTAACCTGACATAGAAGCACCACTTAAGTAATAATGTTTTCCCTTAATATCAATATATGTTAGTCTTGATGCTGTACTGGGGAACGATACACACAAGCTACTCCGGGGCATGTCAGTGATCACAGATCTATGTGAGCAAACAGGCTGAGCCCTTCTTAAAGACATCACATTCCCTGACTCGCATAATATCCAACACATTTATCTTGAGAAAGTGACCAAGTACCTGTCTCTGGCCGAAGAGATCTGACAGATATGCCGACAGGAATTTGTTACTGAATTGCCTATCACAGTCTCTTCTTCTGGCATTATTCCGAAGTTCTGAGGGCCAACCTCAATAAGTTGGAGTTCCACCGTAATCTTCATAGTCGATCAGATTAGAGACCTGCTCCATAGTTCGTTCCTCAGCCAACCAACACAAAGAACTAAGTCTAGCTGTGTGATGCAGCAGTAACTTTCTCACCTGCTGCGTTCAACGTTACAGGGTCAAATCCTGGTGCAGTCAGTTGGCATGTGAGGCAATTATGTCAGTGGATTTACCGATCCCGTTCGGGGCAAAATTTAGGCATTCTGGTGTCACTAAAAGCAGTTAAGAGTTAAGAGGGACGAAAAACTAACATCTATATTATTACTGTTATACCAAGTAATCCACTCTGTCTTGAAACAATTCCCGATGAAATGGTGTATTATACCCAATAATATGGTGAGAATATGAATATGTTATTATTAGTATTTTTTATTATTAATAGTAATAATACTCACTTCACGAAGTCTTCATTTGCAGACGCGTCGATGTGCACACAAAATGAATGAGAGGAACGCAGAGGAGACCTTGACGAACAACTGAAGCACTTCGCTACAAACTACGTTCGACGTGAACACTGTTGAATGTATAATATTAATTATAATAATAATAACAATAATTGATACATAACTATTTTAGAAACGGATCGACAAATGCGCGATGTTCTATAGTCTGCCATCTGTGGGTTACTATTTGAAGCGACTTCGGGTCTAATGTGAATGAAACGCACCCGCGGTGGAGTTTGAGCTCTGTAATTATGGAACTCGACTGATATTATTGTTATGTCGAGATGATTGCGTTAACAAATAGAAGAATTGAAGGGACGGCCGACATGAGGCTCTACGAAAAGAAAGGTCCTTCTGAAATGTTTCTTTACCGTGCTATATTGTATCTAAAGCGAGAGAAGATATTGATGAAGACATGATGAATTACGAAATGGATTCTAATGCTAAGAGGAAAATGTATATGGTTTATTACGAATGTAATATCTTCTGTGAACGTCGAGATAGTCTCCAGAAAAGCTAAGTGGTACTTTATATTCTCTTAGTGTTAGCAAGGTTTGAAGAATTACAATTACCAATGAAGGAATAACGTCATGTCCTCCTTTCTTTCCGTGTTAAAGTTTCCCTAATTCTTTGGTTAGATTGGAGATTGTCTTGTTTTGTTTTTGGTCATTTCTTTATCCCCCCCCCCCCCCTGATATCACATAGCGTAGAGATGAATCGTGTTGTTGTTTGGTTTATCATTTTTTTAAGGTTATTGTCGTTGTGGTTTTCAGTTTCGAATTCTTGAGGTTATATTTTATGTGTGGTTTATCTTCTTGTTCGTCATGAAACGTGATTCTAATCATGGGAGGTATTTCTTATTAACTTCTACTCCTTGTAATAGAATGGGATGTTACAAGGTCTTTAGGGGTTAGTAATTTTAGGATTAATTTGTTTGGGGCCTAGACGTAGGAGAGTCTGGTGTTCATACATTATCTGACCTTGTTATTGTCTTGATAGTGAGAACACTCACTAATTTATCATGTTGTTTGTATTTTGGGAATTACGCTATGTCTCGTCATTTGTGCAACCTTAAGGATGACACCCTGGGTCTTTTCTCTTTCTTCCTTAATGACTGGGCAGACATTTCTTCGCTTGCGTATTTTGGGTTTGTTGTTTTCTTTTGTCCTGCCATTTATGCTTCCTTGGAATTTCCCTCTGTCTTTGTTTCCCATAAGGAGTAGGCCGACATTAGATCTTGTATGTATCGAAAGGCTTCTAGACATATGTTTGAGGGTGGGTTAATGTCTTATTAAAGTAGGAGCTTGGCTGAAGTTTGAGGGTGGTTCTTGGGTTTGCTGTTTGTTACTTTCAGTCGAGGAACAACGCGTGTTCTCTCTTACGTTTATTAAATGAGGTATATCGATTATTCTTGTGGTTGGTGATATGTGTGTTTATGGCAATTACCCGGGGACTGTGCTTGATGCTCATTTTACTTTCGGTAAGATAATCGAATCTCATACTTCGTCCGAGAAGAAGATTTATTCAGGGAGTTTATGAAGTCGGGTTCTGTTTGATTGAGGGGTTGTGTGTTATTTACTTAAGGGTTGTGTATGTGCCTCTGTCATTTTATTTTATGTTCGTCGTGGTGTAATGTAGTAGTCTGTGTGTGGATGATGTTTTGACCGATAGTTATCCGTTTACTGTAGTACTTGTTTGCGAGACATACTTTGGTTCTTAAGGGGGTTTTGTTCTTGGTTGGTACGACTTCATGTACTACTTAGAATATTTCTTCTGATTACTTCTGAAATCAGCCTGTGGTGGGACGAAAGTATTATTTATTATTTATTTGATTTAACATTCCCTTTGAGTTCACTCTAGTTTGATACGATCTCCAATATAACTAGTGTTAGGCTTCTCTGTTCTTCTTTGATATTTCTTTATTGTGTGTTTTATATGTTAATATTTTACTTGGTTAATCTCGTATACCTTTATTACAGCCCCAACACCCCTCATTCTACCATTTTATGCGCTTGTCACGTCCCTTGTTTTACCTGTTTTGATATTAAAATTTTGTCTGCAACCATTACTCGAGAGAACTAGTCATTTAATAGCCGTATCTCCATCTAGTTCAAGATGCGAAAGAATAGTACACAACTTGGTTATAAGATCCATGGCCGGTCCATATTCCGCGCATGCGGGGAAGCAGTTTTAGTTCCTCAGTCTTGCCAACGACTGTGTGCGTGGTAAATGGGGGTCTCGCTTGTCAATAATAATAATAATAATAATAATAATAATAATAATAATGTTATTGGTATTACTTTCGTTTAAATACTGCGAATTTTAGATACGCCGCGGTGCTGTAATTTTGCTCCGAAGGGGATCGTTATCGTACCAGTAAATTTACTGACACGGCCCGCTCACATTTGCACACACCCTCAAATGCCAGCTGACTGTGCTAAAATTCGATCCTGCAACCTTAGGAACAGCAAGGGAGAACGTTACCTCAGAGCAATACAGTTAGCTGTTGAATGAAGGAAGGTCTTCTCTCTGATCCGAAACCAGTCCTAATCCGATCACTTGCACTCTGTTACATCAACCAATCACAATAACGATAAGTTGTACTAGGCACTGCTCTAACCAGTGGCCTAAGATTGTAGTATTTCCCAAATTCATGTAAATGAATGTTGTGAGTAAGTTGCACCCACTTTCCCCTCTCCTGGTAAGGTGCACATCATGCAGCGTAGCTGGGCGCATTAAGTCCCGAGTATTTTCTATTGATTCAAGGATACAGCAGTAGGTTTTCTACAAAGTCTCGTCAATGGTGATCTGAGTGACATCTTATAGCCTCTTCAGACCCAAGTCAAAATGTGTTGCTGACATTTCCTTGTTCCTGTATTTATTATTGAATAATGGCACAAATAATACTTACATACTAAAAGACAAAAGGCACATTCTTAATGAAGTATTAACATTACAGACCACAGCTACCTATAGCGGCAATGCGCTGAGTGGCACGTTTATAGGGTTAGAAGAGTGGGTTTTAACCTCATCGTCGCATGCCCTTGAAATGATTTTCCATAATTTATTATTAACAACTTCAGGAGAAACCGTAAATATACTTTCTAATAGGCCACGGCCACTTCCTTCCAACTTCAAGCCGGGTTTCATTCGGCACCATACATTTTGCCTCTTGTAGTTCCACCCCTTAAAACAACAATAACTAACTAACTACATTTTGCCTCTAGGTGCCGGAAAGGGCATACAGTCCTAAATCCAACACGCCACATAGATATCACATTGTCTTCGAGGCCGTATTTGGTAGCATACTGAACTGCTGTTCCCAAGATTGCGGGTTCAAACCCAGCCGAAGTCGTCGGATTTTTTAAGAGCGTTAAAAAATCCTTCACTATGCCTTCCTTCAGAGCGGAAGTAAAGCTGGCGGTCCCATGTCATAGATTTATGGCATGTAAAAGATCCTTCCACAGACTAAACTTGTGTGAAGCTAAATTGTTAGGTTAGATTTCGTCAGAATGCTCTAGCAGAGTTCCAACGTTCACCACTAGGTATCATTTATATCTGGTAGTGAAAGTTGGAACTACTTGAAATTGAACAGAACTTTTAGCTCACCCTAAGGGTGTCCGCTGGAAGCAGCTACAGACTCTGGCGAGCCGAATATGTCCTCGGACACTCCCGGCATAAAAGCCATACGATAAATAAATAAATAATCACATTGTCATCTACTACCCCCGTACAAATGGGAATGTTCAGGGTTAGAAATACAGGTCAGAATTCATTTACTACGAACTCCTGCTGATAGAAACAAGAAGTTCCGTGACGAACTAAAGAGCCTACTTTTCTTAAAATGTAAGATTCAGGCCAATGGTTAATCTATATGGATCTATCTTGAATAATGACGAAATTAAGTTGGTAATATCGAAATTTCTAATTAGTTTGAAATACGGCATACCTGACATAATGTAGCCTAATAGAGCACTCCAGTTGGCAGCCCTGGTGACTGAATATATTCTTAGTTTCATCTCTTAAGGTACAGAATACAAAATTAGGTTGAAGTCCAATGGATAGCAAGGACGTTACATGCAGTTAAACATTGGATCTAACAGCGTACCGGTACGTAAAATCATGTTGGCAACAATGTGATGCATGTATTGGTCAGAAATAATCTGAAATAATATGATCTATAGTTGTGCCAATTTTGAATGAAATCCATTAGTTATTATATATGTTACATGCATTTTAAAATTGGACCTATCAGCAGTCTTAGATTCATGTTGGCAGCACTGACGTATATTAGTTACTCCAAATTCATCTAGAATGCCAGGTACTACACGTGTGCAAATTTAGAGCTATTCGCTTGCATACTTTCAGATACATAGGGTAACAAAAATAGAGACATTTATTAACAGTTGGCAGCCCTGGTCGCTCTTAAGAAGACACATAGTCATATCTGTTATGGTATGGATAGCACATTCGAAATTTGGTTGAAATCCAAATGATAGTATAGAAGTTACATGTATTTAAAATTGGACCTCTCAGCAGACTTAGAATCATATTGGTAGCACTGACGTATATAAGTTATTCCAAATTAATATAGAATGTCAGGTACTATACGTGTGCATAGTTTAAAGCTGTCGGCTTGCATACTTTCTGATATACGGGTGAAAATGAAAATCCACAGCCTGCTTCCAGTCTCCGACCGGGTCAGGAATGGAATGAATGAAGCCCCCATCTAGCGGCGAGGATATGGACTGTGCCGGCTGCCGAGGCCTGACGCACTCCTCTGGGGCAATGATTAAATGAATGACAGATGAAATGAAATGATAGTGGAGAGTGTTGCTGGAATGAAATGTTGACAGAGAAAACCGGAGTACCCGGAGAAAAACCTGTCTGCCTCCGTTCTGTCCAGCACAGATCTCACATGGAGTGACCGGGATTTGAACCACGGACCCAGCGGTGAGAGGCCGGCATGCTGCAGCCTAAGCGACGGAGGCTTTGATATACGGGTATTTGGATAAAATAAATTGAGAGCATTTATTAACAGTTTTCAGCCCTGGTGGCTCTTAAGAATACGCTCAGTCATATCTGTTTATATACACATTGCCCATACGAAATTTGGTTGAATTCCAATTGATAATGTAGAAGTTATATGCATTTAAAAATGGACCTATCTGCAGGCTTATAATCACTTTGGCAACACTGCCATGTATGGCCTCCTGGAAATTAAACTGAAATATTATTATCTATACGTGTGCCAATTTTGAAAAAACTCTCATTCATATCTTCCAAGATATCCAACATGGAGCTCAAATTTCAATTGCGATTTTTCAGCAGTTAGTAGCACTGACATCATTTTGAAATACGGCATTGAGATATTCAGGTATAGATCTTTACTGCTACCAAATCCTGTTTCGATTGCTGCAGCCGTTTAGGAGTTGAGAGGGGGGTGGGGGTGAACACACACAGCCAGCCAGACAGACAGACAGAAGGACAGACATACAGACAGACACACATTTGCCCAGATCGATCTCATAAGTCTACGTTTTCCTCATTTTTGCAAAATGTCTAAAGTAGGCTAAAAATAGTTTTGCCCTATAAAGTGTTAAAGGACTCCGTGGGAGTGCTAGGCCGTCAATGAGCAGCAAGGTTGTCAGTGTCTATGGCTACAGATGAATCCAAACAAAGGAATCCAGAGCAGGGCAGGCTTTAGGATGTTTGTCTCTCTCTCTATTGTGTGTTCAGTAAAGAAGACGTCTCGAGTCTCGAGTGGTGCCGCCGGCTCGTCAAGTGGACACGCAAATACCGGCCGATGTTCTGTTCTTCAGCCAGCTAAACACCGCTTAGAGCTTTTTCTGCTCAACTGTTAGGCACAGAAATACTTCAGTTTCAGGTTTCTCCAATTAAAAGTCGTTTTATAAGGTTTGTGCAAACGAAACATAGACTCATGTCTGGAAACGAACACCCTTCATGGTGTAGTGGCTAGCTTCCTTAGCTGTCACCCCTGCTTTCCGGGTTCTATTTCCGACTCTGACTAAAAATATCAATTCTGGTCTTAGGACGCAGAACGCGCTAAGTCCTACACTCATACCCGTGAGATTAGTTTACAATTATCTTGCCACGGTGGGTGAGTGGATAGCGTGTCGGTCTACCAACCCCAAGATTGCAGGTTAGCTCCTGGCCGTGGTAAGTGATTTTTGAAAGGCGTCAAAAATACGACACGGATGTCAAACGATGTTGGCATGTCAAAGAACCCATTTGAATTCAGTAGGCCGTGTTCATAATAGCAAAATTATCGCGGGAGTTTCCGCCAACACTAAGTTCCTCATTTCTCTACTAGAAAGCGCTATAGTGTTGGAGGAGCTTAGATATCTAACCTCCTTGACTTTCATAGTGATTCAAGGAACAACGAAATTCGACATGCAAGCTACCCTCTGGGTGTCAAATTAAAAAGCTTGCACCCGGCACCTGAGGCCATACGATATTATTATTATTATCATTATTATTATTATCATTATTATTATTATTATTATTATTATTATTATTATAGTTTACAATTATACAGTAGTTTTACGGCTTACTGCTTAAGTGTATCACAGCAATAGTACCTGCACCTTTATACATTAGTTTGGGGAAGGAGGAGTGCTATTGTTGACGGGATCATCATAGCAAAATTAAAATAAATAGTTCTTTTTTCGTTGCTTAATGCTTTAATATTTATCTGTAATAATTACCACACTTGCTAAGTATCCTGATGGGATTTCTTGTATTTCATTTTTGGATGGCGAAGACTGTCTGTACTGTATGTGTCCCTCTAGGTTTGGTAGTGTTTTGTAGAGCTGCTGGTCTTAAATATTTTGATCTGATGATGTTTGCTTGCCGAGCGAAACATGCCCTCTTAGGTTTCTTCTTAATCACATGCAATCTATAAGGTGCGTTCAAAATGTAACGAGCCGGAGGCTGGAATGCGCAAACCGGGAACGACATCGGCTAATCGTGGCGTGTGTAACGAGGTGTCGTTCCAACCAGAGCGTCTGTCATTTGGATTCTGGTTCGAAGTGATGACACCATGATTCATCTCCAGCCCCCGCTCGTGCCAGGAACCCATTCCCTTCCCTCGCATAGCGCTGCAGATGACCAAGACAGTGGGCCATTCGACATGCTTCCTGGTGTGGTTGAAGACTGTGGAGCCCCCACTGGTCACACACTTTCCGCAAGTGCAGTCGTTCCTTCATGATGGTGTGCACACTTCCAACGCTCAATCCGACCACCGCGGTTATGGCGTTCACTGTCACTCTGCGGTCCTGGGTAATGAGTGCATCAACCAGCTGGACGTTGTCATCGGTTATGCAGGGGGGGGGGTGCCCCAGACCAGGCATCTTCGGCTACCGACACTTGTCCTTCCCTGAAGCGCTTGTGTCACGCCTTGACCCTTGCAAGGGACATGCAGTGTTCGCCATACACTTGTGACATTCGGCGATGAATGTCCGTTCCCCTTACTCCTTCCGCTGTCAGAAACCGAACAACACCTCTTTGCTCTTCGGTTGACGCCTCCATGTCACTGTTCGCAATGCGACTGGCAGCGTTGGAGATTAATGCATGCTGCTGCTCGCTTTGTATCGTCACGTGACGTGCACGCGTGCCCTCTAGCGACGGGCTGTGACCCTCCACGCTCTGGTCGGAACCACACCTCGTTACACACGCCACGATTAGCCGATGTAGTCACCGGTTTACGCATTCCAGCCTCCGGCTCGTTACTTTTTGAACGCACCTTTTATTTCTGTTTTTTCTTACTCTAGTAATTGGAATTACGTTGTGTTGACCGACTGAATGCTACAAAATTAATTCTTTGGGATATTACAAAGCGATAAAAATGCCTGTTGGTGGCGATAAAGTTTGCCCAAATTTTCCTGTGATTCTGAAACGTTATTGGTTGATGCCATAAATGTGTTAGATGTTACAGAGTAAGAGTCACAATAAACGCACTATATAATTTGCATTCATAATCTTTTAGACATGATACAGTCATCACCTCCATACTTCCTACCCGTAGCAATAAATCTTATTTCCATGAGGCTTATCGTAACAGCACTTCGATTCCCTTGAGATGCAAAGTTTGCTTTCAATCCAGCTGGCGGGGCTCCTATGAAAGCGTCTCCCATATCACTATGTGTTAGCTAAACCTTGGTTGCACGCCAACAGATAAAATATCTCTTTTTATGGTGTCGTAAAAGGAAAAACTTCCGTCCTTCTCTTCATGGGAAATCTGCGCAGTATCGCTTCTGTGATACGTCAGGAGGAACATCCTTCTCACACAAACCTATTTAAGTCAAAATCCCCTCGAACAACCCCGTAGCGTTACCGTCCAAGTTACGTCATGCATAACGCTTGCGCAGGGCAATTTCAAGTGTGGAGATTAAGGGTTCAAATTCCACCGATGACAGTCATCAGTGGTCTAACTAGAATTTGCTTCTGGAGAGGAATGAGCTGATTGAGAGTTAAATTTGCAATGGGGTTGAGGTCTCGGACATAATGAGACATAATCAAAGAAAGCAAATATACGATCCCGAGGTTTAAAACCTCATATCCATTTCTCGTATTTCGTATTTGATTTTATTATCATTTGATACGTTGTATTTGCACTAATCAATGTGCAATTGTGTTGATATTAAATTTAAAGTCCAGTTTTATTCGCGAATTCCCTGACGCTTTATATTCCCCGATGTTGTATAAATATTAATAAACTTTAATTTCGAACTAAAGTTTAACTTGAAACTGCAATACAAGGGAACACAATGATATTCGCACTCGGAAGCTAACAGAATGTTAAATGACAAGTGACGTATTTTCTGAAATTGATAAGGAAAGGTAGGCCTACACCAATCACACTGCCACCTCACTGGCTAACTGAACAGCTGACCACTTTTGCTCATTTGGTAAGTGTTAAGTTAAGATAACATTAAAAATTGCACACGAGTGAAAAATGTAATCCTTTCAAATTAGTAAGTATAAACTTACGCAATCCAATCGTCATCAATCCGAAGTTTATTGGTGTTACTCAAAATTTAAATTTAAAACCAACAAATTTCACATTTGTATTTGGCTCTGAGGGGGAGGAATTGACCACCCTGATCAACACCCATAGTTACGCCAAGAAATGATCATTCTGAATGTGAATAAGCCTTAACGCGCATGAACCTGGTAACTTAGACCAGGAACTAGTAGTACAGTCATGATGGAAATTGATAAGATGGTTTTTAGCCTATTTTTATTTATGAAACAAATAGGCTTATAAGATCACCTTTTGTCCGTGTGTGTGTGCCCCCCCCCCCCCCCATATAATAACATATAAACGGAAGTAGCAATTTCAATGAAACTCGGTAAGGTCATAGTACTATTTTGACCGACCCTGACCGTGCCCTTCAATTTTTAGCCTACTTTTCACATTTTGCAAAAATGAGGAAAAAGTAGTCTTATGAGATCGATACGGGAAAATGTGTGTCTGTCTGTCTGTCCTTCTGTCTGTCTGTCTGTCTGTCTGTCTGGCTGTGTGTGTGTCCCCCCCCCCCCCTATCAACTCCTAAACGGCCGCAGCAATCAAAACCAAATTTAGTATGAGTAAAGATGTGCACCGGAATAGCTCACGTCCATATTTGAAAATGATGTCAGTGCTACCAACTGCTGAAAAAATGCACTAGAAATTTGAGCTCCATGTTGGATATCTTGCAAGGTATGCATGGGAGCTATTCCAAAATTGGCACACATGTAGATAATACTATTTCAGTTTAATTTCCAGGAGGCTAACCATGACAGTGTTGCCAAAATAATTTTAAGCCTTCTGATAGGTCCAATGTTTAAATGCATATAACTTCTACACTATCAACTCGATTTCAACCAAATTTTGTATGTAATATCTGTACATAATGAGATATGACTGAGCGTATTCTTATGAGCCACCAGGGCTGCCAACTGTTAATAATTGCTCTCTCTATTTTTTTAAAATCCAAATACCAATATATCAGAAAGTATGCAAGCCAACAGCTTTAAACTATGCACACGTATATTCTGACATTTTAGATTAATTTGGAGTAACTTATATACGTCAGTTCTACCAACATGATTATAAGCCTGCTGATAGTACCAATTTTTAAATACATGTAACTTCTATACTATCAGTTGGATTTCAACCAAATTTCGTATGTGCAATGTGTACCAAAACAGATATGACTATACGTATTGTTAAGAGCAATCAGGGCTGCCAACTGTTAATAAATGCTGTCTATATTCTTTTTACCCTAATATGAATATATCAGAAAGTATGCAAGCCAACAGCTCTATACTTTGCACACGTTTAGCACCTGACATTCTAGATTATTTTGGAGTAATTAATACAAGGCGGTGCTGCCAACATGATTCTATGCCTGCTGATATATCCAATTTTAAAATACATGTAACTTCTATACTAACAAATGGATTTCATCCAAAATTGGCACAACAAGATATAATAATTCAGATTATTTCTGACCAGCACACGCATGGTATTGTTGGCAACATGCTTTTACGCGTGCTGATAGATCCAGTGTCTAACTGCATGTAACGTCGATTGGACTTCAACCAAATTTTGTATTCTGTACCTTAAGAGGTGGAACTAAGAATATATTCAGTCACCAGGGCTGCCAACTGTTGTGCTCTATTAGGCTACATTATACCAGGTATATTTTGAACTAATTAGATAGTTCGATATTACCAACTTAATTTCGTCATTATTCTAGATAGGTTCATATACTGTAGAATAATCATTGGCATGAAAAGTAGGCTGTATAGTTCTTCACGGAACTTCTAGTTTTTTACGTCTTACCAATCCAACATGGCGGCAGTGCGAAATATTTCACCGGCATTCTATATCTACGAAACTATTATTCACATTATCCTGAAATTTTGTACAGTGATATGCAACTTAAAAAAACCTGTTAACTACAAAACGAACCTGGTTGTCAAGCAAAGTTGAAACATTTAAATGGACCATTCTCGAGATTTAACAATCCCAACGCAGTGAAACATGGAACAGTAAATTACTATACAAATTGCAATGTACTGACATCTAATTTAGTTCAATTGTTTACATAACCTTAAGATGGTGGCTGTGCAAAATTTCAAAGTTAAGTTCTAATTTCTTGTGTTCTAATCATGCGATCTTAATCAACGTATGCATAATGTACGTACACAATAATTATCATCTAGTACATAACTCTTAGGCCCACATATATTAAATCCAACATGGCAACCAACCGAAATATTCAGATGGTTCTCAATATCTATTAATCTATGACAGCAATCAAACTGACATTTCGTATGTGTATAGAGTCTATAAACATAAGTTCACCTATGGGACGTTCAATAACCTGGTGAGCACGAATCCAACATGGCGGCGACGCGAAATTTAAATTTTCAAATGGACGATTCTCGAGATTTAACTATCAGAGTGTAGTTTAACTTGGCACAGTATATGCTTGTATACATTTTAATCCACAGGCATCTAATTCATTTACAATATTCTCATAACAACAAGATGGCGGCTGAGCGAAATTTTAAAATCTCGTTTTTATTTCTTGTGGTCTAATCATGGAATTGAAGTTTGAATAAGACACCTACACAATAAACTTCTTGTAATAGTACATAACGCTAAGTTCTATGTATAAAAATCCAACACGGTGACCATTCGAAATATTTAGACGGTCCTCAATATCTACGTATTTATTACAGCAATCAAACTGAAAATTTGTTTGATGATAGAGGCAATTAACATAAGTATGATATATGATGATGATGATAATTGTTGCTTTAAGGGGCCTAACCTCCAGGTTATCGGCCCCTTAGGATATATGAAAATAGGCTTTTATGTTCTTCACGGAACTACTTGTTCTATTTAACATGTAACTCATTCATTTATTTATTTATTAATGAATTAATATATTTATTTATGAAAGTACACATGTCATAAACCCAATTCTGTACCTTCTTGCCACAAATACAAAGTAGATAATTGTTAATCTATATAATAATTTTAGGAAAAGGTAATAGGAGAAAAGGAACTAAAACTACAATATAATAAGAACTTTTTAGTCACCCACATAGCTAATGCTTAGTTATGAATAAAACGAACACAAAATTATAAAACAAAACATAATCGTAATTTTTAGGAAAAGGTAAGAATAGAAATGAAGAGAATAGAAATATGGATCAATACTACAAAATAATAAAACTCAAAAACATGTGAATAAAACGAACTAAAATAATACAAATCAAAACATGAACACCTTGACGAAGCATGGACACTGCCTAAAAGAGTGGTACAGCTTTTAGTTTGTTATTGAACACAACGTCTGATTCAATAAATACTGTATATCTATGACTGTAGCAAAATTATTGAATTTGGTTATTATTTTCATGAATGGTGAATTTAAAGTGGTGGGAAGTTCTTGACCTTTGAATGTGAAATGATTTATAGCTTCACAATCTACCGTGTGGAACGCGAAAAGAGAGAAAATTCATTAATATTCTATAGAATCATATTTACTTGTTATTATTTTCCTCAATGTTTTCACTGAAATAGGCAGCCTTCAACAGTTCATTGTATGATATTATGAGCGAAAATTCATGATAAGAATTATTAGATCATGCCATAGCTTATATTGAATGGATGCTGAAGTACAGTAGGCTACTTGTAAATGCTATTGTGTCAGCGCCTCAGACCTGGGACCAAATCAACCAAGTATAGGAATGCTCAGCCTTGTTTAAAAACCACAGCAAGCTAGTTGACCGAAGCGAATACTCTCTTCTGTGTATAAACCTCCCACCCGGCTTTACTTTCATGCAGGCTGGACGCGACACAGTTCTGGCAGAGGCTTTTGACCTGTTTATTTGTTTGTTTAAACGCACCATGTTAAATAAATTGTCGGTATTTATGAAACTGCTGTGGGTAATTCTCTTTCATTTGTTAGAATCGGCTCCTTGTGATGCCCCATGTGTGTATACCAGCCGCCCTGCTCTATTGTTACAGCTTGGCGGGAGCTATCGTCTTGATTATTGATGTGTAACATCTTTCCACCCGGTATCTGGATATTTTTGTGGCACTCGGTAGCTGGACATTTTCGTGGGAGTGATTTTGGAAAAAGAGACGGAAGTGGATGGGACGGAAGTGCATGGGACGGAAACAATGAGCGCGCGCGGTGGCAGAGATCGGTACATCGACGTACTGTAAGCCATGTGACTATGTGGAATGTAAATCGCATACGGTTTACCTCAAGGTTTGGAGACCCCATTGAAGAAATTCCTACAATAAATCATCTGCAAGTTGTCGTTCTTTGGTGTGAAAATATTCATTATATCATATTTGCTGAAAACAATTACGATTTATTAAATCTTTATACTTTTGCTGTATTCTTATTTAATGTAAGCACTCGATACCTCGAGTGCTATATCGCATCAACCAACACTCCAAACACCGTAGGAATTCAGTATATTAACACCGACTACTATCAATAATTGAAACTTCGTTGGTCTAAACGTATCACTGGGAGAAACGCATTTAATATACCTATTGCACACCTAAATTTAATCGCGCCTATACTTGGCAGTGCGCTGTATCGGCAATAAGAGGCCATTTTCAATAACACCGCTGGCATGGGTTCACTAACTGGCCGGTATAAAGCGCAGCTCGCATCAAGTAGGCAATGGATTGCTCCCGCATACAGTTGCAGGTATATGTCACTAGTGCAGATGCATTGGAGAATCTTTTCATGTTTGCTGGCACAAGGTAGCACTATGAGTTCATTCTTTAAAAAAATGCGAGTAAGTTCTATGGAATTATTCGAATAACATGTCAGATGTTACTCATCATTTAGACTACTGTATGGCTCGTAATTTTTTTAACCGCACTTTACCGCTTCACCACTCTGCCAACCGCAAAATAGGTAAGTTGGCCTCCCTGCTGCAGATCACCTTAACATTGTAATTCTTGTTCAGCTTCTTGAGGACAATAAGGAAATGGAGTGCTTTCGGATCCCACTCATAAACATTCTGGAAGTGGTTTGCCGTGGTTCTTCAGTACTACTCCAGGTATGATACCTAACTTTAGACCACGGACACGATACAATTATTGGGATGGTAGTCACCGACTCAAGTTTCCACATCTGCTTTATCTCAATTGCCAGCTCTGTGTACTTAGATATTTAAGTAGCAGCTGTTGTTTGGATGTTTTGAGTGTTGGGACATGCGATATCTATCAGTAATGCCTCTTTGTGTATTTTATTGATGACAATGATATCTGGCCGGTTGTTACTGACTGCAACATCTGTCACAACTCCTCTGTCCCAGTAGAGCTTGTGTGTGGCATTTTTGAGTACTGCGGACGGTGTGTATTTCCAATAAGAGACGAAGCTTTGAAGAAGTTTATACTTCAAGGCCAGTTTCTGGTGGATAATGTTGGCAAATTGATCGTGTCGATGTTTGTAGTCAGTGTTGGCAAGGTGGGAACAACCTGATATTATGTGTTGAATGGTCTCACTACATTTGCCACAACGGCGACACTTCTCGCTCTCTGTTGCTGGATATTTTATGATAAATTTCCGATAACTTCGAGTAGCAACAACTTGGTCTTGCATAGCTACAACAAATCCCTCTGTTTCCGGAAAAAGGACCGAGTGGGTCAGCCATGCGTGCGACGCTAACTTGTCGATGTGAGGCTGGTCCAACTCATGTGGAAACTTCCCATGAAGCGCCTTCTGTTTCCAATTCCCGATCTTGTATTCAGTAGTTTTCACTTCGTTTACCGGTGAATCTAAAGATGACAGATGGAGCGGTGTGTAATTATCATCAGCTGAAGATACAGTGCGATGGAGAGGGGATGTACGCACGCAGAGTTGTCACTTGTTTTGTATGAAGGATCGTGATGTCTATCAGTCCTCTACCACCATCAGACCGAGGTAGAATCAGACGCTCTGTTGCTGATTACGGATGGTGCATACGACGGCGTGATAAAAGCACCGATGTTTTTCGTTGCAGATCGTGCTGCTCAGTTTGAGTCCACCTGATTATACCAAAGGAGTATGTAACTACGGGCATTGCGAATGTGTTAACTGCCTTAATGATATGTTTAGCGCTAAGTTTTGAAGAGAGAACACTGCGAAGTCGTGAAGTATACTGAAACGTTATTTACTTTGCTCCACGTTGAGCGTACAAATGAGACGTTTTGCTAGCTCCTAACTGTTGGGTGAGAAATGTAACTGTTTACCTTTGCCTAAGCTATGTTGTTTTAATGGGCGCCAAGACCTCAACGCAATGTTGAAATCTAAATTTGTATTTAACAACGTCTAGCTCTGGCAGAACACCTTCAAGACTCTATTCACTCAGATCGTGGTATGATTTGATCATTAACCCAACAAACAATTGTATCAGGAGAAGGAATTGGTCTATATCTAATGCTACCTACTGAAAGCAAAGATTGCATTGTAAAAGAAATGAATTTATTATATAAAACAAGAATAGCAAAATTAATAATAATAAGTATAAAATTTAAATTGGAGCGTTGTGATTTGAATATTACCGATAGAAAATTACGTGAAAACGGAGTCTGATAAATTGATTTTACTCTTATTTCCAAGCTATGAAGTTACTGAAATATGAAATGTAGAACAAAGAAAATGAGAGATTGCGTATTTCTGCGTCATTGGCGCTTACCATTGGAAATTGCCAAGGCATTTCCCTCGTTCTTGATGATGTTGTGAGCTTCCCACAGTCTCCTGGACGTCGTCATCTCCGTCGGAATTTGATGATATTCTGGTAGATTAGATAATTCTATGGTCCGTACCTCGGACCCAAACACTCGTACAACCAAGTTTTACAAAAGTTCGTCGCTAACTCCACTGAACATCGGAGCGTCACGCACTTGCGACCGTACACTGCAAGTTCTACACAGATTGTCCTTAACTCCACCGAACATCGGAGCCACTCGCACGCGCATCCATACTCGTCAAGTATTACACAGATTGTTCTTGTTTCTCGGCGCGTCGAACGATATATGCACCTGTTGGCTCCCCCACCATGGTACCGACATCTAGCTTACGTCGTCGCCACTGATTGGCTGCACCCTACGCGCTAGATCCCCACTCCTTCCTCATTACACACCGCGGGAGGGAGAAGTCGATTTCCGTTTCAACAATTCGCCTTTTCTAGACCTTGCGACCCAAGATTGCGTCATGCTCCTCGACAAGATTCAGCGTGTACTTGAAATCCCAGTGAGTCATCTCTCTCAAATACCCTAACTGACAAAAACTCCGTAAAATTCCGTAATCAGATAATTTTCTATGATATCGTCGTTCGTAATAATTTGCTTGATAGCGTTTTCTAAGACATAGAAAACCTATCTGAATGCTAATAATTTTTATAAAATGCTCCGAAAATACCTTAATAATAATTATAATAAATTAATAATAATAATAATAAATTAACATGAAAAATTATCTTGGCTGAACAATTTGCCGCGTAAATAAATATAGAATGGCTTCCTACTGACTTATGCCAGTTGCATAAAACCCCACGAAAAATACGTTACATATTCGCCTCGGATCATCGGATGATTTACCGTGACGACGGTCCATTATCCGATTATCCCAGACACGTTAATAAACCCCATCCAAAATACATATTACATAAACGAAATCACCCTAAATTACAGATATATACACTCATATTTTTTCTTCACGCACTTTGCGTCAAAGTTTGTTGTCACTATGGATTGCACTTTGCAACCAGTCCAATGTTTTACATATGGAATAGTGTTCCACGGATATTTCCGCCTCTCAAATTTCTCTATGTTGGAGAAATAGACATAATTAATGTGTGAGCACTATGTATTTATGATGTCATATCACACGCATTGAAGGTGTTCTGATATATTTATATCACCATAGAACTCCCTAATTTCACTGGAGGTCCCCTCCTTATGGTGAAATTTAATCTCACTTATCACTGAGCACACGATCACACTATTGTGGCAGCGCCTCGTGACCATAATACTTAATCTCTCTTTAAAGTAGATTAAATGAATATTGACTTCTGAAAAAAAAACAGTAAATGCGCATTACATATAACACCAAATATTTCTGTGCCGTAATCGCCCTGTCTTGTTAAGTTCCCGTTAACCATATTCTACTTAATACTAGTTCTCAACACAGACCATTTCTCCTCACACACATAATACCATTGTACAAATTATCTTAAATTACACACTTACAAATCTTACATGGCGAGGCCGTAAACAGAAATCACGTGTGCTGATATGTATGAGTTTCATGAAGGACTGTCTCGCATTCTGATGGCCCATCTTTTATCTCGTGGACGCCTTAAGCTAACAAGCCCTATTCAAGCGCTCCCCCATCTCTTGGAGATAAATGGGAACCCATCAGCGCTGCCAAAATGGCCTTGGTGCATCGAGACAATTTAGTGCTCAACAGCATCCGACAATCCCGTCATATTTCCCTGTACCTTAAAAACTCTCATTTACTTACATACTACCCCCCTGTGTGACTTCTGATACGCCTGCCTTAAGACCAGATCTTCCACGCACCAGACACCACACTTACTCATTTGATAGGCTGGCTCGCCAGCTAAACACACTCACTTTATGACACATATTTTCGTAGACTATGTATATTATACGTCCCGTATAATCTGTTTCCCTCACTATTCTCCAGCACATATGCTGTTTTTCCAATACGTTTGGAAACTATAAATATTTCTGCGTCACCTGCTTCCAACCTTGCAAGTGGCTCCCTTTAAATGAACGTCATCACGTTGCTCTACTAGCATATTCCTCAGTGTCTGTAACGATGCCCTGTTGCTACTGTCCACACATGCACATATTAAAATACCATCCTCTGCTTTAACCACAGGATAATCCCTACATAAATTAGTGTCCCTCGATAGCATGTCTGCAAGAATGTTATCTTTACCTTTAATATATTTTACTGTGAATTCGTATTCCTGCAGAGCAAGAATCCACCTACTAACTCTGTTAGAACTGAGTTTACAAGTCCTCATATACAGTAATGCATGGTGATCTGTGTGGATCTCAAATTTCCCCCCTACTAAATACATTCTAAATTTCCCTAAACTGAAAACAATACCTAAAAGCTCTAACTCAGTAATCGTGTATCTTTTCTCCGCTGCTGTCAGTCCTCGCGAGGCTAAAGATACAATGCACAGATTACCCTCATCATCTTTCTGACATAATACTCCAGCAATGCCTATATGTGAAGCATCTGTCATAACCACATATTCCTTATCTTTTAACGGATATTTCAGCACTACAGCTTTCTCAAAACCTTCCTTCAGCGCTCTAAAAGCCTGATCATGCTTAGACTCCCATCTCCACCGAGTCCCACTTTTAAGCAATTCCCTGAATGGTTCTACCAACCCTGAGTATTTAAGAACGAACCTCCTGAAAAAGTTGCAAATTCCCAGGTAAGTTTTTAACTGTTTAACATTCTGTGGCACCTCTGCGTTAAGTATCTTATTAACCCTACTTTCCTCTGGTGTTACACCTCTACTCGACACTCTATGACCTAAAAATGTCACTTCTGACTGACAGAATGACGACTTAGACAGCTTCAAAGTGAACCCTGCCTGATCTAACTTCTGAAAAACTATATTTAAATGACATAGATGCTCCTCAAAACTGCGTGAACTAATTACCATATCATCAATGTAAATGGTTACAAACTCTCCTGTGTCATCCCCTAATGCGATGTTTAAAGCCCTAATTAAAGCTGCTGAACTACTCTTTAACCCATAAGGTGTTCTACAAAATTGATAAAGGTTATATTTATGACTAAAAGCTGTAAATGGTCTATCTTCGTACATAAGTGGCACTTGCCAAAAACTGGAACTCAAATCTACACAAGTGAAATACTTCTTCCCCTCAAATGTTTGCATTAATTCCTCTATTGACATAGATTTCAGCTGATCTGAACTAATTCTACTGTTAACCAAACGAGCGTCTAAACAAATACGAACAGTGCCGTCGGTCTTGGGTACCGTGATCAAAGAATTAACATATGGACTGTTCGAGTGCTCAATAATCCCATCTTCAAGCATCTGATTAATTTGTGCCTCAACTGCACTCTGATAAGCGAAAGGTACAGGATATCTATGTCCTGTGAATACTGACCTATCAATAACGTTCAATGAATGTGTATAGCAATTGGCCATACCAATGCGATCGTCAAAAACTCTCCTATTACACAATAACACATCATAGAGCCGAACACACTGTTCATCCTCTATATTTCCCTGAAATGCAGCCTCACGTAACGAGTCCTCTAGACTTCCGTTCGTAATCACACTGCCCACAAAACATGGAGAACCCCGCTCTACGGCTGGCGATATCTCATTTAAAGTACAAATCACACCTACAATACTACTCCTCTGAATATGGTCATTGAACGCTACTTCTACTTCAGAATCTCCCCATTTAAATTTCAAACTCCCTACATCATAACATAAGTTACCAGACACTCTACTTAGCCACTCTGAACCCAAGATAACACTGAATACTAAATTTGGAATTACAAGGAAAATCTGCTTCTCTACATGATTATTAATTTTAATGTCTACTAAAACTTGCTTAGAAATTACTTTAGACCTCTTCCCAACAGCTGTGATAACAAAAGTGCTTTTAATTGGCATCTCCTCAAAATTTACTCCAGTTCCTTTCATTTTATCATAAAATGCACTACTTATGCAACTCTTCATACAACCACTATCAATTAAAACATCTGTGTACGCCTCGGACACGTTAAATTTAACTATGGGGCTCTTACTAACCACTTCCTGAATAATACCTTCATCATTTAGTTCATGTAATAATTCATTTCTTACATTTAGGTCATAGGGTTCCTGTATAATTGTATGGACAGGGCATGCTACAGACTGAGATTCTGACCTTACTTCGCAGCCTGGTTCGCGTTTAAAGAACCGCTACAGCTGGCCGTAGTACTAGTTACTACTGCACTGGTCTGGTTGTTCTGAGTTGTGTTGTCATTGTTTGGCTGTATATTACTACCACTAGGCTGTCCTCTTCCTTGACCCCTATTCTGGTTGTAATTATTGTCATTATAATTTCTCCCTTGATTTCCCCTGAAATCATTGTTTCTCCCTTGATTTCCCCTGTAATCATTGTTCCTCCCTTGATACTGATTACCATAGCCATTTCCTCTGTTCTGATTTAGCTGATTATTATTATTTCTATTTTGAGCATTGGCCCCTTCGCCACCGTTCCCTTGAACTTCCTGATGCCTGGCTTCATTAGGTCTATTATTATTATTACCCTGGTTCCTATTGAAATTGTCCTCATAACCCCCTCTCCCTAGTGCATCAAATGTGCTTAACAAACTTTCTACTTGTGATATAGTCTTTGCATTCTGGATACAAGCAGCCTCCTTGATCCTATAGGGAAAGTGCCTAAGTAGCAACCTTACCACATCACTTTCCTCCTTCAAGCCATCCAGATATTTACACACTAATACCTGCCCTAAAAAGTATTCGGTCATGGTGGAGCTTCCTTTAGGGTTATATTTACCACACACTACTCCCTCACGATGCTGCGACTGAATAACCTCATTCCAGAACTTTTCACAGAATTTTATTTTAAAATCATTCATATCAGTAAACTTGTCTCTGTAGACAGCAAACCAATTCCTCGTTTCCCCCACAAACACTTGTTCTAAAATTTCAACTACCTGGCACCACTCAATACTACCATTTTCCAACCTCTCCCCGAATTTATTTTCTATAGTGTTCATGAACTCCATTGGGCACCCCTGTCGATTGCTGAACTTACCCAGTTCTACCTCCCTGTGTGTGCTATTCACAAAAACTGGCCTATTCTGACTATTTTCTTGCCTGATCCTAGCTTTTAATTTTAACTCTAATTCTGCGATTTTCTCCTCAGCCTTCCTCTCAATACTGTTTACTGTTAATTTAATGTTTCCTTCTGATTCTTCTACTTTATCATATAGCTTTGCTTGTTTCTCCTCAATCTTGCTAATGCTCTCTTCATTACTCTCTCTTAAATCATTTACTTCTGCAACTATTTGTGAGTGGACTTTCTCAATTCTACCCCCCAGCTGTTCCTTAACCTCTTTAGTAGCTACCTGAATTTTGTCAATTTCTCCCCCCAATTGCTTTTTGACCTGCTGTGTTTCCAGTTGCACTAGTTCTTTTAAATTTTCAGCCTGTGTACTGATTCTAATTTCCAACTCCTCCTGTACTTTTCCTAATTTTCTGTCTACATCTGCAATAATCTCTTTAGCCTTTTCTTCCATCACCCCCCGGATCTCACCTCTAATCAGTTCGAATTTGTCACTCATTTCCCTACTGTTTTGTTCTAATCTGGCGTTTAAACTATCGCTCAATTCCCTATTACTCTCTTTATTTTCCCTACTGTTTTGTTCTAGTTTAGCGTTATTCTGTTCTAATTTTGCATTTAAAGCTTCTGTACTTTCTTTATTTTCCCTACTGTTTTGTTCTAGTTTAGCGTTATTCTGTTCTAACTTTGCATTTAAAGCTTCTGTACTTTCTTTATTTTCCCTACTGTTTTGTTCTAGTTTAGCGTTATTCTGTTCTAACTTTGCATTTAAAGCTTCTGTACTTTCTTTATTTTCCCCACTGTTTTGTTCTAATTTAGCGTTATTCTGTTCTAACTTTGCATTTAAGGCATCACTACTAACTTTGTTCTGATACATAAACTCGAGAAGTAAAGTTTTTAATTCTGGTTGGCCGCCTACACTCCCTGTTTCAGTATCGGGATTTACCTCCGCTACCCCGGTACTACCATCACTCGACATACTGCTCGTATCATCACTCTCCCGTTGATGACCACTACGTAACCTCATCTGTCTTTCTTTCTCATCCCCCATAATGATATACACTGATACAGACAAATAACCCCCAAAATACAGGCACAGAAATATATACCCTTCTCCTTCCACAAATGTTATTAGGTTTTCAGCCCCAAGTTGTCGGCGACAAGTGAAACGTTATTTACTTTGCTCCACGTTGAGCGTACAAATGAGACGTTTTGCTAGCTCCTAACTGTTGGGTGAGAAATGTAACTGTTTACCTTTGCCTAAGCTATGTTGTTTTAATGGGCGCCAAGACCTCAACGCAATGTTGAAATCTAAATTTGTATTTAACAACGTCTAGCTCTGGCAGAACACCTTCAAGACTCTATTCACTCAGATCGTGGTATGATTTGATCATTAACCCAACAAACAATTGTATCAGGAGAAGGAATTGGTCTATATCTAATGCTACCTACTGAAAGCAAAGATTGCATTGTAAAAGAAATGAATTTATTATATAAAACAAGAATAGCAAAATTAATAATAATAAGTATAAAATTTAAATTGGAGCGTTGTGATTTGAATATTACCGATAGAAAATTACGTGAAAACGGAGTCTGATAAATTGATTTTACTCTTATTTCCAAGCTATGAAGTTACTGAAATATGAAATGTAGAACAAAGAAAATGAGAGATTGCGTATTTCTGCGTCATTGGCGCTTACCATTGGAAATTGCCAAGGCATTTCCCTCGTTCTTGATGATGTTGTGAGCTTCCCACAGTCTCCTGGACGTCGTCATCTCCGTCGGAATTTGATGATATTCTGGTAGATTAGATAATTCTATGGTCCGTACCTCGGACCCAAACACTCGTACAACCAAGTTTTACAAAAGTTCGTCGCTAACTCCACTGAACATCGGAGCGTCACGCACTTGCGACCGTACACTGCAAGTTCTACACAGATTGTCCTTAACTCCACCGAACATCGGAGCCACTCGCACGCGCATCCATACTCGTCAAGTATTACACAGATTGTTCTTGTTTCTCGGCGCGTCGAACGATATATGCACCTGTTGGCTCCCCCACCATGGTACCGACATCTAGCTTACGTCGTCGCCACTGATTGGCTGCACCCTACGCGCTAGATCCCCACTCCTTCCTCATTACACACCGCGGGAGGGAGAAGTCGATTTCCGTTTCAACAATTCGCCTTTTCTAGACCTTGCGACCCAAGATTGCGTCATGCTCCTCGACAAGATTCAGCGTGTACTTGAAATCCCAGTGAGTCATCTCTCTCAAATACCCTAACTGACAAAAACTCCGTAAAATTCCGTAATCAGATAATTTTCTATGATATCGTCGTTCGTAATAATTTGCTTGATAGCGTTTTCTAAGACATAGAAAACCTATCTGAATGCTAATAATTTTTATAAAATGCTCCGAAAATACCTTAATAATAATTATAATAAATTAATAATAATAATAATAAATTAACATGAAAAATTATCTTGGCTGAACAATTTGCCGCGTAAATAAATATAGAATGGCTTCCTACTGACTTATGCCAGTTGCATAAAACCCCACGAAAAATACGTTACAATACTGCTCAGTTATATTCTTCTTGATATCACCATGTCTGAGATGGGTACTCTGGGCGAACCCAAGATATTTGTGCAATACGCCTTCCTCCAACGGCTGAATACTTCTCTGTCCCTCTCCAACAGGTATTACTTGTGCAGAGTGCGAGCCTCTAATTACAGTCTGTGTTCTGCACTTATCAAAACCAAACTGCATATGGGTATCTGAGGAAAAGCTTAGAGTGATAGAGATGAGGTATTGTATGTGCACTTTAGTTGATGCATACAGTTTAATGTCATCCATGTAAAGAAGATGTTTCAACTTGTGCGCTTCACCATGATTACCCTTAATACTAAATCCGTAGTTGCTACTGTTCAAGATTTGCGAGAGAGGATTCGAAGCCAGAAAAAACCAGAGTGGGCTTAGCGAGTCTCCTTGGGAAATTCCTCGGCGAATCGGTATTAATGAATACGTTAAACGAGTGCCATCCACTGTAAGTTGGAGGGCAGTGCTCCATGAAACCATTACGTTCTTCAGGAAGTTCACTATAATAGGGTTGACCTTGTAAATCTCCAAGCTCTGTATAAGCCATGTATGAGGCACGGAATCGAAAGCTTTTTGGTAATCAATAAAGCAGGCATAAAGGTTTCGTGATCTACGACAGGCCTGCTCTAATGCCACGGCATCAATAGTGAGCTGTTCCTTACATCCTTGAGAATTCCTTCTGCAACCCTTTTGCTCCTCTGCGAGAATGACATTTTCCTCACAATGCGCACGAATTCGTTTTGCAATAATGGATGTAATGATCTTAAACAAGTTTGGCAAGCAGGTTATGGGGCGATATTTAGATGGGTTTGTGATTTTAGAGTCCTCTGGCTTGAGATAGGTTAACCCTCTGGTAAGGAAAAATGAAAATGCAGCGGGGATTTCCAGAAAATATTGTATGTGGATAGCCAGTAAACGGTGGGTACATGTGAACCTTTTGTAGTAGTAGTTATGGATCGGGTCAATTCCAGGTGCTTTCCAATTCTGTAGGCTGCTGGTGACCTGGCGTAGTTCCTCAACGTCAACGTCTGTATGTGCCATTTGATTTATTCGTCTGGTAGCATTCTCTGTTTCCTTAAACCATGGAGCTTCATTGTTGTGTTCTTCAGGCCTAGACCATATTGATGACCAGTAGTCGGTAACACTCTCCACACTGGGTCCTTCTGGACAATTATTCTGAACTTGAGGTCTCCTTTTCAGGTCTTCATAGAACTTTCTCTCATTTCTCTTAAAGTCATTGTTCTGTTTCTTCCGTTCGGTAGTGTTCTGGTATTATTATTATTATTATCATTATTATTGTTATAATTATACACAATTATACACATTTGTACATGTTCATTTGAGACTGTCTTTTCCTTTCAGCGTCCAGTCCAGACTGCAATTATTATTAATATCATATTCATTTCACCACATAAGTGGGACAAATCAACATATCGTCGGCTTGTTTGCAAGACGGTATGACAACTTCTTTTAGGGTGGCACATTGAGAAACGTGTGAACAATGGAACAGGTCTCCAAGATGACGGCCTTCGGCATGGTGATATGTAGACCAGGATGTATTCCCAATATTACAAGATTGCGAGTCAATGATTTAGGGATGATGGCGGTAGAAGAAATGACTATGCGCAGAACCAATACACTTTCCTGTCTCCACATTTCCGTATTATTATTATTATTATTATTATTATGACATCGATGACGCTCCCACACATTCCTTGTTTGTGTCCATTAGCTGCCACAAAGAAGATGCTTCAAAGCTGAGCAGGGATAACTGACTGCAGGCAACATCGTGCATGTTATGCTGAAAAAATCAACAATTCTGGGATCAGGTAGCAGTGTATGTGGAAAGTACTTTGCGCCAAAAGAAGAGGGACTTAGATGCTTATGAGCAATAACAAAGAAGAATTCATGGTAGGAGAAGAAGCATATGAGACTTCACGTATGACGCTGCCACGAAGTACTGCGAGAGTGGTTTCAGGGAGGAGACACAATTCGTGGGAGAAGGGTGTGTGGATTTTAGTGTGTAAGAATCTCACACACTTGTGGAGTATTGACCCCCACAAGCATCTCAGGCAATATTTTCCATATTCCCTTGTAAATAATAATAATATTTGTACCGAGTTTTGTTGAGTGGACAACCAGAAGGCATGTTGAGATCAATACTCTAATAATACTTTTATTGCAGCCAAATAGCCATTGGAAATAAAGTATAAAAACGTACACTAAAATTGCACTCTGACACTTTGAGTTCCATAGTCTTTGATTGATTTTGTCCTTTTCGTACAGAGCTCTAAGTGGTAGCGATCACATGGTTGTCCATATAGTTGGCATACACACGTCACTGTAGGTTCATGGAAATATTTCCTAACGCAAATAAGGTGGTGAAAACCATGGACATCCAGACGTGTAAACACATGCCTCAACTCAAAGTTGGCTGTTGTCCACGTCCGGTCAATCATGGCTCCGGTTCCATCAAATTCTTGAGGTATGTCTTCTCGTTTTTTCATCAATGATGTTAGTAGCTGTTTCGAAGCTCTGGTATTTGGTAGAGGTAAATAGTTTCTATGGTCTTCTATAAGAAATGATTCTCGTGCCAGGAGGTAGACGAATCGTGACCTGGAAGTTTTTGACAATCCGATTGCTTTTTTTTATGAATAATGCCTTCACTATTTCTAGTGAGGAAAGGTTATTTTCTGTTAGGTGTTGCCAAATGACTTCAATGCCATATATTAGAATAGGCATGATTTTATTTCCGAACAGCGCCATCGCTGTCTCGCAAGTATCTAATTTCATGCATTGCCCGTACTGCTTGCGTTGATTTCTCTATCACATGATATGTGAAACATTTAGCACTTGTTTGAAGCGTGATACCCAAATATTTGAATTCCTTTACGATGTTTATTTTCCTCCTCTTGATGAAAATTTCTGTTGCTGCTCTCTAACTTAGACGTTGACTGGCCATGGCTACTTTCGGAGTTACCTTTATCAGATGACCAAAGTAAGGAGTTCTGAATGCATTTACTGTGAAAATAATCCAGATGATGTACTGTATATCATACGTTCGTCGTCTGCGTTCGATGGACGGCAGGAAGACAACAACTTGAAATGGACGTTGGTTCAATAACTCCAGACAACGTCGTCGAAATTATGCTAAAGAGCCAGTACAGCTGGGACAAGGTCGCTTTCATTGTTGAAACGGTTCTCTGTTAAAAGAAGAAAGAGGGAGACGTATATTGTTTAAGAGGGTAAGGCTATGATCAACGAATTGCGTATGAATAGTGAATAGAAAGGTGTCAGAGAAGCATAGAAAACGATACCTTCCTGGTCCCGGGATGGATTTTATGAAGAGGATTGGGGTTAGCTTTTAGTGGATATGAATCCCACACGCTTGAGCAGTGCGGACTCTTCTCAAGTGACTTATGTAAGATTTTCCACTCCTCTCGTAAAAAAGAGATATATATATATATATATATATATATATATATATATATATGTATATATTATTATATACCTACATTTTAATTTGAGAAATGTTCCGTCTTTCAGCGTCCAGTTCAGTCTGCAATTATTATTATTATTATTTTTATTTTTATTTTACACGTTACAGGCCTATTATACCACGCGAAGAAATCATGACTTTTTGTTCTTCCTGTCTTTCCAGTACTCTTTCATTCGTGCACTAAAGGCCCTCTTCCTTTCTTCGGTCTTTTGGCTGTAGGTGCTGCTCTCTCTGACAACACTTCCTACTTGTATACTTTGTGTCTAAATACGCTTTTGTCTATGACGTCTTCTGGGTAGATCTGTGCTTTTACTAGATCAATTTAGACTTGCATCATCCAGGGTGTAGTAATCTTGAGCCGCAGTATGTATCTAAGAATTTTGTTGGTTAATCTGGTTTGTGGGAGTCTGCTGATGTGGCCGTAAAATTTTAGTCGCCTCTTTCTGATGCCTGTTGCGAGGGTGGACAATTTCTCTGTGGTAACTCTGGAGTGAAGCCTGTATCCTTCATCTGTGTGCGTTGGTCCAATTATTTTCCTTATTATTTTTCTTTCCTCTGTGAGGGTTTTTTCCAAGTCCCCGTTAGTGGGTAAAGTCAATGTCTCGCTAGCATAAAGCACCTCAGGTTTATTAACCGTGTTGTAATGACGAAGTTTAGTGAATGTGGACATACATTTTTTTGTTGTAGACACCCTGTGTCTTGTATAAGGCTCTCTTCATATTTATCATTATTATTATTATTATCATTATCATTTTTAATGTTATTATTACAATAGCCTGTTGTTATTATCACCATTGTGTACGAGGTTATATTGGAGATGTTGAAATTGGGTTTGTGTTAAGGAAGTATCCAGAATAAAGCAGTGGTTGAACAGTCCATGGAGCCTGTGTCAATGAGTATATCCCCTGTATAGAGTTTATGCAACCCGAAACAGAAATAGAATATAAGTTGTGGAGATAAGTCTCAAGGTTTGCTTAAAATATACATCTTTGTGCCAGCCACTGACAGATGCTTTTAACTTCCCGTGTGCTTGCTCTACACGCCAAAGTGAACAGATGGTGGGACATCGCAGAAGTGCAGCATCCTTCTATTCCACCTTGCGCCAACCTGACATCTAACGGCCATACGTACAATAATTAGATAACCTTTCACGGAACTTTCTCTGTGAGTCACCGTTTGCGCACGACTGGTTTAACTGGTTTCCGTGAACTTCCACCCCATAGCCAGATACAGTAGTTGTGTGTCGTTTTCTTGCTCAGTTCCCTGGCATGTGTGTGCATTGAGGGTAGAAATAAGGAGGGAAGAAGTCCAGCATAGCAACTTATATTGTCCTCCTGTATATAACAAGTAGTTCCGTGAAGATCTATACAGCCTATTTTCATATATCCTGCTCATGTTAATTGCCTCTATCAACATACAAAATTTCAGTTTAATTGCTGTAACAGATTCGTAGATATTGAGAACCGTCTAAATATTTCAGATGGTCGCCATGTTGGATTTTTATTTTTGTACTATTACATTAAGATTATTGTGTACGTGAGGTATTCAAACTTCAATCGCATGATTAGAACACAAGAAGTAAAAACGAGATTTTAAAATTACGCACAGCTGCCATCTTGTGATTATGCAAACAATTAAAATAAATTAGATGCCAGTGGATCAACATTTGTATAAGCATTTAACGTGCAACGTTTCACGGCACTCGGATAGTTAAATCGCGAGAAACGTCCATTTAAATATTTATACTTCGCGTCGCCGCCATGTTGGATTTGTGCTCACCAGGTTACTCAAAGTTCTATAGGCGAACATATGTTCATAGTCTCTACGAACATAAAAAAATCTGTTTGGTTGCTGTAAAAGATTCATAGATATTGAGAACCGTCTAAATATTTCGGAAGCTTGCCATTTAGGATTGTTATATGTATAGGCCATAGAGATATTAACCATTCAAGGACAATTATTGCCTAGGTTCATTATTCAAACTTTCACTTCGATCGCATGATTACGACACAAGAAATAAAACTTAATTTTAAAATTTCTCACAGCCGCCATCTTGAGGTTATGTAAACAATTGAATTAAATTAGATGGCAGTGCATTACAATCTGCAAAATCATTTACTGTACCAAATTTCACTGTGCCCAGAGAGTGAAATCACGAGAAAAGTCTATTAAAATATTTCAAATTCGCTTGGTCGCCATGTTCGTTTTGTATTTTACAGGTTTATGAAATATACATAGGTAAACTTGTATCAGTACCCTTTATCACTGTACAAAATTGCAGGGTGATATCTGTAATAGTTTCGGAGATATAGAATGTCAGTGAAATATCGCACAGCCGCCATTTTGAGGTTATGTAAACAATTGAACTAAATTAGACTTCAGTGCTTTACAATGTGTATAAACAATTACTGTACCCAGTTTCATTACGTTTGGGTAGTTAAATCGCGAGAAAAGTCTATTTAAATGTCTCAACTTCGCTTGGCTGCCATGTTGGTTTTGTAGTCACCAGGTTTTTGAAAGTCTCATAGGTGAACTTCTAGTAGTGCCCTTTATCACCGTACACAATTTCAGGGCAATATCGGTAATAGTTCCGGAGATATTGAATGCTAGTGAAATATTTCGCACAGCCGCCATGTTGGATTGGTGAGACGTAACAAAATTTGAAGGGCACGGTCGAGATCGCCGGGAATAGCGCCATGAACTTACCGAGTTTCATTGAAATCGCTCCAGCCGTTTAGATTTTATTAGGGGGACACACACACACCTCACACACACACACACACACGCACAAACACACGGACAAAAGGTGATCTCATAAGCCTATTTTTTCAAAATTTAAAATTGGCTAAAAATTGCTATACAGACTGCCGAGAATCAAATAATCTCACATAACTCTACCTTGCGCTTTTGACTGTTGTCACATTGCAATACAGCCCATGCTAGCGTTTCCATCACACCTCACTGACATACCCTGGGCTGTTCTACGCAGTGGTGTCAAGGTATTTGCCTCTTTACGTGGACGGTGTATGCTACTCGCGTGCGAAATGAAAATATATACTATTATTAATAATAATTATCTAATAATAATTATACAGGAGGATATTCAGAAACATGATCCAACAAAGTCGAAACTCCAAGAACATCATGGTTCCAAGAAAAGCGAAAACTAAAACCTGGCAAAACTTGTACTGAAGCGAGGAAGGAACAGCATAGAAAACGAATGCGGGAATTCTGGGCGAACGTTAAAGCCCAGGTGCATAGACATGGAAAAGAACAGTTGAAATAGCGTGGTCCGTAGATGGCCGAAACGACAGCAATAATAATACCTAAATAATAATTTAAAAAAATGAAAATTATCTTCAACTTGCTATATTTAATCTACAAAATCTCGTTTCAAAAATTGGAATGCAAATCTCAACACATAAAACCAAAGTAATCGCATTCTTGGGTAATGAACCAATTCAGATTTAACTCTTTTAACTATCTGGCCTACAACGTATCATTCTTGGATGAAAAAGTAATGGCAGTCAAAATCACAAATTTCATTAATATGACAGGAATAATAAATCAAGTTGTCAAGCCATCTCAGGTACGACACATTAGACTGAAAGTATGATGATAATAATAATAGTTATTTTAAGGGGCCTAATGGTTCGAGTGATCGTGAAGATGATAGTGAAAAGTAAACTATAACTAAAACTAACCACTATCTTATATACTAGAAGAAGAAATGGAACACGAAAGGAGAATAAGGCAAATAAAGGACAGGAGGAAAAGAAATGCCCTCAACCAACACCACCTAGAGAGAAGGCCATGCAATACGGTTTCAATATGTCAGTGACGTCACGGCCCAACGGCTGTGTGGCCATGGAGACCGAGGAATAATATTCGTGTTTATGGCGTGGTTTCCGCGTGATATGTACTGATTTTCTCGGAATTCCTATCCGCTTATACTTCATGGTTATCAGTGCAGTGTTAAGTTATGCCTAATAAGTGCAGTGTGCCGAAATGTAAAGGCAATTAAGTCTATATACCTTTTCCTAATGATGAAAGAAAGAATTCGAAATCGATAGCCTACGAGCTATTCACCGCAATATATTCCCACAAAACTTTCCAAAGTATTTATAAACCGAGACTGTTCGTGAAAATTCATTTAGTTGTAAAATTCAGAATTTTCTAACCTAAATAATGTGCTTCCATACAGGTTATGTTGTAGGGGTGAGTAGAGTAACTAATGTAATACAAGGTGATAAAATTATTGTATCGCCATGTTCAACTGAAATTCCTAGGAGCAGTCCCTTCTCGGTTCCACAACTGCCCAGAGTATTTAACTGGCACTGCAATATTGTCTGCCGAGAAGATCCAGATGATAGGAGGTGTAGCATTGAAAATGAAAGTTTATCAAAGGCGCTTGCTGAAAGTATGCAGACATTGGCCAAGAATCTGGAATTGTGAGGAATGCCCATTGTTGTTGGTTTTTTTTCGTGAGTGGGTAGAGACATCACTGTCATCAGCCATGTGTATTCGGACACGGGTAGAATTTGTATGTGTATTGTCTGTGGTAGTGTGTGTATTATGATGCTAGAATTGGGAAGGAAGTGACCAAGGTCTCCTGTTAGGAACAATCCCAGCATCTACCTGGAGGAGAAAGGAGAATCGAACCCACTTCTTCTCAGTTCAGTGAGGCAGAGTGAATTTAGTTTCAAACCTCAAATCGGAATTACATTTCCCGGCAGAGGTGGGAATCAAACCTGGACCGTTGGCACAGATGGTTGATTATAGATATTAATTTCTGTTTAACTCTTACATATTAATTGGTTATTTGTGTATGTGACTTTTCTTCCCCTTGTGTAGTCGACATTTCACGTTAAAATGGGGCGAATATCTTCAAGTTTTTGATTGAATACCTTTATATATCGCATTTATTGCTGAGACAACAGTGTTTTCGGTCAAGTTCAAACTCGCAAGGTTCGAAATGCATACTTATCCAGTCTGATCGAAAACATCGATTTATTTGTGTAATGTACCGATCACATCAACTTCTCACCATGTTTCATTTATGTTTTCGTCATTTATTTGCTTCGGTTGAACGTAATTTTATAAGTAAACACTCAGTCTCGTTTCCTCACAGCTTGTTCATAGCTGGGTAGCACACTCGCTGATGGCCGGAAGGCTATGACGTCATAAATCCTCTTGCATGGCCTTCTCTCTCGGTGGCGTTGCCTCAACCCTCGAAGAATGCAGATTGAGGGACTTGGAAGGAAGGAGAGCCATGAAAGGCAGATAGGAAAGTGAAAGAGGAGAGGGTCCACCCGCGAGGTAATGGAAAGAAAGGTAGAAAACCGGAACCAGCTCAGGAAGCCCTCGGGGTCGCCAACGCCCGAACTCACCAGCCGTAAGCCCTTGAGGGTGTAGCAACATCCAGGGTGCACCAGAAGTAGTGAGGCTACATACACCCTGCCCCCTTGAGTGCCATGAGCAGAAGGCAGGAGATAACATGAAAAGTAAAAGAAGGCTGACCCCTCGCAGAAGGAGGGTATCAGAAAAGGTGAGACAAGGGCCAATTAAGGCGGGAAGGAAGAGACTCCCTAGGCCTCGGAGACCCTAATAACTTTGGGGTCGGAAGAGAACAAGAGATGACCAAGTGAGGTCGAGAGGAAAGAAGACGGAGAGGAGCCCGGCACAAGTAAGTGGAAGCAATGCCGGACACAGCTGGGGCCCCGTGGTCGCCAACCCACGTCTCAGTAGATGTGAGACCCTGGAGGGAGACTGAAAGTATATCAAACTCTTGCTAGACCACTGCTTGCATATTGAAGTGAGGCCTGGACCATCAGGAAGGCAGATGAAGAAAGACTAACACCAGCAGAATTAAGATTCATGAGACGAACTTCTGGTTATTCCTTACTCCATCATCTGCGGAATGAATACATCCTGCAAGAACTAACACGTTCTTCCGTGAACAACTATATAGCCTATTTTCATACATCCCACTTACAGTATGTTAATTGCCACTATCAACATGCAAAATTTCAGTTCGTTTGCTGTAATAGATTCGTAGATAATGAGAACCGTCTAAATATTTTGGATGGTCGCCATGTTGGTTCTTTATATACGTAGGCCTACGCCATAGAGTTATGTACTATTACATGAAGATTATTGCGTAGGTGTGTTACTCAAATTTCAATCGCATGCTTAGGACAAAAGAAATAAAAAGGACATCTTAATATGTTGCACAGCCACCATCTTGTAATGAAAATAATCGAAATATTTAGATTTCAGTGGATTAGAATTTGTATAGGCATTTCGCATACCACCTTTCACTGCGCTCGGATGGTGAAATCGCAAGAAACGTTTATTTAAATATTTAAATTTCGCATCACCGCCATGTTGGATTAGTGATCAGCAGGTTATTGAAAGTTCCTTACCTGAACTTATGTTTATTGCCTTTATCAACATACAAAATTTCAGTTTGATTTCTGTAATAGATTCGTAGATAGAGCCGTCTAAATATTTCGGATGGTCATCATGTTGGATTTTTAAATATGTAGGCTACAGAGTTATGCACTATTATATGACGATTATTGCGTAGGCACATTATTCAAACGTTGACTTGGTTCGCATCAGTAGGACATAAATTATATTAAAAAAAAATTCGCACAGCTGCCATATTTGAGGTTATGTAAACAATTGAACTAAATTAGATATCAGTCCATTAAAATGTGTATAAACATTTGCAGTGCCATATTTCACTGCGCTTGGGTGGTTCACTCGCGAGAAAAGTCCATTTAAATGTTTCAAATTTGCTTGGTGGCCATGTTCGTTTTGTACGTAACAGGTTTCTGAATGTCACACAAGTGAACTTCTAGTAGTGCCTTTTATAAACGTACAAAAGTTTAGGGTGATATCAGTAATAGATTCGGAGATATGGAATGCCGCTGGAATATTTTTCACAGCCGCCATGTTGGATTTGTGAGACGTATTAAAATTTGAAGGGCACGGTCGGGGTTTGACAAAATAGCACTATGACCTTACCGAGTTTCATTAAAATCGCTTTAGCCGTTGAGATTTAATTAGTGGGGACAGTCACATACGCACACATACACACATACAAACACACGGACATAAGGTGATCTGATAAGCCTATTTTTTCGAAATGAAAATAGGCTAAAAATCACCCCAGTTGTACAGCATATAAAACAGCATAAGGAAAAAGTTATAGAACATGTGGACAGGATGAGTTCTAGAGATTTAACCCTTCCCACAATCTCTATGAAATATTTTTTGAAACCAGTATTTTATACAGAACACTAATACACGCATTATATAGTAATAGCTAAATTGATCAGTTGTATTCCACCATTCATACCTTTTATTTTCCAAATTCAATAATGATTATACCTCTCATCTTTCGCATTCATCTACCCCACAACAACAGCCAACGGCACATCATGAACATCCACATTTATTTTTTCTTGGTTTTTATTCCCGTCCTCTATTTCCCTTCCTCTTCTCCCTAGCATGTCTTTGGACAATCAAAGGAGTGATATTTGCGAGACACGTTTTTATCTGCTGTTGTTCGCGCCCAAACGCACTACATACGGCGGGGCATGGCACGGCTGCAGGGATTCTTTGATTTCTTTGCCATGATGTTCTCCAAGGGCAGCATGGAGACTAGTTCGAACCTACGATGACGCAACCAAATAGCGGCTCACAACACCGGCCTGATTCAGCGGCTTTTTAATGCACCCAGGCCAGGAAATCCAATTAGAAGATATTCTATGGAGAGTCGGAAACAATGGATTGATGAACTTCGCATTATTTATTTCATAAACTGTATTCATGTCACTTATGTACTTACGAAGGTAATTGATCTTTGATATTTATTGTACAGGCTGAGGAAGAGGGCGTTAACAACCTTCGAAACATGTACCTGTGAGTAGGTCTAATATATGTATTGAAAAGGCAGAATCCCTTTGTTTCTTTCTAATATTTCTTTCTTTCTAGCAGAGTCCCTAAATTGATTCTTCCGTATGCTCCAAGTGGTCGAATAAACCTGGGAAGACCAACGAAACGCTGGCAAGTGACCGTAACAGGCCACAAGGCCTAATACGTGAAAGTAAATGATGCTGATGATAATAATAATTATACCAAATTCGCTCAAGGTCAACCTCGATAAACTGGGGCTCCACCATAATCTGCATACCAATATGCAGAAGGCAGTCATTACAGAAACCTGCTCCATAGTTCGTTCGTTCCTACACCTACCAACATTCAGAACTCCGCTCCATCTTGCAACAAATGCCGATGTAATAGTGAACATATGATTAAATTTAATAATTATTATAATAATATTACGGGTACAGATAAGGGTAATAGAGTGCTTTAGGCTTATGACTGGTTTCAATAACTAAGCACTTGCACAGCTCTTTGCTATGGGGTATTTTTCTCAAGGTCAGAAAGCGCTGAGCTAGGTATAGTAAAAACTGCGAGATGTAGTTACATAGTAGGTTAATCGTACGCCCTATTGATTTTGCCCCATTGCATTGCCGTGCTCGTTAAATCGTGCACCACGGCCGCGGGGGTACCTGCAGCAAGTCCGGAGACTGCAGATTGGAATCCTGGCACTGATAGTGCCTGTCCTGAGTGTTGACTTTCCCCGGGCTTTTCCACACTCTCTCCAGGGAAATGCCGAGATAGTACCTTATTTCATGTCCCGGAGCATTTAACTCATCCCTGTCCCTAATACAAGTACACACTTTACTACAATCATCACAAATATACAGGTTATCAGACAAGTTCGACACACACGCAACTACAGGGGGCTGACGATTAGGCTCTCCCGACAACCCTATACTGAATATCAAATTATTACCTTGTGCTTGTGCTCTGTTGTGCAGAAAAAGAATATAAACAAGATGTTCAACAAAGATAATATAGCCTGCTTTCTCATAAATGTATGGATATATCTCTTTGTCCTCACCCCAAACACAATCACCTCAACTACCATGTATGTTTTGTTTTTTTATATTGATAATTAGCCAGTAAGTAACCTAAGTTTCTAAATCAATATTAAGTTATATACTTTATGATGATTGAATAGCAAAACTACTAACTTATAGTAATGCATTCACGTCCGATAATCTCGATATTAAGCCTCCAAACTTAAGAATCCTTTCATTTAAAAATCGCGGCGAGCACAGTAGAATGGTGCTGCCACCTATCAGTGAATTAATATATATATCTTGTACGTCTCCCAGTGTTGAATGGGCAGGCAGTTTAAGGCAACCAGGATGGATGCGATCCAGCTGGCAGTGCGTAAAGGTAATCGGAGAGCGGTCATGGCTAGAAGTTGAACTAGTACGAAATTGTAATACTGTACTTCAGGAGGTTACAAAGCGGAATGTTTGGAACAATTACCCACATAACCCGCAAGAGGCCGGCACCGTACAGAGGCAATGGGAAGGCTGTGGTTGATTACAACGTGTATCTTGTTCTTCCATTCTCCTTTTCCTAATATCTTGCTGCCTATGAGCGATGCTGGGGCTATGATTATCAATAAACGAGTGTATACATTAGCCTCTCCTTTGAGCGAAATAGCATTTTATTTAGTATCTGTGGAAAGAGCTTATCCATATCATTTTTAAAAGTTAACTCTGGTACCTTACGAACCCCAGCCGCCCGTGTGAGAGACTAATACGCTAGCGCAGAGTCAAACATATCCATAACAACTCAGTGTTATTAACCGACTTAGATACAACGTTTTAGCAAATAATTTCTCGAAATAAACGATTTCTTCACTGCAGTACATCATCATTATAAATCATTTCATACAAAGTTTATATTAATTCTATCAGTAGACTATATCGCATGCAACCTACTCAAACTACTGAAATATAGGACAGGCAGAGGAGGTCAGCTGCCATCTTGTCATGTGACAGAGACGGCTTTGCTATTTTTAGTCACCGATTAAGTGTAATAATATAATAAAAATTTATAATTAATAACGGATCACGTCATTTAGGATAGCTTAAACCACCCTCGGCTCGATAATCGGAATTGGTGGGTCTTAAGCTATTGATAATAATGCTTGCACAATTCACACGGCCGCAATATTTAAGTGGTACGGATGATGACCTTGTACTTTTTTCATAAGATGCGTCTCATATAAAGGTAGGTTTTCAACAAATTCCGTAAAGATCAAATGATTAGTTAGGACGTAATTTTGTGTTATGTTTTGACCATTTGAGTGGCCACCATTACGTTTTGGTACAGATAGCGGCAATATAAAACATGACACTGAGGTTCCGTGTGCTAGTACTATCTCTGTACCAAATTTCGTTCAATTCGGTTCCATCGTTTTTCAATTGATGGGGGAGGGGACAGGAACACACACACGTTCACACACAGACAGACACACAATTTTTGGGCCTGTGTAGATCTCATAAGTTTACTTTCACTTTTTGCAAAAAAAAATAGGCTAGTAAATGGCGTTCGGAGTAAATCAGCGAATGGCATTCCCAAAAATCCATGAAATTTCAATCACTTTGAAGGAGGTCATTCTCTGGAATCAGACTGGGAACAACTTTGGAATAATCACGTGTGCAGGACGGTAAAGAAATTGAACACGTTTTCTGACAATACGTCTGTTCTGAGTTACCTAGTTTACATTTTTCAGATTTGTTTATGTTTACACACCAAACATGTTTGTCAAGTCCCGTCTTATGAATCCTGGATTTATGCACAACAGTAGGCTTGGAAGAGGCGTTGTCTACTGCTGTTTTCGTCTAAGCCATATACCTTTTAGTACTGATTTTTTGGCCTTTAATCGCTTCCTGACTAAGACAATAGTACGTTCCTGGCGGTCTACTGATACCCCAATCACTCTGGATTGTACAGTACATGGGCTGCAAACGGCCTTACACGTGGACAGTGGCTTTCCTCTGTTCTATAAGGAGGGATCATAAAAGTTTGGAGTGGACCATCTGCGCTAAATCCAAGAATAGCCGCCATATTATCGTGTCGAGTGCTCGAGTGACCCGGTTAGAAACAGAATGAGGAAATATTTTTAACAAGAAGTTCCGTGACGAACTAAAGAGCCTACTTTTCTTAAAATTTAAGATTCATGGAAATGATTAATCTCTATGGATCTATCTAGAATAATGACGAACATAAGTTGGTAATATCGACATTTCTAATTAGTTCGAAATACTGTATACCTGGAATAATGTAGCCTAATAGAGCACTTCAGTTGGCAGCCCTGGTGACTGAATATATTCTTAGTTTCATCTCTTAAGGTACAGAATACAAAATTAGGTTGAAGTCCAATGGATAGCATGAACGTTACATGCAGTTAAACATTGGATCAAACAGCGCGCGTAAAATCATGTTGGCAACAATGTCATACATTTATTGGTCAGAAATAATCTGAAATAATACGATCTATTGTTGTGCCAATTTTGAATGAAATCCATTAGTTAGTATAGAAGTTACATGCTTTTTAAATTGGAATTATCAGGAGGCTTAGAATCGTATTGGCAGCACTGACGTATACTAGTTACTCAAAATTAATCTAGAATGCCACTATGCGTGTGCAAAGTTTAGAGCTATTGGCTTGCATACTTTCTGATATATTGATATTAGGGTAACAAAAGCTTGCCACGGTGGGTGAGTGGATATCGTGTCGGTCTACTAACCCCAAGATTGCAGGTTCGCTCCTGGCCGTGGTAAGTGATTTTTGAAAGGCAGCAAAAATACGATACGCAAGTCATACGATATTGGCATGTCAAAGAACCCATTTGAATTCAGTAGGCCGAGTTCATAATGGCAAAATTAATCTCGGGAGATTTCGCCAACACAAAGTTCCTCATTTCTCTACTAGAAAGCGCTATAGTGTTCAAGGAGCTTAGATATCTAACATATAACCTCCTTGACTTTCATAGTCAAGGAACAACGAAATTCGACATGCAAGCTACCCTCTGGGTGTCAAAATGCAAAGCTTGCACCAGGCACCCGAGGCCATACGATATTATTATTATAAGGGTAACAAAAATAGAGACAGCATTTATTAACAGTTGGCAGCCCTGGTTGCTCTTAAGGATACGCATAGTCATATCTGTTATGGTACTCATAGCACATACGAAATTTGGTTGAAGTCCAAATGATAGTATTGAAGGTACATGTATTTAAAGTTGGACATCTCAGCAGGCTTATAATCATGTTGGTAGCACTGACGTATATACGTTACAGCAAATTAATATAGAATGACAGGTACCGGTACTATACGTGTGCATAATTTAAAGCAGTCGGCTTGCCTACTTTCTGATATATTGGCATTTGGATAAAATAAATTGAGAGCATTTATTAACAGTTGGCAGCCCTGGTGGCTAATAAGAATACGCTCAGTCATGTCTGTTTATGTACACATAGCACACACGTAATTTGGTAGAATTCCAATTGATAGTGTAGAAGTTATATGCATTTAAAAATTGGACTAATCAGCAGGCTTATAATCATTTTGGCAGCACTGCCATATATGGCCTCCTGGAAATTAAACTGAAATATTATTATCTATATGTGTGCAATTTTTAAATAGCTCCCATTCATATCTTCCAAGATAACTAACATGGGGCTCAAATTTCAATTGCGATTTTTCAGCAGTTGGTAGCACTGATATCATTTTCAAATACGGCATTGAGATATTCAGGTATAGATCTTTCCTCCTACCAAATTTTGTTTCGATTGCTGCAGCGGTTTAGGGGGAGGGGACACACACACAGCCAGACTGACAGACGGACAGACAGACATACAGACATTTGCCCGGATCGATCTCATAAGTCTACATTTTCCTCATTTTTGCAAAATGTGAAAAGTAGACTAAAAATAATTACCCGCTGCTAGTAGATATGCTTAAAGCTCACGACGTCATTTTTAGCCTACTTTCGAATTTTGCAAAAAATGAAAGTAGACTTATGGGATCTACACAGGGCCAAAAATTGTGTGTCTGTCAGTGTGTGAGTGTATGTACTCTGAAAACCTGTGTCCCCCCCACTGTTTAAATTCGAACACAGTGAAACCGAATTGAACGAAATTTGGTACAGGGGTAGCACTGGCAAAGGGTACCTCAGTGTCATGTATTATATTACCGCCATCTTGACGGAAACGCAATGGCGGCTACCCAAATGTTAAAAGCGTAAATCAAATTAAGACTAACCTGATCATCAGATCTCTACCAAATTTTGCAACAACATATATTTATATAGGGAGCGTCTTTTGACTAAACTACAAGGTCATCAGCCCAATAGTTTGCAGATGGCAGCATTGTATGTGTGCAAATCGATTCCCCCTATCAATTCAAACACGGTGAATCAGAAATGAACGAAATTTGGTACAGAGGTAGCAGCAGCAAAGGGCACCTCAGTGTTGTGTATTATATAGCCGCCATCTTGACGAAAACGTAATGGCGGCCACCCAAATGTTAAAAGCTTAAATCAAATTAAGACCAACCTAATGATCTGATCTCTACCACATTTTGCAACATTATACCTTTATGTAAGAAGACTCTTTTGACCAAACTACTAGGTCATCAGGCCAATAATTTGTGGATGGCGGCCATGTATGAGTGCAAATCGATTCCCCCTATCTATTCAAACACGGTAAAACCGGATTGAACGAAATTTAGTACAGAGGTAGAACTAGCAAAGGGCACCTCAGTGTCATGTTTATAATCGCCACCGACTTGACGGAAACGTAATGGCGGCCACCTAAAATTTAAAAGCTTATTTCAAATTACGACCAACCAAATCATCTGAAATCTACTAAATTTTGCAACAATATACCAAATTTTGCAACAACATATATTTATATAGAGAGCATCTTTGACCAATCTACAAGGTTATCAACCCAATAGTTTGCAGATAGTGGCCATGTATGTTAGCAAATCGATTGTACAAAATTTCAGGGTGATATCAGAAAAAGTTTCGGAGGTTTAGAATGCCGGTAAAATATTTCGCATAGCCGCCATCTTGAGGTCATATAAACAATTGAACTAAATTAGATATCAGTGCATTACAATGTGTACAAACATTTGCTGTTCCAAGTTTCATTGCGTTTGGATGAATATATTGTGAGAAAAGTCTATTAAAAGTCTCAAATTCGCCTGGCCGCCACGTTGGTTTTGAAGTTACCAGGGTTTTAAAAGTCTCATGGGTGACTTCTAGTAGTGCCCTTTATCATCGTACACAATGTTAGGGTGATATCAGTAATGGGTTTGGAGATATTGAATGCTGGTGAGATATTTCGCACAGCTGCCATGTTGGATTGGTGAGACGTAATGAAATTTGAAGGCCACGGTCGGGGTCGGCTAAAATGGAGCTATGACCTTACCGAGTTTCATTGAAATCGCCCTAGCCGTTAAAAAGTTATTAGGGGGGGGGGGAGGTGCTCACAGACAGACAGACACACACATACGCACACACTTACACACACACGGACAAAAGGTGATCTCATTAGCCTATTTTTTTTCAAAAAATGAAAATAGGCTAAAAATACGAATTACAGTGCTGTTTCTTAAGTAAACAAGATGATCGGTAAAGAACACATAGCCTACCTTCTCCTAAATGCTTGGGTATTGCTATAACTCTTGTACACAAGGCACTACTGCAAGTTTATATTTTTAAGTTTCAAAAACCTGTACAGTACAAAATGAATATGGCGGCCAAGCGAATTTGAAACATTTTAGTAGACTTTTCTTGCGATTTAACCATCTGATCGGAGTGAAATATGGTACATTAAATGTTTATACATATTGTAATGCACTGGCATCTAATTTAGTTCAATTGTTTACATTACCTCAAGATGGCGGCTGTGCGAATTTTTAAAATTATGTTTTTATTTCTTGTGTCGTAATCATGCGATGGAAGTGAAAGTTTGAATAATGAACCTACGCAATAATTTTCCTTTAATTGTACATAACTCTATGGCCTAGACATATAACAATCCAACATGGCAACTATCCGAAATATTTAGACGGTTCTCAATATCTACGATTCTTTTACAGCAATGAAACTGAAATTCTTTATGTTCATAGAGGCTATGAACATAAGGTGACCTATAGGACTTTCAATAACCTGGTGAGCACTAATCCAACATGGCGGCGTCGCGAATTATAAATATTTAAATGGACGTTTCTCGCGATTTAACCTTCCGAATGCAGTGAAAATCGGGACGGTAAATGCTTAGGTTATAAAAATGTCAATCCACAGGCATATAATTTATTTCCATTGTCTTCATAACCAGAAGATGGCAGCTGTGCTAAATGTTAAAATCACATTTTTACTTTTTGTGTACTAATCATTGCGATTGAAGTTTGAATAGGCACACCTACACAATAATCTTCATGTAATTGTACATAACTTTAAGTCCTACATATATAAAAATCCAATATGGCAACCATCCGAAGTATAAGACGGTTCTCAATATCTACGAATCTATTAGAATCAAACTGAAATTTTGTGTGTTGATGGAGGCAATTGACATGGAAATAGGCTTTAGTTCTTCACGGAACTACTTGTTGATAGTACTAGAGATAATGATGAAACAACTTCCTACTTAAAGACAAACTGTTGTTGAGAAAATTTAAAGACTTAAAAACATTGTAGTAAAAATTCATTGTTCCACTCATGCAGATTGTGCATTCCAATACAGAGAACTACTAAGCTTTCGTATTTGAAGAAATACATTGTTGTAGGTATTCAAATTGTGCACCTATCTCAATAGATATATTGTTGTGATCAGAATAATTTGCATGGAGAAAAAAAATCGTATACCTTTTTGTTTTACGTTCATACAGTATTGGTCTAAATTCTGAAAGGCAGTATTTCAAAGTTATAGAGGACAGTCACACCTCACCAGGGGTGGGGGGGCACACCTGAGATTTTATGAACCACTGGTTTAGACAATATTGAAATATGAGAATCATTTCTCAGGATTGTTTAAGTAATGTAGAAATAGAAGCTCTTCAGTCGATCAACACCAGTGTACTCAATTAAAATGGGCGGTTGTTTCAATTAATTTCCTTGTGCCTGAAATAAATACATGAATCATTTGTACACTTTACTAACTGTACCCAGCATGCGTTGCAATCACAAAGAAAGAAAGAAAGTGTTTGTAATGTAAGCTTGCCACGGTGAGTGAGTGGATAGCATGTCGGTCTACTAACCCCAAGATTGCAGGTTCGATCCTGGCCGTGGTAAGTGATTTTTGAAAGGCGGCAAAAATACGACACGCATGTCATACGATGTTGGCATGTCATTTGAATTCAGTAGGCCGTGTTCATAATGGCAAAATTAATCTCGCGAGTTTCCGCCAACACAAAGTTCCTCATTTCTCTACTAGAAAGCACTATAGTGTTCAAGGAGCTTAGATATCTAACCTCCTTGACTTTCATAGTGATTCAAGGAACAACGAAATTCCACATGCAAGCTACCCTTTGGGTGTCAAATTACAAAGCTTGCACCCGGCACCCGAGGCCATATGATATTATTATTATTATTATTGTGATTGCACAACAACTCACCAATGTTCAATTGTTGATACAATTCGCTCGCCAACACTCATTTGTGTTCCACCGATTGTAAAATGAATTTACTAATTCAGAAACATTGGTTGGTTGGTTCTTAAGTTTAGGGGCTGCGACAACGCGATCATGTAGCCCCGTGTACTTTGGGTGTGTGTAGAATCTGTCTGATAACCGGTGTTAATTGTGATGACTGTATTAGTGTGTGTTATCTGTTTTTAATTTAAGTACTGCAACTTAGAATTTTTCAAATAGTTCCCACTTTTGCAGCCAAGCGCCACCGTCAACGACTACTAGGCCAAGTTCAGAACTTAGCTACTAGACGCCACCGCAGTCGGCTCTTGGCAACGAACGTAGAAACCTAAGAGCGTTGTTTACATTCTTAACCTATCCAATTTAGCTTCACACAGGTGCAATTAGTGGAAGGTTCTTTAACATGCCATACATCAATGACATGGGTCCGCCGGCTTTACTTCCCCTCCGAGGAAGGCGCACTGAGGGATTTTAACGCTCTTATAAATCCGACGGTTTCGGCCGGGTTTGAACCCGCTATCTTGGGCATAGAAGCTCAGCATGCTACCGACTACACCACCGAAGCCGACCTCCGAATCATTAGCAGGCGTGCGAACAAAAACTCACCAAACTTTCATCGCAGTCAGTTGAATAGTATATAAACGCACATGGGACAGACAGACAAATAAGCAAACTATCACCAAATATTTGGTACCCCGTGGTGTTAGAGTAGCACGCCTGCCTCGCACCTGGAGGTCCCAGCTTCGACTCCCAGCTCCGTCAGGGATTTTAGAAACTGACGTGAGGACTGAAACGGGGTGCACTCGGCATCGTTAGGACAATTGATTAGCTGTCTGACAGTGAAGCAGCGCCCCGATCACGGAGAACAAGATTAACGGCCAAGGGGACCCGATGCGCTGACCACATGTCACCCCATAATCTGCAAGCCAAATGGCAGGACGGGTTGTATGGAATTGCGCCCAAGCTTCACTACTGACCCTGGTCATTAGCATCAACATTCGAAATGTGGCAATGGAACTGCGCCCATTGAGAGCGGTCAGGTAGGTTCCCTCCCTCCACCCCTCTACCGAATTATGTTGTGTCGAGTGGTGTGAATTTGAAGTGACTCATTTCAAATCGGTTGTATCTTGATTGCGAACAAGTCAAAAACAGTCCAGATTGCGAACAACTAAATATACCCTGTCCAGATTGCGGACAAAAGATTAGTGTTGGCCTGAGATTCATAAAACAGGTACAGTTTTCAAAACAGACTAATATTTAATTTTTGTTCTAGCAATATGAGCATTAACTGGTAGGCTACATTGGGATGTTTTCGACAACCTAACCATATTTTAAAAATAGTTTTGTTATTTCAAATATTTAATAACCTAGTTTGAGGTAATCTTACCATTTTTTTTATTGTATAACAAAACTAGAGGGGTAGTTATTTATGGTGGATTAGAGAGAGTTGTATTATTATTATTATTATTATTATTATTATTAGTGTAGTCTCCGTGGCTTAGGCAGCAGCGCGCCGGCCTCTCACCGCTGGGTTCCGTGCTTCAAATCCTTGTCACTCCATGTGAGATTTGTGCTGGGCAAAGCGGAGGAGGGACAGGTTTTTCTCCGGGAACTCCAGTTTTCCCTGTCATCTTTCATTCCAGCAACACTCTCCAATATCATTTCATTTCATCTGCCATTCATTAATCATTGTCCCAGAGGAGTGCGACAGGCTTCGGAAGCCAGCACTATGCCTATCCTCACCGCTAGATGGGGGCTTCATTCATTCCAACCCTGAACTGGTCCAATGACTGGAAAAAGGCTGTGGATTTTCATTATATACAGGCCTACGAGAAAAATTAAGGACATGTTTAGGTCCGCTAAAGATAAGCGACATCATCATACCGCGGTAGGGGTTTATAAAATCCCGTGTGATTGTGGCCATGTATATATTGGAACAACGAAAATAAGTATTGCCACTCGCCTCAAGGAGCACGAACGACACAGCCGGCTGGGACAACAGATAAATCCACTGTTGCAGCACACTCGCTACTCGCAGGTCACGATATAAGATATGGAGACACCGAATTTCTGTCCACCACGGTGTCTTATCATGCCAGGCTACCTGAAGCGAACTAACAGCTTCAATCATAAAGAGGAAGCAGAACGTGTGAACAGAGCTTGGCTTCCAGTCCTTAATCCCCTCAAGCCTGCCCTCATTGACCGTCGTAGACGAGAAGATGCAACAGAAGAGTAGCCCTGTCCTTGATGCATTACTTTTATGTGGTACGCCGTTGCTATGGTAGCCTCTATGTGCGGGTTGTTGACTATTTATAGATCTTCTGTTTACTTGTTTTACCTCGCTTAATGTAACCTGTGAACATGCTGAACGCAGTCTTCAGCGAATCGTCAGGACGACAAAATGTCCTTAGAACACGGCCTATAATCCCGCAAAACAGCGATTCCTATTTCAATGCCGGTCGTGAAAGTCTGAAATTTTACTTTATTAGTTAACCTTTGTAACGAGTCAGACTTCCAACCAATATGTTTAGCCAATTATCATTTAAGCCGGCCCCGTGGTGTTGGGGTAGCGCGCCTGCCTCTCACCCGGAGGCCCCGGATTCGATCCCTGGCTCCGTCAGGGATTTTAAAACTGACGTGAGGGTTGGAACGGGGTGCACTCAGCCTCGTGAGGACAATTGAGTAGCTGTCTGACAGTGAGGCAGCGCCCCGATCACGAATACCAAGATAAACGGCCGAGGGGACCCGACGCGCTGATCACGCGTCACCCCAATATCTGCAGGACAAATGGCTGGGCAGCGGTCGCTTGGTCGGCCTTAGCCCGTCATGGGCTGGATAGTGCCAGGGGTTGACTTTTTTGTTGACTATTTATATTTATGGAATAATAGGCTTATGAGATCATCTTTTGTCAGTGTGTTTGTGTACATGTGTGTGTGTGTTACCCCCTAATAAAATTTAAACGGGCGAAGCGATTTCAATAAAACTCAGTAAATACAAACTACTACCATGTCCGCCCTCGACCTTGCCTTTCAAATTGTATTACGTCTCACAAATTTAACATGGTGGCCAAGCGAAATATTTCACTAGCATTCTATATCTCCGCAACAGTAATAGGTAACACCCTGAAATGTTGTACGGTTCAACTAGAAGTTCATTTATTTGACTTTCAAAATACTGTTAAATACTAAACGAACATGGCGGCCAAGTGAACATTTAAATGGACTTTTCTCATGATTTAACCATCCTCAAGTTGGCGGCTGTGTGAAATTTTAAAATTAAGTTTCTATTTCTTGTGTCCTAATCATGCGATCAAAGTGAACGTTTTAATAATGAACCTACGCAATAATCTTCATCCAATGGTACATAACTCTACGGCCTGCACTTAAAACAATCCAAAATGGCGACCATCCGAAATATTTAGACGGATTTTAATACTTGTATCTACGAATCTATTACAGCAACCAAACTAAAATGTTGTATGTTGATAGAGCCTATTAGCATAAGTTCTCCTATTTATCACTGGTGAGCACCGCGCCAACATGGCGGCGACGCAAAATTTAAATATTTGCATGGATTTTTCTCGCGTCTTACATCCGAGGGCTGTGAAACTTCGCACGGTATATCTTCATACAAGCCTTAATATACTGACGTCTAATTTAATGGAATTTTATGAGAACTAAAAATGGCAGCTGTGCAATTTTTTAAAATCTTATTTTCATTTCTCGTGTCCTAGGCAAGACCAGTAGGGTAGATGAAAATAGGCTATTTAGTTATTCACGGAACTACTTGTTATTATTACGTTAGTCTATTTTAATTCTCTTAGTGTTGTGATTTTTGTTGTTGTTGGTACTTTTTATGTGTTTAAGTATTAAAACCCTTAAGAATCGTTAACTTGTAACGTATCAAGCTTCTGAAGTGATTGCGTTGTACCATCTGATTCATTTACCCCGTACAATCTATGTTTTGGTGTCCCGCATGTATTAATGATGAATGGGAGGCCTAGCCTAGTAACTGAATTCTGAGGGTTATCCTTTAATGCAAGTAGGTAACGCCAGAATACCAGGAGATAATAACCAGACAGCCGCTCACTATATGTTGCTCATTGCTCTCGTCTAATGCGCCCCATTGCGTTATGAAACCTCGATCTTCGACGTCATTACGACCATTTTCTCCATAGACTAGTATGATGCCCGTGTACTCGTTGTTGCTGAATACACCAGCCATCGTCGATATGTTGTCAGCAACTGTCATGTTTTTGTACCACATATGAGCCTATTACGCTCTCAAGTGTGCGGTTTCATAACACAATGAGGCGCATTAGAGGGGTAGCGTTGAGGATCATGTAGCGAGTGGCCGTCCGGTTGACGTAATCTGCCAGCATGCAGTGAGTGTGAACCCTGTGGAAATTAGTTATTAGACATCCCATACAGCAGTAATATATGTGGGACACTTATTGGTAGATTGAAAGGGGCGAATGAGCTACCTGGTAGACTGTGATGTTATTAACCTTTATAATTCTAATTTACTATTTATGTAATGAACTTTTGTAGTAGGTTAGTCTGGTTAAACATTTGACCTAACACTAAAATCTGACTGAATTGATAATGTGGTTACTTACCTGATTTCCAATTCTTTTCGCTCCCCACTGTGGATAAATATTTCAATATTTTCGATAGTCTCTTGTCTTTTATTTCTATCTTTTTGCCCTTTTTTCTACGATTTAAGTTAGTTGGCGTTATTGTTTTCATTCTATATTCATCTTTAGTGAGCAGGGCGGCCAGTCAACACTGTTGGAGAGTAGGGCGCCGCGACTGATAAGTAAACATTACAAATATTTTTATAGTGCATGCCAATTTGTTAATTTATTTTATGTTCGACGATGTCGAAATGTGAACATTATATGTCAGAAAACTATATCATAATGAGGCTCATTAGAACACTATTTTTCATTATGAAACAGTTTCTCCCACCAATCAGAGCTCAAGAAACTGTTGTGTGACCAATTAGGTACGGATACCTTCGCGCATGCGCTCAAAATCCATTGCCAAGCACACTGAGCACATGTGTCGGTCGGTCAGAGAGCTTGCAAAACAGAGATATCCTACCCATCGCTGCACTCCGATCACAAAATTCTAGGGACTGAATCTCAACAGATATTTATGAATATTTATGTTAAAACATATAATAAAGTTATAGTTATCGTTGAACATAAACAGTCGTATGCAACTCGCCTAAAATGGTAATTAAGAGACTCGTATGGAAATTTTAAAACTCGCTTACGCTCGTTTTATAAACATACTCGTGTCTTAATTATTGCCAATATAGGCTCGTTACATAATGTACTATATTAATACATTGTGCTACTCTAATTTGTATACACGTGCATATACAACATTAACCACGTAAATTCATAAATCCCTTTAAGACAAAAATTAAACATAACGTACAACGATATTCAAATTCTGAATCGTATTTAAAAACACCAAAGACTAACTACATTAGAAGGACAATAATATTATTAAATATCTAAACCTCAACACAGTGATCAGGATCTGAAGATGGCCACTTGAGACTCAAAACGCGTAATCCTAAATTGCCCCATTTAATAATGATAACTACTTACTACATATATTTTCTTAAGTAGTATATTTACATATTTATACTTTGTACCCCGCCCATTCATTGGGTATATTCATGTTGACCGACTGAAGAGCTACAAATGACAGTATTCATCTTTACTATCACCCAAATAATTAGGCGAAGGTATCCTAAATATGAAACTTGGACTGTTGGTTCAGGGGGAAAAAGGATAAAAGGAAGGAAGCTTGTAGTTTAACGTGACCGTTAATATCGCGATCATAAGCCACGGGACCTCCGTTTTACGTGGAATCCGAACCACAGGACATGGCATTTCACATCGAAAATTCCACATGCATTGACCGGGAATCGAACCCGGTCCGCCTTGGTGAGAGGCATACAGCTAGACCGCTGAGCCACCACGCGAAAAAGGATATAAAAGTATTTGAGATGTTGTGTTAGAGGACAATGATGAAGTTTGGACAGAATAACTAATGATGAGGTATGAAGACGAGTAATAGAGTAGAGATATTTCTGGCGAATACTAATGAAGAGAAGAGATAGGTTGGTTGGGTACGTACTAAGGCACCCAAAGACGGCGGGGTGGAGGGGGGGGGGCTGTGGCGCAGCGGTCAAGCTGTTTGCTTCCCACCAATGTAGACCGCGTTCGATTCCCGGTCAAACATGAGGAATTTACGAAGTGAAATGCCATGTCCTGTGGTTCGGATTCCACGTAAAATGGAGGACCCGTGGCCCATGATCGCGAGATTAACGGTCACGTAAAACTACAAGCTTCTTTCTTTAAGGCAACCAAGAATAGCAAACTAGAGTTATGGAAGGAAGTGTCGAGGAAAAGAACGGTATGGGTATACAAAGTTTAGAATATGTTAAACAGATTGCCTAGGATGTATGATTTGGTAGCAATACAGAAATAAAACGATTAGCTTAGGACAGGGGGCGTGGATAGCTGCATTAAGTCAGTCAAAAGACTTACGACTTAACCTAGATATCTCGTCCCTTAAAATAACAATCACCACTACCAGACTCACGACGGGTATCTTTTAAGAATCAATAATATTGCATCGCACTCCCAGGGCTTTGTCTTGTAATTTCTGCAAGCACAATACACTGGTAGCCTCATACTTGAGACTCATGTGTTAAATCTTGTAATTAGTACAAGTTCATGAGCTATATAAGTACGGGCCACCATTGTGTACAGCTCCAGAGGTCATCCACGAACAATGGTGCGGAATTGAATGGCCTCTCTTCCAGATGGGGCAATGTGAAGTGACTAAAACAAAAGACAGCATCACAAGGGTAGTATTGCCCAACAGAGTGTGCTACATCTAAAATCGCTTGTAATATTTCTGTTTTATTATAGATTATAGTAAATTTCAATTTATTGTAACCCAATTATCCATTATCGATCTATCCTGATGCCCTATTTCTTTGAGGTGCCAGACGTCTCTTTCATTCATGATATCTCCTGTCTTCTACACAAGGCCCAAAAGTAGGTCGAGTGTGAGTAGTTCCTCCTATTTATTTTCAGCCTGGTTAGTGCCACACCATTAAGGACTCACGGCTGGTGAGCTGGGAATTTGACGACTCGGAGGGATTCATGAGCTGGGTCTGTTTTTCATTTATGTATTGCCATTGAGGCGGACACACTCCTCATTCTCGTTTCTAACTGTCTTTCATGGCTCTACTTCATTCCAAGTCCTTCCATCCTCATTCTTCGAGAGTTGAATGTATTTATTTTTACTGTCTTTTATTTCCCTGATTCCTTTCTACTTCGAGCATGTATAACTTCATCAAGTTGGATTTACAGCGCGATACACTTGTCCGTAGTCTATTCAATTACTTACAGGTGCAATACGGTAAATTATTAACCAACCAAACGCAATAAAACGTGGTACAGTATATGTTTATACACATTGAAATGCACCGACATCAAACTTCGTTCAATTGTTTACATAACCACAGAATGGCGGATGTGCGAAATATTTCACCGGCATTCTATATCTCTGAAACTATTAGCGGTATCACCCTGAAATTTTGTACGGAGATAAAGGGCACTACTGGAAGTTCACCTATAAGACTTTCAAAAACCGGTTAACTACAAAACGAACATGGCGGCCAAGCGAATTAAAAATTTTAATAGACCTTTCTCGCGATTTAATGTTCCAAACGCAATGAAATCTGGTACAGGAAATGTTTATACACATTGTAATGCACTGGTATCCAATTCAGTTCAATTGTTTACATAACCTCAAAATGGCAGCTGTGCGAATTTTAAAATTAAGTTTTTATTTCTTGTGTCGTAATCATGCATTCGAAGTGAAAGTTTGAATAATGAACCTACGCAATAATTTTCTTTAATGGTACATGACTCTATGGCCTATGCATTTAACAATCCTACATGGCGACCATCCGAAATATTTAGACGGCTCTGAATATCTACGAATCTATTATAGCAATCAGTCTGAATTTCTATACGTTCATAGGGGCTATGAACATAAGTTCACCTATAGGACTTTAAATAACCTGGTGATCACTAATCCAACATGGCGGCGACGCGAAGTATAATTATTCACATGGACTTTTCTCGCAATTTAACCATCTTAGTGCAGTGAAACCTGGTACAGTAAAGCCTTATACGAATGTTAATCCACTGGCATCTAATTTATTTCAATTGTTCCCATAACCACAAGATGGCAGCTGTGCAAAATTTTAAAATCTCCTTGTTACTTCTTGTGTCCTAATCATGCGATTGAAATTTGAATGCTACACGCACACAATAATCTTCATGTAACAGTACATAACTCTAGGACCGACATATATAAAATCCAACATGGCGACCATCCGAAATGTTTAGTCGGTTGTCAATATCTACGAATCTATTACAGCAATCAAACTGAAATTTTGTATGTTCATAGTGGCAGTTAACATAAGTAGGATATATGAAAATAGGCTGTATAGTTCTTCACGGAACTACTTGTTTGTAATGGGTGCAATTTAGACGTCTTGTTCACATAGTTCTCTCTCATTTTAAAATTGTTGCATCTACCTTTTTGAAAGGAAACAATGTTTAAATTATTCAATATCTGGAATGCTCATACAAAGTTATCATTCTGGAGTCAAATATACTTACGATTTTTAACCCCGCACAAATGGTGTGATTAATGAGAAATGGCTTATTCATGTACATAAGTCTGTGGGTAGGCTACTATAGCTGCATATTAGGGAATAGTATTGCTGTATTTACATGACTATTATCTCATATTGGGTGGCTTTGGTGGCGTATTTGGTAGCATGCTGAGCTTCTATGCCGAAGGTCACGGGTTCAAACCCAGCCGAAGTCATCGGAGTTTTGAAGAGCGTTAAATATCCCTCAGTATGACTTCCTTCGGAGGGGAAGTAAAGCAGGTGGGCCTATGTCATAGGTCATAGATTTATGTGATGTAAAAGAACCTTCCACTAACTACACTTGTGTGAAAGTAAAATTTGATTAACGCTATTAAGTTCCAACGGTCACCGTCTGGTTGCGGGGGTATCTATTAGCCAAGTTTGCAGCTAGGTGCCGTTGATGGTAGCATTTGGTAGAACTACTTCAGAATGACTGTCTGTAGTCCTTACCTGAATTGCATATAACACACAATAATACAACCATCACAATTAACACCGGAAATCAGGCAGATTCTACACGCATCCAAAGTACACGGGGCTGCATGACCGCGATGTCGCAGCCCCTAAACAGAGGAACTAACTAATCTATCTCACCCAGTTAAAGTAAATACAGCAGCGTATAATCCCAGCAAAATGTCTAATGAGATGCATTGATTGAGAACACATTGGGCTTCTTCTTTACTCCCTAAAGTATTTCGTAAGTTAGGTCAAAAGCTTGAAATGGCAGACTTGGAATATCAATACTACACCAATCCGTGTATAATTAATGAAGAGCCGGTATGCTTAAAGTTCCATAAGCCTTTTCTATTCAATCGGCTTCAAGTAACACGACGTGGTGGAAAGTACAACTATTGGTAAAGAGGTTAGCTCAAAGTATATGGTGTCTAAAAAGAAAGCAATGGAAAAAAACAAATATAATTATAAATGTGACTAGGATGAAAAATATATTAAAATCATTATGCAATTTTAATTTAAATGACATTGAATGAATATAAATTTAATAAATACGACAACTTACTTGACAAGTTGACGTTAAGACAATGTTTCTTTTAGAAAATGATTTGTCTATTGTTTAATATTTTTGGGTATAGCAAAGTCCAAGAACTCAAATAGACGGTAGTAAGAAATGAAATAACGTCAGTGCTAGTTATGGAAAAAGACGTAAATACGAATGGAGCGCTACTCTTAACAGATCCTGTACGCGTCTGAGTGTTGAATCGGCAGGCAGTTTAAAGCAGCCAGGAGGGATGCGATCCAGCTAGCAGTGAAAATGGTGGTGCAACCTATCTTGTCTTGTGTTAAATGAACAGGTAGTTTAAAGCTATTATCAAAGAGAACAAAATATATCTACAATGGCATTTCATATGCCAGTTGCAAGTACCGATGGTAGATGTCGCATTCAACACTACTCTTGGTCCTCCCACAGGAGGTGTGCTTCATTTCCCGAGTTTACGTGAGACAGAGTTAGGTGTGATGATTGTGTTACGCGATTTCCGGCTATAAATTTGTTCCTAACACCAACACTCCTTCGTCAGTTGTGTGTAGTCGTCATTTTGAGAGTCCCGCACCGTAGGTTCGATCGTTTAATCGTGCACCACGGTTGCGAGGGCAGCTGTAGCAAGTCCAGACATCGTAGGTTCGAAACAATCCTGAGTGTGGTTTTTCTACACTCTGTCCAGGCAAATGCCGGGATATTACTTGACCCATGCTAGTAACGCACATGATAGGGACTTCTTTGCCTCTGATACCAACGATGATAGCCAATTAACTACGGAATCAACCGTCCAGTGCATATTCATAAGTTATATTTGAAAAAATGGGTATCATAAAGTTTTCTTGCGATTCTGTTGAATCATTCTTCAGTACATCCCCAGGGGCTCACTACTAATGGGATGTGGGTTTGGTGTCCACGGGACCCCAGTTGAGTGTGGTATTGCTTTCACTTACTTGTGCCGGGCTCCTTTCTGTCATCTTTCCTGTCGACCACCCTTGGTCACCACTCGTTCACTTACGACATTACGACACTTCCCCTCCTTCAGGGGATTACAACTTGCGGGACGCTGGTTTGCGATCAGGGGACCCCAGCTGAGTTCGCGATTGCTTCCACTTAATTGTGCCAGGGTCCTCTCTGGCATATTTACTGTCGGCCTCCCTTGGTCAACTCTTGTTCTCTACCGACCCTGACTGTATGAGGATATCCGAGGTGTAAGGAGTCTTTCAAATTCCCGCCTTAATTGGACCTTGTTTCATGTTTCCTGATACCCTCATTCTTCGAAGGGTCAGATCTCTTGTTTTTCCTTTCATCATATCTCCTCCCTTCTGCACGAGGTCATAAAGGAGGCAGGGTGTGTGTAGCTCCACCACTGGAGGTGCTACACCGTCAAGGGCTCACGGCTGTTGAATTTGGAATGATACCTGATCTGGATCTTTTCCCCCCTTTTTCCAGTGATTCTAGGGCGGTCTCTCTCCTATTTCCCTTCCTATCTGCCTTTGATGGCACATCTTACCAAATCCGTCAATTCTCATTTTTTGAGGGTTGAGAGCATTTCATTTACCTGCATTTTATTTCCCTTATTCCGTCCTTTTTTTCCTTTTGTTCTCCTAATCCGCAATTTAGTTGTGAGTTGTAGTTATTTTTAGTCCTAGTGTTCATTTTATCATCATCCTTCATTTTCAACCCAAAGAATTAAGAGGCCTATAGCCTCCATGTTAGGCCCTTAACATCAACTATCATCATCAAATTACAATTTCAGCGATACGTTTTCCTTCAATGAAAACTGAAAGTCTGGTTTAAGTTGTATTCACTGTGGAAAGAATTTATTGTATGAAATGTTTGGATTGCATTTCTCAGAACTGTAATCCTCTCCACTCATTTACCCGACCGCAGCAGCGGTCTTGCCAGTGTCATTGTAGAGAAATCGGTATCACCGATTACGATTATTATTGCGGAAGCCGAAGTACCGGTTGCTTCCAAAAAACTCATGTACTAACACTAACCAATCAGCAGAAAAGTTAATAAAGGTTTATAAAAATCGAGTGAAACTAATGGAATTCTATTTTAATAAGGTGCAAAGGTATGTTTAGTTTCTGTCATTTAATATCACGCTATTTTATTTTGTGGCCGGCCCCGTGGTGTTGGGGTAGCGTACCTGCCTCTCACCCAGTAGCCCCGGGTTTGATTCCCGGCTCCGTCAGGGATTTTAGAAACTGACGTGAGGGCTGGAACGGGGTGCACTCAGCCTCGTGAGGACAATTGAGTAGCTGTCTGAGAGTGAGGCAGTGCCCCGATCACGAAAACCAAGATTAACGGCCGAGGGGACCCGATGCGCTGATCACGCGTCACCCCAATATCTGCAGGCTGAATGGCTGGGAAGCGGTCGCTTGGTAGACCTAGGCCCTTCATGGGCTGTAGTGACAGGGGTTGTTATTAATATATTATTTTGTGATATAAGTTGCATTTTGATCTTGAGGAAATTATATTGACAAAACGTGTCAAGTCTTTGTTATGCTATACTGGGTTCACAGTGCTGTGTGAGCAGTTGAGTAACTAACGGGATATCATGTAAAGAACCTCATTTTCTATACCGGTAATGCAGAGCCTAACTGGCATCCAGTCGGCCGTGTCTCGACTTGAGCTAATGTTGCCATGGAAACTATCTGCCTTGCTATTCCTTCATGAGTATATTTTATGACATTACTAGCTGTACCCGGCATGCGTTGCAATGCCAATCAAAGAAAGTGCTGGCGTTGTAACTTTGTTTCTTGAAGTGCTCTTGGATTCCCAATATTTGTTTATTTTCCGTTAACCACATCTAAACTATTGTAAAATTTGATTTACTATCTCAAAAAAACAAAAATCATGGGAGCGTGCTCAACAACTCACACAAGTTTCATCGCAATGAAATAAATGGTATATGAACGCATACGGGACTTAGTTGACAAGATTCGAGCGCCGTCACGCATGTGTTGAATATACTCGTACGCTACCTATTGTAAAATGGATTTACTAAGTCGAAAACCTTCCCTGGCGTGTACACAGGAACTCATGAACGTTTCATCGCAATCGGATGAATGGCATATGAACGCATACGGGATTTTGTTTAAACGATTCACGCGCCTTCACTCATTTGTTGAATCTTCTTGTGCGCCACCCATTGAAAAACGGATTTACTAATTCATACACCTTCGCAGGACTGTACTCAACTCACCAACGTTTTATCCCAATCGGATGAATGGTATACGAACGCATACGGGACTAGGTTGAAACGATTCAGGAGCTCTCGCTCATTAGTTGAATCAACTCATGCGCTACCAATTGTAAAATGGATTTACTAAATCAGAAATCTTTGCGGGAGTGGAAACAATATTACTCTAAATTTCATTGCAAACGCATGAATGGTATATGAAGACATACGATTTTTCTTAAAACGATACGCGCGCCGTTACTCATTTGTTGAATCTACTCGTGCGCTACCTATTGTAAAAAGGATTTACTAAGTCAGACACCTTTCCTGGAGTGTGCACAACAATCCAACCAAAGATTGTTTAATCGATTCGCGTGCCGTCGACCATTTGTTGAATCTACTTATGCGATGCCTATTGTAAAGTGGATGTACTAAGCCAGAAAACTTCCCTGAAGTGTACACAACATCTCACCCAAGTTTTATCGCTATCGGACGAATGGTATATGAACGCATACGGGACTTGGTTGATACGCTTCGCGCGTCTTCGCTCATTTGTTGAATCTACTTGTGCGCTACCTATTGTAACATGGACTTACTAAGCCTGAAACTTTCCCTGGAGTGTACACAACAACTCACGCTAGTTTAGTCGCTATCGGACGAATGGTATATGAACGCATACGGGACTATATTGAAACACTTCGCGCGTCGTCCCTCATTCGTTTAATCTACTTGTGCGATACCTATTGTAATGCGCATTTACTAACCGAGGAACATTCCCTGAAGTTTACACAACATCACACCCAAGTTTCATCGCTAACAGACGAATAGTATATGAACGCATATGGGACTTTGTTGAAACGCTTCGCGCTTCGTCGCTCATTTGCTGAATCTACTCGTGCCCTACCTATCGTAAAGTGGATTTACTAAGCCAGAAACCTTGCCTGAAGTGTACACAACCTTTCACCCAAGTTTCATTGCTACCGGACGAATGGTATGTGAACGCATACAGGATTTTGTTGAAACGCTTCGCCCGTCGTCACTCATTTGTTGAATCTACTCGTGCGCTACCTATTTTAAGTGGATTTACTATGCCAGAAACCTTCCCTGATGTGTAAAGCCCTGCGCGGATGTGGATATCCGCAACATTTTTCGCCATGCGGATATACTTTGCATGGCTTTGCGGATAGCGGATAAGCCGCGGATAATGTTAGGAGTAAATTTGCGGATAGTTTTTAGAATTCAATCCGAACTTGTTGAATATCATGGGAAAAGTTGGGTAATTGTGCGAAGCGGGTGATCGTGCACATCTATGTTTTTCGAGTTGGTAGTACAACTAGCATCTCAGTTCATTGCTACCCTCAAGCTGTCATCGTACCTATCACATCAGATAGGGAAAGGGACAGTCAGCATGATGCCAGTTGCTATGTGATAACCGTGAGGCTTGGATGAAGAAACTTAACATGTTGCATTTTATTTTCTGTAGCCACAAATACGAAGGTAAGCCTACAGTTGTGATTCAATTATTTAAAATTAAATGTAGTTTTAAATGCCAGTGTTTACAGTGGTTTTGTATGTATTTATTTTTCAATATAAAACAGTAGATTAGTTTACCGGGATTGAGTGAGTTACCTTTTAAAAGCAGAGTGGGGTAATGGTGCGCAGAGCATATATGATACAAGTAAATACAACGCGACATTAATGACGAAATATTTCGTGTTTGTCCTCCAGATGCCAAGAAATTATTCGCGGAAAACGGAGAAAAACTCCTACCCAGCAGAAAATGTGCAGAAAGCTCTACGTGCAATTAGGTATGATGGGAAGAAAATATGGGAAGTGGGGAGAAGTTTCAACGTTCCCCCAGTCAATCCTGCGAAAGCAGTTGCTGCAAAATTGTCTTGCTCCACCTCGTCTAGTCCGTAAAGCTGTTTTTACCGACGAAATTGAGTCATAATTATCCAAATACCTTTTGACATTGGCAAAATTATTTTACGGCATAACGCCCACCAAGCTTGCCAGGCGGTTAGAGTTCAAGTTTGCGGAGGAGAATAAAGTTCCCCATAATTTCCATAAAGTTAAAAGTCTAGCAGGCAAAGATTGGTTGTGCGAGCTCTTGAAGAGAGATCCTGCATTAACGTTAAGACAACCTGAAGGAACAAGCCTAAACAGGATTGCCACCTTTAATGCTGACGAAACGAAGATATTTTATTCTAATATCCAAAACTGCAGAATTTTAGTATCATTGCATTGTTATGCTATTGTAAAATGCATTGCAATATTCTAATATTAATGCTCAGTGCAAGTTTCAGCCAAGTCACATTGTATTGGTATGGCTTTGCAACACTCATCCCATACGCATCATTTCCCTGCAGGGTGGGTAATCGAGCGCAAATGCATATTTGCGAGATTTCGAATTATAGTCCACCAAATTTATTTTTGAATTAAATTTGTTTCTGCACATCGAATATAGAGTTACTCAGGCTCCCTTATACATAACTGCAGTTGTGTTATCTATTATTTCATCATCACAACACCGATTCTTGCTTAAGTGCGTACTATTTCCCCACTCTCCCTTACTAGGGCCCGGATGTTTAGGACATATCATATTAGCCTACTTTCGATTTTTGCAAAAAATGAAAGTAGACTTATGAGATCACTACAGGGCGAAAAAAAGTGTGTCTGTCTGTGTGTGTGTATGTATGTGTGTGAGTCTGTGTGTGTGTGTGTGTGTGAGTGTACTCTGAATGTCTGTCCCCCCTATCAATTCGAACACGGTGAGCGCAAATTGAACGAAATTTGGTGCAAAGGTAGCACTAGCAAAGGACACCGCAGTGTCATGTTTTATATCGCCGCCATCTTGACGGAAACGTAATGGCGGCCACACAAATGTTCAAAGCTTAAATCAAATTACGACTAACCTAATCATCCGATCTCTACCAAATTTTACAACATCATACCTTTATTGGGGCAGCATCCTTTGACCAAACTAATAGGTCATCAGCCTAATAGTTTGCGGATGGTGGCCATCTTTGTGTGAAAATGGATTGCCCCTATTAATTCGAACACGGTGAAACCGAATGGAACGAAATTTGGTACAGAGGTAGTACTAGCAAAGGGCACCCCAGTGTCATGTTTTATATCGCCGTCATCTAGACGGAAACGTAAGGGCGGCCACACAAATGTTCAAAGCTTAAATCAAATTACGACTAACCTAATCATCCGATCTCTACTAAATTTAGCAACAACATACCTTTATGAAGGGAGCATCCTTTGACAAACCTAATAGGTCATTAGCCTAATAGTTTGCGGATGGCGGCCATCTTTGTGACAAAATCGATTACCCCTATTAATTCGAACACGGTGAAATCGAATGGAATGAAATTTGGTACAGAGGCAGCACTAGCAAAGGGCACCCCAGTGTCATGTTCTATATCGCCGCCATCTTGACGGAAACGAAATGGCGGCCACCCAAATGTTCAAAGCTTAAATCAAATTACGACTAACCTAATCATCCGATCTCTACTAAATTTAGCAACAACATACCTTTATGAAGGGAGCATCCTTTGACAAATCTAATAGGTCATTAGCTTAATAGTATGCGGATGGCGGCCATCTTTGTGTCAAAATCGATTACGCCTATTAATTCGAACACGGTGAAACCGAATGGAATGAAATTTGGTACTGTACCCTATATCCAGTTAAGGCTATCGGCTACGCCAGCTGATATTGAGCCGTAGTTGAGATTTATGGGAAAAAGTTGTAAAGATAGCGCTCAAATCGAGTCGAGAAGAATGTTAGGAAATGACGTAGAAGGCCGAGGATAAAGATGGCACTGCCAGTCAAGCAGATGGAATTATGGGAGGAAATATGAAGTTTTATTAAGATCTTTATGGAACATAGTATTATATCATCTCAGAAGAGAAGAAATAACAAGCAATATATATGGTGATAACTTGAAGAAAGACAGATAATCCCTTAAGTTATTGTATAACTTAATAGCCGAGATGATGGTGGTCGAGATTATACTTGTGACGCATGACCACAGAAGGTGGGGGAGCATCACGTGACAGCGCAGGGTAGGAGCTCCTCAACGCAGTCCAGAGACAGCAGTCGAATTCAGCCAGCGAGGCTGAGTAGAACACATGCGCAGAGAGAACGGCAAAGTTGAGCGGTGTACAGCACTTGTTACGTGGAGTGAAAGCGACAGTATTACTTCACCAAGCGGAGAGCGGAAAGTAGGTCAGTGAGTCAAGGCAAGCAACGCACGGTAGGCGATGCGAGGACCGGTTACGAGGCAAGCTGTACGGGCCGTGTAAGCAAGGGAAGAGCCGGGGTTAGAACAGCATTATAACCAGTTTGAGAACTTTATTTTCGAGCTGCATTTTGTAACGCAGAACAGCACAGCGAAGCGGTACGGCGAGGCCGGCTTTAAGCGTACATCATCCTGGAACAGTGCAGTAAAACAGAGCGTGCTGGTTCCGACTTTTATACGCAGGCAATATTAAAGAAGCTGAACTTCATTTCGACATTCAGTTACAACAGAGTATGGGACTTGTATTCAGTAATCGAATTGTGCAGGCAGATAGTTATCATATACTGCAATTGTGAACTTCAAATGAACTTAGATATTCAAATGACATTACGACTTATGCATTTCATAACGGAATATTTGAAGCGACCATGGGGTCCAGACAACATTAACGCTTTTAAGCAAACGAAATGTTACGAATATATGCACTTATGAACATTGGCACGTGCATTAATACCATTCTTTTTCATGAATTATTATAAAATATCGAGTACGAACACAGCTACAGGGTGTTTCAAAAACTTATACACTTTCATAAATAAAATTTATTTTCTGCAAGTGAGACTTAGCCGCTGTGAAGATTGAACTTTTAACAAGCAAACCGAACATTGTATGGGACAGTGGCGTAACTTACAAGAAGAATATGGGGTACGCTACGTTCATGAACTTTTACGTAAGAATTTGGACAGTATCCGCTATGGATAACATGCAGTTCTTCATGTCGGAGTAAACGAGACAGAGACGTGATGCCACCACAGAGCGATGGATTCGGTTCCTGAAGAAGAGGAGGTCCAACAGCTGATTCACTTGGGATATGAAGGCGATCGTTATTGCGTGGGTGATACGATATTCCCGTCGATCTTTCGAGAAATTTATTACACATGAGGATAATCGACGATCTTTGAAATATATTAACAGCTGATATGAGAAGGTACTGTAAGAGTTATGACTTTCTGATATGATTTTTTCATGAACACTGGGCATACTTGTATATATTTCTAGTAGGAGTTCTACGATTATTTGGACATGGCTTAGACATTATTTGCTCCAAATTTTGATAGAATATGGCTTTACCATATGATATGGCAGGCACCATTATACGAAGTTCTCACCATTGGTTGGCTTTATTAAGCAGATGTTTGGTCTTTTAGACATTTACCAGTAAGGATAGTTTTTCTTGGATAGTTATTTTTTGTGGCGAGTATTTCGAACTCGTGATCTGCAATTGGATTATTTAAATTACTTCGTCAGTTCATTGCATACTAGCGAGTGTGTATTATTCGTCAGTAGGGATTTTTCCATTGGATTGTTTGGATATATTAAAATGTTATTCACTCAAGTGAATGAATATCGCTTTTATGTGACAACTAGAGACTTGTTGATTCCAATCTGGTACATTCACTCATTAGACGACGAGATGGGGCCTTTCGTATTTATACGATTGCGTGGTGGTACACATCTTTACCCATCGTTCAGGGCATTATCATGATAGTCTACGAGGCAAGGCCTTTCGTATTTATACGATTGCGTGGTGGTACTCATCTCACTTGCCATTGAGGAACTCATTTTTATCATCCGAGTGTACTTGAGATTGTAAGAGGATCAAACAAGAAACTACTAGTCACATATCAGTCGAATTTTGTTAAATAAATTAAAAATAAATGTCAGCAGGGTTACATTTTGTAATTCTTGTTTGCCAATCCAATATTTTGTTGCTATACTCTTTTGAGAGTACTTTCATTTAACAGCTGATACAGCTGATGCTTTTGATAATTTTTATGATTGAGTTTGATACCTTTGAGAAGGATTTAAAGTAATTGAATCTTGTAAGATGAATCATTAATGGTCAGATTTATTTTGAGGCAGATCAGTATTGCATATTTTGATGTGAGAGATTATAGCACATTGGTGTTTTTCTGTGAAGTGAATTATGAGAATTTTAAGAGAATTTATGCTATTTGAAAGCAGATCTTGAATTTGATTTCGATTACTAAGGTAATATTTTTCCTAATTGTTTAAGAAGTTGTCTAGATGTGATCAGATTAATTACAGTTATTGGAGATTGTGTGCGTTGATAATTTGAAGCCAGTTATATATTTTGTAGATCATGCAACGTGGTTAAGTGAAGTTTGTGATAGGCATTTTGTGGAAGTTGCCACGTGGAAGTTGCAATATTGCTAATGTATTTTGAGGCAGACATGAGGTTGTCGAACCTAGTCTAGCATGATTTTTGAGATTCATGCTGTGCGCTGAATATTTATGGAGTTTTGTGGAATAATTGTGGTATTCAAATATGGTATTTGATAAAGTGATAGTAGATGATGAAATTGTGGATAGTGAGATCCAACGTGATTTTGTGAAGGCAATAATATTTTTTGGCATGATAATTGAATACGAGATATAACTTGGAAGTGATAACACTGTAAGACAACGTTCTATAAACCATATTAAACAATTTGTTAGGAAATTAAACAAATAAATAATGTTGATAATGCAAGATTTTCTGATAATAATAATTAATGAAATAATGATCTGAAGTTTAAGCATATTAATGATCTGACCTAATGAAATAACAAGTAGTTCCGTGAAGAACTATACAGCCTATTTTCATATATCCTACTTATGTTAACTGCCACTATCAACATACACAATTTCAGTTTGATTGCTGTAATAGATTCGTAGATATTGAGAACCGACTAAATATTTCGGATGGTCGCCATGTTGGATTTTATATATGTAGGTCCTAGAGTTATGTACTGTTACATGCAGATTATTGTGAACGTGTAGTATTCAAACTTCAATCGCATAATTAGGACACAAGAAAAAACAAGGTGATTTTAAAATTTTGCACAGCTGCCATCTTGAGGTCATGGAAACAATTGAAATAAATTAGATGCCAGTGGATTAACATTCGTATAAGGATTTACTGTACCAAGTTTCACTGCACGCGGATGGTTAAATTGCGAGAAACGTCCATGTGAATATTTATAATTCGCGTCACCGCCATGTTGGATTTGTGATCACCAGGTTATTTAAAGTCCTATAGGTGAACTTACGTTCTTAGCCCCTATGAACATTAAATAAAATAGATTCGTAGATATTCAGTATCGTCTAAATATTTCGGATGGTCGCCATGTTGGATTGTTAAATGTATAGGCCATAGAGTCATGTACCATTAAAGGAAAATTATTGCGTAGGTTCATTATTCAAACTTTCACTTCGATCGCATGACTACATCACAAGAAATAAAAACATAATTTTAAAATTCGCACTGCCGCCATCTTGAGGTTATGTAAACAATTGAACTAAATTAGATACCAGTGGATTACAATGTGTAAAAATATTTCCTGTACCAGGTTTCAGTGCGCTTGGAACATTAAATCGCGAGTAAGGTCTATTTAAAATTTTCAAATTCGCTTGGCCGCCATGTTCGTTTTGTAGTTAATCGGTTTTAGAAAGTCTTATAGATGGACTTCCAGTAGTGCCCTTTATCTCCGTACAAAATTTTAGGGAGATACCGCTAATAGTTTCAGAGATATAGAATGCCAGTGAAATATTTCGCACATCCGCCATCTTGTGATTATGTGAACAATTGAACGAAGTTAGATGTCGGTGATTTACAATGTATATAAACATATACTGTACCAAGTTTCATTGCGTTTGGTCGGTCAAATCGCGAGAAACGTCTATTTAAAAGTCGCATATTCGCTTGGCCTCCATGTTGGTTTTGTAGTTACCAGGTTTCCAAAAGTCACATAAGTGAACTTATAGTGGTTCCCTCTATCACATTAGAAAATGTCAGGGTAATATCCGCAATAGTTTCGGAGATATTGAATGCTGGTGAAATATTTCGCACAGCCGCCATGTTGGATTGGTGAGCCGTAACAAAATTTGAAGGGCACGGTCGAGGTCGCCGGGAATAGTGCTATGAACTTTCCGAGTTTCATTGAAATCGCTCATGCCGTTTAGATTTTATTAGGGGGGGACACACACACGAATCACACACACACACACACACACACACACACACACACACACACGGACAAAAGGTGATCTCATAAGCCTATTTTTTTAAAATTGAAAATAGGCTAAAAATCAGAATGACTCGATGAAATAATGAAATTCTAAATAACCAGAAGAATAAAATTTAAATAAATTGATAAATTAAATTTTGGAATAAATCAATGAATTAAATCAAGTGATGAATTAAAGATTGAATAAATAAGCTGACTTAAATAAATTAATAGATGATGAATAACTGAATTAGAAGGTGATAATTAATTAAAGAAGCTGATGATGAATAAATTTGAATGGATTTAAATAAATTTAATTGAGAGATATGATTTGAATGATTTGAAGAATTGCAACTTGAGTTGATGAATTAAACAATTTATATTGATGATTTAAGATGATTTAATTTGAAGGAGATGATGAAATGAGAGTGTGTGAATAATTAGAGAGCATAAAGAATTGATGATTATAATATTCATTTAAATGATTTGATGATATTGAATTAATTATTCTGACATGAATATATTGAATTTTGAGATGAGAACTAATGTGAGAAATATTTAATTTTGATGATGATGATGGTTATAATCAATGAGTAGTGGATTTTCTGTGATTCACATACAAGCAATTATTAATGACAGTGTAAATAGTGTAAATTAATTATTCGACGTTTAGGAGCATTTTACTAACATATTCAGCATTTGAATGATGCCATGCAAGCCATAAATTATGTGATACTGAAATATGTGATTAGAATATATGTGTTTAGACAGATTAATAATATTTTTACATCCACATTCATGATGTTAATTTAAAGAGAAGTTAGGTCTCAGGTATCACGAATGTCAGTGACGCAATGACATAGTGCTACGGTGATCCTGAGAACCCAAGATAACTTTAGAAATTTTTCCTATTTTATGTGGATTAAATACACTTTGAGTAGAATAGATATGGTTTGATTTTCTGGACAATGACAATTTAACGTTGGCATTCGACCATGCTCTCAGGTAGGATGAGTGTTTAATATGTCTGTCTGACTATCAAAGTTGAATACATTTGTTTTTATCTTAGTTGTGATCTGATGATGATGTGATTTTCCTTTTTCTTTCCTTGTCTTAATTAAGGATTAACTAGGAAGGATGTGGTTTGCTAGGGATTCAGTTGATGGCGCCCATTTATATTTGTATTTTTTAAAATTAAATTTAAGCCCGTAACGACCCTGGAGATACTTTATCTCGTGTTACCCTCTGCTTTTGTGATATTTCAACTGAATTTCTGACACATTCCTTATTTGACTTCATGTTCATTTAACTCCGCTCTGTCCTGGAAATCCAGGAATGTGATGTAATAGCAGATGGGTCATCGCATCCCCAGGACGAACGGGTACAGTACAGAGGTAGCAGTAGCAAAGGGCACCTCAGTGTCATATTTTATATCACCGCCATCTTGACGGAAACGTAATGGCGGCCACACAAATGTTCAAAGCTTAAATCAAAATACGACTAACCTAATCATCCGATCTCTACCAAATTTTGCAACAACATACCTTTATGGAGGAAGCATCCTTTGACAAATCTAATAGGTCATTAGCCTAATAGTTTGCGGATGGCGGCCATCTTTCTGTCAAAATCGATTACCCCTATTAATTCGAACACGGTGAAACCGAATGGAATGAAATTTGGTACAGAGGTAGCACTAGCAAAGGGCACCTCAGTGTCATGTTTTATATCGCCGCCATCTTGACGGAAACGTAATCGCGGCCACCGAAATGTTAAAGGCTAAAATGTAATTACGACCAACCTAATAATCTAGTCTCTACCAAATTTTGCAACAACAAATCTTTATGTGGGAAGCATATTCTGACAAAACTGCTAGATCATCAGCCCAATAGTTTGCAGATGGTGGCCACGTATGTGTGCAAATCGATTCCCCCTATCAATTCAAACACGGTGAAACTGAATTGAACGAAATTTAGTACAGAGGTAGCACTAGCAAAAAGGCACCTCAGTGTCATGTTTTATATCGCCGCCATCTTGACGGAAACGGAATGACGGCCACCCAAATGTTAAAAGCTTAAATCAAATTTTGACCATCCTAATAATTTGATCTCTACCGGATTTTGCAACAACATGCCTTTTTGTGGAAAGCATCTTATGACTGACTACAAGGTCATCAGCCCAATAGTTTGCAAATAGCGGCCATGTATGTGTGCAAATCCATTCCCCAGATCAATTCAAACACGGTGAAACCGAATTGAATGATTTTTTTTACAGAGGTAGCACTAGCAAAGGGCACCTCATATTCATGTTTAATATCCCTATAGCACGTTGTATTTCAACAAACTACTACAACCAACATTCAATTATACTCCTTGAAAAGGACAAAGAGTTATAACAATACCCATGCATTTAGGAGAAAGTAGGCTATATGTTCTTTACTGAACATCTTGATTTTTGTTATGTTTTTTATGACAAATGTAAGGTGATGATTTAGGCTAAACTCATTCAAATTATGTCATTAAGCGCAATCAACACTCCCAACTGAAAAGGGTTGCAATTCTGGCTGGATAAGATTCATTTTTTACATAGCACATGATATACATTACATAGCTTCTGGGTTCGACTTTCTTCTCAAATGTCTAAAGGATAAAGTATAAAGCAACACATTGAAAATATCATTGTAACGCCAGTAGATTCGGATAACAAACGTGTGGATAAAAGTCGCTTGGAAGCGGCGCGGATACGGATAAAAGTCATGCGGATGTGGATAACAGTGGTGCGGATGCGAGGTGGATGCGGATAACCGACGTTCGGATGCGAGGTGGATGCGGATAACAGTCGTGCGGATGCGAGGTGGATGCGGATAACAGTCTTGCGGATGCGAGGTGGATGCGGATAACAGACGTCCGGATGCGAGGTGGATGCGGATAACAGACGTTCGGATGCAGGGCGGATGCGGATAACAGCCGTGCGGATAACGTTTTGTCTATCCGCGCAGGGCTCTACTGATGTGTACACAACAACTCACCTAAGTTTAGTCGCTATCGGACGAATGGTATATGAACGCATACAGGACTATGTTGAAACACTTCGTGCGTCGTCAATCATTTGTTTAATCTACTTGTGCGATACCTATTGTCAAGTGGATTTACTAACCCAGAAAGCTTTCCTGAAGTGTACACAACATCTCACCCAAGTTTCATCGCTATCAGGCGAATAGTATATGAACGCATACCGGACTTTGTTGAAACGCTTCGCGAGTCGTCGCTCATTTGTTGAATCTACTCGTGTGCTACATATTATAACATGGATTTACTAAGTCAGAAACCTTGCCTGTAGTGTACACAACATCTCTCCCAAGTTTCATCGATATCGGACGAATGGAATGTGAACGCATACAGAACTTTGTTGAAACGCTTCGCTCGTCGTCGCTTATTTGTTATTATTATTATTATTATTTATTGACCATAAATCGTACACGAAGTATGGAAGGCCTAGTGAAAAAGGGCAAGCCCCACATACATATTTCATGCTTCAGAGGCACAGCTTACATCTACATTTGTTTTAACAATATTTACAAGTTTTACAAAGATATTTGCAGTATTTACATATTTAGAATATTGACATAGTACATTTTCCTGTTCACTCACTCTCTCACGCACGCACTTTCATAACCTCAATCACTCGATACATTCATTCATTCATTCCATTCAGATACTCATTCATTCAGCGGTACAATCAATCACTCATACATACGTTTATTTATACAATGTACCTTTTTACGTACGGCTTGAATTTCCTAAGAGGCAAGATCTTGGCATCCCCTGGCAGCGCGTTCCATAACCGCGCTGAGTGGCCGTAGAAACCTGTCAGGTAAGCATTGCTACGTGCGAAGGGCGGAACGAGGGTTACACCTCGTCCTCTCCGAACTGAGCGATATGCCAATGACAGTCGGCAAAAAGGGTCAATATTAATGGAACTTGTAAGGGATTTTTTAAGAAAAATTAGATCAATTTGTTTGGCTGTTGCCTCTATAGATGGAAATGTTGACAAAGGGGAAGGGGAATAATGAGCTATTAGCCTCTCAGCGCGGCGCTGTACACGCTGGAGCTTGTTCATGTTTTCCGCTGTAGTGGGATGCCAAGCAGGTAAGCCGTACGTTAATATCGGACGGACCATGCATGTGTAAGCCATCCTGAAGGCTCTAGGTTTACAACCTCTCATGTTTCTGTACAAGAAACCCAGAACTTTGGCGGCCTTACATCTTGCCTCTTCACTTTGAATGTTCCAATTCAGGGTGTCGGAGATTGTTACCCCTAATAGCTTTAAGTTTGTGCACTGAGGGATGAGACTGTTCATAATTTTGTATTCATTCTCAATGGGTTTTTGTGACCTGGTTATTCTTATGTATTTACATTTTCGTACATTTATATTTAAATTATTCACAGAACACCACAGCGATAAGTTGTCCAGATCTGATTTAAGACAGAGGGAATCTTCTTCACATTTAATGCCCCTGTACAGCACGGTGTCATCTGCATATAGTGACATTGATGAGGTGACACAGCCAGGAAGATCGAGCACATATATAGTGAAGAGAAGAGGTCCGATCACAGAGCCCTGAATCACTCCAGAAGTAACTTGAGCAGCCTGCGATCGAGCTCCTCCGTACACCACACACTGTGTCCGACCCTCTAGGAATGACCTCACCCATGCAAGTAAGCTACCCCGTATGTTAAGCTGCTGTAGCTTTAACAAAAGTCTTTCATGGGACACTTGATCGAAGACCTTAGCCCAATCCAGTGCAATACAGTCCACTTGTTTCACTTCTGGCTGATTCAAGTAGAACTGAAACTCATCAATGACTTTTGTCAATAGAGTAGTGCAAGAACGACCAGGAAGAAAACCGTGCTGATTTGGGTCGAGCAGATTGTTCTCCCGTAGGAATTCCAGCACACTGTTTGCTACTAGCCGCTCCATACATTTACAAATTATAGATGTTAGACACACCGGTCTGTAATTTGCAACATCTTCTCTGTCACCTTGCTTATAGATTGGCACCACGTTAGCACATTTCCACCCACACGGCACAGAACCTTGGTTGATAGACAGGTTGAATAACGCACTCAGAGAGGGCGCTAATGCTTCCGCACACAGCAGCAGGATCCGTCCGGGAACATCATCTGGGCCGGTCGCCGCATGTGGTCTAATCTTCCGTAGGCTCTGAATCACCTCAGTTGTTGTGAAGTACAGGTTGGAGAGAGGGAGGGGTGGAAGTGATGACCTTGGCAGAAGCAGGTCCGTGGTCATATCCGGCTTAGAAAAGTTCGGCTTGAAACTGTCACTGAACGCTGTTGCAATATCTTGGGGTGCACTTAGGAATTTACCGTTACAGTGAAATGAGGCTGGCGCAGCGGTGCCGCGTCTTCTGGACAAAAATTTCCTCATTTCACTGGTGCTGCTTATTTTGTGAATATAATTGTCGTATGTTTCGCGAATTAATTTCTTTGTTTGGTTCCTGATGTTCTTGTATTTTTCCCACATGATGTCAGTTGAGCAACTTTTCCATTTCTTGTATAAAACGTTCCTTTTCCTAATCATTTTAATGACTTCCTTCGTCACCCAAGGAGAATTTTTCTTCCCACTAATGGTTACTTTCGGTATTGCTATATCCACACATTCAACGAAACAATTTCGCCAGGCGTGCCACACTGAGTTGATGTCGCTGGTGTCCAGAATACATGGGGTGGGAAGGTGTTTGAGGAATAAAGATGATAGCAGTTTCCAGTTTGCCTTTTTGTAATTGTATACTGTCCTCACTGTGCTCTTGCTGCGTGGTTTGTTGTAATGCAATGTGGTAAAGATGGCTGCGTGATCACTGAAACCGGGTATGACTTCAGCTTTCTGTACGGAGGAAGGAAGGCTTGTGAGGAATAGGTCTATTGTGGAGCGTGTAGTTTGTGTGATTCGAGTTGCTTCGGTTATTAATTGGTCAAGGAATAAATCGTAGAATGCGGTAAGGAATTCATTAGCAATGGGATCCTTGGGAGTGGGAGGAGAGTTTTGCCAGTCTATTTCTAAATTAAAATCGCCTGTTATGTAAATGGCCTTGTATTTGTGCTGGATGTATTGTACACGACGGAGGGACTCCAAAAGTTCATCATTGATGTGCCGAGTTGAATTTGGAGCACGGTATACAGAGCCTATTAGAAATGTATTGTTCGCACACGTGAATTCCACCCACACAGCCTCAGCATCAGTTTCAAGCTCCCGTTGGCGAACAGGCCTTAACTCAGGTTTCATGGCTATTAGTACCCCTCCCCCTGATGTCCAGGTTCGATCTTTGCGGAACATGGTGAATGTTACCGGAAATATTTCTGGGTCGTTAGTGGATTTTTTCAGCCATGTCTCCCCTGAACACACAATTGACGGATTAAGTGCTGTGAGACAAGAACGCAGGTCCGGTTGTTTGGAGGGACATGTTACACTTCGAGCATTGAAGGAAAAAATGGACAATGCTTTGCCATCCGAGGGAGTTACGTCACTATCTACACTATTTGCACTCTGTGTCGATGTATTAAAAAATGAGTTAGAGAACTGAGGTAAAGAACAGTTCCAACACAGCCACGATTGTTTCCCAGAGGTGATTATTTTGTGTTTTGAAGCACTGATTTTTGCACAAGTTCTGTGCGCTTGAGAGTGGCAAGATGTACATGTCACAAATAACTGATTCACACGACCCTTCGAATCACAAATTATACACACCTTATTCGGCCCTGGGTTCATCTCCACATCTCCACTGAGAGCCACAGACAGCACCACGAGATGTAATAATGTAGCGGGCGGTCTGGCAACCCCGCGCAGTGCTGGGCGCCCTCTGCCTGCTGCCGTGACTATCAGCCCATCGCTTCCACACCATGTGAGAGAGGATATATTGAATTTACAAACTACCATGAGGTGTTCCTTCAGGTCCGATTTCACACACGAGTCTTCAATTGTTAAAGAATGATCGAGGATCTTTTTCGAGGCACCCACTGAGCTTTTTACTAGGTAGAACACGAGGAAAAGTTGGAGCACTCTAACTGCTACACACCTGCTGGCCGCCATAAAACAAGTAGTTCCGTGAAGAACTATACAGCCTATTTTCATATATCCTACTTACGTTAACTGCCACTATCAACATACAAAATTTCAGTTTGATTGCTGTAATAGATTCGTAGATATTGAGAACCGACTAAATATTTCGGATGGTCGCCATGTTGGATTTTATATATGTAGGTTCTAAAGTTATGTAATGTTACATGAAGATTATTTTGTACGTGTAGCATTCAAACTTGTTGAATCTACTCGTTCGCTACCTATTGTTAAGTGGATTTACTAAGCCAGAAACCTTACCTGAAGTGTACAGAACATCTCACCCAAGTTTCATCGCAATGGGATGAATGGCATATAAACGCATGTGGGACTATCTTGAAACAAACGCACGCCATTTGTTAAAGCTACTCGCGCGCCATCTATTGTAAATTGTATTTACTACGCCTATAACTTTTCCGGGACTGTGCACAACAACTCACCAAAATTTGATCGCAATCGGATGAATTGTAAATGAACTCATCGCCATTACGCATTTGTTTAAAATACTCGCGCGCTATCTAATTTTAAATGGATTAACTATGCCTGTAAACCTGCCGAAAGTGTTTACAACAACTCACCAAAATTTGATCTCAATCAGATGAATGGTTTATGAACGCATAAAAGACGAACACACAGACATCATATCTCTCTCTATATAACAAGTAGTTCCGTGAAGAACTATACAGCCTATTTTCATATATCCTACTTACGTTAACTGCCACTATCATCATACAAAATTTCAGTTTGATTGCTGTAATAGATTCGTAGATATTGAGAACCGACTAAATATTTCGGATGGTCGCCATGTTGGATTTTATATATGTAGGTTCTAAAGTTATGTAATGTTACATGAAGATTATTTTGTACGTGTAGCATTCAAACTTCAATCGCATGATTAGGACACAAGAAGTAACAAGTAGTTTCGTGAAGAACTATACAGCCTATTTTCATATATCCTAATTATGTTAATTGCCACTATCAACATACAAAATTTCAGCTTGATGGCTGTAATAGATTCGTAGATATTGAGAACCGACTAAATATTTCGGATGGTCGCCATGTTGGATTTTATATATGTAGGACCTAGAGTTATGTACTGTTACATGAAGATTATTGTGTACGTGTAGCATTTAAACTTCAATCGCATGATTAGGACACAAGAAGTAACAAAGACATTTTAAAATTTCGCACAGCTGCCATCTTGTGGTTATGGGAACAATTGAAATAAATTAGATGCCAGTGGATTAACATTCGTATAAGGATATACTGCACCAAGTTTCACTGCACTCGGATGGTTAAATTGCGAGAAACGTCCATGTGAATATTTATACTTCGCATCGCCGCCATGTTGGATTTGTGATCAACAGGTTATTTAAAGTCCTATAGGTGAACTTAAGTTCATAGCCCCTATGAACATAAAAAATCAGTTTGATTGCTATAATAGATTCGTAGATATTCAGAGCCGTCTAAATATTTCGGATGGTCACCATGTTGGATTGCTAAATGTATAGGCCATAGAGTCATGTACCATTGTGGTGTTTGAAGCCATATTTTCAGTGTTGCCTTAATAAACAAGAGTTTAGTGCTTTTCAGTCGGTCAACACGAATGTACCCAAAAGAGATGGGTTATGCCCTAATCCTGAAATAAATTACATGAGATTAAAGAAACACTAGGATGACCAGTTGACGATCGAAGCTGGTCATCCTAGTGTTTTATTAATCTCATGTAATTTATTTCAGGATTAGGGTATAACCCATCTCTTTTGGGTACATTCGTGTTGACCGACTGAAAAGCACTAAACTCTTAGTCATGTACCATTAAAGGAAAATTATTGCGTAGGTTCATTAATCAAACTTTCACTTCGATCACATGATTACGACACAAGAAATAAAAACTTAATTTTGAAATTCGCACAGCCGCCATCTTGAGGTTATGAAAACAATTGAACTAAATTAGATACTAGTGCATTACAATGTGTATAAACATTTACTGTACCTGATTTCATTGCGTTTGGAACATTAATTCGCGAGAAAGGTCTATTTAAAATTTTCAAATTCATTTGGCCACCATGTTCGTTTTGTAGTTAACCGGATTTTGAAAGTCTTATAGATGAACTTCCAGTGGTGCCCTTTATCACCGTACGAAATTCCAGGGTGATACCACTAATAGTTTCAGAGATATAGAATGCCGGTGAAATATTTCGCACATCCGCCATCTTATGGTTATGTAAAAAATTGAATGATGTTAGATGTCGGTGCATTACAATGTGTGTAAACGTATACTGTACCAAGGTTTATTGCGTTTGGATGGTTAAATCGCGAGAAACGTCTATTTAAAAGTCGCAAATTCGCGTGACCGCCATGTTGGTTTTGTAGTTACCAGTTTTATAAAAGTTACATAGGTGAATTTCTAGTAGTTCTCTTTATCACAGTAAAATATTCCAGGCTGATATCGGGAATAGTTTCGGAGATATTGAATGCTGGTTAAATATTTCTCACAGCCGCCATGTTGGATTGGTGAGACGTAACAAAATTTGAAGGGCACGGTCGGGGTCGCCCGGAATAGTGCTATGAACTTACCGAGTTTCATTGAAATCGCTCCAGCCGTTTAGATTTTATTAGGGATACACACACCTCACACACACACACACACACACGCACACACACACACACACGGACAAAAGGTGATCTCATAAGCCTATTTTTTCAAAATTGAAAATAGGCTAAAAATGAAAGTTTGTCTGTTTCTTCTGAATTTCCACGGAAATTTGCGATATTTGCGCGTTTCAGACTGTTTTATGACGGATGCGCACAAAAATAATTTTTTTATCTGTCTGTCTGTTTGTTTGTTTGTTTGTTTGTCTGTGGACAATTTTTTGTGTCCTGATAACTCGAGAACGGCTGAGTGGATCAACATAAAATTTGATACAGATATCCTTCAGAGGCACGACACCAATCATTGATGTAACTCTTCTCCGTACCTCTCATAAAATGGGCCGTACCCCCTTAAAATACATGCTGAAATGGGCGTAGAAGGGTGAAACAAAGCTCATTTTCAGCCCCTCAATGTGAGAAACGAAACTCGGGGGCCCTTTATGGCCACATTTTAAGGCCCTAAAACCAACAGTTTTTGAGATATTCCCAGAAAACTAATTTCACTTAATAAATTAATGAAAGAATGCATGCCGGTAACCATGGCAACTGAATCTCAGAGGTCCATCTATTTCTGTAAGACGCAATGCAATTCCATTTGTTACATTACTGCGAAGGTTTGCAAACGGCTATAAGGTTATAACGGATCCAAATTAAGCTGAAATATTCATCAATACATACAATGCACTTAAGGGGTCAAGGGGTACTCTAGAATTTTTTCACGCGATTTACACGTGCGGGTGTGGTACGGAAGGTCTATTATATCCCTTCTCTATTATATAACAAGTAGTTCCGTGAAGAACTATACAGCCTATTTTCATATGTCCTACTTATATTAACTGCCACTATCAACATACAAAATTTCAGTTTGATTGCTGTAATAGATTCGTAGATATTGAGTACCGAATAAATATTTCGGATGGTCGCCATGTTGGATTTTATATATGTAGGTCCTAGAGTTATGTAATGTTACATGAAGATTATTGTGTACGTGTAGCATTCAAACTTCAATGGCATGATAAGGGCACAAGAAGTAACAAGGAGATTTTAAAATTTCGCACAGCTGCCATCTTTTGGTTATGGAAACAATTGATATAAATTAGATTCCAGTGGATTAACATTCGTAAAAGGATTTACTGTACCAAATTTCACTGCACTCGGATGGTTGAATTGCGAGGAACGTCCATGTGAATATTTATACTTCGCGTCGCCGCCATGTTGGATTTGTGATCACCAGGTTATTTAAAGTCCTATAGGTGAACTTAAGTGCATAGCCCCTATGAACATAAAAAATCAGTTTGATTGCTATAATAGATTCATAGATATTCAGAGTCGTCTGTATATTTCGGATGGTCGCCATGTTGGATTGATAAATGTATAGGCCATAGAGTCATGTACCATTAAAGTAAAATTATTGCGTAAGTTCATTATTCAAACTTTCACTTCGATTGCTTGATTACGACACAAGAAATAAAAACTTAATTTTTAAATTCGTACAGCCGCCATCTTGAGGAAATGTAAACAATTGAACTAAATTAGATACCAGTGCATTACAATGTGTATAAGCATTTCCTGTACCAGATTTCATTGCGTTTGGAACATTAAATTGCGAGAAAAGTCTATTTTAAATTTTCAAATTCGCTTGGCCGCCATGTTCGTTTTGTAGTTAACCGCTTTTTGAAATTCTTATAGATGAACTTCCAGAAGTGCCCTTTATATCCGTACAAAATTTCAGGGTGATACCGCTAATAGTTTCAGAGATATAGAATGCCGGAGAAATATTTCGCTCATCCGCCATCTTGTGGTTATGTAAACAATTGAATCAAGTTAGATGTCGATGCATTACAATGTGTATAAACATATACTGTACCAAGTTTTATTGCGTTTGGTTGATTAAATCGCGAGAAACGTCTTTTTAAAAGACGCAAATTCGCGTGGCCCCCATGTTGGTTTTGTAGTTACCAGTTTTTCAAAGGTCACATAGGTGAACTTCTAGTAGTTCCCTTTATCAACGTAATAAATTCCAGGGTGATGTCGGTAATAGTTTCAGAGATATTGAATGCTGGTGAAATATTTCGCACAGCCGCCATGTTGGATTGGTGATACGTAACAAAATTTGAAGGGCACGGTCGAGGTCACCTGGAATAGTGCTATGAACTTGCCGAGTTTCATTGAAATCGCTCAAGCCGTTTAGAATTTATTACGGGGGTCACACACACACACACACACACACACACGCACACACACACGGACAAAAGGTGATCTCATAAGCCTATTTTTAGCCTATTTTCAATTTTGAAAAAATAGGCTTATGAGATCACCTTTTGTCCGTGTGTGTGTGCGTGTGTGTGTGTGTGTGTGTGCGTGTGTGTGTGATTCGTGTGTGTGTCCCCCCCTAATAAAATCGAAACAGCTGGAGCGATTTCAATGAAACTCGGGAAGTTCATAGCACTATTCCCGGCGACCTCAACCCTGCCCTTCAAATTTTGTTACGTCTCTCTAATCCAACATGGCGGCTGTGCGAAATATTTTACTAGCATTCAATATCTCCGAAACTATTACAGATATCGCCCTGAAATTGTGTACGGTGATAAAGGGCACTACTAGAAGTTCACCTATGAGACTTTCAAAAACCTGGTGACTACAAAACCAACATGGCGGCCAAGCTAAGTTGAGACATTTAAATAGACTTTTCTCGCGATTGAACTATCTAAATGTAATGAAACTTGGTACAGCAAATGTTTATACACATTGTAATGCACTGGAGTCTAATTTAGTTCAATTGTTTACATAACCTCAAAATGGCGGCTGTGCGAAATATTTCACTTACATTCTATATCTCCGAAACTATTACAGATATCACCCTGCAATTTTGTACGGTGATAAAGGGTACTGATACAGGTATACCTATGTATATTTCATAAACCTGTAAAGTACGAAACGAACATGGCGACCAAGCGAATTTAAAATATTTTAATAGACTTTTCTTGTGATTTAACTCTCTGAGCGCAGTGAAATGTGGTACAGTAATTGATTTTGCAGATTGTAATGCACTGCCATCTAATTTAATTCAATTGCTTACATAACCTCAAGATGGCGGCTGTGCGAAATTTTAAAATTAAGTTTTAATTTCTTGTGTCGTAATCATGCGATCGAAGTGAAAGTTTGAATAATGAACCTAGGCAATAATTGTCCTTGAATGGTACATAACTCTATGGCCTATACACATAACACTCCTAAATGGTGAGCTCCCGAAATATTTAGACGGTTCTCAATATCTATGAATCTTTTACAGCAACCAAACTGAATTTTTTAATGTTCATAGAGACTATGAACATATGTTCACCTATAGGACTTTCAGGAACCTGGTGAGCACAAATCCAACATGGCGGCGATGCGAAGTATAAATATTTAAATGGACGTTTCTCGCGAATTAACTATCCGAGTGCCGTGAAAGGTTGCACGTTAAATGCTTATACAAATGTTGATCCACTGGCATCTAATTTATTTCAATGGTTTGCATTATCACAAGATGGCTGCTGTGCGTAATTTTAAAATCTCGTTTTTACTTCTTGTTGTCTAATCATGCGATTGAAGTTTGAATACCACACGTACACAATAATCTTAATGTAATAGTACAAAAATAAAAATCCAACCTGGCGAACATCTGAAATATTTAGACGGTTCTCAATATCTACGAATCTGTTACAGCAATTAAATTGAAATTTTGTATGTTGATTGTGGCAGTTAACATAAGTAGGATATATGAAAATAGGCTGTATAGGTCTTCACGGAACTACTTGTTTCAAAATTGAAAATAGGCTTAAAATGAATGTTTGTCTGTTTTTCCGCATTTCCACGAAAATTTGACATATTTGCCCGTTTCGGACTGTTTTGTGGTGGATGCACGCAAAATTTTTTTTGTCTGTCTGTCTGTTTGTCTGTGGACAATATTTAGTGTACTTATAACTCGAGAACGGCTGGGTGGATTAACGTAAATTATGATGCAGATATCCATCAGAGGCACGACACTAATCATTGATGTAACTCTTCTCCGTACCTCTCATAACAGAGGGCCTACCCCCTTAAAATACAAGCTGAAATAAGCGTAGAAGAGTGAGACAAAGCTCATTTTCAGCCCCTCAATGTGAGAAACGAAACTCGGGGCCCCTAAAAGAACCCCAAAAACCACATTTTAAGGCCCTAAAACCAACATTTTTCGAGATATTCCCAAAAAACTAATTTCACTTAATAAATTAATGAAGGAATTCATGCCGGTAACAATGGCAACAGAATCTCAGAGGTCCATCTATTTCTGTAAGACGCAATGCAATTCCATTTGTTATATTACTGTGAAGGTTTTCAAATGACAATAAGGTTATAACGGATCCAAATTAAGCTGAAATATTCATCAATACATATAATGCGCTTAAGGGGTCAAGGGGTACTCTAGAATTTTTTTACGCGATTTACACGTGTGGGTATGGTACGGAAGGTATATTATATCCCTATCCCTATATTGTTATATTATTATTATTACTATTATTTCAATTATTATCATTATTATGGCGTACAACGACGAGATAAACTCATTTCCAAACCCTTGGTGTCAGAGACAAAACTCGGGGCCCCTCAAGAGACGTAAAGGGTCCCCGAAAACTATATTTTAAGGCTCCAAACCCAACAGTTTCTTAGATATTCCCAGAAAACTAATTTCATTTAATAAACTAAAGAAAGAATGCAAGCCTCTAAACATGACAAAAGTATCTCAAGAGGTGGCATCCAACTTTCCGTCTATTTCTGGAATAAGTAATGCCACTCCATTTATTACATTTCTGTGAAAGGTTGCAAATGGTTATAAGGTTATCACGGATCCAACTAAAACTGTAAAATTCATTAATGCGCTTAAGGGGTTCAAGGAGTACCCTAGATTTATTTCACACGACTTACATGTGCGATATGTCGTACAGAAGGTCTATTATATCTCCAAACAACAACATTATTTTCAAAAATTCCTGATTTGAAATAGTAGACTGTTTTTTGCTGATTTTAGGAATTTGGGCCTTTAGAGGCTAAAGAAAACGGAATGTTCATGCACCACAAGCCTTTATCTAATATATAAAAGTGAAAGTCTGTATGTATGTATATATGTTGGTTCCGTATACAAATCTACACCGTTCCACCAATCTCAACCATAGTTTGCATACACATAGTTTAGGACCCAGAAGGAACCACTGGCTACATGAATTTTCGATAGTCTTTCTCATTCTTCTGATTTTGTCCCTTTTTCACTCAAAAAGAGGCTAATCAAATCATAAAATATACTCATGAAGGAATGGCAAGGCAGATTGTTTCCATGGCAACATAGCTCAAGTCGAGACACGGCCGACTTGATGCCAATTGCGCTCAGCACTACCGGTATAGAAAATGAGGATCTTTACTTGAAATCCCGTTAGTTACTCAACTGCTCACACAGCACTGTCAACCGAGTTTAGCATAACAAAGACTTGACACTATCTTCTTTCTACTATATATTTTTCAAATACCACTCACTCACTCACTCACTCACTCATTCATTTATTCATCACGAAATCTCAGAAACCACCGAACGGATTGGAATGAAATCTGGTATGCAGCTTCCTCAAAGGCCGCAAATGCCCACTAAGAGAGAAAATTTGGCTATTCAGGTTCTAAAGGGGTGCTAAGGGGTTAGACCTGCATTTAATTGAATAGCAATATCTCCTGATTGGTTTCATGGGGGGGATGTGATACTCGGCATATAAACTCATCATTAAAAATAAGAAGACATGTGTCTGAGGGTTTTTCGATGTGGTGTATATTATGAGGTGAAAGGGGTGAAAAGTGGGGATTAAAAGATTCTTAGCGGAGCGTGTGTGTCTTAAACGACATAGGCGAGGAGTTTGAAACACAGCGAAAAAAAATCAACATAAAAAAGAAGTAAATATGTGTTTGACAGTTTTTTCATAAATCCAATTTAAGGGCCCCATGGGGAGAGATGAAATTCTGGTGGGGGGGGGGGGAACAGGAAAGAAAGTGTCCTGACTGATTGACTGACTGGCTCACTCATCAAACTCAGGGGGAAAAAACTGCTTTAAAGTAAGTAAATAGCTGTTCGACAGTTTTTTTTTCATAAATCAAATTTAAGGGGTTCATGGGGAGGGGTGAAATTCTGAAAAAAGAAAATTGAAAGAAAATGTCCAGACTCACTCACTTACTCACTCATCATCGCCTAGCCAAAATTATTGAAGTTGGAAACATGACAGTTTGGGGATATGTTCATTGTATGTCAAAACCGTCTACTAAGGGAGGATTTTCGGATATTCAGGTTCTAAAGGGGTCTTAAGGGGGTTAAACCTGCATTTCATTGAATAACTATATCTCCCGATTGGTTTCATTGGGGGATGTGATACACGGCATATAAACTTATCATTAAAAAGTAACAAGACACGTGTCTGAGGGTTTTTCGATGTGTTTATGAGGTTAAAGGGGTGAAAAGTGAGGATTGAAAGATTCCTAACGGAGCGTGTATCTCTTAAACGACACAGGCGAGGAGTTTGAAACTCAGCGGGAAAAAAATCAGCATAAAAATAAGTAAATATGTGTTTGACCGCTTTTCCATAAATCCAATTTAAGGGGCCCATGGGGAGGGGTGAAATTCGGGGGGAGGGACAGGAAAGAAAGTGTCCTAACTGATTGACTGACTGACTCACTCATCAAACTCACGGGAAAAACTGCTTTAAAGTAAGTAAATAGCTTTTCGACAGTTTGTTTTTCAATCAAATTGAAGGGGTTCATCGGGAGGGGGGAAATTCTGAAGAAAAAAAAATTGAAAGGAAATGTCCTGACTCATTCACTCACTCATCATTGCCCAGCCAAAAATATTGAAGTTGGAAACATGACATTTCGGGGATATGTTCGTTGAATGTCAAAACCGTTCACTAAGGGAGGTTTTTTGGATATTCGGGTTCTAAAGGGGTCATAAGGGGGTTAAACCTGCATTTCATTGAATATCAATATCTCACGAGTGGTTTCATTTGTGGATGTGATACTCGGCATATAAACTAATCATTAAAAATACGCAGACATGTGTCTAAGCGTTTTTCGATGTGGTGTATTATTATGAGGTGAAAGGGCTGAAAAGTGGGGGTTGAAGGATTCCTAATGGAGCGTGAAGGCCTATCTCTTAAACGACATAGGCGAGAAATTTGAAACTCAGCGAAAAAAAAATCAGCTTAAAAAGTAAGTAAATCGGTTTTCGACTGTTTTTTCATAAATTAATTTAAGGGGCCAATGGGGTGGGGTGAAATTCTGGGGAAAAAAGGAGAGAAAGTGTCCTAACCGACTGACTCAGGGGAAAAAGACAGCTTAAGAAATAAGTTAATAGGTGTTCAAGCGTTTTTTAATCAATCCAATTTAAGGGGCCCATGGGGAGGGGTGAAATTCTGGTAAAATAAATGAAAGAAAATGTCCTGTCTGACTCACTCACTCATCACGCCCAGCGAAAACTATTAAAGTTGGAAACATGAAATTTTGGGAAGATGTTCGCTGTATGTCGAAAACGTTAACTAAGGAATGATTTTTGTTTATTCGGGTTTTAGAGACGAGTCAAGGGGGTAAACGTGCATTTCATTGAATAACGATATCTCATGAGTTGTTTGTTTGGGGTTGTGATATTCGGTATATAAACTAATCATTAAAAATAATCAGACATAAGTCTAAGGGTTTATCGATGTGGTGTATATTATGAGGTGAAAGGGGTGAAAATTGGGGGTTGAGGGATTCTTGACGGAGAGTGTATCTCTGAAACGACATAGGCGTGAAGTTTGAAATTCGGTGGGAAAAAACAGCTTAAAATACAGGTAAATAGGTGTTCGAACGTTTTTTCATAAATCCAATTTAAGGGGCCCTTGGAGAGGGGTGAAATTCTGGGGAAAGAAATACAGGAAAGAAAGTGTCCTAACTGATTGACTCACTTACTCACTCATCAAACTCAGGGGGAAAACAGCTTTAAATAAGTAAATAGGTGTTTGACCGTTTGTTTCATAAATCCAATTTAAGGGGTTCATGGGGAGGGGTGAAATTATCAAAAATAAATTAAAGAAAATGTCCTGACTGACTCACTCACTCATCATCGCCCAGCCAAAATTATTGAAGTTAGAAACATGAAATTTTGGGGATATGTTCGTTGTATGTCGACAACGTCCACTAAGGAAAGAGTTTTGGATATTCAGGTTCTAAAGAGGTGTTAAGGGGGTAAACGTGCTTTCCATTGAATAACAATATCTCACGAGTGGTTTCATTTGGGGATGTGTTACTCGGCACATATACTAATCATTAAAAATAAGCTGACACATGTCTAATGGTTTTTCGATGTAGTGTATATTATGAGGTGAAAGGGATGAAAAGTGGGGGTTGAAAGATTCCTAACTGAGCGTGTATCTCTTAAACGACATAGGGAGGAGTCTGAAACTCGGAGGAAATCTATCAGCTTAAAAATAAATAAACAAATGAATAAATAAATAAAATAAATAGGTGTTCGACCGTGTTTTCATAAATGCAATTTATGGGGCATATTGGGAGGGGTGAACTTCTGGAAGAAAAAACGTCCACTAAGGAAGGATTTTTGGATGTTTGCTCTCATCGACCAACCAAAACTATTAAAGTTAGAAGAATGATATTTTGGGGATATGTTTGTTTGTTGTGTGTCGAAAACGTCTACTAAGGAGGGATTTTTGGGTATTCAGGTTCTAAAGGGGTGTTAACGGGGTTAAACCTGCATTTCATTGAAAAACAATATGATACGACTATGACGCGAGCGATGCGAGGCTAAAATTGAGATGGTGTGTGTCTGTGTATTACTCAATCTCGCAAGTACCACTGGTCCGATTTACGTGAATTTTACATGGAAGTAGCTGATTTACCTGGTTAACATATAGGTTAATTTTGATTTCAATACTTTGCACTATTTAAAATGGCGACCATTTTAGTGACGTCACTACACCCTTTGGTTTCAAACTTTCATATTTCCATTTCAAATAAGAGGAGAACGCTAAGAAATAGCAAACTTTTGATGGCATATGCGAGGTTTAAAATTACATTTTCTATCCGAAAGGTATCTGCAACTGTTAGCGAGTAAAACCTAAATTTGTGCTATAAAACACGGTCAACGCCGAGCGGTGTAGTTGGACAAAATGTTCCATCCTTAATCTCCCTCTGCGCAGCACCTCGCCTATCCCCTGTTTTAACTGTCACCTTCACATTTTAATTTATTTATGACGCGTAGCGAAGCACGGGTACTTCAGCTAGTCTTATATATAAAAGTGAAAGTCTGTATGTATGTATGTGGGTGGGTTGGTTCCGTATACAAATCTACACCGTTCCACCAATCTCAACCAAATTTTGCATACACATAGTTTAGGACCCAGAAGGAACCGCTGCCTACATGAATTTTCGATAGTATTTCTCATTCTTCTGATTTCGGCCCTTTTGCACTCAATCACAGGCTAATCAAATCATAAAATATACTCATGAAGGAATGGCAAGACAGATAGTTTCCATGGTAACATAGCTCAAGTCGAGACACGGCCGTCTGGATGCCAGTTGCGCTCTGCACTACCGGTATAGAAAATGAGGATCTTTACTTGAAATCCCGTTAGTTACTCACCTACTCACACAGCACTGTCAACCGAGTTTAGCATAACAAAGACTTGACACTATCTTCTACTATATATTTGTCAAATACCACTCACTCACTCACTCACTCATTCATTCATCACGAAATCTCAGAAACTACCGAACGGATTGGAATGAAATTTGGTATGCAGTTTCCTCAAGGGCCGCAAATGCCCACTAAGAGAGGATTTTTGGATATTCAGGTTCTAAAGGGGTGTTAAGGGGGTAGACCTGCATTTCATTGAATAACAATATCTCCCGATTTGTTTCATTGGGGGATGTGATACTCGGCATATAAACTCATCATTAAAAATAAGAAGACACGTGCCTGAGGGTTTTTCTATGTGGTGTATATTATGAGGTGAAAGGAGTGAAAAGTGGGGATTGAAAGATTCCTAACGGAGCGTGAATCTCTTAAACGACATAGGCAAGGAGTTTGAAACTCAGCGAAAAAAAATCAACATAAAAAAGAAGTAAATATGTGTTGACCGTTTTTTCATAAATCCAATTTAAGGGGCCCATGGGGAGAAATGAAATTCTGGGGGGGGGGGGGACAGCAAAGAATGTGTCTTAACTGATTGACTGACTCACTCACTCATCAAACTCAGGGGGGCGAAAACTGCTTTAAAGTAAGTAAATAGCAGTTCGACAGTTTTTTTTCATAAATACAAATTTAAGGGGTTTATGGGGAGGAATGAAATTCTGAAAAAAGAAAATTGAAAGAAAATGTCCTGACTCACTCACTCACTCATCATCGCCCAGCCAAAATTATTGAAGTTAGAAACATGACAGTTTGGGGATATGTTCATTGTATGTCAAAACCATCTACTAAGGGAGGATTTTCGGATATTCATGTTCTAAAGGGGGTCTTAAGGCGGTTAAAGCTGCATTTCATTGAATAACAATATCTCCCGATTGGTTTCATTGGGGGATGTGATACACGGCATATAAACTCATCATTAAAAAGTAAGAAGACACGTGTCTGAGGGTCTTTCGATGTGTTAATGATGTGAAAGGGGTGAAAAGTGGTGATTGAAAGATTCCTAACGGAGCGTGTATCTCTTAAACGACATAGGCAAGGAGTTTGAAACTCAGCGGAAAAAAAATCAGCATAAAAATAAGTAAATATGTGTTTGACCGTTTTTTCAAAAATCCAATTTAAGGGGCCCATGGGGAGGGGTGAAATTCTGGGGGGGGGACAGGAAAGAAAGTGTCCTAACTGATTGACTGACTCACTCACTCATCAAACTCAGGGGGAATAACTGCTTTAAAGTAAGAAAATAGCTGTTCGACAGTTTTTTTGGTCAATCAAATTGAAGGGGTTCATCGGGAGGGGTGAAATTCTGAAGAAAAACAAATGAAAGAAAATGTCCTGTCTCATTCACTCACTCATCATCGCCCAGCCAAAAATATTGAAGTTGGAAACATGGCCTTTTGGGGATATGTTCGTTGAACGTCAAAAGCGTACACTAAGGGAGTATTTTTGGATATTCAGGTTCTAAAGGGGTTTTAAGGGGGTTAAACCTGCATTTCATTGAATAACAATATCTCATGAGTGGTTTCATTTGTGGATGTGATACTCGGCATATAAATTAATCATTAAAAATAAGCAGACATGAATCTAAGGATTTTTCGATGTGGTGTATTATTATGAGGTGAAAGGGGTGAAAATTGGGGGTTGAAGGATTCCTAATGGAGCGTGTAGGCCTATCTCTTAAACGACATAGGCGAGAAATTTTAAACTCAGCGAAAAAAAATCACCTAAAAAAATAAGTAAATCGATGTTCGACCGTTTTTTAATAAATTAATTTAAGGGGCCAATGGGGTGGGGTGAAATTGAGGGGGAAATTGAGGGGGGGGGGGAATGGAGAGAAAGTGTCCTAACTGACTGACTAACTCACTCACTCATCAAACTCAGGGGAAAAAGACAGCTTAAAAATAAGTTAATAGGTGTTCAAGCGTTTTTTCATCAATCCAATTTAAGGGGCCCATGGGGAGGGGTGAAATTCTGGTAAAAATAATTGAAAGAAAATGTCCTGTCTGACTCACTCACTCATCACGCCCAGCGAAAACTATTAAAGTTGGAAACATGAAATTTTGGGAATATGTTCGCTCTATGTCGAAGACGTCAACTAAGGAATGATTTTTGTTTATTCGGGTTTTAAAGAGGTGTTAAGGGGGTAAACGTGCATTTCATTGAATAACGATATCTCATGAGTTGTTTCTTTGGGGATGTGATATTCAGTATATAAACTAATCATTAAAAATAATCAGACATACGTCTAAGGGTTTATCGATGTGGTGTATATTATGAGGTGAAAGTGGTGAAAATTGGGGGTTGAGGGATTCTTAACGAAGCGTGTATCACTGAAACGACATAGGCGAGAAGTTTGAAATTCGTCGGGAAAAAACAGCTTAAAATATAAGTAAATAGGTGTTCGACCGATTTTCATAAATCCAATTTAAGGGGCCCTTGGAGAGGGGTAAAATTCTGGGAAAAAAAAACAGGAAAGAAAGTGTCCAAACTGATTGACTCACTTACTCACTCATCATACTCAGGGGGAAAACAGCTTTAAATAAGTAAATAGGTGTTTGACCGTTTGTTTCTTAAATCCAATTTAAGGGGTTAATGGGGAGGGGTGAAATTATCAAAAATAAATGAAAGAAAATGTCATGACTGACTCACTCACTCATCATCGCCGAGCCAAAATTATTGAAGTTAGAAGCATGAAATTTTGGGGATATGTTCGTTGTATGTCGAAAACGTCCACTAAGGAAAGAGTTTTGGATATTCAGGTTCTAAAGAGGTGTTAAGAGGGTAAACGTGCATTTCATTGAATAACAATATCTCACGAGTGGTTTCATTTGGGGATGTGATACATGGCACATGTACTAATCATTAAAAATAAGCTGACACATGTCTAATGGTTTTTCGATGTAGTATATATTATGAGGTGAAAGGGATGAAAAGTGGGGGTTGAAAGATTCCTAACGGAGCGTGTATCTCTTAAACGACATGGGCGAGGAGTTTGAAACTCAGAGGAAATCAATCAGCTTAAAAATAAATAAATAAATAAATAAATAAATACAATAAATAAATAGGTGTCCGACCTCCTTTCATAAATGCAATTTAAGGGACCTATGGGGATGGGTGAAAGTCTGGAAGAAAAACGTCCACTAAGGAAGGATTTTTGGATGATCACTCTCATCGACCAACCAAAACTATTAAAGTTAGAAGAATGATATTTTGGGGATACGTTAGTTGTGTGTCGAAAACGTCTACTAAGGAGGGATTTTTGGATATTCAGGTTCTAAAGGGGTGTTAACGGGGTTAAACATGCATTTCATTGAATAACAATATGACACGACTATGACGCGAGCGAAGCGAGGCTAAAAATGAGATGGTGTGTGTCTGTGTATTACTCAATCACGCTGGTACCACTGGTCCGATTTACATGAATTTTACATGGAAGTAGCTGATTTACCTGGTTAACATATAGGTTACTTTTGATTTCAATACTTTGCACTATTTAATGATGGCGACCATTTTAGTGACGTCACTACACCCTTTGCTTTCAAACTTTCATATTTCCATTTAAAATAAAAACAGAACGCTAAGAAATAGCAAACTTTTGATGGCATATACGAGGTTTAAAATTACATTTTCTATCCGAAAGGTATCTCCAACGGTTAGCGAGTAGAACCTAAATTTGTGCTATAAAACACGGTCAACGCCGAGCGGTGTAGTTGGACAAAATATTCCATCCTTAATCTCCCTCTGCGCAGCATCTCGCCTACCCCCTCTTTTAACTGTCACCTTCACATTTTACTTTATTTATGACGCGTAGCGAAGCACGGGTACTTCAGCTAGTAATTTATAAAAGGGGTCTTCCTGTAGTTGGGCACTTGCCAGAACGGTTAGGGTCAGTTCGTAAGTGACGTGTATTGCGATTCGTCTACGAGGTTTTCAATTTCATGTTCACGCCAGGAAGAACAGGTTAGGTAAATTTAGTTTGAGAGTACATTTTAGCTAATCATTTTTCTTTGCCAACAAACAGGTTCCAAGCCCCTAAACATTGCAACAGTAGATCAATTGGTATCATCTGGTTATTAATACCGAAGACCATTCGAAAAATGGTACTTCCGCAAGTATATATATAGAAGGGACTGTCTGTCTGTTCGTCTTTTATGCGTTCATAAACCATTCATCCGATTGCGATCAAATTTTGGTGAGTTGTTGTTCACACGTCCGGGAGGTTTATAGGCATAGCTAATACATTCCAAAATAGATAGCGCGCGAGAAATTTAAACAAATGCGTAATGGCGATTCGTTCATACACAATTCATCCGATTGCGTTCAAATTTTGGTGAGTTGTTGTGCACAGTCCCGGAAAATTTATAGGTGTATGAAATCCAATTTACAATAGATGGAGTGCGAGTTGCTTCAACTAAATGGCCTGCGTTTGTTTCAAGAAAGTCCCACATGCGTTCATATACCATTCATCCCATAGCGATCAAACTTGGGAGAGACGTTCTGTACACTTCAGGTAAGGTTTCTGGCTTAGTAAATCCACTTAACAATAGATAGCGCACAAGTAGATTCAACAAATGAGCGACGACGGGCGAAGCGTTTCAAAAAAGTACTGTAT